>JBBDHG010000190.1:1987500-2610000 GCA_037951165.1 Lophius americanus | reverse complement strand
AGAACTTCTCTGGGGTTTAGGTCAGGTTCTGCAGAGGAGAGTCAAAAAGAGTCAACCTCTGAATCTGGTAGAGTTCCTGTAAGATAAGGCAAGGCAAGGCAACTTTATTTATATAGCGCATTTCATACACAATGGCTACTCAATGCGCTTTACATAAACAGTCAGAATTTAAATAGAAATACAAATATAAAAACTACAGAAGAATACAGAGAGAAAAAAATTAATAAATAAATAATAATAATAATAAAAATAAAGTAAAATAAAAAAATAAAAAAATAAAAAATAAAATCAGCATACAATAATGAATTAAAAAGGACATAGTGCAAATGAAAGATTACAATTTAAAGGGATTTGAACGCTCAATCATAAGCACAGGAGAAAAGAAGTGTTTTTAACCTGGATTTAAAAATGTTCACAGTTGGGGCGGATTTCAGTTCAGCTGGTAGTTTGTTCCAACGTTGTGCAGCATAACGGCTAAAAGCTGCTTCACCATGTTTAGTCTGAACTCTGAGCTCCACTATCTGACCTAAGTCAGTAGATCTCAGAGCCCTACTGGGTTTGTATTCTACTAAGATGTCATTTATGTATTCTGGACCTAGACCATTCAGTGATTTGTAGACCAGTAGCAGAACTTTAAAATCTATTCTATAGCTTACTGGGAGCCAGTGTAAAGACTTTAAAACTGGAGTATCCTTATAAGTCCAGATAAGTCCAAGTTCTTCTCCATGTTTTGTCAAACCTCAGCACAAGCTGGAGAAGGAGTCTCAGGGCCGTTATTGGGTCAAAAGTGGGCCAAAAAAATATAAAATGCAGGGGGCCAATAATAGTGGTACACATGTTTAAGAGAAAAATATTGGTTCTATGTTAAACATGTTTAGTTTTTTTGTTTGTTTGTTTGTTTTACTTGAGTTATTATGTACACATACCCATATGCATATATATACATATATAATTATATATATATATATATATATATATATTTTTTTTTTTTTTTTTTTTTTTTTTTTTGTTCAATCTTGTACAAAATGTACAATTTTGCAAGACTGAACAAAATCAATACTGATTGTACGTTAATACTTTGTTCCAGTGGATCTACGCTCAAATACTTGCATATGATCATAAGCTAGGGACCAAATGAATGAGATTGTTGATACAAGGGGCTAGTAGTGTTTCCTGAGGAGAATGGGTTGAACTAAGACAAAGGATACAGAGCTGAGAACCATAAAAGATCTATAGAACTATCGCTCCTCTCATCTAAATAAGTCAGTGGATGGGGCTCTTACATATTGCATATTATTTTTCAGATATGTCAGACTGTGAAGAAACTGCAAAGCATCGACTTGGGAACATGTTGGGACTCTTCAGTAGGACTTGGGGGACATAGATTGAAAAAAATACAAATTGCCTATGATAGTCTTGGATCTGGACAACCTTCAAAAAAATAGATGGAGTAATCACAGAAATGGGAAAGATACCACACCTTCATTCACAGTTGTCAAAACAGACCAGAATGCAAGGATGCACAAATAAGTGGTGAAAGCGATGTTAGACGTGCACAGATGGGTATGCTAATTGGCAAGATTACTATATTTTACTGCTTTTATTACCATCTGTAAATAAAAAGTTGTCTTCTCTGAGCTTGTTGAGGGATGCAACAACCCAAAATTGAGATGCAAGGTGGTTGGGATAAAGTGGGTGCGCCAGAGAGGCACTCTACAAGTTCTTGTGAGACAGCAGCAGGCTGCAACCAGTTGGTTATTACTAACAGCGTAAGAATACCTGTAAGCAGATAACTCCTTAAAATGATAATGCTTCATGATGCATACCTAGGCACCATTAAAGATGTATCGCCCAAGTTTATTTATTCAGCTTTATGTTGATGACGAAATATCGCTGTTGTATTTCAAATGCAGTGTGCGCTGCATTTCCTAATCCAGCTGTCATTTTAAGTAATGGTTAATGACACCTCTCACAGACAGTGCTGTTGTGAAGTCAGCCCTGATACACAATAAGTTGCACTGAATGGAACTTCTCTTGAACGGTCATGCAATGACTCCAAAAGTGTGATATAGATTTCACTGTAAGTAAGATGAGGAGGAGAAAGAGGAAGAAGTGTCGAGAGATTGAGGACATCTCAGGGGGGAAAATTGGTACAAATGTTTCCTGCTATGTGTAAAAGGATAGATGTGTCTCTGCTGCATTCACACTCGCTAAATTTGACTATTTTAGCACAGGACAGTGATCTGTTTCAATCAGCTGTGTGCTGGGGAAACATTGTTAAACACCCACAGGGTTGACCAACTGTTTGTGAAGACGGGGTTTGTGGTCAGCCTGGTCCCCCTGAAAGGTGTAGCTGAGAAAAGGATTCTGTCTAAACTTCTGATCCTCATGGACATCCCCTCTCACCCACCATTTCAGATTCTGAACAGCTTGTCATGCCCTGCTGCAGCACTGAAATACACAACAAATCATTTTAAAGCAGTGCCACCAAACTCTCATACATATCAATGTCACTGTCAGAACGCATCAACCCCTCACGCTGAGCATTTGTGGCCGAATACCACACCATGCACCAATACAAAGCATGGCACTGGTATTAATAATATGTCCATATTATATAATGCCAAAGAGACTGTTGTTATTTATGGCAACACGTGTTAGCTTACTGGAGTATTATGGGCGGTGTGGGCCTTAAACACTGTTGTTCCTTTCTCTTTCTTGTGTGACTTTCTTTCTGTTGTATATTTCTCTGCTAAATCAAATTGATGCTACTCTGCTGTACATAATGAAGCTCGGGTATTTCCCTTCTCTCTTCTTGTGTAACTTGCGCCTGCTTTAATGCTGAAACCTTATCATCTTTATCTTATGTCATAACAATGAACATGTGTGAACACCTAAAAAATGTGGACATGGCTCGACTGTTTTATGAATGCAGTATGGACCACACACCAAAAAAATAAGGATGCCTGCATCCCTAAAAAATCACTGGATTTGACAACAAAGAAAGGGCAGTGTTGCATTTTTCTGGACTGTGGGAGTAAAAGGTAAATTGGTGACTCTAAATTGCCTGTAGGAGTGAATGTGAGCATGAATGGTTGTCTGTCTGTATGTGTCAGCTCTGTGATGAACTGGCGACTTGTCCTGGGTGTACCCAACCTCTCGCCCAATGTCAGCTAGAATAGGCTGTTTCAGAGGGGCCGTCACTCAATATGCACCATGAACACGTGGTAAAAGCCAAACAGTCAACTTGTGACTATCCATATGCCTTTTCGTCCTGTGTATTCTGGTTGAATTTTAAAATGTCAGTTTACATCATTTGAACAATTGGTAAGAAAAAATTTGAGATCCCCAGGTCTCACTTTTATAGATATTTACAATTACGTTATTTTTGTAGCATCACAGTCAGACACTCTTTGTGCTATATTGGCCAGGTGACTTATACTCTTCAGGTAGAAAGACCCCCTCCCCCCCGGCATATTCGCATTGGGTCAAAGAGGTTATGCAATATCTCAAGCCAGAGAAAATAAGATACTCTCTTCAAGGGTCTAACTTGGAGATTTTATGTAATCTGGTAGCCCTTTTTGACATTTGTGAAAAACATGGAGTCAGATAAGATAAGATAAGACGAGGTAACCCGTGACACCAAGTCACGTTTCCTTCATTTTTTATGTCCATTTGTTCAGTTTTGTATTGTTTGAATACAGAAATACCCCTCTCTAGCAAATCTGTGAAAAGACATGCTTTGATTTAGAGTTAAGGTCTGGTGGGTGGGGGTTAATTTGTTTCTGTGTTCTGTTTTTTTGTTTTGAAAAGGTCAGGGTGAATGGTATTAAAAAATATGTGAAATTCCTGCTTTGTGTGTGATTGTGTGTGTACTGGTACCAGGCCATACAAATGATAACAGTGAGAAGTATCCAATTAATATTATAAGATGCGTTTTACTCCCCATCAGTCAGTCTGACTCTGGAAAGCAGGAAGTACGTCTTATCGTGCTGCAGTAAAGCCCCGGTGTCTCAACCAATCCTTTCAATGACTCACTCAAATCATCCAACACACAGCACTGTTCACCAGTCAGCTATAGGTACTATTCATAGAAGACATTTTGAAACGGTAAGGCGTGATAAGCAAACATGCTTCTACCCTCTACCCTCCTCTGATGAAATAGTTTCACAAAAACCTGCATTTTGCTCACGTAGAAGCTCTTGTATTTCAATCAGCATCTGCGCCTCTGAAGGAAGAGATTGTGGGCCTCAAAGTGCACACAATAAATTCATCGTCAGTGCGAGGGGATTACTTTTGAGTCATGTCTTTATCATCAGTGCTTCATAAGCAAAGATATGATCTTCCAAAATAGCGGCTATCTATTTTGCAACCCTATATAACTTTTTGCCATTCACAGAGACACAAAATCCATTTCAATGATTTAATTAACATCTCAGTTACATGTTGATGGCAGTTTCTTCCTCGCTCTGTAACTGACCTAATGTATGAAAATCGGCACCCTTAAATATGTATTTGAATCCAGCATTGCAAGACACACAATAATTAACGTATTCTCATGAAAATTTCACCCTCAGTACGATATAAGGTCAATAATGGCAAAAATATCTGAATGTATGATAATTTCACATTCTTATGACAAATGAACATCTATTGAACGTTCAGTAAGCACGGCCATCCCCCTGCACACTCGCAACAGCAGTTACTGCTCATACCAATTCATTATTCTCACTTTTCACACATGCTCAGCCTCTTCACAGTCTGGGCTATCAATTGATATCAGCGGTACTCATCACCCAGCCACATCCCCCCAATCACGGTGATACATCTTCATGTTAGCCCTAACCATCAGCTGCTGTCTATTTTGATACAATTCTCTCCATCTATCTACTTCTTTCATACCACCACCAGTATCTAGTCCTCAAAGGGGGGATTTACCTTGCTGTTGCTCAGGACAGAGACCATTCGATCAATAATTCAATCTAATCTCCCTAAAGTGCTTGCTCCAAAGACCGTCAAAGATTTTCTAATGTACTAATTATCACATATAATCTACTGTAATAAACATATATTAAAGTTGTGCGTTTCGCCTATGTTATGTTAAAATATAAATGATTTTGATATATAATTTCTTATAAAAGGCTGGAATCGGGGGTTACCAATTGGGCGTGCAATAATTTTCCTTTAAATACAATCATTTAAGATTTAGGTTGAGGTCCAATCACGCAAAGTTATGGCACATATACTAATGTTATTAGTCATACTTTTTGAGCCTGCCTCACACACTAGAACGGCATTGGGCCACCAACGTTATGTTCAGCGCCATAAAAGGTATCATAAACAAGGGTGTTTGTTGTGGAACTGTATCACAATCTCTGTCTAAAAAGGGTTTTACTCCCACTGGCAGGTGATCTGAAGTCATCATCTTCCTATGAGAGCCGCCAACGAAGTTATGCTTTCTCCCCTGCGCGTTTGTCTCATTGTTTGTTTGTGAGCAGAATTATGAAAAAAAAATACAGGACAGATTTGCATCCAATTTTACTGAGAGGAAGATTTTTCTTTTCCCTTAGCATTTAAAATAAAATAAAATAAAATGATAAGCTGGTTGGAGTAGTGACATCACAATGTTGCTATTTCTGCCGTGGATTCCTTAGATGTCGCTGAAGTGGAAGGCGCAGGAGACGACCGGCTACAGAGTAATTGAGATACTCAAAGAGTTTGTTGGAGTTCGAGGCTGGCAATAACTAAGACATTAACAGTTGAATCTTTTCTTGAACTAAGGTACTGTTGCGCATTGGCAGAGGTTTTCACTCTAAGAATACTATTTCTAGTTACTGATTATTATCAAACTGTTTAACCTGATACATAAGGGCTGAGCACTCATATTGTCGAAAATTTAATTCAGCTGAATTGTTTAAAATGTACATTTTAAGCCAAATGGGAGCTCAAATAGGATGTCGTGGAAATAACTAAGAGATCAGTTTTGCAAGGTATGGTAATCCAGTTTTGTTGCGATGAAGGGGCACATTACAATTGAATTTAATTGTTGTTGTGTCAGATTGAAGTATATCTGTGTTGGATTGTGTTTTAAGACTTCCATTGATGTAGGTTAAAGAGAAAAGACAAAACATTAATAAAGATAGATTCTCCTGTTTTTTGGAGGGTCTAGAGCAGTCATACAAGTTATGTTAAAATGCCAAGAGCTATATATTCACATTATTATTGAGTGTTTTTTCATAGGACTGTTTAGAGATTTTTCCTGCTTAACTGGCTGTTGCAAAAACACGTTTGCAAATTAAAGATTGTGGATTGGTTTCTTTATGCCTGCCATCACTGTCTCCTCTCCACGATTAATAGTAGGAAGCTTTTTTGACCTGCTGGAAAGGTGTTGATGTTGGTATGACAGTGATGAATTACTTCAATGTTCTGTGACCTCAGGTGGTACATTGGCCCTTTCATAATTTAATCTTTCCTCTTTTCAACTTCTATCTCCTTTGGCCGGATTCAGTGGAGTTAAATGCTACCAAGTTGCTCTAATCAGTTCAAAACAGGAAGTATCCCCATTCAATTCTCAGGAACGTATTAAGTAGGACAGGAGGAACACCTTCAGAGTCAGACTCCAACTGCTATGTTCACATATATAGAATGGCATACTTTGCACTGCAAAACCAGGGTACAAATGGCTTCAAAGAGCATTTGTATGATAGAGTGAGCTCTAACAGCTCAGTCTAACTAACTGCTGTTTCAGTGGCTATTACAGTCAGTGCCTCTGTCTGCAAGTGGCCGCAGAGCCGAGCCTTCTCATCAGTTTGTGCTTTCATTGATTGAACATAGGATGAAATATGTTGCGCTGTGATATATGATTCTCGTAATTGTAATCAGTGGTTACATGCAAGCATGTTTGCATGTAGAAGACTATATGCTAATTTATGTGTATGTTTCATTGGCTGCATCTCCATATGGCCAATCCTGGATTTTTTTGCCATCACTAGAATGATTTAAATGCATGAGAGAGGAATGAATTTTGCTGTTGATAGAATTTAGCCGGAGTCATTTATATTCAGTTGAGTAGCCTGAAATTATTTTATCATCTGATTCATAGACGTGCGAGGCCAGAGAGCCGGAAGAGTGGTTTCTCAAGCGAGAAAATAGAGGAGTAGTGATGACTGAATCAAAGTGGCATGGTCCTTATAATATATCTTCTCATATTGTTTAATAATGCTAATAAATGGTAAGCAATATGTTCTGTTTTTTCTACAATTCCTTTTACTTTTTTATTTCAAGGCCTTTGAGGAAAAGACTAACAGCATATATTTGTAACATCGCATACAGTTATATAGTAATGCACATTATTTTGAAGATACAAGAAGGTAGTATAAGATGTCCAAAGCAACGGTTCATACATCCTCTACAACCTTACTGAAGCAATTTAGTATGAATGGATTTGTAAAGTTTAATTATGTTATGTTAGACAACAGATCAATGCTTTCCCAGCATATACATAGGAAAAGCAACACCATTAATAAATATTGTCAGTAATTTGACAGCCTATAATTACATATATTATTAACAAATGATTATTATAACGCTGATTTTTCAGGGATATGATAATAGGGAGACAGTGCCTATGGGGTTTAGGTAAAACAAAATTAGGGCAGGAGGACATAAATGGTAAGGTAGGAGTCTCTAATGAAGAAGCTGGATGCAGACAAGCTATCGCCCCGGTATGTGCAGAGGAAGGACGTGACAGGTAAGAGCGGCCGGAAAGGTCGGAGCTCATAAAAGATATGTAGCATAAGAAAACTGAACCAGTGACTGGAATCAAAGGCAAAGCAAGGCCTTAAGTCAAACAGGGAACTCATGGCTCCAACAGTTGTTAAAGGTCAAACAAACAACGACCTGTAGACTGACACCATCAACTGTTATGTCACCCCCTAGAGGAAGCCAGAGGACATAACAACTTGAAGTGAGTGGTCACATATTTCAGTCAATAAATTACGATAGAGACATTCAGATTAAAGGCTCGAGGAAAATGTATTAATCTCCGAAGGGTCATTCTGGTTGACAGCCAGCAGTACCACACTACCAAGAACCACAATAAATACAGCAAAATACAATAAGTTGCCACATTAAAAAGAGGACAAGAGTTATATTTCTGACTGCTGAAACTTAATAATGGATAGAAATTATGTTTTTCTGAACATTTCCTCATGAATATTTCATGTCAAAGAGAAGCAGTCAATATTTTCAACTTTTTGGGGGTTTTCATTTTAAGCATTAAGCTCCTGATTTATTGTGAGGTAAAAGTCATTAATTTTCACCTGCGGTCAGAAAGAAGGGTTCAATATTTTGAGGCACTATTTTTTTTTTGTTTCTTCAATCATGCTTTTTAACCAAGGAATGCTGCACACTACTCACACAAATAAAAGATGTGCATAATGTCGCAAAAAGTAATCGGGAACATTTTCATGATAGACCAGTTGGAGAGGTGACAAGTGAATCTTTGAAGTGAATGATGAACCCTGTCCTTGTTTGTCTGTTTTGAAAGGCATGAAGGGAAAAAAAGCTGCACTCGCACTGCGTCTGAAAGTAATTAATGCTGTTAACTCGGGCTCGTCCTTGGCTGCTGTTTGGGTTCCGGACCACACAGGTCCATTTGACCCCGTCTCTCTACAGGCGAGCACCAAAGTGTGGAGAAGTGCCCAGCAGCTCCCGAGCAGAAACTCTGGGAACCCAAAAATAGAACACGGCCACTATTTGAAAGTGAAGAGGGGAAAAGAAAAAGTGCAGGACCATATGTTCCTCCTTCTGGTGGTGAACAGGACGATCTAATTAAATCATGTACTAAGTTTTACATGAGTGGCACAAAGCTTCTCCTGCTGGGAGAAAGTTCAAAGTCAGATAACTAGCTATTACCTTCTGGCAGTGGATCCTTCAAGCAATCATCCACCTATACTGACAAATGGTATATGCTACTGATGTTAATTTGGCCATCTTTATTGTTTATAATGTCTCAGTGTAAACATTTTTTCTTTTAGACATCTTAGCGTTTTTACCCGTGAGACCAGCACATCTTCTGAGGAGCAGAATTTAACGACATCCCTGAAGCTTGAAACGCTCGTGACAATAGCTGAGAGGAACAAAGAAGACACAGAAGACGATGAGAATAATCTTTGTGTGCATGCTAATGATATTTACTGACGCGTATTTGAACATTATTCTAAATATGAACCAAACTCATGTGTTATTTACCTGCTTTCTGCGGGGAGAACAGCGGCTGCTGTGTGTGGTGGATTTAGACTTCAAACATCTTCTCCATCATCCCTTTCCTTTTTTGTCCTCTTTTTCTTCTAATCCCCCTCTTTCCTCAGAATTTACCTCCTCTCAGAGGACAGCCTCATGTTCATTATCTTATGAATCTTATAACTTCAATCTTAAAGTCAGATCATAGTGTGCAGTATAACTCTTTACATATATTATACATGCTCTGCAAACTTAAAAATGAATACATGCAAGTTGCAGAATAAAGCAGCAGTAAAGAAGGAATGGATTTTTAGGAATTTCTCAGGTGTACTAATGGACAAACTTTGCAGATATTAATGATGATGATAATGTTGCGGCAGTTCACAGCCACACAGGTGTTGTCATAGCGGATTAGTCTTCTCAGTACTGCAGGTGTTTCATGACTGGGATTGATTGACATTTGACATTTTACAGGCAGTAACACAGCACAGTTGAGATGTGTTTTTTAATAACTGAGAAAAGAGTTTGTTTTGAGTGCTTGAGAGTTTTTTTCCCACTCAGTTAACACCAAGTTTAGGTTGTCAACATGAGAGATATCTAATCCGCCACACTGTCTGAGACACACATGTGGCTCTGTGGGGGCTTTGGAGAGACTTCTGTCCCAGAAAGCTAAAGCTTCCCCTTATCCAGTATTTGTAGAATAACAATTCTGAAACTGTTGGTAAAACTAGGCTTACGCCGTCGGATTATAGCCAAGTTAATCTAATCCTGGAAATTTCCCAACCACCTGCGTTGTACCAACACCCCAACTGATTGAATTTTTCAAGTTATATATGAAGTATGATGTCCAAAATACAGTGTTTTTTATTAAAAAAACCCTGCTAGTGAGTAGGACATGAAATATTAAAGTAAAATATGATGTATACGTTAAGGATTTCCTCGAGTCGAATCATATGGTCCAAATTTAGTCTTTGTCTCTGTGGGTGTAGAATTTGAAAATAATCCATGAAATTGATTTAATGCATAACAAAGTCTCTGCGTAGGCAGCCGTGATGACGATTCCAAAATACCCTAACTTTCAGGCATACATTTATGCAATTGTCTTGTGTATGCAATAATGAAAGCCTTTACCCTGATCATTCGTAACATCATAACCAACTACAGAGCACTCAAAGGGTCCAGAAGCCAGCCGAGGTACATTATTGTTATCAGAATCTGTTAGATCGCTTTATTTAGGATAAAACTCTAACTCCAAAAACCTCCAAAAATGCCCTATCTTGCAATGGACAAGCAACGTTATCATGATGTTATGTCGTGAGGTCATAACGTAACATTAGCTAAATTAAATAATCTCTAATACATACCAAAACATACCTCTGGTTTAAATTTCATGCAAATTGGTACTGCAGTTTTTTTCCCTTATCTTGCAGACAAACAGTATAACAAAGATAAAAACTCCTTGAAGCAGGTCATCACAGGATACGCCAGAATATTATTAAGTACCTTTTGTTGATGGGATATATTAGGCAGCAAGGGAGAATATATTTGTCTCTAAGTTGTATATGAAACAGAAAAGAAATGGTCAAGTGTGGGAATAAGAGCCACCTTGGCCAAGGACAACAGCAGAACTTTGATGACTAGACGACGACGGCGTCAAAGCATCTCCAAAACTGCAAGTGTTGTTGGGTGTCCACATTGGTCTATGTGGTTTCTTTCTCTCTGTCTCGGTTTCTCTCTCTCTCTCTCACGGTTTCTCTCTCGCTCTCAGTCTCTCTCTTTCTCTTTCTCTCTTTTCAAACCCAACCGGTAATGGCAGTATGGCGTCCACCCTGAGTCTTAGATCTGCTCGAGATTTCTGGCCGAGAAAAAAGGCAGTTTCTTCTCGCCATTGTCGCCAAGTGCTTGCTCATGGAAGAATTTGTTGGGTCTCTGTAAGAAAATTAGATAAATTGTTCGGTCTAGACTTGCTCTTTCTGGAAAGTACCATGCGACAACAGTTGTTGTGAATTAGCACTATTTCATAAAGATTGATTGATTGATTGTGATAGAAAGGTGTCAGAACACACTGTTTGGCAGCATAAAGGGGAAAATCATTACGATGCAGGTGGTTTTGATGGTATGGTTGATGAATGTAGATGGAATGCATACCTCTTGATAACTGACTCGAGGGAAGAGTTACGCTTATGTGAAACTTAGCGGAAATTGAGGCTAACCATCCCCAACTCTACATTGTTGGTTGTCTTAAGACAAATAATACATAAGAGCCTGATCATTTGGTGTATTTCTATATATACTAGATAAATAAATAACCCTTGAACCTAGTGATCACAATGATTTAAGTGTCTTTAACCATCATCTCCTAAACATTCCTGACAAAAAGCAAATGAGGTATAATTGCCGCATTTCCTGCTATGCATTTCTCTAAATATATCCAAAGATCACAGAGGAGCAGAAGATCCAGATAAGCAACTTGAGTGGCAGCCACAAAGTTCCTTTCAGTACAATAACCTTTGCCCAGACTCCCTCTGAGGTTGAACGAGATCCATCCTGGACCTCATCTGATCACCTGAAATCTGCTGCAATCTATAATCTATATTCTATTTCTTATCACGCTCGTTCATTATCTACATAAAAGCTGGCTACATTCAAAGTTTACAAATAAACATTCCCACTATGGTATTCGTTTTGAAAAGCTTCATTTTGTTTGTCTATCTATCTGTCCCAATCAACTAATCCATGATTGAATGAACAGGTTCATATTAATCATGAATGCCGTGTGGTCTGCAGAAACGTTCAGACTCAGGAGGTATCTCTGCAGCAGCCTCTACATTAGAGCTTGACTTGATCTGTGTAAATGACTCATTTCAATATCAAATAAAGAAACAGAAGATTCGGTATTTTCCATCCAGAATTTGGAATTCTACTAGGCTTTGAAAAAAGCAATTACTCTTTTGCTTTGGGAAATAAAACAACATTTAGCTGGATGAATAAAATATGGAAATTAGTGAACAGAACCACTTTTTTTGGTTTGGAGGTGGACTTATGACCTCGCTATTTATATAAGATTTAAAAGGGTGATAGTCATTTTTTTATGATTTGATGGTTGCTCTTGTGCTACATTCATAATGACTTAGCCTGAGGTTATGATATATATTCTAGCTGATCTTCATGTCTTTTGTATCGTCCCATTGGACAAAACTGAGCTCATCATGAATATTGCAGGAAATTACAGCTCACTGATGGTAGTAATTATGCAGGAATATTTTACCAGTTTTAATTCTGTCCCTATTTGATTAAAGATGTCAAAGGGAATCCCAGCTGTATAGGACCAGTTTTAATTGCACAGATTATACCAAGATATGGTCATAACATTATAACTAACTGCCTAATATTGTGTAGGTCCCCTATTTGCCGACAAATTATCTCTGGCTTATCGAGGCATGGAGTCCAGCAGTGTGGTATCTGGCTCTTAAACAGTAGCAGTCTTCTAAATTGTGTGGTAGGGCCTCCATGGACCATATCACAGATGCGCAATTGGATTGAGTTCTGGAGTTTGGAGACAAAACCTTGAAATCATTGCTCCTCAAATATCCGGAACTATTTTTGCAGTGTATTTTTGTGTGAGTATGACTGAATAGGTTACATATGGGAAATCACAAAATAGATCCTGGGCATAGTGGAGGGATGCTGCTATGAAAACTGAATGGATGGCGGGCCTTAATCCCATTAGAAAACCTGTTGAACATGTTGAAATCTCGTTTCTCCTCAAACTTAAGGTCTATTAGAGTGGAAATAAAGCGGTTATTAATATCCCAAATTGACAGCCCCTGTGTTGAACACTATCTCTCTCTGCTATCTGATTCATATGTAAGTAGGTCAGTGGTGCCGGGGCCTGGCTGTGAATGGGCTCTGTTAGTCTGAGATCCACAGGCTCAAAGCAATTACACATTAACACAGGGCTTGGTCCCAAATTTGCCTTTTAACATCTGCAATTTAGCTTGTCAGTTCTTTTGTAACCAGCCACGTATTAACAGCACTCTCGAACGTGCGTGTGACCATAGATATAAATACATCTCTAACTTCACAAGCAATCACAGAATGGCGGCTGCAAAAGCAGCTAAATTGTAAATTCAACAACAGATGAGACAAGCTTACTGCTACAACAATGATATCCAGAGACTCATACAGATTGTATATGTAGCTGTCTCATTACCTGTCTCCTCTTCATAAAGTAACAATCCTAGACAAAGTTTACTGCTGATTGATGAACTGCAGGACTGAAGCACCTTAAGGTCCAGTGTGTCGTATTTAGTTGCAGACTTTAATTAAATAAATATGTCTTGTCTCAACCTCCTCTAGAAGACGCACTGTGACTACTGAAAACCCAAGACACCTTCAGTAGAGATAGTTTTGGTTTGTTTCTTCCAGGCTGCACCATAAACGTTGGTAGTTATCTGTAAGTTTGTTGTTTCCTGCCTTTTTTGAAAGTATATTCTTCCTTGATGTTTTCCAACCTCATATTTCCTTTGCACTTTGCTTCTTTGTTGGACGGTAGATTGTCTTCATCTGTGTCTTATTCTCACCTGTGTCACATTATCCTCTCTCCTATAGGGTATATATGTATCCACAGCAGTTTATACGTGGACCTTGGTGGATTTTGCGCCTTATGATTGAGGTGCAGAACAATGGCTCGGCAGCACAGCTCCTTGTTTGACTCAAACCTTGTTTGCTCCGCGTTTGTCTCCTCCAGACTGGATTACTGTAACGCACTTCTCATTGGGATCCCTTATAAAAGTCTTCAAAGACTTAAGTATGTTCAAAACAGTGCTGCAAGGATCCTGATTAGAGTTCGTAAACACGAACACATCACCCCCGTTCTTCATTCCCTTCATTGGCTTCCTATCTCCACCAGGATTGATTATAACATCTCTCTCCTCACTCACCAGTGCATCCATGGTAACGCACCCCCCTACCAAAAAGAACTACTCACCCCACTGACTTCAACACGATCCCTCCGTTCTACCCACTCATACTGCCTCCTCATTCCCCAGACTAAGCTCAGCACCATGGGTGATCGGGCCTTCTGTTCTGCTGCCCCTCGTCTGTGGAATGCCCTCCCTGACCATCTGAGGGCTCCACAGATGACTGACACATTTAAAAAAGGACTTAAAACGTTCCTTTTTAGCAGAACCTATAACTTTAATTACCATTGCTGCTTTTTGGTCCGGTTTTTATATAGTTATTATTTTATTTTTTATTGATGCTTTTATCTGCTTTTACTTTTTTAGCACTTTGAGATTTGATCCAAATGTAAAGTGCGTTATAAATTAAATGTATTATTATTGATTAAGGCCTTGCTTTGCCTTTGATACATGTCACTGCTTCAGCTTTCTTATGCTACATATCTCTTAGGAGCTCCAATCTGTCCGGCCGCTCTTACCTTTCACTCACTTTCTTCTGGTGTGAGAATGAAAAGCACTCAGTCATGACAGTGTATCACGCAACTGCACACATCTGATCTATGTAGCAAACATTTAAACTTAATCATTACATGAATTGGAAGCATCACATCCAAGAGTTAGCTATCAAGTACATTATTAGCTAGATGGCAGCATTAGCTCCACTTGAAACACACCTCACATTTTATAAAGTTACTATTTTTTCAAACAATGTCCTGTAAGTTTCACATAACATTTTTATTGTGCTTATGATCAAAATGGATGTGACCAATAGCTGCAAGAACGATTTTGAACCAGTAAACATCTAAATATTGAACGCACTAATACTAACGCATTCCTACCCCTATCAAAGGATTCATTTCCTTTGCCAAGGTATGCAAGGTGCACCAGAACGGCCCTAATGCGTGCAGCTGCGCTAAGTGACCACCAGGTGGCATGAAACTATGTACATGAGGGAATCCAACTCACAAAAGAAGTTATGTCTAACTCTGTAACACCCACCCCACTGAATTTTGCCCAAAATTACAGATGTGCAGCGCATCACAGTAACCACATAATTTCAGAAGAAACAGACTTAACAGGGTTACAGAAATATCCCCACATGAAAGGTATCCCAAAATGGATGAAGTGGAAAGAGAGCGGCAAATAACTCCTAACCAACTCCTAACCAAGTAGGGTGCAGCATACCCCACACACAATCCTTAACAAATGAGCAAGTCACATATACCGGGACAAAGACAAATACATGGTGACACAATGAAAACCTAAATCAAAGAAAAATGGCAGAAAAGGAAAAAAAAACAAATACACATACCTATACCTCAGAACTGTCACTTCATCCTTAAACCTTAAACACTGAATTAGAAGCTTTACCAGTAAGTCGACAAGTATCATCCACAACACCCAGGTTGGACATCACATGCAGCAACCGGTTAACTGGCTTCACCAGTCGCCCGCCCCAGGTTCTGACACTGTGTGCAGTGTTTGAATCAAAGCAAATGGATTGCATGTTTAAATTGGGTGAAATGTTGGAATGAGTAGAACATATGGAGCGTGTTTGTGAACTCTGAGAGTCAACAGAAAAAGCATGTTTGTAGCGCTGTTCAGTGTCAGTCTCTCTCTGATACTGAACTGTCAGCAGAGCTGGGCACACTGGCTACAAAGGGGGCATCTCCAGATTAACTGTCCACTGTACGGTCATCCAGACATTCTAGAGTTTGCCTCTCTGAATTTCCTTTCACCACGGCATCCATGTCAGCAATATCATCTGACTCATTCTCACAGGAGGACACAAAGGTGCCACCACATTGACTGTCCACATCCAGAGGCGAGAAAGGGACAGGCATCAGGAGGTTGCGGCGCCCAATTCTTCCCTGTCCAGTCGTGGGGATTCTTGATCCAATAATTGTGAGTAGAGACTTTCACATCCACAACAGTCTATATTGCAGGCTCCCATCGATCAGTAGTCTTTCGTTTGCCTCTGTCATGTTTGTTTGATATCAGACATTATCACCATCAAATATGGACTTCCCCTTTATCCGTCGGTTGTAGAATTCAGCCTGACGACCCTGTTCTTTTTCGACATGTTTCTTTGCAATAGCCATAGCCTCGAATGGTCTTTTGTTATAGAGAACACATAATTGGCATTGTTACTGACCAATGGATGTTTCAAGATGTATTTGTAAAGGACATCAACCACTTGACACATGTGGCCCCTCCTCTCCCATACGGTCTCAATCATTTGGACAGATGTTAGAATACCTAAAGACTTCCTGGATGAGTTGGAAGAGACTTTGAGTGCTAACACAAGGAAGGGCATTGAAGCAAACTCCTCCCAACAGTTGATTTCATAAGCGGCCAGTGGCTTTAAGCATCTGCAACAATGTTCCTGGATCCAGGGATGTATTTCATATCAAAAACATAGGATACCATCTTTGCCACCCAACGCTGCTCACCGGCGTCCAATCGTGAATTTTTTCGAGGTGCGTGTTAGGGTATTATTATCTGTACGCATAGTAAATGCAGTAAACGCATGGCCCTTAAACCAATGACTCAACTTAACACACGCAGACCACTTCAATACCAGGAACTCCAGGCTATGATCAGGGTATTTCTTCTGAGGTCTTGAAAGGGACGTACTGTCAAAATCCACTTGACGGGCCATACTGTCATCATCCTGCACTTGTGAAAGGACCGCGCCCAAACCATCCAAGGAGGCATCAGTGGAAAGGACATGGAGGCTGACGGGGTGACCCCGTCAGCGTCCATAAGATCTTGACGCTGATGAGGTCATGTTGCTGATAGCCTTAACTAGGGCAGGGGTCTTAGACACACCAGATTCAACAATTCGCTGGCCAAACGCTGTCGTTGTCAAGACTTTGATGCCCTATGCCACCACGTACTTGTGTGAAAAGTGGATTTGTCAGCTCTGACAAATATGAAAACAAAATACAGAGCAAAATTTCATACTTTCTCAAATTCAGTCAAACATTGCTGAGTTATGTGCATCCTCTCAAGCATACCCAAATCACTAAACTGTCACTGTGGTGAGTTTGTATTTCACAGTTTCAAGTGCGTTCATTACTGAATATGTTCTGTGACTTATATGTTCAATCTAGAAATGTTTGGTAGATTTCTTTTTTATGCACATAACTCTGCAATGTAAAATAAGAAATCTACTTAAAATGCTGGTAATTTATTAATAAATAGATCAATTTGGTGAGAAATAATTGGACTTACAGACACTGATTTGTTTTGTATTTAAGTGCCGGGAGTACAGTGTACATGGCTGGGGGTCAAATGTCTGAAGGGGTACGGGACTGTGAAAAGTTTGGGAACCACTGCTCTAGCGCAATACAGGGAGGGAGCTGACCCTGTGGTTTGGTAGAGTAAAGGAAGTTCTGGTATATCTGTCTGTTAACCTAACTAGAAGATCATGTCACTGAACTGGTGTAATATGTCACTTTCTCCGCAAGGTGTGGAATGATGCGGCCCACCAAACATCTGCCTTAAAGGTGACAAAGCCTGACCCTGAAATTACCCTGAATCCCTATCTCTTTCATGTAATACGGTTAGACATCCAACGTCCCTCCAAACAGACACATTTGAGACTAATTTGACTCCCACTGCACCTCTTCCCCTCCCAAATGAGCAAAGACCATGATCAGACTTATCACTTGGCCGTAATCCAATTATAAAAAGTATAAAATAAACAAATACAATGACACAATGCACAATCATCAAACTGAAAGCGGACTTTGAAGTCAGACTAACATGAGTCAATAATTATTTTCAGAGTGATTTTTGCCGATACTAAAATTTTACACAAATAAGATCTCCAATAAAAATCATCCATCTATGTCACAGATCATCCTCGGTACCAGTATTCCTATCTTTCCAACCAGGCCATCAATATCCTCAACTCACAATGATGATGAACATCCACTCTTTGTAAATCTGATCACTTACCAATTTTGATACATTTTTTCTTCATTAAAGTTTCAAAATCATAACGAGTACTGTATTTTAAGCGCACTTTTTTATGAAGGATTACACTGGAAGTAAGGCTGATCGGCATTGTGAAAGTATTATGATCTGTGGAAATTAATGTAACCACTTTGTGTTCCTTAATCCAATTGTATGACGAAGCGAAAATAAAACTTTGCAAGCCTCGTTCTGTCTATTTTCTTATTTCTTATTTAGTTCTGACTATTATACTGGTTATGGAGGAAGACCCAGTCTTCCTCCATAACCAGTATTACCTTCTCTGGTCATGACATTCCCCTCTCTTCATCAGTCACCAACCTCGGTGTAAGATTTGACCCTCAACTCACTTTTGAATCCCACATCAAACACATCTGCAAGATCTCCTTTCACCATCTTAGAAATATTTCGAAACTCCGTTCTTCACTAACCTTGAGTGATGCTGAAAAGCTGGTCCACGCGTTCCTCTCCTCCCGACTGGATTACTGTAACTCACTTCTCATCGGGATCCCTGATAAAAGTCTTCAAAGACTGCAGTATGTTCAAAACAGTGCTGCAAGGATCCTGATGAGAGTTCGTAAACACGAACACATCACCCCTGATCTTCATTCCCTTCATTGGCTTCCCATCTCCACCAGGATTGATTATAAGATCTCTCTCCTCACTCACCAGTGCATCCATGGTAACGCACCCCCCTACCTGAAAGAACTACTCACCCCACTGACCTCGACACGATCCCTCCGTTCTACCCAGTCATACCGCCTCCTCCTTCCCCGGACTAAGCTCAGCACCATGGGTGATCGGGCCTTCTGTTCTGCTGCCCCTCGTCTGTGGAATGCACTCCCTGACCATCTCAGGGCTCCACAGATGACTGACACATTTAAAAAAGGACTTAAAACTTTCCTTTTTAGCAGAACCTATAACTGTAATTAACATTAATGCTTTTGGTCATGTTTTTATATAGTTATTATTTTATTTTTTATTGATGCTTTTATCTGCTTTTGCTTTGTAGCACTTTGAGATTTGATCAAAATGTAAAGTGCATTATAAATTAAATGTATTATTATTATTATTATTTTATATGTTATATGTTTGCTTTGTTCAGGGACTTCAGTGCTCCGAGCTCCTGCTAGCTTTAGTCGCTCTGCTAACTTTAGCTTAAAAAAGTATGTTCCTCATAGTGTGATTACATTTGAAGTGTGTGATTAAGTTTGTTGTGCCGAACACTTTTGGGGTTGTACCTCCACTGCTGATTCCGTCCTTGCTGGTGTTAAATATCGCAAACTTTGTATAATCTGGTTTACTTGTGAGATGTTTGGGAACCCAATCATCTAAAGCTGCTGTGAGCCAATTCCTGAATTCATCAAACTAGGCCTGTCGGTGTTTCTCTACTTTTTTACAGCTGTTAACATAAACAAGCTTTTGCTCATGTTTTGTCTGAACCATGCACTTCATGTAGTCCAGTGTGTATTAGCATGGCGGTGGAGAAACACTGTTTAATTTCAGAGTGTACTTGTTCATTGGTATAGTATGGAAGTGCATTGCGCTCAGCAAATAAAAATAATTCAGACCCTTATCATGATAAGGGTCTGAATTTTTTTTATTATGAGAAAGATCCCTTAATGTGGATCCCAATATAAGGAGAGAGGGTGTCAGATTTATTTTTAACTTTGTATAATTCAATGTGCTTCCATAGTATAGTGACAAGAAGAAAAAAAAAGGAAGAAAAGCTTTGAACCTTGCTTGGAGTCTCTATCCCTATTTGTTTCGGTTTGCGGTCTGTTTTCCATCCTCAAATCCATCCAAGCCCTTTTTTACTCGTGTTCCTCTTGTAACCAGTAACATAATTCACTGTCAACATGCATTGTACTGTTCTTAGGTTGTCACCCTAGCCAGAATGTTTTCTTTCATTCTGATCAGATTATATTCACTGTGTCAGCACTGACCTCTGGCAGCTTTGCCTCTTGTGTCTGCATTTGGTCCTGAGAGTCTGAATTACTCCTTGATTGTGACAGAAACATGGCGCAAGGTTATTAAGAAGGACAGGGTAGTGCATGTAAGTTATTATGACTAGAAAATCTGAGCCTGGGAGGATGCAAACCTCTGCCAGCAAATGCCGAGTTCCTGAGGGCAGACGCATTTATACCAATGCACTGCCCTCAGTCGCTGCCTTTGTGACAACATTTACGCACTTCATCAGTACTTGCTCTTTCCTTTTGTGTTTATTTTTAAAGCAAACTTTCCTCATGACATATGATTTGCTGCCAGGTGTCTTTTAGCTGTACTCTGAACCATTGTTTGGTTTGCACATTTCAGACCACATACCTGGTACACATAGGGAAAGGGCTTGATGGCTCACTCCGGATGGATGGATGGGTAGGTAACTATTAACGTGGAAAGTTACATGAAATGTAACAAGTATTTATAAGTTAGGTCAGTGAAAATGGGATAAGCTTGTAATACAAAATGACATTTTCAAGTCATTGTCCTTTTTAAGCATCTGAGATGGTTATAGCTTATGAACCGCTTCAGGGAAGTGAGGTTAAGTTATCCAAAAAGATTTTAGAAAAAGATTTTGACATTAATATGCTTATTGGGGTGTCATATTTCTGTCTCTGTAGGTCATCGCGTTACTCCTCAGATGGGGACTAATCCAAATAACAACACAGTCACTAGAAAAATAAAAATCAGATCCACTTCAGCAGTAAATAATACATAAGTAATATGCATTTTTCTGCAAAATGGATGCTTTCCCTTTGTATGCTTTAAATGGATATCTCTCGGAAGTTCAGTCACAAAAGACTATCTTCTCACACGCTTGTGCAACAGTAATGTTCACCTCTCTCACCTCTTGCACCTCTCTCACCCGCTCAGTTTTAATAACCTTCTCCATGGTCTGGTGCATTATATCTGGTTATATTATTTCTATATCTGGTGCTGCGCTCATTCATCCATCACCATCAGATGCTGTCTTTAAATATGTCTCTTTCTATTCATCTACTTCTTGCATGCTGCTGGGCCGCTGCGACAGACACTCTTGGCTCTCAATCCCCCCGAAGCGTCTGGGTTCAAAAGATTTTCTAATAGACTCATTATCATACGTCATCGGTTGTAATAAATCATTCATCCTCTCTTCCTTCTCTGTCTTATCTGACTGAAATATGTTTTGTTGATAATAGTTGCTGTTTCTAACGTCATCAGGTTTTTGAATGCAGGACTTTTATTTGCTAACAGCCATAATATTTAATCCACCTGCCTAATATTATGTATGCCCCTCTTGTGACCCATTTATACCAAAGCTATAGCTTTAACTGACCAACTCCTCACCACAATTAGGCCTTTTTCAAAGTAATATGTTTAGTCTTATATTTTCCCTGTCAGTATTTAGAATTGTATAGCTAACTGGTTGATATTACATCATAGTATTGCTCAGGTAAAGGTCAAAATTATTTTTATCTCATCTTTTTTCATCTTGAGCTGCTCAATATTATCCACAACAGTGTTTGGTGACAGGGTTGCTCCACCATTTATTTCCTCAGGTACTCCTGCTGCAAACAGATTTGCCCCACAGGGACCTCTTCTCACATCCCATCTTAAATCTACTCCTCTTAAACATTTTACAAGCGCCTAACACTCCAGTGATGTTGAAGTCTTTTGACACATCACCGGTTGCCACTATAATCGAAATAAGATAAATATCTCTTTGCTTTTTCCCTTCTCCACATCCTCAACCCACTTTAATGCTCCACTTATCACCCCTGAGATGTAAGGTCTGTGCTCGGATGGGGATATTTTTTTTTCACTTTGGTTTAGTCATGCCGGTATGCTGGCTCAGTAGAATACATGCATTCTGATCATCTTAAATCAATTCCGTATAAACTAAATTAAATATTGATCATGGTATCATCCACCACTTTTTTTATGTTTTATTTGCTTTTGCTGTGTCAGTGTTCTGTGTAAGGCTTTCTGCTAAAGAAACACTTGAATTGCTGCGAGTCATCAACACCAACACCGATTTGATCAAAGCCAATAGAAGATCTTGTGATATTAGGAGCGCATGGGAGGGTTGAAAGAATTCCATTTGAATTCTCGCTGTGGTGGGTTTTGCATGAAATGCTTGCAGCGGAGGAGTCCTCGTGCACTTAATACATATATCAGGCAATAAAACTGTGCTTTAAGTGATAGAAGTCATTAGCTTTCCAAAAAATGCATCGTCAGATTCTTTCAGCAGACTTCATTGGATCTATCAGCAGGAAATAATCAATGGATGATTTGGTGTCCAACACAGCCTGACAACTTCATTCTTGAGGAGAATCTGTGGAGCAAGAATTGTTATTTCAAAATGTTTAAGTGAAATAAATAAATGGTAAATGGTCTGTACTTTTTGTAGTCTGCTCAACCACTCAGAGTGCTTTACAACTTGATTCAGCTTCCACCCATTCACACAAACATTTATACATTAATGACAGGGGCTGCCGTGCAAGGTGCCACCTGCAGTTAACCATTCACACCAATGTGAAACAGCCATTGGGAGCGTCTTGGGGTTCACTAACTGGCTCAAGGATACTTCAATCAGATAGGTGGACGACCTATCTACCTCCTGAGCGACCATCGCCCCGTTAAATAGTAGTAGCCTAATATTATCAACCCAGATGGAAGATCAAATCATTCATGTAGCATTTAGTCTAAATTCGTCATATTCACACATGGACAAGACATTTTGTTACATTTAATCTGTTTAAGTTGCAAATTATTGTGTGAAAGCTTCCTTTAAAAAAGTCCCTTCCAGCACAACATCTTCTTTTGGCTGTTCCCTTTAGGGGTCGCTACCGAGGATCTTCTGCTTCCATCTTCCTCTGCCACACTAAGCAACTGAATGTCCCTTTTCACCTTATCCAGAAACCTCCTTGTTGGTCTTCTCCTTTTTGTCCTGGCTGGCGGCTCCAGCTCCAGCATTCTTCTCCTTCAAGAAATCCAAAATCCGTCCAAACGGTATCAACCGGTCTCTCTTACTTCGTCCAACCTGGACTGTCCCTCTGATGTGTCGGCTAAATAATATCTTAATGGCAATAAATTTTGTTTTTCTTGATACATGTAAAGAGTGGGGCTCTTACACTTTAACTATGGCATAATTTATTTTAAAAAATACAATAAATATACTACAAATGAACATTGGCTTTGGTGAGAGTTACATTTGCAAATGTGGACATGCCCATAGAAAAGTGGATGTATCCTGATGGATATCTCGTGGACAGGAGATCACGTCACTCTACAATATGGCTACGACAAGAGAAAAAAACTTTACAGTTTCATGCATACAGAAACTTTTAATGCTTCAAAAGACATACAAGAGTGGGTGGCCACAGTAAAGTTGAATTTATTGACATAAAAACCAATATAAATTCTATCATCTTATCCTTACACAGGTTTGTAAAGACCGTGGAAACAAACAAACAGACAGACACAATCGAAATCTACAAAATAAACCAAACAAAAAAATGGCAGCATCACAGCCGGCTCTGGAAATTTACAAGAATTTGAACTTGTTTTTTTAATGTCTGAAAGCATAATGTTGTTAAATTTGGATGTACTGCATCACTATGACAAATAAAATCCGGAGATCTACAAGAATATCAATTTATCTTGAAAGAAAGGGTTCAAGTCACAAATTTGAGGCTTTGGAGTAAAAAAACATAATAGGAAGCAAAACAAATTTGCGTAAAATGAAGGCCTTTAGAATTCTGTGGTAGATACTAGTGGTCATAAGCATAGAGAGTGCATAGTTTGAACAAAGAAAGCATAATTACAATGAAAAAATAGTTTTTTGATGCTGCAGGAGTAAACTCTCATCTGGCTAATTTGTGAACTGCTTTTACTGCATTTTAACCGAGAAAAAATACTTTTCAAGTTGTTTCCCTCACACAAAGAAAGGCTCCTAAAGCAAATAGTGTATGTCAAAATCTTTGGAAGGGTTTCCTTTACCCCATCAGTTGATGTACACAGATGATCCATCATCATGAGCCTTAATGCGGCATCTTGAGAGCAACGATATGCAAAAGCCGACAGCATCGACTCAGCTTCTCCTCGTCGCTCCAACTTCAACATTTGGTATAAGTTTGTCATTATCTGTGCAGTCCGCTGAAAAGCAGGGGATAACATACACCAACATGCCGCTCTGATTTGTGAGTGGATATGTATAGAAACGTCATGCAAGCACCACTGCTGAACGTAAAACAAAGACAGACGTGGCGGATAGGAGAGTCAAGAGGCTGCTGGTGATGGAATACTCACCACAAACTTCCTTTCATTCAAACAACAAATACTAGAAAAATACATAGCACCACAGAGAAGAGAAATAGCACCTAGGTTTTGATTTCTTTGTATTTGCATCAAAATGTGACATTATCTCCCATTGCATAGTCCGACAGATGAGCATTTGTGGAAAAAAACAAACAAAGGCTGTTTAAGTTAAGGCTTTGGCCTCCTTTGTTCAGAGGGCACTACAGGTGGAACGCTTTATTACTTTCTCATTATGCAAATCAAAGTGTCACATAATATCAGAGCTTGTTTTTGTCTTTTATTTCCATTCTGTTCTTAAATTACAACAAGATGTGCGCCACAACTGCAAAAAGACAGGACTTTTTTTTGTACTTATTTTTCCATTTACAAATCAAATTTCCTCACTTTTGATGTGAATTTAGATGTTATTACCCCCGTATCCATTGTCTCCTACCCCATTTAATGAAGTCACATGCATGTTTTGAAGCCAGAAGCAATAAACATTACCATGAAAAATATACAGAATGTACTTACAAACATAAAAATTATTTATATATATTTATATATTTATATATATAAGATCCATTCCAAGAGAATGGGGAGACAATTATGCACAAACAAAGCTCCCATAGTGAACGAGCAAACAAACCAACAAAAGACAAGTGGAAAAAGCCAGGGAGGAAAAACATGGAAACTAAGGAGAAGAGCCAAATCTGATGGAGTCCATGGCAGATGCTGCGAGCGTCTGGATCGGCTGCAGCTCTCAGAGGTTGCCTTCGATGTTTTGGGGTCATTAAAAAATATGTGTGATGACGCAGGGCTAGAGTCGTGTAGGAGGCAGGCTGACTTTCAGTTTCAAAACTTGCATGTGATGGAGAAGGCACACTGAGGTTTCAAGGTTATTTGGTTTTCCTCTATTCCTATAGATTTCACTGTATTCTCGACTTGATTTTCATTTTACTCATTCTTGTTGCTTTATGGAAACAAAGTAACTTTTTTTTTTTTACAAATAGAATTGTCCTATTCTTTCCTTTTTTTCAATTGTTTTTGTCTTTTTTCTGAGAAAACAAATATATGCTTTTTTTCTCCATTTGCTCAGTAAACAGTCTTAGCCGATGAAACAGACGGGGCCCACTTCAAATCCAAACTTCTGCGAGGAGGAGCCAAAGTCGTTGAACATGATGTCCACGAAAGGCACCTGCTCCACCTTTGGCGTGTTGATCTCAAGTACAGTCTTTTCATAGCCCTTTTTCATCTGCCAAGAGAAGAGCAGCAGGAGAAAAGGATTAGTTTTCAAGAATAAAAGGATCACACACTGCTGACTGAGTCCCTTCAAGAACAACAGGACCCTAACTTTCTGGTGATCATCAGAGGAAACCCACTGATGGGCAACACAAACACGCTTACACACTTGCTTCTGACTTACCGCACAGCCATCTGCCAGTGCGCGGATGTAGGGGTTGTTATCATAAGACATCTCCTCATCGTTGGAGCCCAGGAAGCGGATGGCCTTGTCGTAGCTGTCCTGCTCCTGGTCGTGCCAGGCCACCGACTGATGACAGTTGTATGTCATGTTCTGTCTGCCTGCCGCGCTCAACAGCCGCAAGAAAGTCATCTGGACCACACCGATGGGGCTGCCCTCCGCATCCACGTAGGATAGCTGCAAAGTGGAACGCAGGAGGAGTTGAGCACAAGGATGTAACAGCCGGAGAAGGGAAGAGTGCAGATACAGAGGAGGAATATCCTGCAGATCCTAAAAGGTTTACTGAAGATGATAACTGCACTTTGGGCAGTTTTTGTCTTTCGGGAGCGATTTTGATTCTTTTTATGACTAGCAATTTAAATTTCTTATGAACTGCAGTGTTACAATTTCTTGGATGCCTCTCTTATTAAATATAAGATCACATAAGCACATGGCATCCAGGGATTTAGAGTCACCGTGCTGTGATGTTTTAGACCAACCATCAATCAACAATTGGGTATTTTAGTTTGATGTGTTTCAAATAGGAGTTAAAAGTTCTGTTGTTAGGGAGTATTTTATGCTTTGATTGAACACACATATGCTGTATTGTTGACTAAGCAAGAAAGGTACATTTGTGTATATGTAACAAAAAGAATTGTCACCAAAGGCACAAGTTGCACTACTCGCTACTGGAAAAATAAAATTTGTGTAACTATGGAGAGAAAAACCTCAATCAAAGGTGAATGAGAGGTGAGACATACACCTATAGTTGCCTTAACAGACAAATGGGCACCTACATATGCCGCCTATGTGGAATAAGAAAAAAAAAAATTTCTAACAGCTGGGCATTCTGAGGTTGGAAAATACTTTCACCTGTGGATTTTTATTTTTGGTGTAGGGGTTACTATAAACCGAAAGGTGTGTTTATGATTATATAAAAAACAAAGCATAATATTGAGTCTTCATGTTTAGGGAAAACTTCAACCAATTCGAATTACTAATTTTTGTTGTTGCTTTGATAAAGTTTTGTTGATCCAAAAAGTTTTATAGATAAGCTTGTTATACAATCTAAAATACTGAGTACAAAAGGGTGGGATGCTGAGTAAAGCACAAAGAAACCCACTTATCATTATCTGCTAATCCCTTTTCATACATTATTGATTTCATTGTTTTTTGCAGATAAATGTTTATTCTAATTCTAGTTATTCAACCTTTATTTAATTATGTAGGAGAAGATTACATAATCTCTTTAATAGAACATTCTGGATTTGATATCAGCAGCAAATAATTTTCCATTAAATTGGACAACAAAAGACAGAGAATGGGTGATATACTCAAAACACACCTTTTTGGAACATTCCAAAAGTGAATAGGTTAACTGATTGGATCTCAAAGGCTTATCCATAAAGAAATACACTATATAAACGTTGATTATGTAATCATATAAACCTAACGTGTGTAAATTATAGTAAGAACATGAAAATATAATGATGCATATGAGAATTATGCTGTGGCAATGACATTTTAATTGACTGGTAATAAATGTAGAATTTAGCGTTTTGAGAAACAGAGATATGATTGTAATTCTTTGTAGTAGTAAAATGTTGCAGTGGAACGAGTCACGGCTCAGTTTAGCATCCGTGAGTGGCTATCTGCATACCAACCATCAGCAATCCATTAGATCCACATGGTCGCTTTTCGCCTCTCAGACAAACAGGACTCACTGAGAGCAGAGCACATGCAGCATGCAGCCACAGCGGCAAACCGTCTGTGAGTCTGGACGCATTCTTTCTCTTCACACACTCCTCAGCACACATGCACATACAAACCCAGAGTACCGACACTCAAATCGAGCAGACATTCTGATCGCCTCTGTATAATTGTGCAACAGCTTAGTGCTAGTTAAAGCTAGATTTGCTTTAATTAGCTAATGAATCACAAGATTAGAAAAAATTTGAAATTCGCTCTACAGTATGTCTGTGAGTGTTGGCACCACGGGTTGGAGTGAACCCTTTCCCGGCCGTACGCAGCGTGTGGATCAAGTCCGACATCGCCAGAGAAACATTACCTCTTTCGTCGTCTCAGCCGCAAGTCAAAAGTGACCGAGTACCCAGAAGCCCCTGGGTGGTGACTGAAAGCCTGACCTGTTTGACTCAGAGCTACACCATCGAATTTTTTTTCAGTGTGAAATGGGAGAACAGCTGAATGGACCAAGTCGAGAAGAAATTATTCTCACTGTGAAGGATGGGTGACCGACTGAGGTCACCCATCCTTGAGGAATTGCAGGAAGTGTATGGATTTTAGTCCAAACTATAAAGTCCGCTATAGGTGTGCTTCTTGAGTCAGAGCAGTGTCAAAGCATGCAGTCAATCAAGATGCTCTCTTAAGGTAGCAGAGGTGTGGCACAGAGGAAATGTGACCGTGGTTAGATTCCACATTTTTTGCAAATATTTCCTGTTTGTGCCACAATCTCTCCTCCATCTCCATAAGAGAGTATCATCTTGTTGCTGGACTGAATGTGAGTGCAGCTCGTGCTCCATCATGCACCACAAGGTACCAGTGCATATACATACTTTGTAGGGGAGAACCAGAACCATGCAGAACCTCAGGTACACAGAGTCCAGGCCTCAGCCAGGACTCTAGGACCACATGCAGGGTCACTTACCAGGGAACCTCTCTTGTAGTGACTATACCATGTGCCTGGTGAGTCTTTGGGCCATTTTGCCATTTTGCTCTGCAAAATATAAAAGGCATTCAGGAAAGGGAAAAGGACTTGAGGAAGTAGGGAGTCTTACCAGTTTACCACGTTTGAATTCACTGAACCAGGAGCCAGGATTCTCCTTAACCCAGGATGTGAGCCTAGCCTGGGGGCATGGATCAACAGAAGCAGAAGCAGAAGAAGAAGAAGAAAAGGAGGAGGAGGAGGAGGAGGAGGAGGAGGAGGGAAAAACATTGTTAAAGAAAGGAAACAGATCTGACAAACAAACATTCCCTCTCTGCGTTTTTCTCCCTTATTTCTTCTTCTTTTGTCCTCTGATTGGTCTTGCAGACCTGAAACAGCACTCAGTGACACCAACCGGACCAACCATTGTGCCAGTTTGTACAGTCCAAACCGTAGCTGGCTAATTGCTGCTGAAAAATTCATGAGTACACAGTGATTTATTAAGAAATGATCGCCAGGGAGGAGCTCTATCCTGCTGTTCAGTATCGGGGCTGTGCAGCCGTGGTGCTTTGACTTTCTCGTGCCATTTAAGGCTGTGGATTGGCCAAAGGCCACGACTCTAATGGTCTCTTTTACAACAATGATGATTTCCTCGTAATTAGATAGCAGGGTTAGATATAGAACTGTCATCAATACCTTAAAGCATTAATGAATGATGAGCCGGGGTTGCTTATTTCTGGGAGATGGCGTATATTAGGCCTGTGATGCCTTAAAGTTGACCTTCACTGGAGCGGATTGACCGGTGCAAAGTCCTCTCTGTGACTTTTTCTTTTTACTGTAATCCATGATAGTGTGTGTGGCTCTGTGACTGTTATTCTACACAGCATGTGGAGTGTAATAAATGCCGATCCAAATGCACGCGGGAGTGTTTGCATAGACGGGAAGGACACTGGCTTTTCTTTACACCTAGACACAAATGACAATAGGCCATCAGCAGCACGCTATAAAAAGTCTGCTTCATTATTCTGAGCTTAAGCAAACTCCTGCTCCTCTGAGGCTTGGTAAGTGGGATCATTAAAATGGCTGTAGAACTGTGCTATTACACAACCCCAGACTTGTCAAAGACAGTGTTCCCAATGTTTCACCACTCAGCTGCTCTCCTCTCCTTTCTTCCGCACCCCCATGCATAATGAACTAGAAAATCCTTTTCAAAGGGCCTGTCAGCTGCCAAAGGATTTGCAGGTGATAAAGTCATTGATGGCATCCCACCTAAAAATGGCATGAGACAGTATGGATGAGTTACAGCGGCTGTGTGTGTGAGATGTCTCCCTGGAATTACCAGCTGTCAGAACAAAAGTAAGATTTAGCATGTTTGTAAAATAACTTCGGCCCTCGCGGTAAAAAATGCAATCCTGTTGAGTTGTCTCCCGCATCTTCTTGGTACCAAAACACAAGGTAATCTCACCGAGGCTAATTATACGGGGTACATGTGTGAGAAGAATAGAGCTACAGCTGTAACTAAGTCGTAAGATGTTAAGGTTATTCTCACAGTGTGAGCAGCTGTTACTCTCAGATGTGAGGGGGGGAAACATTGAATGACTTTATTGTCAATCACAGCACAAACCAGAGTTTGAAAATAGCTTCTTTTCTAAACATATCCTCTTGCTAGTCCCTAGCCTCCTGGTTAATGTGTCCTCAATCTGGCTGCACATAGCCTGTGCGTGTGATTTTGTGTGTGTGTGTGTGTGTGTGTGTAGAGTGGGTCACACTTACCCCTTCAGACTTCTTATCAGGGAAGATGCAGCTCTCTCCGCCTGCTGTGAAGTTGCAGTAGACCTTGAAGGAGTCCCGAGAGCAGCCCTGGTTTGGATCAATCCAGTATTCACCTGGAGGAATAGAGAAAGGGAGAAAACAGAGGGAGGGAATAATTATAGAACAGCTTATATAATCGAATGTCCATCCATGACTACAGCAATTCAAAGCGATTACACATATTTTATCTGCTGTGCTTGAAGTATCTCACCTGCTTCTGTCCCTTGAAAAAATATTAAACTTAGTCTTAATTGTATATATTTAATAGTGATTTAGGATGAAAATGATGCATCGTACAGAAATGAAAATGCTTGTATAAACCAACAGTTTCCCCGTTATGTCTTTGCACTTTAAGAGCAATAGTCCTATGATAGTTTGATTCTCATAAAGTGAGTCCTTGATCGTGAAAACCTAACCCTAGACTTTGGTATCACATTATTAATGATAGTGATTTAATTAGATCAACATATATTTCACTATTGGAAATATCCTCTAGGATCTAAGAGTGACTTTTGAATATTAGTGTAATTCGACACCTATCAATCAATCAATGTCAATGTTCCTACCACAAGACTCTTCACCCTCAGGAGCCTACAATAGAGCAGGTCTATTTACCCCAGCCAGCCCATTTCAGAAGAACCAATGGTGATACAGAGCCTAAGAAAGGCTTCATCAAGGGCAGCCAGAAAAAGAAAGGAGGGAAGCTCAGGAGCAAAATCTAGAAATAATACAAGAACATGAATACTTTGCAGCTGAAAAAGCCTGAGCCTGAGTCTGAAATATGTTGATGTTAATACCTCACCTCCAATTCCACATATTGTTCGATCTTGAGATCAATCTCCACTTCTTTGGACAATAATTTGATATTTGCTCGAACATGCATTATTGTTGATTGTTTTCACATATTAGCAAATTTTCTCTTAGCATAAACTTTCTAGATCACGGGATCTGGAATATTAGATTTCAGATCATAATTTGCAATAGATCTGATGGAGATCATGGATTTTTTGCTAAGGCATTGTATGCCTTATCAATGAAGCAAAAAACCTTTTAATGTTGGACCACAACTGGAGTCTAAAAAATATTACCTCTTCAGGAAAAGTAATAAGAACAGCAAGATCTTAAAAATGTGGACTGAACCCATTTAAATCAGAAATACAGTCTCCAGTAGCCTTTTTTGGGGTATAAAGCTGCTATGGTATTATTGCTTCTTCAGCTCATAATTAAAATCCGTGCAAAGGCAGGTCTAGTAGAAAATAGACCTTAAGCCTCATTTCAGTTGGAATGCAGTACAAACCATCAGGGAAATCAGGGTGGCAGAGCTGCAGGTCCTTGCAGGTACGAGCGGGGTTGGCCTGTGTGCCCAGTGGATGCTTCATCTGCTCGATCTCCTGCTTAAGCGAGTTGAGTGAGCCAAAGATTTCCTCCATGCCGTCGTCATAGTCCTTGTAGTTGGCATCTGCGGCTGCGTCGTCCATCATCTGGCTGGCATCAATGTTCCTACGACTTCTGCCCTTCATAGGAGCGTGCATGGGGAGTGGGTGGATGACATCGCCAGGAGGTCCCTATTATGTAGTAAAACAAAATTAGGGGATTATGTAAATTAGCCGGAATAAAAAGAAATACTGAATCATGCTGAGGATATAATAGCAATACAGATGATGGAAATGCCTGGTGCATTACTTACAGGAGGTCCAGGAGGTCCAGTTGTACCAGTTTCTCCCTTTGGTCCAGTTTGACCCTGAACAGGACATAGAAATCTTTCATTACACTGACTGTTATGATGAATGACATATAACATAATTATGACTGATGGTTACTGATGGAATGCAGTTCCAGAAAAACACTTACCGATGACCCTTTAGCTCCCTTGGGACCAGGAGGACCCTGTAGACATAAGGATGATCAAGTAATCAATATTGGCTGAGACACGACACACATGCTGTAAGACAACACAAGGGATGAAATAAGTCTTACTGGTAATCCAGGAGGACCAAGGGGACCAAGTGGACCAGAAGGACCAGCAATACCCTGAAGAGAAAAAAGGTTTAATATATGTTTAATGTATACTCTTTGAAATTATGCTTTTTATGTTAATAATTCTATTTTATGTGGATAAAAGTTTGATTGTATTGCAATTTTTCCTGATTGCTCAAGACAATAATATTGGCGAAATAATGTTTTCTAGGTAATTATATAATCAAGTTGACAAGCATAAGGCATATTATCACTATATTTATAAACAGTTTTTCTTGTTTCTTTGCTTTAAAACATACAGAATGCATGAGCATGTATGGGTTTTTTTCACATGACTCTGGGTTGATTTGTTGTCTTACATTGTCTCCTTTGGGACCATATGTTCCTGAAGGACCAGGAAGTCCTCTGTCACCTTTTTCTCCCTGTTCACCTGGGGGTCCGATGAGACCAATAAGACCTGGATGGCCCTGATGGAAGAGAACAACAAATAAAAAATATTAATCTGACAGTCTGAAACACTCCCTCATAAATTGCAGCATATTTTCTTTATCGTTAATGATTTGATGGAAGAAAGCAAACAACAGATCTAAGGTGTTTGTAATTTTGTTTTGTACTCATTAGCCTAACACTGAGTTTGCCAGTGGGTCTCACCTTTTCTCCTTTGACACCAGAATCTCCTTTCAAACCAGGTAAGCCAGGTGGTCCCTGTAAGGAAACAATGGAGAGGAAATAAATGTTAAATAGGGATCACACATTATATGAGATACCTTTATAAAAACTCTAGGAGTTTACTCACCATTGGTCCAGGAGGTCCATCAGGGCCAGGAGGACCAGGCAGACCTTGCTCTCCCTGCACAGATATACCAATTACACACGTTTTAGGACCACAACACAACACACGTCTATGAATAAAATATTTTATGCTCTGCATTTTATTGAAAAACATTTCTCTATAACTTCCATTTATGCTACTTTATTGAAACTTCACAACATCACGCTATAATGAAATAGTGTGCAGGTAAGACAGAACTTACAACTGGGCCAGGTATACCCCTGAGACCTTCAGAACCAGGCTTGCCCGGTGATCCTTGAGGACCGACAGGACCGGTCTTTCCTTGGGAACCTTCCAAGCCAGTTTCACCCTATTACACAAAAACAATATGAACCAATTGTTTCTTGCCTATTTGTTATTCCTAAGATACTTTGACGTTCTAAGTAAACAGTAGTTATGTATTTGCCAGAAGCATTACCTTGGCTCCCTTCTCTCCTAGTCTTCCCTCTGGTCCTGCTACTCCAGGGGGGCCCTATTTAATAAAGCAAAAAGAAAAGATGCCGTTAGAATATTGAGCATTTAAAAACTGGTAATATTTTTGCAAGAATAAGATGCTTAAGGGAGTACTTACTCTCTTTCCTGGTGGTCCAGAGGGACCAGACTCTCCAGTAGGACCAGGGGAACCCTAGTTTTAATTTGATTGAAATTAAAATCAAACATTGTTAATTTCTTGTCATTTAAATGGTAATTTCATTATATAATTTCAGATACTTGTGAGTTGTGGTTAAGTAATACAGCTGGAAGACAACACTCACGGCCTGACCGGGCTCTCCATCATCTCCCTTGTCACCAGATGGACCGTCTAAACCCTGCATAAAAATTGAACGTAGCCTCAGTCATGCTGCCTTGTTTAAAAGTACTAGAGTTTGTACAATTCAGTTTAGATAATACTACTTACAGCTGGGCCAGTCTCTCCAGGGGGACCAGGGTCACCGGGGAATCCACTTGGACCCTGAAAATCAATAAACATTGAAAAATCAATAAACATTGAATTCCAATTCCAAATGAAGGTCCAAATGATTTTCTTTTGTGTGGGGTTACATCAGCAGGATTTTTTTAATTTAAGAGGCAAAATTAATTTACTGAAATTGAGTAAACATCTTACAGGGCTGCCTTTGGGACCGTCATCTCCAGGGGGACCCTTAGGGCCAGAAGGTCCTGCTGCACCAGCTGGACCAGACTCTCCCTTTTCTCCTCGCTCTCCTCTTGGACCCTGGAAAGATAAGCAGTGTATTACAACTTCTGTTTCAGATATGATAGTAGATGACAATCGTTAAACTCATGACACTAATTTAACTGTAGATCATCTAAAAAGTTGCTTCTTTATGTAGAAATTAATAGAGAATTAGGTAACTTACATGAGGGCCAACTTCTCCCTGAAGACCTGGTTCTCCTGTTTCTCCAGCATCTCCCTGATAAAAAAAGAGAAACACATTATCAGACAAGTGATTTGTTGATCTTTCATGGTGCTTAAAATCAAATAATTTGCAGCAGCTCTCATGGTCCTAGCACCCCTGTCACCCATATGGAGAATAAAAAGAGATGATTTAAGCAATTTCAATCAATCAGGTGCCGGCAGATTAAGTGTAAAGTACAGCAGGGAAATGACCTTACTGTTCTCCCTCTACCCCGTATATATATCTTGTACTCTTTCTCCTGACTTATTGGGTACTTGCCCTGTTGACTCACCTACACGCCAGGCACTATCATTATTCCCTGTCACATAAGTCAACAATGTTCCCTGCTGTAGTTTACTGCAGGTGCAGTCTGCCACACCTGTTTCAGGAGAAAACATTTGTCCCTGTCATGTTTGGGAGACAAGGAGCCAATCGATAGCACCGCTCTGCTGAGCCACTTATAAGCTGTGAGGTAGGTTTGTGCTGATAAGCATCCGCAGAGTCTCTCCAACATGAACTGTATATCTGTATTGCGGAACTATAAAATGAATGTCTTGCTGTCCTCTTGTTGCGCACCAGAAATTAACTGTAAGCATTTGCTACGCCTCTAAAAGTATCCTCCTGTATGAGGAGCATATATTATGCAACATTGCATCTTAGGCTTCAACTCAATCCTCAAGACAACCTGCTCATGTTTACCACAGGGCTGCTGCTAAAACTTTGCTGAGCTAATGGAAACTGGAAGCATAGGAGACAGCTGCTCATCACAGATATATGAAGGATGTTTTTACAGAAAGCTGAGCTCAGTTGCTCGACAGCTCCCTGAGCTGGCCAATAAAATGCCCTATCAGCTAAAGCGTGATTAGACCAAAAGAGTGCAGTGTTTGTTTGCACAGGGGAAGGACAGGCTATCCTCAGCGAGTCTATAGAGGAGCAAAAGGTAATTCTATTGACTGAACTAGATAAAAAAGGAATCACACCACAACTATAGACAGAGAGTGAGACAGTGCACAGCAGTGCAGTCAGCAGAAAAGACGATACGGCAGTAACCAATAAGAGCTAGAACTGATTTTATGACAGTCGTCTTTAATAATGCATTTATTGTTTTAGAGTTCTGAGTCCAGTTCATTTTGGTATGTATTCACTCACTCTCCGCAGAGCAGCTGCACTGTTGGAGATGTCCGTAAACTGTCACTATGCAGCATGCCACATTTAAACGGGTATCCTGGGAAATATTAATAGCTGCCTGGTAAAGCTCATCATTCACAAGTTTCACCACAGAGCACTCCAATAAAGTGCTCACTTATTGTCTCACTTAAGTGTTAGAAACACCAGACAATCACATAAATACACGAGTTATTGTAGCTATCTTAATGCACCACTTTATATTGTTTATTCTTTCAGCAAAGTAACCCCAGACAAGTGCCAAACATGTTTGGTAGGAACAAATGTCTTACAAAGACATACAGTCCAGCAACGGGTCTGTCCTTTTAAACAACCAATTAACATTTACATGCTACCTTTTCAAATCCATCCTTAGATTAATAAAAACAAGCAGTTGTTTGTCATCATGAATGTTAACTGAGTAACTGATGTATGTTAGTTTTCTCTATTCAATCTTTTGTTTTTTTACGTATTTCTCTGCTATCTCCAACAACCATTTTTTTTAAATCTTTTTCAATCTGTTTTTTAACATCCAAACTTTCCACTCACAGTGAACATGATTGTGTTTACAGCAGTTGGAAATTGCATCTAAGTATTACCTGAGGAACTTAATCACAGCTTCAGCTGCACCTTCCCAACTACCTCCGGACTAGACCTTTCACCTCACAGGGAAGAATATACACAACTGGCAAAAGAATGGTCCAAATGACCCGAATCCAACGTAGGAAAAAGGTTTACCTTTTCTCCAACGGCACCAGGGTTTCCAATACCACCAGGAGGTCCCTGAGGGCCATCGGCTCCTGGGGGCCCGGATGGGCCTCTGGGACCAGGGGGACCAGGTGGACCCTACACAGAAGAGATGCAGAATAATGAGTATAGCTATTTCACCCAGAACGTCTTTATATATAATGTCTAGTAAATTATATAAAATCTAGTTCTTACCATTTGACCGACGTCTCCAGTTTCACCTTTCTCACCGGGTGGTCCAGGCATTCCCTGAGGAGTGTGCATAGGAGTTAGTTGTTCATGTTTCTTAAAGCTAAAAAGTACTAGAGTTTGAATCTTTGATTGCAGTGTGCACCTGTAGTCCAACTGGGCCAGGAGGTCCATGGAATCCCCTTGATCCTTCATCTCCCTTCTGGCCAAACAGACCCTGCTGACCTCTGGGACCAGGTTCACCATCTGCACCCTGAGCAAGTCACGATAAGTAGACAAAAGTGTTGGTATTACAGTTCGCCTAAAATATACCTAAAATATACAGTAGACAAGGTACGGATTTTTCTTAATAAAAGACTTACAGCTGGACCGGGTGCTCCAACAGGTCCTTGAGGGCCGGTGGGACCAGGAGGACCCTGCAAATGGGAATGCGCAAGTCAAGAGTTGCATTCCTCACTTCTCAAAACCATCAAAAGGTTGTACAGTGAAAATCAATAACCCTTGCGATCACAGGCCTTCCTGATACTACAGAAACGACTTACATGTTCTCCTTTGTCACCCTTGCTTCCTTTCTGTCCTGACTCTCCAAGCTCTCCCTGTGGAAAGAACAGATCGCAGTGTGAGACAGTCGAAATCCTCAAATCAAAATAATACAGAAGTGAAAATAAGGTTAAATATGACCGCTATGATGTATAAGGGTACACTATTGCCAAATACTCATCAGGACAGAAATTGACCTTTTAAAGCACAATAATTTATTTATATTACTCTTTGTAAAAGTCATTTCCATGTCTTTCCATGCATTTTTCAATTATGTCTCTCCTTCTCTGACAAATAGTGATATTTCCCGTCAGATGCAAATCTGACACGACAGATTTGCGTCTGATGGGTCTCATCATGAGTCACTGGTAGCAGAAGAAATAACAGAATGGATAAATAATTAGTCCCAAAGCAACCTGTTTGCACCACAATTCCTAGAGTGAAGAACCTTGCACCAGTATTTCAAAGCCTTGACAAGTTGTGGGACAAACAATGTTGAAAAGTGGCGAAGCCAAAGACATTTGTGTTCAGGTTTAAGTCAGACCACACTCTCTTTGAGGCAATGTTAGTCTATTTCAAATAAAATCCTGGGAGTTACACATTCCTCGTTGGCAGGACCTAAAAAGAGAGAGTCTGAGTATGTATAAAGATTAGCTTGCCAGATCCTTTTTATCCGCGTAGAAAATACTGTCTGTATTCTCTGTATCCGTCTGCACATCAGTGACCACTGTGAGACAAGTTATGACCTGAGGCATTCTTCATAGGAAAAGAGATTATCCTCCGAGTATTTCCATGCCAGATCTTCCTGCTTTTTTTTTTTTTTCTTCTCAAAACCTGTGGGTAACTTTCAAACACTTTTCTGTCACTGCAACACAGTTCTTCTCCACTACCTGTTTGTTTGGAAAGTCTGCCTTTTAAAGACCTGTTGATTCAGTTGTTCTCAAACTTCTTTCAGTAACCCCCGATGCATGAAAAACATTTTGATGGGGAAAAAAAGGCTTATAAAGAGAGACGATATAGCACTGTGCCATCATGGTCTGAATTCTACATTTTAAATGTGTTTAAATTAGGGCCAGGGCAAATATATAATTTCGTCATTATGCAAGAAGAATTAAACAAAGAAATAAAGAACTAATAAACTGCTAATGTCTTACAATGTCTTACTTTGTCTGATAAATTCTTCTAAGTACATTTGAGGTCACATGGGAGACACAAAAGTGACTTACCTTGTCTCCATCCTCTCCAGGTGGTCCAGGAGGTCCTCCAGGTCCTGGTAGACCCACAGGTCCCTGGATGCCATCTCTTCCAGCTGGGCCTTGAGGTCCTTTCTCACCCTATTTTTTATTTTTATTTTTTTACAAAATAATGTATTTTAGTAAAAATAATCTTTGAAATGCTATTGTACTATCTGTATATCTCAGCAATCTCTCTAATGTGATGTACTTACAGGTCCGCCTTTCTCTCCAGCAGGTCCTGGTGGTCCTTGAGGGCCAGACCGTCCTGGAAGGCCTGTAGGTCCAGCTTGGCCAGCAGGACCACGCTCCCCAGGAGAACCCTACGGCAGCACCACATTGCAATGTTCAAAATCAGAGTAAATGAGAAAAAATGTAACTGAAAATCCTGTTTGAAAACTAAAATAATGAGCATGTTTTGATCAGGCTTCCCTAATTTAAGTAGCAAGATGTTTCTATGATTACACTGCACAGCACCCCGAACAACAAAGGGTGCTAAGTGCTTTTTTTTCATCCAAGATATAGAGTCACAGTATGGAAGGTTAGAGGGAGCTAAGGAGAAAGACAAAGTGAGGATATGAATGCATTAAATCGTACTCACAGCAGGGCCAGGTGGGCCATGGGGACCTTCATTCCCTTTCAGACCGTGAGCCCCCTGCAGAACAGAATAAAATGAAGGCATCAGAAAACAAACAAATCAATCGGGAAACCACTATTCCTGCCTTACACTGGACTCTCTTCCTTCAAATAGGCTCAGCATGAGATGGAAAACCTCCTCCAGCCCCCATAGTGGAGGCTGGGAGCAGATGGAGACAGCAGTTATTTACTGAACCTGCTGTAAAACTTCCCTCACATTATAAATAAAAAGGTGTAATGCATCATTTCCGGACCCTGGAGATACCGTACACATTGTTTCTGTATATGACTTCTGTCTAATGAGTGAAATAAAATAGCCCGATTATTGCCTAATTACCAGGACAAAAATTGTGTCCGGTTAGAATTAAAGACATTTTAAAATTAATAATCAGCATAAAGCACAAAGTTTGGCTTCTAAAGCCCACTATTATATATATAGTAAAACTATACTACCATTATGCAACCAAGCTGAGAGATATACTGAATTTTGGTAATGCTATCGTACTACGCAGATGGCAATACTAACCACAGGGCCAGGCAGTCCTCTCTCTCCAGGGAAACCTCTTGGTCCAGGAGGGCCATCCTTACCTGCTGGGCCAGCAGGACCGGGATCACCCTGAAAGTCAAAGCACAAAGCTATTCTTCTTGTAACTGTAATTTGTGTTTGCATGACTGTAGGTCCTCATTTTTATGAAATGTAGACTATAAAGCACTGTTGTCATAATTATAAGTGTATATTATATATATAGGGTTAGCGTTAATTAAATATATAATATATACCTGCACAGAATAATAAGGAAATTAAACTATAGAACTGAGCTCCAAGATTCACCTTGGCTCCTTCTTTGCCTGCAGCACCAGGTAGACCCTGCTCACCAGGGGGGCCTGGGGGTCCAGGGTGGCCACGATCTCCCATTGGTCCAGTCTCACCTGTTGGTCCCTAAAAGTGTGAAAATAAAATGAAAACCATGTATATTATTGCAAAAGTTCCCAGCTGAAGGGGAAGTGTAGGTATTAGAAATGTTATTTGGAGGGACACTGTGTGCAAAATCAGCAATTTGAAACAAGAAAGATCCTAGAGTTTCTCAACTTTTACAGAACTGCGACATCGAAGATGAACATTTGCTGTGTGTGAGGCTAAATAGTCATTTTGGCCACATTCCGATCCAATATCACCAATGTTCTCAGCATTAGCTAAGCGGTTGAGTTTGGTAGTCTGTTAAATGTTCATACGTTATGAATATAAGGCCCTTTACTAATATGAAAGAGGATAAACATCACTGAAGTCATGGATCAAGTTATAGAGGTTTATTTTTGTGCTCTTGTACCAGTATTTGTTAGATTAATATAATCAGGTTACTTTGAGGGAGATTTTTTTTTTTAACTAAAGAAATCAAAATGATTTATGCAACCATAACAATAAGTGAGGAAACTGACAATATGTGTAAGGGACAACACAACTGGATGGTTAGAGACTTTTACTCACCTGAGGTCCAACCACACCTGGAGGACCAGGGGGGCCAGTCTTGCCTTGGAATCCCTTTGTATTACAGATGAAAAAAATAGAGGTGTCACTAAGCCGGCTCTATAGAATCCAAAATAAGAGCTTAGTATTCAAATGTATTTACGCACAGTCTCTCCTCTCTGTCCAGGATGTCCAGGCAGCCCATCTTTTCCTGCAGGTCCCTGAGAAACACAGACAAATCTTTGAGTATGCAGAATGACAAAGGAAGCATCAATAATGGGTGTGTATGCAGCTTCATGCGTGGGGAGAATGGACTCACTGGTGGGCCCTTTGGTCCTGAGAAGCCAGTTGGTCCCTGAGGTCCTGGCAGACCCTGAGTGGTAAAACAAATGACTCCTGGTCAATAATGGCTGCTGCAAATATATATTTTACAGAATGAGATGACTTGAAGATTGTGTGTTTGTACACACCCTCTCTCCGAGTGGTCCTGGTGGGCCGTCATTTCCTGAGTTGCCCTGATATATAAGAAAATAAGGTGTTAATAATATAGAATACAGGCAAAAGTGTCCATATTGAATAAATATATATATTTATATTTGTGTGTGTATATATATATAAAAAATGTACACACTTTTGGTCCAGCTTTTCCTGTTGGTCCTCTCGGTCCTCTCTCTCCACGAGGGCCCTTGAGAAAGAAGTAAAGCGATTAAAATTACCGAAAGGGTACTGAGAAATATTTGTGTTAGGCTTCACAGTTGAATCAATGTGGATTCTCCCTAAAGCATGTCCAAGTTGAACCTAAAGTTCCATTCAGATGCCAAGATGGCCATCTGTTCATGTAGGTAGGGCTCTGCTGAGTCAGACTTACCGTTGGTCCCCTCTGTCCGCGTGGGCCAGACTTTCCTGCTGTTCCCTGTGGGTAAGAAGAACACACACACCACGGTCAAAGGAGAGACACTCCCATCATTAAGAAGCTCCATCCTCTAGAATAAATGAATCTAATGTTAGCAGACATTAACATTTGCATATGAGCAGTGGAGCCATTTAGGGGCTGTGAGAAAATCTTTTATAATTAATTTGGATTTATTGTGTTAAAAGCACAATCAATATATATCTTGGCCCACATTAGATTCATTAGTGCCCCAGAGTGGAAAAATTAATGGGACAATAGCACACATTACAAAGGTTTTAAAGCAGCATACTGATTACACTAGCTGCATACAGCTTAAATGAGAAAAAAGAGTTATATATTTGAAGTGGTAAACAAATGCTGTGAAACTACATTAATATCATCACCACCCCTTTCTTTATGGGAGCTTATTCCTATAAACATCACAACTGTTTGTGTGAAGATAAAATACTTAATGCACCCCGCTCCACTTGTGGCATAAAAATATTCCTCTTACTGGCAACCCAATGGCCCATCCCTAAAACAAAGAAAATTAAAGATTGCTTGAGCACCAAGCTGATAAACAATGCTTTCTGTGGTGGGGAATGATTTGTGTAGGCTGTAATGGGGAAGGGATGCAAATGTCTTCCTGTCCTTGGTGAAAATCTTTATACTAGAAACAAGCAACACCCTCTAGCTTGATACAACATGGAGCAAGGAGCGAAGCCTGTCTCCAGAGCTACATCAGTATTGATCCAACCCTTGTTGGAATGAGAAGAGTAAAAAGAAGTCTATTTGACATACCCGAGTTCCTTTCTCTCCATTGGCACCAGGGAAACCTTGGAAACCTTGAGATCCCTGTGTGAGTGTGAGACAGAGAGAGCAATTAATCATCTGAGAATAACTATTATTTCTAATGTTTACTCGCCTCTAATATGAAATGCAACCGAAGAATAAAAACTGCATTTTATTTTTGCAGCATCAGGAGCTTAGAGAAATATTCAAATGCCCGACCCTTTGATCAGAGAGCTTCAAGCATGTCCGTTTGTCAGACTGCAGCTTTCGCCCAGAGAAGACTAAAGGGTGAACCATCAAAGGTTTGGCAAATCAGGCCTCATGTTCACATCAATGCACATTTTTCTCTCTCTCAAACGCATGACCAAGCATGCCTTTGTTCCTCTTTTGATTAAGGTTTCAAGACACTCAATCAATAGCTAATAATGATTTGTAGCATTTTTTCAGCAACACGTGCACAATTACCTTTGGTCCTTGTCTTCCTGGGTATCCGGGCAATCCTGGCACTCCAAGTTTACCCTGTAAATGAGAAACAACATTTTAATATTTTTTAGATTTAGACCACTCTACTAATTGAGTTAAAGACAAAAAAAAATAGAAAAACTGTGTACAGGGATAATGATGCACCCGCCACTGAAAAAATGGACATTCCAAATACCTGAATTCACAATATAAAATCTATGTAACATTTGAAGATGTTTAACATTTCGTTCAGGGTGACACGCTTCGAGCCTTAGAAACAAGATCATGGCCTTGGTGTCTGACACTGAATATTCTAGAGACTTTAGGGCAACTCCCATTTAAAGCTAAAGTGGCAGCTTCTCTAACCCTGCTGTCAGCGGCAGCTCATGTACAGCTATCCATATTTATAAAAATACAAAATAATAATAACTGAATAAATGCTCTGCTCCCAGCTGGTCCAAGAGCAGCAGCAAAAAGTTGGTTGCTGTTCATAATGGACCATTAGAAAATGTATCTGCCTCATTAAGCCCTACTGAGGCATCCTATTTCAAACATGATAGATGTTACAGGTTAATAACTGTTTTGTACACAATAAGTGGGCTATGAGTGCTTGGGCGGTGGCCATAATGCAACAGGATCTTACCTTCTCACCACTTGGGCCAAGAGGTCCAGAATCTCCTTGGAGACCTGAACGACCCTTTGGTCCTTCAGGACCATCTTCTCCTCTGGGTCCAAATGATCCAAGCTCTCCCTGGAAAGAAGAAGATGCACAAAGCATCAATACAACATCTGTAAATGTTAGACGTAATGTAATAGATCCACCGTCAACATTGGGTCCGAAAACAAATATACCGATTACTCATGATTAATTCTCTCTGCCACCATGAGGAGTTTTCTCACAAATGTTGCTCCCATCTTACCAACATGCCATTGTGCATCATAAGAAATCTGGTGAGTCTATTTTTGATATAATAAACCAAAAACATTAAATAAAGCCTCTTTTTTGTGCTGTAAATGTTAATATCCTTAGCTCAAACTGACACCTTTCTTCTTTCCGGCCTTCTGCTGAGCATAACTACATTTCTGGGTTCATTACTGCCTCAAAGTATTTATCAATTTAATAGCATTGAAGACTGCAGCGCACATTTGAAGTATTACTTTTGCTGCTGCTAATAATAATTCCTTTTTTAAAGACATTCAAGGACGTCTTCTATAGCTGACAGGAATGTTTATCATGTTGCACCTGGACACACATAGTGGTAAAAAACTGTACATCGAACCATTGAAACCCCACTTTTCTGCTGCTTTTTTAAACAAGGACCATGGCACCTACATCAGCTCTTAGGGAACCCCATAAAAGGCTCAGTGTTTTTGTGCATTTCTTTGAAACCATTGCTGATGTCAAACAAATAAAAAGGCTTATTTAAGCAAGGTTACTGTAGATTAAGTTACATTTTTTAATCAAGAATTTTATAAAAATGTTGTCGTCTTCTTGTTGTGGCTGCCCCTAACTGAGAGGAACCCTCCTACAACCCTACCATTTACCCCTTTTAAGGACCGGTCCCGTGAAAGGATTGTGCATATCAGTGGCTGGGATGTAAATTTTGTGTGTTTTTGTGTCCTGATGAAACAAAATTCCTGTTCTGTTTATTTCAAATTAAAATATTTCCTTGAATTCTTACTTACATATTTCTAAATATCATAGAAGTATAACATTAGTTTGGCATAGGGGAACGGCAAAGTCCAATACATGCACCGCATGACATGACTTAATTTTTTTTTCTTCTACAGATCTTCACATTCTAATACATTTTTATTTGAGTCATGACTACCTCTTGCGAAAACAAAGTCACCTGTTGGGAGTGTGAAGTTGTTTAAAACATCAAGCAAAGCGACTTCCCCTGGCTGCCTTCTCCTCAAAGCAGTTAGCGATCCAATTATTCTCTTTCTACGAGTGTTCGACTTCTGGCTGGACTCATTCCAAATGACAGCGTACAAACTCGCTCTGACAACCAGCTGCTGCAGCTGAGACCCAGAGGTGTGTGAAAGGTATCTTGTTAAAGGCTTGTGCAGAGTTGCACGAGCGAGCGATTGCAAGAGCGGGCCCCACCAAAGTGTACATGAAACGCCATCAAGCAAACTCTACTTGACTCGCACTTGCACGCTCGTCAAAGGGACCACTTTAAAACGAACACAAACAAGCTTACTTTTAATACCCATGCTTAAGAAATGAGTCATTTAGATTCTGGACGATGTGTGTCTCCTCCGGAGCAGAGTGCCTCCTAGAAACCTTGCTTTCATCTGGATCTGCTACGTCTCCAGTGGATATCAGGCTGGAGCCCCCTGTCTCTCCCTCCAGCTTGACGGGTTTTAAAGTGCCATTGATTTCTCCTTCCTCTCTGTTATCAGTTACCATGTTCAGAGAAAGAGGACTTTGATGTTTGAAGTGAGGGCTTGGGTGAACGTTTCTCACTGTTTTCCTACGACTTTACTTCATAACTCTCTAGCGAGGTTTCGAGAATAAAGATGTTTCTGGCTCTGAAAACTGACGAGGTTCAGATTGACTGGGAACAGGAGCATAAGAAATTGAACACTCACACGCTACAAGTGGAGGTAACCCCTCATGTTTGATGATTACCCACTATGCCATAGTAGTTGCAAAGGGTTAAGCCAGAAGAGGCTCACCTGTCAGTATTAGCTGGGAATCTGATTTAATCTGGTTAAGCCCGAACGAAACAGTTCTGAGTTGATGTTGCAGTTGTCTGATTCATTCAAGTATGTTTACAGCCCCTGATGCGATGAGCACATACTCACCCTGTCGCCTTTGATACCCATGTCTCCCTTGAAGCCGGGGAAGCCGTCCTCTCCCTAGCATGAGAGTAAAGGAGACAGGAATGTCAGAATTTAAACAAGAGGAATGTACCTTTTAAATGTGGTTTTCACATACTGACAATCACGTACGGACACAGAGCCTTGGCGGGATCCCCAGTTCCCATAGAAACCCTACTTTTTTTTTTTCTTCTGTATTAACAGATCTCAAATCGGCTTTGCAGCATTTAATTGAAATCGCGAGATAAACATCTCCTGCAAAGCCCCCGCCACCATCATTACCATCATTAACCTTCAGTGCAAATCATGGAATAAGAATCCTCCGGAGATTGAAATCCCCTCCTTTCACACAGCCCCTTTCTTTGACTTTCTGATCCAGAAGTCTGAGCTCTCCTACCTTTTCACCCTTGGTCCCTTTGAGACCACGCACGCCATCGGCTCCCTGCAATACAAGAAAAGACAGATGTCACAAGCCAGCATGTTGCCCAATGAATAGCAAAAGAGGTTAAATTGTGAAGAATTTAGTCCCATCATGTGCCTGGAGGAAATTCAGCAACACTGTTATCAATAGGTTTTCAAAAATGCAAAGATGCAGTGTGGGAAGGAAGACTTGACATTGCTGGCCTTAAAATGGTTTCAAATTAAACTGTACAGAAATGTTTAATGGAATCAAAACCTAAATCAAAGTATTTGCTCCAGCAATCTTTATTGGGTTTTTGTGCAATGTTGGCATCAATACATTATTTACGTTGACAGGATGCAACAATTTTAGTCGATGCAGGTTCCTTCCTCATGCTTTGTGCTAAAAAAAAAAGGGTAGACAGAAGATTTCTGCAGGGACTTTTCTGGGCACCTCGCCTGTTCTCCTTCATCGTGGGCTAATAGACAAGCTTTAATTTTTGTGATGGTTTACAGTTACAGTTACATTGTGGACAGCCATGAACCATAACCCGATAGATAACTGTCTCAAAAGAGCAAAATGTTATAAAATGCTACCAAATATTTCCCGCCCACCGTAACAAAGTAATCAATGTTGTTTTGAAAGTGAATGGGCCTCGAAAGAAACTTTTACTGAGCTGCCTCATAAATGTATATCTACTTTCAAAGCTTTGTAAGTTACATGTTACGCAGTTACGGCTTAAGGTTATTTTTATTATATATATACTTAACCATTTTTTTGGTGCAAAACAAAAGTCGTCAGTTTGTTGTCTGAAGTTGGAACATTAATTGAACTGGTTTTGCTGTTTTCATTTTTATTATCACTTATTTGTTGGCAGTATGGAATACTCTAAATTTCTAATTTATACAAATAAAAGAACAAAATATAATCTAAGAGGTAATTTCAAAATCTAAGAGTTGGAGTTCGCCTCAAACCTAAAAAATCCAAAACACCAAGTTGCATTGAATTTTTGAGTTTACCTACTCTTTTCATTTCCACAGTGTCTTATTTCCTACATGCTTCCAATTCAAATAATGAGTTAGTCAGTGGAGGAATTTTATTTTCCCCCACCTTCCCAGAGACTTCAGCCTCATCTATTAGCTCAAAGTCACAGCTGCCTGTGTGATCCACTCACACAGTGGATGCCTTCCTTTGTCTGGTTTTATCAGCTACGGATGAACAAACAGGAAGAAGAGCAGCTCGCCTTCAGCTTTATAAGAGCAAAGTGATGTACGGTGACTTTTCTGTCCTAATATTTGCTTCTAAGAATAAGGATCATTTTCCCATCTGTGTGAGGGAGCCACTGAACCATTACATACAGTTTTGCTCTGTTAGGTAACAAAGAAATGTTGCGGGACATCAAATCCTTTAATATGTTAATCATAAGCAACATCACAGTAAGTTGATGGACAAATCTCGGATCTAATAGAGTACATTTAATTAATGGATAACTATTATGAGTCAAATTGTATTTTTTTTATAGTATTACTAATTTATACTCATCTCACCTTCACACCTCGAGGTCCAGGATAACCAATGGGTCCTTGAGGGCCAGCAGGGCCCTTGATGGAGAGAAAGATATTCAATGAGAACTTGAATACCATACACTTTTGGAGTACACACATGCTCCCACAATCAGTTTTATGCAAATGTATCTGATCTAAGACAATAAGGACAATGTAACACAAAAAGTCAAGCATAAATTCAGCTAAAAAAATATGAAAGCTCCCAGAATCCAACTTACCAAGTGTCCTTTCTCACCAGGAGGCCCCTCTTTTCCAGGGTGACCCTGTGAATTATTAAGGTTAATAATATTGCATCTCATTTCAGGATAATTACCACCATAAATACAACAAACCCGCCTTTAAATGGGGAATTAAGTTATAAAAATATGGGAGGATATATCAAACCGGAAAATTGGAAAAAGAGCTTTTAGAGTTCAATGTCACTGGGGATTAATATCCTATATCTTCTAATGCACAGTAATATGGTAGCACGACGGCAACTACTGTATTCTAAAAGCTACGAATGGTGTTTATGCACAGCAACACAAAAACACACATGGTATATCAACGTACGGTAAAAAAAAGACAGAACATTATTGGAAGGAAATTGATTTCATCCTCAAGAGATAGAGTTCTCCAAAGCCTGAGCCTGTCTTTAAGCAGCAAGAGAGAGGATGGAGGAAGGATTAATACATGAGGAGACGGCGGCGAGAGGCAGGAAGCGGCATTGACATTGAAAGATGAGTGTTTAATGAGGGAGAGCCATGTCTACTCTAAAAATAATCTGAAAGCCATTTCAGGACCAGAGGAAATTGTACAGTGATCTCTCTCCTCCTCTATCTCTTCTACCGCATCCCTCATTTTCTTATTCTATCCCTGTTTTACTTTCACTATTGTCATCCATATTTCACATCCTCGCTTGTCTCTGCCTCTCAGAAGAGCCACCTGGTGCCTTTGGAAAGGGGCATCTGCCATTAGTGCAGGTGTCTTCTGTGCCGTGTGTGCAGGAATGGGAATGAGATGCACATAAAGATCCATGCGTGGATGGGTTTTGATCCTCTGTTGCAAAGCAGTGGCAACGTGCTTCATCGTAGACACGTAGAAGACAAATAAATGACATGCGTTATGTGTTTTTGTACTTTAACAACTACTTTGGAAGTATTCTTTTTTGAGTTCTAACTATAAAATCAAGAGAAGGGTGGGGAGACTCACAGGTGGACCATCGGCTCCTGGCATTCCTGGCAAGCCTGGCTTTCCAGTAGGACCCTAAATAGAAGACAAGATGTTAGAATAAACAAGATGCCACGAAATAAGCAAACAAACAGCAAGATTCTGTTGGGCACTCTCATAGAGAAACTTTACTTTCCCTTTACTTTCTTTCCTCAAGTAAAAGTACAATTACGTACTTATAACTCAGCACTTATGAGTGAGCAGTACATGAATATACAACCCGTTTAGAGACTTATATTGGTTTAGCGTCACTCAAATGTTCTGTTCCGTTTTCCTGTCAGTTCCAGGTTGCTCCTGGTGTACCAGGACTGAAGCGAGAGTTTGGAGTGGCACGTCCTCAAGTACAACATTTATAACACTAAAAATCCCCGAGTACAAGTCAAAACATCGGAAACGTACTCTGGGTATAAAAATAAAAAGAAGTAGCCTGAAAGTATAATGTCTAAAAGTTATGAGGAGAAAATTGAAGAGTAGTAATATGAAAGTAAAATGTGGTTACATAGTAGTAAAAAATAGTAGTAGAATGCGAAATAGTCCCAATATAAAAAGTACTTATGTAACAGCAAAAAGTACTATAATAGTATAAAAAGTAATAAGGCAATTTTAAAAGCCATGAAAGTAAAAGTCACTAGTACAAAAGTTTAAAAAATAAAAGTAAAAGGTGCTTGTATAGAAGTAAAAAGCAGTAGAATAACAGTTAAACGTATACCATTAAATGTAGCTTGTTTTTTAACATTTGCATCTTTGGGAGTAAGTACAGAAAGGGAAATCTTAATTTTCTATATAAGAAAAGAACCGAAACAGTATGAAAATTACAGTTCTGACATGATGTTGGGCATGAAGGAAAAAAGTCAAAGTATGACTAAAGTTATTGCAGTTTGGGATGTGCGTCTTGTATCAAAGTTAATGTTCCATTAAATAGATTTAATGAAACATTGAATCCTGGATGAGAAGACAGCTGCTAACATTAAATCTTCCAGATCATCCCGTCCGTCTGTGTTTTGATGATTAATGATCAATCTCGGACCCTGATGTTTTTGAGCCACCGTTTTCAAATAAAAGCTCCCGTTTTCCGTTCTTTATTCTAATCCATTTTGCTTCAGAAGGCCACAGTATTACATTCGTAATAAAAAGAAACAAAATGCATTAATGAGTCATTCTTTAATTCCAACTGTTTAATAATACACCAATTACCATGCTTATATGAAATTAGATTAAAATCTTTCAAAATTTAATTAAAAATGTAAATCAGAATCTATCTGTAACGTCCTTTATACTCCGTCTGTTTATCCTAGATGTTTGCATAATAGTGTGACGAGCATTAGGAACAGAGGGGTACAACAGCTTGCCATATAGCTCATGCAATTAAATGGGACAAATTCCTGTAATATTATAGATTTTGGGTTTGTTTGTTAACTGTTAATCAAGGAGGTACTTTTACTCCGTGGGTTGTCATATTTCATTATACAGTAATTGTTGTGTCGTGATCATGTGATATCTCACCTTTTCTCCTGGAGTTCCAATGGCTCCTTGGGGCCCTGGAAGTCCCTGTGGAGAGAATACAAAAGGCTCAGAACATTTCACCTGATGGATGAGACAAAAAGTCTAATTTCAAAAAATCTGTGCATCACTAACCTGAGTACCTGGGTTACCTTGCTGTCCAGGGGGTCCTGGCTCTCCTTGAGGTCCCTGTAAAGAAATCACAAATCTCATTTTAAATAAAACAACGGATCAGTTAGCTTATTTGAGTAAAATGTCCGAAGTGGAGGTGAGAGTGATTTGATGTTCCATTTAAAGCTGCTCTGAACACATACTTTAGAAGCCTCATTATAACCTTCTTACACAAAAACAGGCTGTGAACAAAAAGCATCATATCTGCCTCAAGGAAGAAAACATAGTCAGAAGACATGTTGTGCATGCTTTGTTAAATTTGTAAGTTTTATTTATTATATGGAAATATGTTATTAGGGAAAGGTAGAGAAGAGCTTGTTTACAGGTTTAACAAATCAATCTTTGCAAAGATTAAAAATTAAATAAAAAAGAGTTTGCAGGAGCACATCTAATTCCCTAATGAGGGAGACAAACACAAAACAGATTCTCTCTCAAACGGCTGGCAATCATTATTGTTTCCACGGTCCAGGACTCGAGGAAATCTGTTAACTTTCCCCCACTACCTACTTGGAACTTTCCCAACAGAAAAGAAAAGGTGCTCCGGCTACATATCCTCTCATTCCAGGCGGGCAGTAGCCGATATTGACCTGGGATCTATACAACTAGCCATGGCTGAATGTTCAAATGCATCTAAACACAGTCGGACTATTTTTCATTACCTACCAGGTGTCCTATGATGGAACTGCTGTGAGTGTGTCTGTGGGCATGTGTGTGTGTGTGGGTGTGTGTGTGGGTGTTTGTGTAAGTGCGTGTGTGTTTTTGTCAACACACGGTGAACATCCGAGATTTGAGAGCAAACGGAGAAAGGAAATGAGCATTTTAAGATTAAGTCACAGGTTATTTCGGTTATATCTGGAATCTTATTTCATGAATTCCAGCTTCTCTTACTATGTTTCCTTTGGGTCCAGATGGGCCGTCCATTCCTGTAACACCCTACAGAGAGATGAGATGAACCGAACATTTAGTATGAATGCAAAAGCAAATCTGAGAAACATTAAATCATTTAATTTTAAATGCATTTCTATCTGTTAAATGTCAAAAATGGATTGTAAACCACATCTTATCTTTTGCATCTGTACTTTATGAATGTTAATGTATGGTTTATTATATTTGGGATCTGTACTTCCTGCACAATGCTTACTGCCTGTTGTCAGTCGAAACAATAATTGCTTTAAGCTTTGCAATGGTGTAGACTTTCGTCTGAAAAGTCGACGTTACTCAATCACCTATGCTGTGTGGAATATATTGAGTTCTGTATTACCCTATGAATTCTGTTTTCAGTGGCTTGTGTTCCTGCTACTAATGAGATAGCAAAAATGGATCATGCTCTCCAAACAGTAAATCAATAATAAAAGCATTGATATGAAAATTTTGAGTGGAAGAGGAGGGGGCTCACAGGTGGTCCTGAAGGTCCTTGAGGTCCTTTTGGTCCCAACAAACCACGGGGCCCCTAGGAAACAAGAAGGGAAATTGGATTGAGAATGATTTCACACCTTTGAAAGGAGATGAATTATTAAACATATTCAGCTGAATCTAAAATTATACTTCCAGGGGAAAAAAATTTCATTTAGATAATCTCCTGAATAAGCGAAGAAAATCTAAGACCACTTAGACTTCTTTACTACATATCCCCATAGCTTTGCCCATCGCACATTGTTTTGTGGTTTATAGCACATCTTGCTTGGTATTGTCCTAATTTTTTGAAACCAGTGTAGCACACCCTGGTGGACAACCTTACTCATAGCAGCTGAATTAAAGGCTCTCCTCTATCTTTCTCCCCCTCAGTGGGAAATATCCCAGTGCAGGGAGGCAGATGGGAGCTGCCTTTTGATTCTAAAAGATTCAACTGAACATCTTATACTTTCCAAGCAGTGCAATGAGTATGAACAATGAAATCTGCCAACAATGAAATATCATCGGAACGTATTATTGTTCGCTCGTACAATAATGATGGAATGTGCTGGCCCTTAGCACTCAGCTCGCTCTTCTGCGATTTGTCAGTGAAAGCTATATTTTAATACATGTACTGACTCACCGATTCACCGGGAAGTCCCCTGGGTCCGATCTCTCCGTCATCTCCCTGAGACAGAGGAAAACGGGTCAGAATGTGGGAAAAATGAATGATAATGAAAGAAAAGTGACGACGTTGGTGTGTGTGTGCGTTGAATGGATGGAGAAGGTTCGAAGTAAAAGCGGGCAAAGAGGGGATAGGCTGCATCAGTTGGTAATGTTCGAGGGAGATTAGAATCAGACAAAGGTGTGTTGAAACAAAATACTACAGGAAGATGTATTGGAAAAGGAGAGAGAAGAAGAGCAAATCTGAAGTGGAAATTTGGATGCTGTCAAAAAAGGGAGTGTAGCAAATAAGGTTTATCAATCAAAAGCATAAGAATAACATTTAACAGCAAGCATAGATCTTAAAAACATTTAACATCGATCTCTTCAAAGTAAATTCTCTTTACTTGATATTAAAGAAAGCAAAATGCAGGAAAAAAAGAGGTTTGAAATGATATTCTTTTGGTGTTACCCTCTCTCCATCCTCTCCATGAGAACCAGGAGGTCCAGTGGGGCCAGTTTCACCCTAAAGCAAAAATATGTATTTTAAACAATGCCGCACTGAAACAAACGCACACACCTTTCATAGCTCCACAAGACAAAAACTCACTCTGTGTCCTTTTTCGCCAGGAAGTCCGGCAAGACCATCAAACCCTCTATCTCCCTGAGAGGAAAAACAAAGAGGGTTTCCTTTTGCATGGGCTTCAAAAAACCCACTTTTAAACCAAAATTATGAAAAATGCTGCAACCAAAGGCAAGAATGAATGTGGCATGCCAAGTACCTTGGGTCCAGATTGTCCTGGCATGCCCCTTGCACCATCAGATCCAGAACGACCCTGTAAAAATAAGAATTACATAATCTTTCAGCTACAGATCAGCAGGATCACAAGAAAATACAGCGAAGATTCAGAAATGCACGGCTTTTCGTTAACATAGTCCTACCCTTTGTAAGCATCAGGAAGTAAGTGTTGCCTACATAGGCATAATAGTTTCTTACCCTTCTACCAGGTTTTCCAGAAGGTCCTTGAGATCCCAAAGGACCACGTGGTCCCTAAAAACAAAACCACATATGTAACTCAGAATTCTTTCTCTTAATTTACACTAAAACAAGAAGAGTTGCATATTACTCAGCTTTCAACTAAGAAATGCAAAATATATAGATGTCGTACCTGAGGACCCGCCTCTCCAGACTCTCCCTTCAGTCCTGATACACCAGGAGGACCCTGAGAGGAAAACAAAACAGAACATTTGATTGACGCTAAACAAACAAAAGTCTTCAACTCAGCAAAAACTGGTTGTATACTCATGTATATATACGCGAGGTGTAAGTTTTCTGTGAGATGATTTCAAACATTACAGTTACATACCAGTGGACCGGATCTGCCAGTCAAACCCATTGGACCAGATGGTCCCCGCATTGCAAGCTGAACACAGAAGGAAAGGGTTAGCAATACTATAAAAGAAAATTAAGCCAATGTAGTTGTATAACTAAATATAACACAGATTTAGCAATTCATATTATATATGTAGTTGTAGGTGGTTATAGAAATAATAATAATAATAATAATAATAATAATAATAATAATAATAATAATAATAATAATAATCAAACAGTTGCCTAAAAAATTATGATGTAGTATTTTGCAGAAGACATGATAGTGAATATGGTAAAGAGGGTCAAAAAATATTTACTCATCAGTAGCCTTGGTGAAATATGTATCACAGCATTTCCAATGCATACATGAATAGATGAATAAACATTTATATATGTATATTATTTATATTATATCATATTACTGTTGCAAAATGAATAAGCATTTTATTTGCCCCTCGAGTACAAATAAAGGATTCTGAATAAGTTAGAATACCGTTCATTTATTGCAAAAAAAGTCAATATATGTTTCCAAGTTAAGTAAAATCCTTTAACATATATTTTTTTATTACAGATCTCTGACTATAAGACCAGCATTTAAAAACAAAATAAAAACAGAAATGTGTCCCATGTGGTTCTTTTGGTCTCTGTTAAATCTCCATCCTTTAAGTAGAAATGGGACGGGGTTCTTATGGGTCAATATTATTGAGTACTTTTCGATAGGGGAAGTATATTTAGAACTTTGAATGTAAGTATATAGGATATGTTACAGTTTATAGTATGGTGTGATGTGTTTGTGCAAAAACTGTTACCCTGGCCTGCTGCATGATGGCTTGCATCTGGGCCTCTTGTGCAGATACGGCAGGTCCCTTATGTCCAGAGTCACCTCCAGTACTCATTCTGAACTGTGGGAGGAATCACATATTTGTAAGAATTCAGTCCCGAGAAAATGAAATCCACAATGGCAAAATGCATCACTGTGAGCTGAGGGCAATATTAAATGAAGGTCTTGAAACCACATCCCATTTTAGTTTAAATTATTAACAATGTTTTCAGTGGTTCTTCGTCATCATCTTGAAACTGTACAACTGATGTTGCATGTGCCAGCTTCAACCTTGCCAAAATAGCGCCATCGAAAATGGCTACTGCAAAAAAATTAGCTGTAATTCTACTGGCATCTGGTGGTGATAAGTCCGAATTGCACCATAGTGAATATCCAGGCTTGCTGTGAAACACAGGCTTGGTTGAACCACGGGGTTGGGTTCAGTGGCACTCTCAGTCAGTTTATAGACATTTTTATAGGAAAGAAAGCAGTTTCGGAACATTAAATGACGGCATAATGACAAGAAAAGGAAGAGAGCTATCTAATATGATGGAGAGAATGAAGGTAGATATAATGTGTGTCCAAAGACCAGGTGGAAAGGCAGCAAAGCCAGAAACATTGGAGGAGGGTACCAACTGTTTTAATGGTGGATGGGAGGAGAAATGGGATAGAGGTGATATTAAGGAGGAGTATTTGAAAAGTGTTCTGGAGGTGAAGAAAGTGTCAGACAGAGTGATGAATGTGAAGATAGAAATTGGAGGTGTGATGATGAACGTTGTAAGCGCTTATGACCCACAAGTTAGTCCTGAGTTGAAAGACAAAGAGAATTTCTTGAGGGAGCTGGATGAAGTGGTGGAAAGTTTCCCTAAGGGTGAGAGTTGTGGTTGGAGCAGACTTCAATGGACATATTGGTGAAAAGAACAAAGGAGAAGATGTGAGGGCTAGTATGGGGTTAAGGGGGGGAGAATACGTATTTCATGAAGAGGGAGCAGCACAGGGTGACATATAAGAGTAGAGACTGGCCCACATTTTATGCAGAATATGCCATCTGAAAGAGATTGAAGAGTGCAAGATGGTGAGATGGGAGAATGTAGCCAGACAGCATAGAATGGTGGTATGTAGGATAAAGGGGGGGTACAATAGAGGAGAAGAGCAAAGGAGGATCAGAGGATCAAATGGTAGATGTTGAGGAAAGAAGGCTACTTTGGGAACTTCAGGTAGGAGCTGAGACGGGCTCTGGGTAGATTTGTCGCTTGCTCTGAGAGTGCTGGTGGAGAAGTGCAGAGAAGGTCAGAAGGAGTTACATTGTGTCTTTGAGGAATTAGAGAAAATATAAGACAGAGTGCGAGGGGAGGAATTGTGGAATAGCATAAGGAAGTCTGGAATGAAGAAATAGAAGAAGACTAATGTTTTCAGTTTCACGTTTCTTCCTGCTTCTGAGATCCATTAAAGGTTGGCCTTTCCCTTCTCTTTTTTAGTAACAATCAAATTCAGCAACTCGTTTTTTTCTTCTGCCTCCCAGTCTGTGAGCCTTCTGGTTCGTCTTTGAGTCTTTTCTCTCCTTCTTGACAGACATTCTTCTGCATTATCAAGCCTTGAACAAAATGTTCTGCTAAATTAAATTGTTGATTATCAAAGCCAGAGAAAAAAAATCCCCGCTGGAAATGATGAACTCATGTTAGAGCTGAAGGTTGACGGAACCATGCATCACTACTGGATGGATGATCAAAATCTGCCTTGTAAACCCTCTTTGTTTATTTTATCAGTGAACCAAAGAATCCTCTGGTGAGAGAAACAGTTAAACAACAATGCATGTTTCTCATTAGGGTTGGAGATCAGATTTCAAGTCATGCTTTCCCTCACTGGATAGCGACATGAGTTCCTGTCCAGACAGTTTGCCACGTGGCTCACCCACATAGACCCCAGAAACCACAAATTCCCATCTGCACAACCAATCAGGTCCAACAGCAGCGGTGTCAGTTTCATTTTCCAAAAACAAAGACAAGAACATAAAAATGGTAAAGAGCATAGGAAGTTGTTAGCATGGCTGTGTAATTGTGGGAGTTAGATGCAGCTGAGGCTACAGAGGTAAGCATCGCTTGGCTTCCTGGCAGAGCTGAAGGACTTTCTGGAAGGGTTCACGAGGATAGCTTACATTTAGCCTTAAGAATAAAACGAAGTAGTTAGAGAAAGTTCTACAAGATGCAAATATCAGGGGATATCTCACTCAGAATATGCAAAGACAAAATGTAAAATGGTTTCAAAGGCAACCCCTTTCATTCCACCAGACTGTGTAAACCATGTCAGGGATGAGAAGGAAAATTAAATCATACTTGTATTTACTAAAGGCCAGATATTTAGCCATGTGGAAAACATTTTTATGGTTTAAGTAGGCTAAACTGCAGAGCAGGCAGAATTTCCTATTTTGTTATATTTAACTGTGTTTTCAATTATTGTAGTGCACTTACAGGCAGCATTAGGACTGTTCCAGGGGGTCCTGGCAGACCATCAGCACCAGGAAGACCAGAGCGACCGGGGAGACCCTTAAATGGAAATGAACAAAAACATGAGTACGCATATACTGGCAGTAATGTGTTTATTTTTGCTTTGAACAGAATGGCACAACAAATGTATAATCACCCTCTCTCCAGGATCTCCAGGGCCGCCTGGTGGGCCAGAAGAACCTGGGGGTCCTGGTAGACCCTATTCCAAGCAAAAGATTTTATTTTCCACAAATCATGCACAACGCAACACAACAAGATGGTACAACAAGGTATGTATACACTCAAGTTCTCCCATCTTCCTTGCAAAGTGGTCACACATGGAAGAAAAGAATTCACGAGGCAATACGGGACAGTTTGACGAGCTGTAAATCCTTTGTAAGACGTCTTTATATGTCTATAGCTCAACGCCTCAACGGCTGATCTCTGTGGGACTCCATCTGCAAGGGTGTCAAGGGCAACTGTGTCTGAAAACAAACCTGCCTAGATTAATGATGTAGTTTCTAAAAACTATAAAACAAATAAAATCTATAAATACAAAGTCTATATATCTTCAGGGAGACTGGCCACCCCCTTTGCATTATGAATCAAGTTTTTCTGCAGCAAAGCTCTTCCACATACATTTTTCTAACCAGAGAACATAGCTTATACAGACTGCAGAATGGATTACAGGAACAGCTTCTATGTATCAATGCAGATTACGAAGAACTAAAGAAAGACAAAAGAAAGAGTACAAACTACAAGTTAACAGAGAGACGCTATGAGACCACGAAACACAGTGACTTACAGTTGGACCTTCAGGCCCAGGCGGACCCTCCACTAGCATTCCCTGAAAAACACAAGCACCGAATAATGATTGGTAATCTTCAAAAGTATCTCATGAACTCATTCATAAATACATCCAATGCAGCAGCCTCATAGTGTACACAGGTCCTCAGAAACTGATTTTTGGTTTTTGTCTTGAGAGTTGAAAATGGTTACTGGCTGAGAAATTCCCTCTATCTGATTTTTCTCAACTATAAATTTGTATAGAATAAACAAATGTTAGAAAAAAGAAGGATAACCTTTAATTGTATTTGCCTTTAAAATCTGATGCAAACAGTGTTCACGATTTAATGGTTTCTGTTCATTCAGATACATTAACAAAACACATTTCTGCCGCTTTCTTCGGCTATACTGGTGATATCTCCTGAGTAAAAATTATTACAGGTGTGTTGAAGAAAGAGCTGTATAGCGATAAATAAAAACAATCATTGTGCACTTTCAAGAAGCAAAACCCTTATTACCACAAGTTTTGTATTTAATGTGTTTCTTTGTGCAAAAATGATTAAGTTCATTAAAATTGTTTTAATTTATGAATTTTAGACCATTAGAATAGGGAGCAGAAGGGTAAGACTGCACAAGGGTCAAGAGTGCATGCATACGTGTCCAAACACACCTGCCTATCGTCTTTCCATCTCAGAGTTATTCCAAATTAAAGCACATTCCTGCCTGTCATATCAGTTATGCTCACAATTAATTTATGGACCTCGAACAGGAGGATGAATGACAGCAGAGAGGAAAGGACGCCGTGAGGTGCTCTCCATTGGGAAGAGGCTGCAGCGAACGTTTATTAAAATGAAGTTATAATTAAATTTTTTGCTCGCTGAAAGACCAGCTCTCTGATCTGGCATCCATACAATCCATTTTGATATACAGTGACCATATATTTGCACCGATGTCAGTGAGTCTGAAAAAGAAGTCATCTGAGTCCAGTTTGGACTTCTGAATTACAGATAGATTGATGTGGCTTTGGAGATATTGTTTGTTTGCTCCCGTGGTAACACACTTTTGCCTCATTACTTGATTTGAGAGCATAAAAAGCTCCCCGAAGGTGAAACTTATTTGAAAAATTTGATCCAAATAATTTTCTCATCAGTGCCTGAGCTGCCTACACAGAGCAATTCCATCGCTTAATCATCGGGATTGATCTGACACTCTCCAGGTTGTGCTTGTGGTTTTGCTTGTGGTTTTGCCTGCAGTTTGTGCGATGGAACGGGAAAATAGTGTTTGTGCTTGTGCATTCAAATGTCTGCTTCAGCTTTTTGCATGTTTCCAAGACACACTGGGTGGGGACGTGTCCTCAGACGGAAGTGGTCATTCTGCTATCGCATGTAAACATGAAGACAGTCAGACGCAGCTGGATGTATACTCAGTGGAGCTCAGTGACATTTGTTTGAAGTGGAAAACTGTAGATGTATGAGATATATAAATTTGTTCTGGGTCTGTTGCACCTTTGAAAGCATACCAAAGGAGTCATTTCCACATTGCTGCCGGTGCATATAAGTGACTAAATCTGGGTTGGATAGGTCCCACCTGTTTGTATTTTTTACAAGCTTCAGCATTTTGGCAGAGATGCTGCAAAAGTCTTTCTTACTCCCTTTTGTTTCCTTTGTATTCTTCCTCTTCCTTCACATCACAATTTGTTTATACACTACCCGCTCTGTGCTTGGAGATTATTGAGAATGCCTGCATGGCTATTCTGCAAATGTTTATGCCGTAGCCGTGACGGCCAGCAAGGAACGAGGACTGGCCCAAGGATCCCATGGAGATTGTCTGGTCGGCTTTAATGACAATATTTGTTCTTGGGGTGCTTATTCAGGATTGATGGTTGGTTTGTGTTTAGATGTGGATCATTCTTATGTGCTCACAAATATGAACACACATGCACACACCCGTGTGCACTCAAGCACACGCAGCCTGTATCTGTTGCCTGAGTATGTTGTTTGAAAAGTTGTACTTACAGGCTCAATAACAGCGGGTTCTCCCTTCTGTCCCTTTTCGCCGGCTGCACCATCAACCTACGCAGAAACAAAGATGATAAACCCAACACTGTCCTCAACCGCTTCATCCTCATCGTCACAAGTAAAAGAACTTACCTGTCCATAATACTCATTGGTCTCAGCAGGCAGCACTTTGGTCTCTTTTTCGCCATACTCCAGTTCTCCGTAGCCCTCATAAAGGTCCAAATTGTCATAGTCGATATGCTCCTCCTTGAACGAATCCAAGTCTGTGTAGTCAACTTCGCCATCCAAGCCCAAGTCCGTTCCAGTGGCGATGGAGCCACCTGCTCCGGTGCCAGCATTGGCTGATCCACCTCCAGCGGTGGAAGATCCTCCCATGGAGACGGAACCACCTCCGACAGAGATGGAATCACCACCACCAACAGACACTGAACCCCCACCAAAAGAGACTGAACCACCTCCCATGGAGATGGAGTCGTCTTCAGCAGACCCGGCTCCGATTCTGATGGTAGAACTGCTGCTGCTGCCATCCCCACCACCGACGAGAACCTTGCTGCTGCTGCCGCCATCTCCACCACCGACGAGAACGTTGCTGCTGCTGCCGCCACCATCTCCACCACCGACAAGAACCGTACTGCTGCTGCCACCATCTCCACCACCGAAGAGAACCTTGCTGCTGCCACCATCTCCACCACCAACGAGAACTGTGCTGCTGCTGCCGTCAGTTCCAGCTCCACCACCGATTTGCACAGTGCCGGCACTGTTGCTTCCACCGCCACTGTTAAGAACTGTGCTGCCACCACCTCCGCCTGTGGGGTATTCGCTGGGAACGTTGTAAAGGTAGCTATCCTCGTATCCATCATCGTAGGAGGCTCCAGGCTGTGAAAAAGATATAATTAGATAAAAAATACAAACCTACATGCATCTGTAGTTATAAATCAATGGTTAGATGATACGATGAGAATTATTCCAAATCTATCAAAATATCAAAGTATTTTTTCTGTCATGGCGGCTTTTTTGAAACGGCTCCACGTTAGCTTTGCTTCCCCCATGTCGATTGGGGGATTAAAAAATGAGGGGGAGTCTAAACAAGCACAAACTTAGATATTACAAATACTCAGAATCCCACATCTGGTGCAGCGTATGGACTCTGGTGCAGAGAATGGATCAAGTGAATATGTCGGAGTGATTAATGTTAACTTACTGATGTTTCAGTGTTGGTTACGGAAGTTTCTCCTGCACCAGTTATAACTGTTCCTCCAGCCTTTGCTTCCAAATCGTGCTGTCCCCCAGCTCCCAGGTCCAGCTCATCTTCGTTGCCGGTGCTGGTGATGGTAATATCCTTGGGGTCTCCACCTGGTGAGGCTGTGGACCCGTCATAGGAGAGGTCGTAGTTACCGTACTCATTGTAGCTGTCATATGGGCTAGCCTCCTCTTCGTAGGCATCTCCTCCACCAGCGGCAGTGCCTGAAGAGTTGGAAGACGAGAGGCTGGTTCCATCAGAGGATGAGGAAGTCAACACTTTCTCAACAAGGCTTCTACCCAAAACCTCCTTGGCGGAGGTCAGCAGGCTGTCATCACCTGTCACCTGTAGACATCGAAAATGTTCTTTATAAATAATTTGGTGCTTTTGAAAGAACATGTGTTGCACTGATGTGTGCAGAAGTAGAATACCTTGACGTCTTTTGTGGATGAATCGATTGGTTGGTTGACAGGCGCTTTGCCATCCACATCCTCATAATAAGGGTATTCATAATAGTAGCTGTCCTCCTCTGTGTTCTAAAAGAGAGGAATTATGTACAGCATTTAGAAGAGGAAAGACCATCATTAATGAAACACACGATTTTTAAATACAATTCACTACTCTGTTACTACTGGGTTTGGCTGATGTACGTTTGACACGCTGGTCATTGATCAGAATATAGGAATGCTTATCTTCTTGTTAAATCCTCATGGTGTATCTCCCTGTTCCAACTTGTTAGAGCTGAATGACAGATTACTTTTCCACTGCTCCCTAAATTAAATCTTAAGGAAGAAATGAGGTGAGTCCATTTTCATGCACACCTTGCAGGCACACTGCCTGGCCCTAGGGCCAGGAAAAGGTCAACGGATGAACCTCTTGTTCATCTATTAGCACTGGCACACCTTTATTTAGCTCAGCGTTGGTATTCAGTGAAGAAGAACTTTGCAAGCATGCAGGCTTAGGCAGGCACGGAATCATTCCTACACATTATTAACTAAGTGCATAGCCTGATAACCTTCATCTTCCCTCGTCAGCACTTTTCTCTGGCAGAGTACAGTTCTCTTGGATAAGCCTAGAGACATTTTTGAGCACAGGAGCCAACAGAGATTTTAGTTCATTATTAAAGACATAGATGAAGAGAAATTAACTTCCATGATTAAGGCCAAGTAAGAAGAACAGTTGGAGGTTTTCTTGACTCTGGGCTATATAAAAATAAATGTGGGAATGCACCGATGCAGATACTGGGATGATATTGTCCTGATGCTGATTTGAGTATCAGGCTGATTCTGAGATTGCAAACTCATACTCTCATACACCTAAAGCCAATTTACAGCAGCGTAAGACACACTATATGGCAACATACTATTAACTTTAGCAGTTGGGGGATAACAGCTGCTTCAATGCAAGTATTTAGATTAAACACCTGAAATACTAGCAGAGCACCAAGTTAAAGAAGTTTGAGTTTGGTCGAAGCCGATGGTCACCCACATTGAGTTGGGATTTCTACTCAAGGGTTCTGCCTGTTAAAAGGCAGCCTGTTCTCGTCACTTTTGCTAAGTGCTTTCAAATTTGTCTCTTTGGCGACTAAATTACGATCTAGACCTGCTGTTTTTGGAAAGTGCCTCAAGTCGACTTTTGTTATGAATTATGAGATATGAATTAGCACCATACAAATAAAAAGTGCCTGCAGCTGCAACAAACATTGCAAAGAGGCAAATACTGGCAAAGTAAATTGCCAGAGTAAAAGAAAGATGTAGCCACTTCTATTGCTCTGATGATCAATCGTTATACGTTGTACATAATATAATATTTCGTCAACATCTCAGCAAACTAAAGCCCCAATATAAGATAACCACCATCTTTACATCATAGACACAATGCTAACAGTGTTTTGGAAGTTTATGCTAGTTCAAAGTTTCGGTCACATTAATTAAGATGTTATTGTTCATATCAATAGTTCAAAATTTTGAATTGTAAGCTACTCCCCTTTTTCATGTACTTTTTTTGATAAAAAGCTGCTGTGAACAAACCTTGATCTACCCAGTGTAGTCGCAAGACGTGTAATTTGCATTCAATCATGATATATTTCTGGTCTGGATCTGTTGTGATCATAAAATTCAAGTCAAAAGTCAGCATTGCTGTGAGCAACTATTCTAAATCATGACATAAGTCTTTGGCTGTAAAAAAGCGTGCTAATAGTTTTAGCTCTCATGACGTCATATGCTCTCTAACAAGTGTTAAAAGCATTCGAGAGAAAGACGACAACAATCATGTTCGCATTCCATAGTTGCAGATAAGAGTTAGAGCTTGGGGTTCACCATTTAGCAAATACATGAGTGCGTTCAGTGAATGCTTTCTTTTTAATGAGAACATGCACAACTGTGACCACCAAAGACGTACGACTCCATGGAGAAAGTACATAAGCTACCTGTCTTATTTACTTAATGGTTCAGATTCAAACTAAGCTCTATGATTTGATTCTAAAAACAAATTATGTTTTAAAAGTAACACGTGAAGATATAATTAAGTTAATTTGTGTATCTATATAAGTACACAAATATGAGTACCCTTACTCATTCTTGCCAACAACTGGTATTGGTTATCCCTAGTAAATAGCCATGCACATGCGAGATGATAAAAACCTGAAGAGAAAGAAGAAAAGGTCTCGTCACTCACGTAATCATCGGTTTTGGGGTCCTGGTTTTGAGGCTGGTCGGGCGCTGGCACTTCACAATCAGGGCTGTAGTGCTCACAGTAGTCATAGGCAGCACGATGGTCATCTACAATCATCAGCTGCTGGATGTCTCCCTAGAAACCACAAGAAACAGGAAGTCATGGGACTGACTGCACTCAGAAACAAGTCATGTACGTAAATAAACAGGCAGAGAAGCAACAGAGACTTAGAAGCGAGTCTCACACTCTGTGACCTGCAGGAGAAGAAGAAGGAAAAATGAAGAATATAAACAAATAAAGATGAGGGACAACATCTGTGTGCGGATTTGCCACATGCAGAACATCTCATTCACAAACAAAGACAAGCGAGGGGAGTCTAATGGTGATGGAGAACTTTGTCCTGGGTCCAAGAATGTCATTTGGCATCAGGGTTGAGTGCCAAAATGTGAAAAAAAAACTCCCATCAAACAGACTGAGCTACAAGATAACATGGAATAAATGACATCATGTAGCTGTGGACCATGAAACAAACAAACACAGACAAAGTTTACCATTGAGAAGATGGATGGTTCTTAACAGAAAGCATTCTCCCTGCCACAGACCTGAATGGGACATGAGTGATTTTGCCTTTGAGCTGTAAAACGGATTGGATCGACGAAGCATGTGAAATGTGTTAAACATGAGCAGACCTGCAGTTATTGATAGCTGACCTGAACTGTTTGACTTAGAGGAGCCTGTGCACACACCAAGCTGAGCTGAAAGGGGTGTGAACCAGAAGCTGAAGTGAGAACATTCAAAAAAGATACAGAATAGAAGAGATTGATAGAAAAAAAAGCAACAAGAGGAGGGAAAAAAGAAACGGCTCGGAAGGATCCCCAGGCTACACAGGGAGCTGGGTTTGTGTGTGGTTGCCATATGTTTCTCTGCAGAATGCATGTGGCACCAAAGTCTGTGTTGTATCTTTACAAACCTAATCACACTTCCAAAGTGAATGATTTAATTTCACATAAATCAGTTTCAACAAAAGCAAATACATTTTTGGAGAGCTATGAGACTCACTACAATGGGAATAATCTACCACAGTGGATGAGGTGTTTTTAATTATGTTCAAATCCAATGGTCAAAGCAGTGACAGTTCACTGAGGACAACTGCTGTTCTCCAACCGTCACGCACAGTTCCCTGTCTCGCATCCTATAATACTGCTTGCGAAACCCCACAGGAGGATGTTTCCTGCTCTGTCCTTGGCTTACGTTATCTGTGGGGCTCATGGTAGACACAGGAAAACAAATCCCAGTACATTTTCCAAGACAGAAAGCCTGGGGCAGCCAACAATTAACTCAGAGCTCCCAGGAACTTTCTAATGGGTTGAACCATTTGTCTAAAGGGAGAACCGTGAGGAGCATTGCCTTGCTATCATTTGACAGCTCCTTCCATATTCTGGCATGACTACGTGTCACAGCTGTGCTCAAAGGGGATGATGGGATTTCAATGCTTGAAATGAGGTCACAAAACAGCCTTTGCAACTGCTTTCCCATTCACAGGCTATTCCTCAGCTGAGCTTTTTCTTTTCCCCAAGAGTCTCTTTCTCCATCACCCAGAGCAGCCAAAGGAATGTCAGAGTAGAGATCCAGGCAACACGAGGGATGACACTAATTGTATCACAATGAGATGATTAATCATATACCTAGGGATTAATGGGGACATCCCAGCAGCACTGGCAGCACCGTGCTAGGATTCATTTAATTATGTACAACAGGTACATAGAGAGAGACAGAGGTGTGTCCATGCCTAAAATGAATAAGATTATAAGAATCTTACTATCTGATTGTACTAACTCTATAGCCAAAGGAACGTTAGAGCAAAAAGGAGAAGGAGCTGGTTAGGGAATGACGACCTAAGCTGTGCTCAGTCACGTTGCAATATTCAGCACATATGAGTTCCAGCTGTAGTTTGATTCTTTCTTCAAAGTTTTAGACTTTAAAAAGAAGAAAACAGATGCTGAGCACAACGCAAAACCAAGTACAGATGGATAGGTATGAGAAGGCGCAGTCTAGCAACTTAAAAATGCACATTAATCTTTTTTTCCGTTTCATTTAGAGTGCCTTTGGAAGATCAAATAAAATAAGCCAACATATCTTAACATCATTTATCTTCTTGTCCTCAATGTGTGTAAAGCTAAAGTACTCAATCCTACATTTCCCAAAATTCCTCATCATAGCATCACTTCATAAGTCTCTACCTGTCTGGTAAAGTTAAAGTTAAAAAAGCTTTAATTTCAATCTGACAAAAACCCGATGACATCACTTTGACATCATCCATTGGTATTATCTACTCCAGATCTAAAACCTTCATGCTGTGTAGAATTATTTCTGACTTTTCTGACTGAGATGTAAAACCTGTACAGTGTAGAGTGCACCTTTAATTTTAGCCATTTTTGTAATCTAACTTTTAATAATAATAATAATAATAATAATAATACATTTAATTTTTAACTGTCACAGTATTAATGCATAAGGACTTAATGTATGCAGGTATGAAGTAACGATGCTTGAATAGCTGAAGACAACGATGCCTTTTAATGAGGCCCTGAAGCTATTCTTTGCATGTAAAACTATTATGTATCGATATTCATGATCAGTACAGTATGATAAAATATAATTTTTTGATATGGTAAATGGACCGAAAGGTAAATGTACTGTAGTTATATAGCGCTTTTCCTAAAAAAAAATCTTTATTTCCTTTTCACTCTCCATTGGTAAACTTATCCTATTCTGTACTTCAGCTGTCTGCTAAGCTTCTCATCTAGTCTTCTGGTGCTGACTGGTCCAATCAAAGCAGCGCCCCGTAAAAAGAAAATATCAGTATTTTTTGTATTGTGCTAGCTCACTTTGAATTATGACGACTGCACTGCAACTACTGTACATGCAGAGTAAGGTATGTGGAATTTACTAAAGCTGATCAGTTGACCAAAACCTTATAAAAACAGGAAATTATAGGTTTTTCTTCACTTCGGATGTACACCATAAATAAAATGATTATGGCGCAGCAACATTGGCAAACACAGACACACAGGTAGCACCTAACATCCACCCAGACAGAGCAGAGCAAAAATAGAAAATAGATTCACACAATCACACCCGCTACCCTGGGGTTCCATGAAAGACATGCAATTATCTTTCCTATTTTTGAGGGTACAGTGGATCATCATGTGGCACATCAGAGTGGTGCTTAAGCCAATTTTGAGACAATAACACGGCTCCTGCTGTCAGCATCTCCGTGGACCCAGCTGAAATATGACTCTTCCCCTGGCCAACGCTCTGTGCATGTTGATATTTGGTGAAAAAGCATCAGCTCTGGTTGTCGTCGCATTCAAGAATCTGTTTAAAGTTCTTGCATAGAACACCCACACAACATGCACGAATTTGAGTCCCAACAAATGAAAAATTATCATCTGTTCTTTCTGATTTTTACTTGATAGCTTCCTTCCCCTTCTCCCTCCCCTTCTGCAGTCCCCACTCGTTTATCCTTGCTGGATGTTCTGGCTGTGTCCAGGTGGGGGCAGGAGAGTGCTCTGAGCATGACGCCAGAAATTTGTCTCTGTCTGAGCCTGACCCACAATGATTCGGGGAGGGCCAAGTTCATTGTGCTGCCTCTTCGGAATGATAAAAACTGTGATGCAAGGGATGGAAAGCAATATTGGTATCGCTTCAAAGTCAGCTGACTTATGTCTAATCAATGGTAAAACACAGTGAGACATGATGAGACATAGTGGCTAAAAGAAATGATCTGAATGTATATATGCTCCCCTCTTCTCTTTCACCTTCTTATACCAACACATAATTCAAGTATGAGGTGAAAGGGAACTTGACAACAGCTTATTTTGATTAAAGAAAGGCCTTGAGGTGATGTCAGGCAACCCCCTGCAGATCAGTTCAGAGGGGGCTTGGACTCAGTGTCCAATGAAAGTCGGACAATCCTGGCTTAGAGCAGCACTGCATGAAATAAACAGCACAAACCAACGCTCATTATTTCTTCGTATCCCCAGGGACACCTGATAATCACTCTATTTACCTTTTCATGCTTCACAGAGCTCTGAGAGAGCAGCTTCAAGAAGAAAGTCTAGTTTCTCGTCATTTTACAGATCATATTTCAGGGTAAGGGGGCCCCTCTGTAGAGGGTAAGTCTCTGGGAGGTCTGGGCTCTGGCTGTATTTTAAAGCAAGATACTTTCATAACTTATTTACACAGTCACCCCAGAGCTCTGAGCAAGGTTTCAGGTCCCACTGCCAGCCCACGCCGGCACATTGAAAGTTCCTGTGCCTGGGCATGCCCCGAGCTCACCACCAAAACCAAACAACACATTGCAGTGGTCAGTGCGCCGCACAGAGGCCATAAATCAATGTGGATACATGGAAAATTCACACGAACACGGAATAAAGTAGATTAGACAAATAATAAATATACGTGCAGGGTATTACGAAAAACTTATATCAAGCACATTTCCACCGACATTCACTTTCCCCTCCAGACTGTAGCTCAATCCTGCTGCCAAGAGTAACAGGTCCGTCTGCCACCCTACCTTAGTCTCACTGCTTTGCCATTTTCTGCCTCTTGGAGCCCATCTTGGCCTTTCCATCATTACTCCATTCAGCCTCCCAACTGCCAAAGAACTCTGTATGATTCTAAACTCCACTCTCGGAGGAATACAGGCAGCCATATTTCCATTTCCCATTCTTTAGGGGTAGTGGAAACTGGAACGGCTCACATCACCTAGAAGACGTAGACTCCTAGTGTTTGGCTTGGCAATTTTCTGAAATCTGTATTTAAAAAAAGTGCTGAGGGTACACTTCAGCGCTTGCTTACACAGTCAAGGGATAACAGAAGGAGTAAAAGGGGCGCAAGACAAACATCTGACATGAGTTAGAGAAATTCTCTTAATTATCCATGGTTGGAAACTCCATCTTCCGTAGGGCTGCAAAAACCTGGCAAGCAGAGCCTAAGCATATATTGTATAGAGGCAGTGTTCTCTGACAGTTAACCATGAAATATACCTGGACAAGATAGCACAGAGGCACATGCCTCTACAAATTTGACAAATTGAAGTAATATTATGATTACAATATTAAACAGTGAAATAAGCAACAGTCATGTTTACTTGTTGCATGTTTACTTCAATCTGTAAACGTCCATTGCAAGTGATGACTAAAGCTTCAAAAAGTCTGCACTCATATAAATGTGGTTTATTTTGTTTCAATTCAGCTGGGAGGGACAGCGTTTCACACAAGGAGTCCGAATGTCTCGTAATTTGACTTGATTTCATCTGTGGGAACATTGAAGGGGAAAAACTTTGTAAATTTAAGCGGCTCGGTTTCCATGTTATCAGGTGCACCAAGCAGAAACCACTGCAAGTTAATACAGCGATGCTGCCATGAATCATACTTCCAAGAACCTTATAATGTTTGGTTTTTCTGATTGTTCGATCCCGTCAGAGGATGCAGATTGTGGTACTAACTTGTATTGCATCACACGGTGGCAACAGTTGTTTCTTCATGCCATTTATATCAGTGACGGCTAAATAACAGCATCCCCTCTACGAAGAAGCAAAGTGTTGACTGAGATGGATTCTCTGTACCTAAGCTCAAGTACAAAATTCCAAACTTTGTCCAAAGTGTGTGCTTTAGGTACATCAATCACATTTGGGTGGAGCTAAAGCTACGAGTGCTTTTCTGTACTGTACGCTCAGAAATCAACCCTAGACGCGATGTACTCTTTTAAAGTAGAATGGGAACTTACTCCAGTGGTACTTGCGTTCACTTTTCCAGCATCTGGGAAACAAGATGATACTTTTTCTTAGCCTTTAGAAGATGCACCATTTTTTAATTGTCACACTTTCTATAGTTTACTGGTTGAAAATTTACGTTCACGTTCATGGTCATCTTGCACCATATACACATGTGTGTCATATTTTTCTGTTGGCAGAGGATAGTTCTAATACTTAGATGCTGGAGACCGCTGTCTAAGTGAGCTATCAGCCCTACCTTTCTGACAATTTCTTCACAAGGTGGAAACTAACTTTATTTGACATATTCTGCAGGGTTGTTTTGCTTGCCCTGATTAATCAGTTGGGTTCTGCGATGCTTTAAGTCCACATTTACAATCATTTTAATAAATCATCACATTAGTGGGATTGTTGCTTTAAATGAGGGGCAACAAAAAAATGGAAAGTGATGGAATGGTACCATAATAGATAACAGTTACAAGGGGAATATGTTTGATACTTCAAGTGTGTAACAAACTGGACTCAACGTGACTTGATGGTGGAATGAGGCTTATGTGTCTAATTCTGGTCACTCTATCTACGTTACATCACATCTACTAAGCTGTGATAACTTTGAATGCTTTGTGGAAACAGAGTTGAGGCACCCCTTCTTATTTCTGCTCCAGACCAGTTACCTAGACCCAGCCAGGGCATTAAGTTTCTCTTTGAGAGAAGTCATTATCCATCCCCATACCGCCCACAGTAAAGCTGCTATTCATCTTTGAAACATTTCTGTAACACAAATCAAATATTTTTTGTATTTGTAATTTTTATCTGTGAGGTCACTGATTTTCAAAAATTCTGCAGGAGCTTCTCAGTTAAGCTAATAATAAAACGAGAGCCAAATGAGGGTTTGACAGCCGAACCAGCTTTACTACGACCATAATCTAAAATCTGCTACAACCTCTCTGCAGTATATCCTTTCTTTTGTACATCAGGAGTACATCTACTGGTAAAGGCATATTTGCCCTAACCAGGGTTTCAGCAGTTCTCAGCAAGATAAATTCAAGACTTCTTAGACCGTTTTAGACCAGTATGACCAAAATTCTTATATCTATTTCATCCTGGTAAAAAGAGAGCCTGATATGAAGGAATATCTACGTCCCGGTTACTTTCAAAGAAAATTTATCACATAATTGTGCAGAAAGCAAATTAAGATAATTATCAAAGTTAGCGTTAAATCAACATTAACATTTTGGCTCACATGATGGGTGTTTGAGTCATTTGTGTCCCCTGCGACCCTGACGACAGAAATTAGTGCTGGTTGGTCAACTATACAAGTGTCCTAGCGACTCTCAATTCATCAAATATCTACCAGGAGGTTAAATATGTGACCCCACACCAAGTTTCTCAGAGGAGAAGGGAAACCTCTTTAACATAAAAAAAAAGTAGATTTTCTTGTGACTCACCCTGAAACGATCATATGTTAGACCTCATGCATAAAAACTCAACATACTTTTGAGGCCTGAATTTCAGATGATCATATTTTGTATGTTTTGACACACTGCAAGAATACTGCTTCACCTTGTATGACTGCAATATGTGAACCATAAAGAATGGTTGCAGAGTGAATGGCAGGAAAACAGGGGAGTTCTGAGGTAAAGGTGAGGAAATAGGACCAGTGAATTACTTCATTCGATTACTCTATCACATGTCTTAACTAGCGTTGAGCCGATGTGTTGCATGGTTTTATTACTTTTCCCTGGCTCAGAGAGACCCACACCTCACCCCTTTAAAGGCCTCCCAACCCTTGGCACTTGCTACTTCTACTGTCCTCCCAGTGCCTTCAACACCCCACCTCATTCCACCTCTAATCCTTTCTTATAATATATCTTAACCTGAACTTCTTCTCAAGCTGTAAGGCTTTTCTTATCCATCGTCTCCAACATATCAAAGCCAACGCAGACACATGCATCCACCCCCTCTCTGGGCTTGTTCAGCCCATTTGCCCGGCACAGCCTATCCTATAACTCAGGCTGATGTCATGTGGTACAGCTGCTGTTCCATGACTGACATCAGTGGAATAGAGTGCTCCTCATTCTTTCCAGAGTAAGACCAAAAGGTTTTGCTGCTCCTGCGTCCCCTCCCAGACCTTCCTATCCATTCTCTTTCTCTCTCTGATGCGCTAAATTGTCATACAAACACAACACTATATGATTTGCAACATTCATACTGGACAACAATGGAGTCCAACGAAGAACTGCTGTGTTTGTACAGTTCCACCATGACTGGAGGGTCCCCCGTGGTTTACCTTGTCCAGTTTGTGTTCCCTCAAACCTACCGCAGCCACTTTTTTTCACTGAGCACTACATAGAGCCAGGCAAAAGAAATTAAATCATTTCTTTTTCTTATTGCCAAACTCACTTACAGACAACAGTCACCACAGAGACCAGGAGACACATTTTGCAGATGGACTGTCATGCAAGCCCTACATCCGACCACAGACTAACCCTCTGGAGTCTGCAGTCATTCCTAATCCTTACCATAACCTGTCATTATTTGGCTTCTGTATTTTAATACAGGATGCTTAAGAGATGGAATTATAGCAAGGTCAGAGATGTAATGTTGGGCTAAAAACAAAGATATAAAAGTTTAGAATGATAAGGCCAAAGGTTAGGGCTCATGCTGGTCTGACCTGAGACCCCAAAGGGTTCAGATATATTTTGGAAAAGCCCCTGTATGCGACAGAAAAAATATTTCCAAAAGTCATTATCTGAACTTTTCACAAGATAAGCTCTTAATGACGGATTTTCACGAGTACATTACAGTCATTATGAGGGAGTAATGACTATATAATTTGCAGCGAACGAGCACTGAGTACCAGATAAAAGACCTGTCTCCTTCCATAATCAAGACATTAATCACCCTCACGGCCTTCACAAGGTCTATGTTGGAAAGAAATGTGAATAAAATGAGACGTTCGCTCATTACTCTCGCTGTAGTCATTGCAAGTACTTCTTGCCTCCTGCAGGAAATGATAAGCTAAAGCTCCTCTAAAGAATTTCACAAGCAAAGGAAAAAGACCATTGTCCATAATTATTTGTCTTTATTCAATGTATGTCCATCTTAACAATGATTATCTCTTTTTATCTATACCTCCTGATGTATGTAAATTAACTGTGGCTTTAAATGAAAAAAGTAAATGCAATCATAAACAGCTCAACTGACCATTCGAGAGTGTACTCACTTGTCTAACCTACATTTTACAGTGGTATTTCTAACAGATTGACTGTAAACTGCACTGTCTTGAATGAGCGGAATCCATTTGCCTTCAGGTGAAACTGAATATGTCTTTGTGCTCAACACCTCTTGGTGGTAGCTGACTCTGGCAAAAGCCAACACAGAATTAGACTAAACTACAGAGGGGAGAAGAGAACAAGAGTGCAGCCTGAGCATAATTTGGAAACTATGTGGCATATTTTCCATATTTTCCATTTTCTGCAGTCACTGGAGCCTGTTCCGTCTCCCAACTGGCAGACACGCACAGCAGGAGGGCTTTCAACATCTCCCACAAAATTTCCGTCTGTTCCCATGTTAACTGTCCAACTGTAAATGGGGCTCTGGCTCGCCAGAATTCTATCATGTATGGTTAACGATAAATTACGGCAGAAAACAACTGCAGCTTAAAACTGCAATTATCTCATTGGCAGCTGGAATAATTTATAAGCAGTCATTTTGCCAAATATTAGCTGGAACACACATTATTTATTTATTTATTTATTTAATTTCAACAATTTGGGGGGAAATTTGGTCAAGAAATTAAAAAGATTCTTGTGTTCCCCTGATGCATTCATACAAGCCATCCATCAATTCTTTGTAACAACTTATTTTTTAAAGGATTGCAATAGATCAGGAGCCACTGCCAGCTGATATTGGGCTAGGGACAGGGGACAGGCTGAGAAGAATGCCAGTTCATCACAGGGCCGGCACATATACATATGATTCACAATCACACTTTAGGAATCGGAATTTGAATTACAGATTTTGTTTAAAAACCTGTGAATTTGAACCCAGAACCCAAACTGTGTATGGTAACACTGAAATACCTGTCAGTAAATGTATACATAAAGAGTACAGGGCAGTTCATTATCAGACTTGAAATACAGAAATCTGGTTTTGGGTATGAAGTTATGACTAATGGTTTAGAATAAAGGGAAGAAGTAAGGTTTTGGTTTTATAACCCATCATATATTCATCTCCCTTATGGTTTGGCAGGCCATTTGATGGTAGGAGGGGCTGATGTCATATCTCATTCTTTTTGTCTGAGCGGCAGTGAGGTTAAAGGTCAGCTGGCTCAGCATCAGTCCCATCAGTCAGCCTCTGTTATTAATTATTATCGAGGGCCTCCACCACACAGACTAATCCCCCTTTAAAACAAGCACAACTCTGACGGGACAGAAACATCACTATGTCTTGTGCCGTGTTCTTCCACGTGCCCTCAAAGAGGTCATGTTCAAGAGCTACGTATACCAACACGAAAGACAATTTTAAGGCCCTTTTCAAACTAATTATTCTTCTTCACACTAGTTGAAAGCAAAAATGATTTTGTTGTGATGCACATCAGGCACCAAAGGGTTTCATAAACCCACAGTCATTGGACCGATTATAAGTAATCTTTCATATTCAACCACAGAAAGTTTAAATAAGAGGTGGTAGGAAGAAAAAAAGAAAGAATTCTCATAATGAATAACCTGACATGCTTGTCAGAAAAGCACTGAACATATCATTGTTATCACAATCAGCCAACACAAGAAAATAGCAAAACAGATGTGGCATGGTTTGGAACATAATTCAGATGGTTTTGGGTGAAAGAGGCTGAATGTATGGTGCTTTAGACTTCTGATTATGTGTGTGCATGGCTGGAAGATGTTGGATTGTCAAATACTGTAGGTTCCACAAGGACAATTCACATGCCGAATAATGGCAATACCACAGTCCCCATATTGTGCACCACGACAGGAAGAATGAGGATGACCTGTTTTCCGGTGCATCAACATGTGTCAGTAATAAATTTAGAATAAAGAATCTCATTTGAGGAATTTGAATCAAAATCAAGTTGGCCATTTGGTTGATTGGTTGCATGAAGACTTCTCTGGGACAGAGAATATGATGGGAGATGTGAAAATCAGTTATCAAACAAATCAAGGAAATCACTCATCTCGCTTTGGTACAATCAAATATACCAAAAGGAAAATGTTGGATGGTTAAAGTGACAGTCCTAAATGGTGCAAAATATTCTTAATCATAGAATAACATGTGTAAAAACACAAGGATTACAAGCTTTGATTTAGTGCCTACCTCAAAGACTTCTTCATCAAGTATTCTAGTTCCAAACACAACAATTCCCTTGGTATCGATGATGGGGCTGGGGCTTCGGAGTAGCTTCTGGGTGGTCTTCTTTTTACAGTCCAGAATGAGGGTGATGGTCTTCTTGTGCACACTGATGGCCACTCGATGCCACCTGAAAGAAGAGGTGGCTTAAATTCACACACTTACTGGGTTACATGCCGCCGCTCACACACTACTAACACACAGCTAAGAGCCTCTTTTGTGTTTGGCCTCTTGTTCAAAAATATATATGTCCTGTTCACTTAATCTGATGTAACTCCCTCTTTAATCCCATTTTTGGTACATGTGAGAATATTAACCACAGTTAAGTTTGATTTATTGTAAACTCAGAACCGACAGTATATTTGAAGTAAAGGAGACACCTGAGCCAGGTGCTGCTTAATAAAACTTAACCTCCACCAAAGCTTACATTCACCTGGATCTGAATGACAGGGTAAGGTTCATAAACAAAAAGCATCTGAGATGGGTTCCTATTAAGGCAGATATTGATGATTGTTTGTCATGCAAACTAGAAATGCACTTACTTTCCATCAGCTAGGTTGACCCCTCTGAAGAGGGGGTAGTCCTCAGGGCCGGGTTTGCCTGTGTGGTCCTCGTACAGGAACACGGGAGAGCGACCGACTTCCAGTCCGAGCTGCTGGATGCCCTGTTCATTGTACACAGACAACAGGAAGGACTGGCTGCCTTTCTTTGGCTTCACTGTAGCCAAAATGGAGAAGTCCTCAGGGAACACATCACCTGGAAGGGCAGATGGTGGATTGGACAGTGAGAGAAAAAGTGTTATAGAGAGCAATAACCATTAATCACTGTATGTTTGCCTTCAGATATTTCAGGAGAATGTGATCTTTGGTGTCAATAGGTAGCATAAAAGTTATTATAGCAACTAGTAGTGGAAAGAAATGTTACCAAAACAGATAAAAAAAGTTGAGAGCGGAAAATTGGGAGGATGCCCCCAAATGAGGCACTGGGCCTAAAGTGTAACAGGATAGGACGGATCTGAAAAAAGGAAGGCCGGCAGTTGAAGTCCGGTCACAGAAAATAATGAAAGTTTGAAGCAGAAATGCAAGTGGAGTATTTCCAGCAGCACAGCACAGGATGAAACTTTTAATTACAAAAACATGTGATCCTGGGACACTTTGTTGAGCTATCCCTCAAACCCCTCCACTCCACTTCTTTCTTTTCCTGCCACTTGATTGAGCTAACAGGCACTGAAACGCTCCAGCAGAGGGTAAGAAATTAAGAAATAAGAGTACAAATACTTACAGGGGAAGAATTACCAATGAATATGTCTGGAAATGTCTTTGAAGCATATAATAAGGTATGGAGGCAGACAAAAATATGTTTTTGCCTCCATCAGCTTGGTTCCAGTGTGCAGCCTCAACTATTTCCTCCAGTATGAGGCACATCTGCCAGACAGATTCCATTAGTGAGGTGTTGTCAGGACCCCAGAAAGAGGACGGCACAACCATCTGAGGAGACTAATGTAGAGGTCAGACTAGTTTTGGAAGATTTTTGATCTTTTAATTTGAAAGTAGTCCATCTGACTCCGTTGAAACCAGAGAAAATCTGTCTGGATTGTGTTTTTCAAAGAAAAAATGTGGATTCCAATGGCAGATACTAAATAGGAGCAGAGTTGAAATTTCCAGACAACCGGAAAAAAGGGGCAGGGTCTGCGGGTCCAGATGTTTTTGAAGCATAAAACCATCAGTACAGAGTTCGGTTTGACGATGTGTCATACCAGTTTGGGAATAATATGAGATGTGCAAAAAAATGCTGAATTGGAATGACAATGGTTTATTCAGTCAGAAGATGTCGGAAAAAGATACCTCGGAGGGAGTGTCGTGTGGTAATCTGAGGTCAGGAAAAGACAGTGGAAAATGTATTAAGATTCCAGTAAAAACGATTTTAATCTTTCAACACACCAACATCTGGCTGTCTATTTGTCTTCTCTTCCTCCCAACTTTTCCATCAATCCTTCTTTAATGGCGGGCATCAGATCACATCCTCTAGGGAGCACAGGGCTGGTTGGCAGTGTGCTCCCTTGAGGAATTCTGATTGGCATGATATGAGAAGCAATGCTTCAATTGGCAGATCCTTTGACAGGACGTTGTAAGCCAGAGATCAGGAGAGAAATAGAGGGAAAAGAGATAGAAAACCCCTCATAAACCTTGCATAGATGAGTCTGATGCCAGACGAAAATAAGGATTTAGATGGAAGGCAGAGTATAATGAACTGAAAGCTTTAGGATGTAGAAAATAAGAAAAGGGGAGAAAGTTTGGCACTACATCCGGCTGAATGAGCCACGTCTGCTCCAGGACACAATGTCTCAGCGCTGGATCATGACTGGTTGTTTGTTCAGAATTCAGGGGTCAGCTGAGGGGTGAAAAGGACACCAGAAGAAGAGATGGTGGGGGGGAGGAAAAGTGTAGAAGGCTAATTTTCAAATTCAAGGTGTTATTTTCCTCAAGGTGTTAATTTTGTTGTCGAAGGCAAAGACAGAGATATTCATCAGCCAAGACGAGATGACAACTACCAAAGTAAAAACAGAGACCAAACCAACATGCAAGATTGTTGATCGTTGATTGCTGAAAAAGTTTGACTACACTGGAGAACATGAAACAAAAGCTTAAATTTTGACAAAAAAAAAATCCATCCAGCAAATATTGTGCTCATTGGATGTTGTGAACAGTAGTGTGATGTGTGAGCTGAGGTGGGATTATAACTAACAGGCCTGTCGGGAAGGTGGGCGGTCGGCATTTGCGACAGGAAGATGGTGAACTATAGCCATAGGAGCCAGAGGCCCAAACCTGGCAATGGAGCCTAAAAGCTAGTGGAACCCTCTAGTAACTAGCCTTGCTGTTTTACCCAATAAAGGCATGATTAGAGGTTTGGGAGCTGAAATAATTTGAACCTATTCTCAGACTTTAAATGGACAAGAAGCCCAACTTTCTGGCTTTGAGCCGGTTGGGTTCAAAATTGAATATACAAATCTGTACATGTTCAATTTCCTTAAATGTTACATATCCAGACCAGACACTATCGAAAAAGATGTATCATTGAACTTCAACTTTAAATCCAAAAATTCAATGTTTTGGATTTAGCTCGACTCAAAACTTTCAATGACTAAAACTACATAAAATTATCAAGACTTTTTGATGAGTGAAATCAAGATATTGTTGACTAAATAAAGTAAATACTAATAAGGACATTTGACATGGAATTCAGACTAAATTAAAAAGTACCAGACCGAATTCTCACTCCAAAGTTCTCTTGTCGGAAGATATAATTAAAGCTGAACTGAATAGAGCTGGTGTAGCATTTATACAGCAAGGTTTGTCATTTTTGGATTCAATTGTATCCTCCCTAACATAACTGCATAGTAAAGAGATGCCCTGTGGTAACCTCAGTCATAACACTGAGAGGAGGCGCTACAAAAAATTTAGGAAAGGAATAAACGAGCATTCTCTCATGTCAGTGTCCCTTCCACGTCACCCTCTTCACAAGACCTCCTAACAAAGGGGGGATGAGGGGCTGCTCGAACAGTTTCAGGTTTCTCTGGAATGTGTCTTCAAAATCGCTACCTCAGGCCACCAGATGAGAGATACCTCCTAATTCCTCATTTAGTAAGGAATGAGGTGTGTGCGTGTGGATATAGTATGAATAAGAAGGCTCTGGTGCCAGAGGTTCTGGGAGTTTACATTGGTATCATCAATGTCTGACTTAAAAAGTCTGGGGGATTCCCAGACAACACGAACACTCCCAGGACTGGCAGCCCAATCCTTCACCCTTCAAGTTTTACTAAAGCATTTGAAATGATGAAGAGAGGTCTGTCGCACATGTATGTTGCTTCCGACATTTTCCCTGCCATTGTTATTCATATACCAAACTTACAGAAACGCTCGGAAATACCTCATGAGTCATGGATTAAGCCTGCACTGGTCCTGTCTACCATCTGTCAGTGTGCATGCAACCAGGTAAATGAGAAAGAAAGTCTTGCATCCTGTAATTGGTCATTCAGTCATCACTGTATCCAAATCCCTTCTTCTATAAGAGAAGCACAAGCATTCCAGAGGGATTGCACATTGCTGCCGAGTGTACCTGTCTATACCTGGTGTGCAGGAAACTTGGACAAAGAGGTAGTGAAAGGGATGAATGACTTTGTCTCGAATGCAGGAAAGTGCCCCTGCCCTGAATGTGACTCGAATGGAAAGGTGGCACTCAAAATCAAAACCTGAACAAAATCCTGCAGCTAAAGCTCTGTAGTTTAAAAAGGTTGAGATATAAAGAGATATATTCATAGATATTGAGATATATTCGGAGAAGGGAACTATTCTTTATGATCAACGTCGGATATCTTCAGCTTCTGGTAACGCCCTCACGTTGTATTGCTGGAGACCCACAGTTAATCATAATTTAAGGGTGATGCGGTGAAAGTGCAGACACTTTTTTTTTAAGCTGATTGAACAGATTTATCAGGGGCTTGATCGTACAATTATCTTGTGTAGAATTCCATAATTAGAATAATTGCCTCCACCAAGGAGGTTATGTCTTCACTTTTGTTTGTTTTTCTGTTTGTGAGCAGGATTACACTTGCAGCTTCTACTTATGATAGTTGAGTAGGAATAATCCATTAAACATTGAAGTGGATGTGAGGAAAGGGGCGGAGTTATGAAGAGCTAAACTCTTCTCTCCCTTTTTAATATTGTCATTTTTTTATAATTTCCATCTTTTACACATTCAATACATAACAGATTTTAGTTATGTAATTAATGTTTAAAATCAAAAATTCTGAAATCTGGTAGAAAGATTGGCATGTAGCAAGAAAAACGACACTGAATTTGGGAATGGATCCAGATATAGGGGCTGTCAGGAATTTGAATACACTTGCAAGATTTGACTTTTTCCTCCTTTTCTATCTATTCTGGCTTTGATGTCTCTGATATATGGCTTTGATTTTCTTTAATTACTTGTTACTGTTGGGAAATTGAGATGCTTATGCTCTATTCATTCCTATTATTGTGCTGAGCAAAAAAAGTATTGGATTTCTAAATATAACATGTTCCCCTTTTGTGTGTGCTTCTATACAGTTTTATCATAGAGCAATAAGCTACAAATAGAAGTTGCTTCTGCTGAAATATAAATTTAATGCACGTCTGATTCCCAAAACAGATACAAAAGGATAACACCACAGGTACGGTCAATACCTACCAAGATAATCCTGAGGCATGTTAGCAAAAACTTGACTTCTGATTTTAGCTTAGACATTTAAATGTGGAGCTTAGTCTTTCCCTGAATAGCCTGTCGTCTAGCCTCAACAGTCAAGACCACAAGTACAGTACATATGCCAAGTGTAAGCTTATCCGATTCAGACCAAATCTAAGCGCTACCGCATCATTCAGTCTTTGCTTTGTGCACTAATACTGGCTGTTAACCACCATGGCAGAAAAAATAGGTGTTTGGGGAAACTTCTTCCAGACTTAGATCCCAGGTTGTCAAAGCTATGCCAAGAGCTTTAATGTGATTTCTAACTATGTATTAATAACACATGCTCTTTAAGAGTTAAGAGTTACTACATGAAGTCAGACTACTGAGACACAGGAAGTGTGAGGTATTAAATCTAAAGGTCAGACGGCTTCACTGCACCATTTCTTCAATTACTTCTCAATCACATAATAAAGGTAAGAAAGGACGCCTGTGTCTTCAGAGTCTCAGTAGTTTCAAATGAATCATCTTCTCCACATGTTTGCATAATGATTGCATGTCTGCACTTGCTCTTCACCATTACATCATGGCAGGCTTTCTGTGGTTATTGGGTCAAGAGCTACTAAACTCTCAATAAGAGCCATTTTCACCATTTCGATTATTCCAATATTGAAGACCTAATAACACTAATTTGTTTGCACACTTTTGTTTTCTATGTGTTTTAACTTAAAGGAAGAAGAATTCTCTGGCGGGGCAGCCCTTCTCTGAGGAATATGCATGTTCTCCCTGTGTTTGCACGGTTCTGTCATGGTCCAAAAACATGCAGTTTAGTTGAATTTGTGACTCCTAACTCCATGTATATGACTGAAAGCATGAGTGGTGGTTGGTCTCTATGTGTCGGCCCTTTGATGAACCGGCAACTTATCCGGGATGTACGCCGCCAATGTAGGCTGGTGTAGGCTTCAGTGCGAGCCAATAATTTGTGCAAATTGTACCTTGAGGGTTTGAAACAAAATCAGCCTTGAACTAATATGACTAACCTTTTGAAGTCTGAGGTCATATTGGCATGAACCTTAATCCTAACCCTTTATAGGCCGTTAAATTATGTTCAATATGCCAAGGTATGGTACACTTTTTTCATCACAACATACGCTTTATTTCATCCCTTCTAAATTTGAACACACTGTATTAGCATACTGAACCCAAAAACATGTAGAGGTAGGATTAGGGATCATGCCTGTGTGAAAACAGATTCCAGAGGATTTTATGATGGATGAAATTATCACCAGGTTTCGCTGACTTCTGGAATATAATGGTTGTGCTTTATCTTAATTTCAAAGAGATTGAGGGACCACATCACAAATGCTTCTACCAGATCTTAAGTCCATCAAGCCGCAGACAGCCGGTGGTTCTGTTTGCACCTAAAGACTATATGCTGCCTGTTATGAGCTCCTCTGAGATAGTTTGTTTTATGTGGACTGTTATTTTGGCTGATCTAGAGTTGCATGTCTATAATTATAGCGTGTGTATCTAAATAGAGACTCATATACACACTCATAGCTCTTCAAAGAGAAGAGTATTTGTTTGATTGGAAAGCATGCTACAACACGCAGGAAAAAGGAGGCCTGTGGCTCTACTTTAAGCCCATAGGAAGAGCCACGACACGGATCAAAGGTCCACTAAGGCCAATGCGACGTCTCAGCGGACCAGAAATGGGGCTGTCATCCAATCTAAGCTTAGTGGGAGCTCACAGGAAGGGTAATTATTTTCTCCATCTTTTCTGCCTCCGAACCACATCATTGCTCTTTTTTGTTACGCAGCAGCAAACCAATTACGATAATTTAAGAAACTGGTCATCTCGGTTAAAGAATTATGGTTTTGATTTTCTTTTCTGTAAAAAAAAATAAAAAATGGCATAAGGTTTGGATCAAGCACATACGAGGGAGAAAATACAGCGAGGCAGCAGCAGTCTAGGAGAAATAATAGAGGGAAAAACTATGGCCCTTGAGTGAAAATAAAGCAGAAGAAGGGGGGAGGAAAGTGAGGAGAGTTTAGCAGAACGGGAGGAGAGGAAAGTTCTACTGTAATGCTCGATGGAGCAGCAACCCTAAGCCACGTCAGCACAATAGAAAAAGGAAAAAGACCAACCCAAAACTCCCCTCCCACCTCCCTAATTCTCTGCTTTTCTATCATCCAGCTCCTCCTACAAATCAAATATTACAGAGCAGGATTCATGCATCTAGTACAGCTTCTCAAGCATGCATTATCTTCATTTACCTCTAGATTTTATTTACGGTTTCATTTGTGTCGCTAAGCAGCACACTGTTATCAAATGTGTCCAGATATGCATGGCATCACTAATTTGTTTCAGAAATGGGTGAACAAGTTAAAAGGGAATGTAAGTAGAAGCAGCAGGAATAGCCTAGCTAGGATCTCATAAACCAAAGACAGCCTTGACATAAATAATGATGTTACCCTAACCCTGGAGCCAATAAAACCGCTACCTTGGCTGGATTGAAAGGAACTGGCCAGGTGGGAGCAAATACAAATTGCTCTCCAGCTACGTTTCAATTTTATAATCCCAGTTTACTACTATGTGGGGTTAGAGGTCATAAAGCTGACCAGATGGTAAGACTATGTACCACAGAAAATTTGCAAGAAGGGTTTAAGGTCTTGAAAAGAAAAGAAAGCGACAAAATCAGTGGATTATATGGATATCAACATCTATATCAACAGTATATCCAGATGATCTGCGGATCATATGGCTTTATAATCAATTAACTGGTTTGTTTAATGTCTGTGGTGAGACACTAGAAAGACATGCAGTGAGGAACAAAAATATATGTTCATGACAGAAGGTGAGAATGACATATTCATTCTCAGGCTGTGGAAGACGGTGGGTTGTGTCAGACACTCACCTGGATACAGCTGTTTGGTGGGGGCGCTGAGCTGGGCTTCTTTGGACACTCTGTAAGCCACATCCGGTCCTTGTGTTGATCTCCTATGTGGGCAGAAACCCGTTGTTCTTGTAACACCGTCGGGTGAATTGTGAAAATCTAAAATCTTCAAGAGGTCTGCTGGTTCTGCTAAAGAGAAGAAAAAGACAAAGAAAAATAATTAGGTTTTCTTCGAAACACATTCCATACAGCAAGAAACTACAGGCCATGTATAGTATTTCGATAACAAGAATATATATAGAACCTCTAAAAATGTTTCTCCATCGTCTCTACTCACAATCTTTACTGACTCAGAAGCTGTAGTTTCTCAGCAGGAAGCTTTATTGTTCTGGCTCAGAGGAGATCTATTTTATCCATTTAGACACTAAACAGGGTTGCACCTTTTATAGATCACCATGATCATGGGTTGCAACTGCAGCAAATCCAATCCTTTCATCCCTTTCCCTGCGAATCTCAGCGAAGCTGGATCTACCGCTGCCTCCCTATGGCCACAAACCTGTAATTAGCACATTTTCAGACCGCTCATCCCGACCTTAACCAGGCCACCACAGACGAACTCTAGGTCAGAACAATGTGACATGGGGTTTGACGCTGCACCACACTCTCGCAAGCCAGAACCACACAGGACAAACAGTGTTTCCTGCAGCCAGATGCACACACCACCAGCTGCACAAAGACAGCCATGTAGCCATGTCCCTGCAAAGATTTGGACAGAAAAGGACCCAGGGTCATGTCTACAGGGACCCAGTATGGCAATGGGACAAAACTGGAAAGCAAAAACTGAAGTGAGGGGAACAGAAGGATTTTATGGCATGGGAGCTTAAGAAATGACAAAAGCTTTGGTTTTCTTCTGGATTGCATTTTTGTGTTGTTGTGGGAATGTGGAATGTCAAAGTCAACCCACACACACACAGGTACAGCAGTCCTAGTGTCAGGCTACAAAGACCACACACATGCACACAAAAAGACACTTTCCATAGAGTCCTACATCTGTTAGTGAAAAGGATGCTGGGACGAGAGGGGAATTGGCCGAGCGAGAGTGTTTGTACATTCTGTGTTACCCTGCAACAACCTCCATCTGGATGGCATTAGCCATGACTCACATACAGCTCAGATCAATTAAAAAAAAATAACTCTGCATTCTTACACAGAGGTCCATTTAGGAGCGCTCTGGCAGCATGTGTTTGTCCACAGCTGCAAAGTGGTCGTGGAAAAAGACTACAGAGGAAGTTAAAAGTTCTTGCAGCAAAGAGGCACTTGTTTAGATTATTCGAAAAGTGAGACAATACATTTACATACGATAGCAGCTCATTCCTGACTATGCTCAAATATAAACACTGTAGTCTGGAAACAAATTAAGACCATTTCAAGGAGAAAAAGGTTAAATTACAGTCTGACAAATTTGATGTAGGTGATTTCTTAATCAGGATGTTCTCATCTTTCTAGCGCCGTCCAAAGCCAGCCCACTCTTCCTGTCTTGGAGGAAGTCCATTATCTAATCCCAAACTCTGTAATTGTACTGAATGTGTAACATTGCAGACAGCTACATCGCTGTAGTCGGCATACCAGGTACATAGATATGTGTTAGCAGCTTGTGTGAGGGCAATTTGTTAAATCCACGCACCACACCCATAAGATTCTAAAACACACCTCGGCCAGCATTTACACAGTGCACACAGTTTCAGACAAAGCTTCTGAGTAGGTGGATGGCTCTAAAAAAAAGTAAGATATGTCTGTCATCAAACTGTAATGAAGAGACAAAGAGAAACTAAATCACCAGCCAGATGATGTCTATCATTCACCATGATGACAGAGGCGTACTTAATAAGCTCATAAATGAGCCAGCCACAACAGTGTGATCATTCAAAAGAAGTGAAAGAATGTAGTTCAGTTATCGCTGGTGAAAAGCAGTGTTGTACAACAACATTGCTTATTGATCTATAACTGGGATATGATGAGAGCTGATTGATATCTTTGTAAAGTTTAATCCACTTAGGAACCAAGGTGGCCAATTAATGTCATTGTAGAATAAAAAAGTCAATACAGTGTCAGAAGACTCACTATTGGAGCTCAGGGAACGATGGGATAGTGTGTTTATATAATGAAATGAAATGTTAAGACTGTAGAACTGGTTGGCACTCAGGAAAACTGGATGAATTTTCCATCTGCTTCAATATATGTTAGCAATGAAGATGTCTAATTCATTTTGGAAGATGTCTAATTCATGGAAAATCACACGTCCCATAACATAGGTGTATTTTGTTGGAGGAGAGTTCGACATTATTTAAGGGGCCATTCACATGACGCCAGTTTCTGGAATAATATGGTAACCTTTTTGTGGTGGTTCGACTTCCGTTCACATGACAATGTTGTTTTGGGAGTCTGAAACGCACATTTTTGACAATGGGTTTGAGAGTGGAACACCACCATTACTGTTGCCATGTAAACTGACAAAACCTAATATGACATTCTGGCAATGTCCCACCTCTCATGCGGCATTTACACTTAACAGCCCTTTTTGGGCAAAACATTGAAAATATGTTTGATTCACCATCTTCTTCAGACATCAGCATTGTTCTGTGGTGTTGATTTCCAGAGGATACATCGCCAATTATTGGCACGACATGGATACTACAGCACTTTCTACCATTTCTAATTCAATGAATTAGATTCAATGAGCTAAATAATTAAAGCACCGTGTCAGAACTTGTTGGTGGTATATAGAAGGTTTTGTTACAAAATATCAAACATTTTGTGAGTTATGCTCAAAAACAATCATCACAGGTCCAACAAAGCAAAAGACGAACAATCATTCATACCTGTCCATTTAGAGGAATTCTATGTTAATCACCTACAGGAAGAAGCTGGAGTATCCAGAGTACACCAGTCCTCTGGGTACTGAGTACAGGGTACAGAGTCATTTTGCTAAGAGCTGACACCACACCCTCACGCCATCCATACTATTCCTCCATGTTTGGACTAGTGTAAAAAACTGATAAATATTCTCTTTTCACTCCCGTCTCACTTATTTAACAGAAGCACATTAAGTGAATCACATTCTAACCAGGACTATGGTTGACCGAAGCAAACTGTTTTTCCACTATTCTCAGACTGCCAGATATGCTCCCGGTTAAAGCTTTGATACTCCAGTAATTTCCTCTAGCCTGCCAACATCCAGCAACACATTTTCCCCTGGGAGAGGAATCAATCAATCACCAGAGGGAGTCCATACATGGCATGGAAATAAGAATATTGTCTTACGGTTAAATGCAACAATCACTGTCTACGTGGTGGAGCTTACTTTTCAGATTAAAGCCAAGTTGTTGGTGGGTTCATCTGCGACTCTCGGACTTTTAAAGCCAACCCGCCACAGCCTCCCTCTTGATTAACCGCCATGTAGCCTCTTCATCATCACAAATCCCCTTCCTTCCTTAAATGGAAACAACCCTCATATGTCCTGCTGCTAGAGACTCTGGTGGTGACAAACGCTCACTCCACATCTTACTTAATATGAACAATAAATGAAATGATGAAATTAAATTTTCATTGGGGGGGTGGTTAGTATTTCAAGATAACCATTCTGATATATTAGCTCTCATTCCAGTGCTTTTCTTGTTTTGCGACATAGATTTAAACACAAGGTATTGGCTTATCAGAATTATATTGAGCAACAAATAGGTAATTAGTTAAATGAAAAAAACAGACACAGAGTTGAAATCACTTCCTTTATAGTAGTAGCAGTGGTACCATGCTCTGCATTACAAGCACATAATCTCTCAGTGCATCGTAATGCACTATATGTAACAACACGACAATAACAGCATCATAATAATTAGTGTGTTCGCCCATATCCTGGCCTCCTGCGGGTATAATCATACTTTTAAAATATTCTGATACTTGACCGATAATGCCCCTTTACGGCAATAATACCATATTTTGACACCATTTTTCTGTAAGGATACAACATTTCAGCCTGTATAACACTATAACATGCAAGTATAAAATTTTACAGCAAAAATACCTTATTGTGACCGGCTACACTAAACCAGACTGTGAACGATACTCCTAAAAGTTTCCTGAAAAAAGGTCCCTTTAATACTTTAAACAGTGCTGAGTTCAAGGACTTTGCTGACGCCAGTAGATAGAAAAAACTAGCACTGTTTACGTGGTTGCAAATGTAAAGAGAGAACCAGTGGACTATAAAAATAAGTTTAAGCCACGATATCGCTCTTGGTCACTCATCAACGGTTGTGGATAACGCAAGATTTCACCGTCTTCTCAGCATTCCAACCGTGGCTACATCACACACACTGTACTACCAAACTAAGCCACAATGGGAAAGAGCACATCAGCTGCCTGTAGAAAGGTATTTAAATTTTTAGCCTAAAAGTAAGAAAACAATTATGAAAATAGAATGTGTTTTGAGGCTAAGCAGTACACTTAATCGTATCAGCATCGGTTGGTACGCCAAATGTCTGACAAAATGTGGTATCGGTGCATCTCTAATGATAATAATCAGGTCAGTGCCACAGTCTGCAAGGAGCATCCAGTCATTGCTAACTGTGTCCTGACCCCTGCTGTTGCTTTAGCTAATCCACACTGAAACAAAGCAGTCCCAAGATCAAGTCAGAAAATTCACACATTAAGAAATCCTTTTCAGGATGCCCCCAATTCTATACATGTCAACATTGTTTCCTTCCAGCATTCAGCCTGCTACTTTATCACACCTGTTCCATTTTCTAAACTAATATACCACTTTTATAATTTCCTTTTTCCTCCAGTGAGATCTGTTTGTTCACTTGACTTGTTAAGATTCCCTGATGGATCTAGAGGAGACCACTGGGTCTCTGCTGGGTCACCGAGAGGTTAGCCAGGTGGAGAGCGCCAATTAGCAGCTTACAGAAAAAAATTAGGATGGTGAAAGGTTAGCATAATAAATCTCTGTCCCGACACCAGATCCACCACTAGAAATACATTGGAGAAATGTCTTTTCCAATAAAAAAGACTTTTCTGCATGAGAAGTCACTGAGATAAGGCATTTGGACAGGATCAGACACAGTCACACATTTTCAGGAATTCATGGATTCTGTCACCGGTAGACGACCTTCCAGAGGAAGCTGCTGACCACATCCTAAACTGCAGGTATGGGCCTCAGTCCCACTTAGTTAAGCTGAAATGTTTACCCTCTTAGCTTTGCAAGTCCTTCGAAAGACCAACACCTCTGGCATTAGCCATTAAGAGAAAGTTTTCCTCTGACCACAGCCACTCACATCCACGAGTCAGGTTCTCCAAACATACACAGAAGCTGTTTATTTGACAGGGTTATGTGTACATTTGCTCCTTGCCAATTTCGGTATCCTCCTTTGCTGCTTTCATGCCATGGAGTGCAAAAGCGTAACGCTGCAGGCACAGTGCATCCTCTAAGTTTTGGTGCTTTTTTGTGTGTGAAAATAAAAACACTGTTTTCCTTTGCTTCTTATGGATGACATATATTCATGATTTTCATAAGGCTTTAATACCTCTGCTATCTGTAAGTAAAATGCCTCTGCAGCATAATTACAAAAGAAGGTTATAATATGTTAAAGAATTATTTAAAATATACTTTTTTTCTGCATGTTAATGTAATCTGCTAAGAGGGGCATGGTTAAATTCCAATTCAGCCTTATATGGGTTTGTTTATCCGACATGGGTTTCACAAGCTTGCAGTATAATGAATAAAAATTGTGTAAACAAGGAATAAAATTGTATGCTTTATGTCTTGTGTGATAACTGGCTATGATATAGTTTTGAACTGTCCTACCCTCCTGTATATGATCTTTTTTGAGCAGTAGCTTGAATGCAAGATTCATAATCCTGCTCTTGGCTCAAAACCAAGACTAGGGTGGATCCCGTTTCCCTAAACAATCAATCTATCTTTGATTTCCATTAATACACACACACACACGCCCTCACACATTCAGCATTGACACTTAGCGACTCCAGACAGCACCATTTCATTTGACAGGAGGAGGTTTGCTGGACAAGTGAATTAGGACGTTTTCATGGGGGGGAGATTAACATTCTTCCCTCTTTCCAAGCCCCCTATCCTCCTCTACCCCTTCCTGAAGTGAGGCCTGACTCTCCAGGCACATGCTTGACCTGGCGCTGAGGACAAGGAGTAATTAGCAGCAATAGAGAGGACCCTGCCTCCCATGGAAAGCAGCACAGCTGAAAACAAGTACGCCCAATGAGAGACTTCCCCCTCCTAGAGTGCATCACATACAGGGAAGGTGTTAGAGTATTTTTTATTTGACCATGATTTGGTATAAAGCCTTAAACACATCCACGTTTTTCTTAAGATGGATCCTCACTGTGAATACAGCCAGTTGCAATTAAAACCCAGTACATAAAGCAGGAGGAGGTAACTTTTCAAGAAAGCAAGACATTCTTGTGCATACAGAATAAAAAATTGATTTCTACAACAAAACAGCAGCGGTTAAATTCAGAGAATTCAAAAGTTTTGCAACTAACCATCTAAAAAAAGCATTTATAGAAACAGTTGAATCTTTATACTTCATTTTAGCATTCATCATTATCCCATATTTGACAACATGAGGCCTAAGCAGCTCACTTTTACCCCTTTTCCAACGAGTTGGTTCCAGGGCTAGTTCAGAACCGGAGCCTGACCTAGTACCAGTTCTTTGCTTTTCGACTGCCTGAGCACCAGCTCCTGGCTCTCAAAACTGGTGCCAGACAAGCACCGACTCCTTGCTGGTCTAGAGCCGAGAACCGATTACGTCAGGGGCTGGGTGACCAACAAGAACGGTGCCAATACTAATAAATCATATTTAACATTTGAAATATTATTTTATCTCCTACAGCAGCATCAATGTATCAGTTGCAACAATAAAACAAAAGACTGAAGATACATTTCCTGACCTGAAGTTGTTACTTCACGTGACTAGATCTGGAAATCCCCCTGTGGGCATTACGCTTTGTAGATTGAAGACATTTCATAAATGCATGCGAGGGAATACACCCTTCTTTAGGCAGTACACAAGTAAACTCATGTCGAATAATGCTTGAATGGAAAATACTCAATAAAATACTCGAATAAGTTGTACTGACTGTAACGTAGATCTTCCTAACAATCACAATTCTGAAGAATACATACTAAGGGCTGGATGATATTACCAAAAACCAATGTTAATAATCATTGAGAAAAATTAAGAGGAACTGACTATTTAGAAATGCTTTTATTCATTTGCTATAATTATTCATGTAAATAGTAGGAGATACTGTTAATGTATAAAATCTAATTTCAAAAAAAAAATGTTCCTCTCAGAAAAATAAATAGACAACCACAGGGCAATCCAAGAGCTCATACCTTCGGTGAGACATGTCATCGTCATACCAGGTCGATCAAAGATAGAGCAGGGAGGGTCATGACATCACCATTTGGAGCTACTAAAAGACCCTCATCCTCAATCATTACGGATTTAGTTTTGTTGCAATTGGATTATTTGGTGTAGTATGACCAGTATGATAAAAATGTATACAGCATTTTTTATTATTTGTTTTTTAAAAGACTACAAAGTGGTTCATAAATCATGTAAATGCAGATAACCAGCTGTTAAAAACAGCTCAGATGGATAACAGCAAACAAAAAGCAAATAAAACAATACGAGGAATAAAAAACATTCGGTATGATTTAAGATAAATATATAAAATAAAGCAAATTACAGTTGCATGGCAACAGATGAATGACAAAAGTCCAGTAGCCTCTATCTAAGAACACATTAATACCTTTGTGTAAAATTGTTCATGGTGGCTTCGAATTTGAAATAGATATTACTCACATTAACCAGTCCTTGACATTAGAATACTTTTGCTGCTGCAGAAGGTGAAGCTCACAAAGAAATTCTAACTTTATGCCAAAGTCGTTATATTAGCATTAGCAATCATCATGTCGTCAGCTTTGTTCTGAATTCAGGTCAAGAATGAATGCCAATCAGAGGTGGTAGGCAACTCCGACTGGATACTTTGTTTAGGTATGGGAGGACTGCTAACACCGGCATGAGAAAATGTTTGCAAATGAACTTAGATATCGGCATCAGATAATTTAATTCTATCAGATTTCTTTTTGTCCAGACTGGACAGGACACTGACCCGGTAACCAGGGATGCATGTGAAAGCATCAGCAGGGAGGAAAAGTCAGGGGAGGAAATGAGATGAAAAGCTTTTTAAACTCATTCTGACACTCATTACATGAGATGGTCCGAAGATTAACCCCAGCCTCCACTTGCGTGGTGACAGGAAGTACCAGACAAGAGGAATTTAGGAGAATAGAGAATACAAGCATGGTGGACAGAAGCGCAGATTCTGATAAGAATACACAATAGTTGAGGACAAAATCTTGCATACTCATCCCTACACCCGTAGACTGCCACGCACACACAAGCAAACCATCTTGAAAGATGATTCAGAGTTTTCCTGACGAGAGCTTCCCTGAGGCTCATTGCCTTTGCTAAACTCTTATTGCTTTAGCAGGGGGAATACCAAATGGTTTACTGCACTGTCTCCATGCTGCAGCTCTCAGCAGTGAGAATAAATCACTGTCTCCCACTCACCACAGACTGAGATGGAAAAACAGCGTAAAGATTCCATGGTGCAACTCTGACTGCTCATTTTAAAGCCAGATACAACAGACCCATCACATCTGGGATGTGTGACCTCTTGAAATTCGATCCCTTGTAGTTTTTATATCCTTTTCCAAAGCTTTATTCTGGTATATTTTCTAAACTCCTAAACCAAATTTACTTTCGTTGAACTCTTTCATAACAAAATTAATTATAGCCTTTTCCTCATCCAGTCCTCCCAGCATCAGATTGGTTTTGATGGTCGACTGCTGTAAAGGTCCTAACAAGAGAGGGCCGGAACGCGACAATGTTACAGAAGAATTTCCTTTCACATTGTCTGACATGTAAGCTTTCAGAATATCGCTCTCACACCAAAAAAAATTAAAAAAGGTCCCCGGTATTTAAGATTTTTACCTTTGTCAAAGCCCACGCACCAATAACACACTTGTAATACCCACCAAACATGGCCAAAGCAAATCCACATAATCCATGTATAAATACCCATATATAGCGAAATGAACTGGTCAAAATGGTAGAAATGATTTCCAAAGCCATGCAGGTGCAGGTATAAACTCATGTTACTGGAGTTACGTTTAGTCACTTCTATTTAACCCGCTATCGCCAACTTAAACAACTCCCATCCTCAGAGGAGATAGATGAAGTAAATAAATTGTTGAAATAGAAATGTTGTCACACCTATTGGAAAAGTCAAATTTGAGAGGACATTGCCAACGAAGAGAATGAAAATCAAGAGAGCAGGATCCGTACAAAGAAAAATAATAGCTTCAGTGGGATGTTGAAGTAGTCATGGAAAATAGAAAGTGAAATGGATCATCTGTTAACAATCATTGCTCATGCGATAATCATCGCTCACTAACACTGAAACAGCAGTTTAGGGACAGGAAAGCTTGGCATCTGTGTGTCCAAACAGTCTGCGTCAAGCATCATCCAAGCCAATATCAAATTCTACAAATCTTTGACAATTTAACTAGTGTCATACCTGCAACCGTGCGGGTGAACAGAACTGAAAGGGAAGTCCAATATACACAGCCTATTCTTGGCTAAACCCTTTATTTAGCACCACAATGGAGGTATAATGGGCAGGATCTCTGTTGATCTGCCTTTGAGACAGCATCTGAACAAAGTAAGGCAGAAAGGCAGGACTGTGGTGCAATGCTTTGATGAGGTAACTATTACAAGGGCAGACCACGACTAGCAGCTAGTAGCAGTTAGCAGCTAACTCAAAGAATAAGAAAAGCAACTCAACTGATGTGCAGGAGTTGAAGTCCAGGTTGTCCCCCATTGACAGGATCAAGTGCCATGTGACAGGGAGTTTGAATGATGCTTTTATTCTACCGTTCCAAAGCCCTGCTCGATGCACATAATAACTATTTATATATAACTATATAAATAGTGTATACTCTTCATTACAGCTAACAGGAATATGTTATCTTTATTTGACCCATCCCTGAGGAGCAGGATTGTCAGTGGGAGGTGTCCGGGGGAGAGAATTTGGGTTACTTATCTTGTTCAAGTACACTATGATAAGTACACTACAAGGGGCTGGGATCAAACTACCAACCTCCTGGTAAGAGGATGACCACTCTACTTCCTGATCTACAACCACACAAGATGAAGATGATGATGTGTTATGTTTCTCTTCTGCTTAAAGAAGCTCCGATTGCTCCTTAGAAACCACACTGTATATTTTCCCCATTTTTTTGATGGGGAGTCAAGTGTACCAAAGTGTAAACAAACAAAGGTGTTATAAGTAGGGTTGTAGTTAGTTATGGCACATTTGAACAATGTGTTTGTAAAAAGAGCTAAGAAAAGCTAATTGACTGACTGACGGTAGGCTATTCTACCTGTGTTGTCAACTATGAAATATCAACAAAATCAGCTTACAACTTTATGTCACGTCTTAACTTTGAGGTTTTTGTGAAGTTAAAAAAAGAGATAAATAATTACTTTACAAAAAAACTATAAATTATTCCTAACACCTAAATTTTACTGTTAGAGATGAATGCAAAGTGAACCAAAATTTGAAAATATAGTGGTGTATAGACACATTAATCTGCTCTTGTGTCCTACAGCTTGTTTCAGCACATTCTCGTATCACCCCCAAAATGTAGTTTGGTCCCATCTTGCAACAAAAGCAAATAGATTAGGACTGAGGCTTGATTATAAAACAACTGTTGAGCGAGTAAAAACTTGCCATACTAAAAGTTTTTGCTTGCTCAACAGGAATCCTGCCTTTCTATTCAATCTCTTACTAATTAAATGAGCTAATGAAATGAAAATAGAATACATCTCAAGACAGTGGAGCTTCTGGAGTGACCATAAACCTTTGTCTTTCCACTACCAAGAAAAAAATGCTTAGAATCAGTGCTTCTACTGCCCAGGCTGCGGCTAAACTTGAGCCAGGGAAGGGGGACTGGGGTTGGAAAGGATGAGTCATACATTGCCTTCCATGCTGAATGATTATAATACCCTATTACAGAGAAAAGCACTGTTTCCCAGCTGAAGAGAATACTCGGCTTGTGAGCCTGGATCATACTTAACTTTTCACTTTGCCATGCACTTCATGCTGAAACAAAGCATATTTTTGAAAACCCGATGCAAGAGTGGAAGTTGCGTCATGAGGTAGCAAATCATACTTTTACATTATCGATGTGCTTGTTTTGACATTTCAGACACCGCGACCTCCATTTTGTGTCCATTTGTTCATCGGAGTACGGAACACGTCATTCCATTCAGATGTTATTTGAACTGAAATCATCCATCTTTGTCTATAAGTGTTCAGCAGAAACTAGCTTCAGTCACAACACCTTCAGAGTAAACCATCTGTATTTGGCTTCAAATTAAGCATTCTGTGTCATTAGCACAGAGCACCATTGAGTAGTAGCAATTATTTGCCCCTTGATTAGTCTGGAAAGGAATGGACAGTATATTGTCCAGAATATGGCGAATAATGCACTACTTGTGCTCCACAAAGGATCTCCTAAACTGTGACATGGAGGTCAAACTTTTTCCCTGCATATTTTGTTTTATCTCTCCTGTTGTTATCAGACCTTAAAGCTAATTTGCAAAGAACTTCACACAAAGCCTGTATTTACAGCCTGAAGTGAAATATGCTATTGCTGGGTCACTGCTCCTCTCCACAGTCCAGCAAACTCAGATTCCGGCCTCTGCGCCATAGCAATAAGCACACACTAAAAGCCAGTTTTTCAACTGCCGACGGAGAAACTGCTGTTACAAGTATAAAATATAATTACTAAGTTTGCAAATGTCCCCACTGTCAATGGAAAACTAAAGCCTCTTTCTTGTCTGTTAAACTGTCCCTAGGTCACTTGTATGGATAGCCATATGGCAATGGTGTTAGATCTATAGCATCATAAGAACAGTTATGAGCACTTATTCAGATTAAAGGCAGAAAGGACCTACACACCTAAATCCTTTAGAAAAGACAAAAGTAGTTGCAAAACAGCTGCAGGCCCGCCATATCTTATCTGTCATAAAGTTGTCTCACTTTAACAAAAAGAAACCTTTTAATGACCCAGGATTTGTGCAAAAACCTGGCAAAAACACAAGTCCCACCACTGTTATCTTTACCCACTCAGCTATTAGGCTGCAGATGTTATTCGATTACGACTTTTTGCTGAAATCAGCACCGAATGGTGTATTTTCTTTTGAAAATGCAACCGTATTTTTTTCACGGTCCCCTGTTCCAACTCCAGTGGGAGGAAAACATCTGGAAGACATTTTTTTCTGGCTTTTTGCAGGGCTTAGCAGACAGCACAATGGGACTTATCGATTCCAGATGTTAAGGCCCTCAGTGAAACAGGGAGGCCCTCTTCTGTTGATCCATTTCAAATGGACTTAAGGATAAAACAAATATCAATGCCTCATATATAACATCATTTTCGAATCCTCATCATACTTCCTGATTCCTTAGCATGTCCGTTGGTCCTTTCATGGTCCTACAATACTTTATTACCATTGGAGGTTTTTGCCACAATCCATCCTTATTTTCATTTGCCCTAAGTATTCAAAGAATGTTTTTTCAGCATTTTTAAAGACTTAAGTTCTCGACGCAAGTGGGCTTTGGTTCTGTCTTAATGTTTGATGCCGACATGGATCCCCCCAAAATCTGGGCTAATTAATAATAACAAACCATGGTCAAAAGATCCAAAACAGATTTTTTTTTTAGATGTGTGAAAAGACTCGACTGATTGAGGAAGCTAACTCAGCAGAAACACAAAGGGTACCATTAACAAGAGAAACTATGAATTTGATCTCCAACAGGTATGCTGATCATTAAGCTAAAAAACAACTGAGGTCACACCCAAAGTCAAATTTCTGAAAGTCAGGAAGTCTGGCTAAAAGCATTAGATTCTGACCCTAAAATATATCAATACATACATTTTTCACTTTGACCTCTAGAGTCAAGAAGACTTAATGACACAAGGAGCCATGGCGCTTTAACAGCAAGAATTCCTTTCTTCAGGCAGTGAAACTGTAAACCTGACAGAGGAGGGTCTCCCAAAGTCCCTACCTTCACCTCTGAACTCTGACCCCGCTTTTCATTCTTAACTTTTGTGTCTTATGAGTCTTCTGTTATTACTGCTCTTCAAATGAGTTTAAAAGAAAGTTTCCTCTTTGCCAAGGTGAGATAACTATCCCTTCAGTAATATGGACTGTCACTTCGTTCACTCTCTCCCGTAAATCTTGACTCACATTCATTCCATTGATCCTCTACGACCTCAGGCTGCTCGTGACCTCAAAGGTTTTGGACGGGTACAAAAGATTGATGTGCACACTTGGAGACTTGGACATCACCCTAAGGCACATCTCAATATTGACTTTCAGTCAAATAGAAATCCTGATTTTTTAAAAATCCATGACAATATTTAAGTGTAATAAGCTTAATATGTCATGGACTTACAATCTAGGCCATATTTGGCCGCAGACTTCCTTTTTGGTGATTCTGTACAGCAATTGAACATCAATGTGACATAAATATTATTGAAATTAATAATATCAAAATCCCACACAGAATTATTATTATTCCTGGGAGAACTTTGCATCTTTTAGTTAATCGACTTGGTTTTACAACCAAAAATTTTTGTTTACTGTCGACAATTTAATAATCTTCTTTTCTTTTCTTTTTTTCGAGCAGCAACTGGACAAACCCAGATTCACCATCTGTGAAACTTTGCACTACCTTTCTGGAACAGAGAAGCACACTGACAATGTTACAGAAAGTTAGCTAGCTAGCGCAGTGGACATTTGTGGAGACCAAAGCAGAGCTACAAGTGAAGTTGCAATTCAATCTTTGAGGTGCAAAAGGTAGAATTCCAAATGAATGCTAATGTTGCTTTGTGTCCACTTGGTGTTGATAGGCGTTTTTTTTTTTTTTATATTAATAATAATATTATGAATTCATTAAATAAATTCAGCCTATCAAATTAGAACCAAAATGTAATATTTTATTAACATGGCGATGCACGGCCTCTAGTGTGGCATCCTTTTCAAGGTTTTTTTGTTACTTAATGTCCTAAATAAATTTAAAAATTGTTTTAAATAACATCCATGATTTCATAAGAGATTTGTTGGACTGTAATGAGACAATTCTGGCTATTTGTAATTGAATCAATTTAAAGACTACAAAGTGGACCACTTCCAAGTCCAAGACCGCGTCAATAAATCCTACATTATTACATTTCTATAATATTTATGACATTTTAACATCTGTAAATATGTAATACAACTCTACAAATAGTGTTTTATCTACTTATTACAGTTGTCTGATTTCTCCTGTGTAATTTTATTCCAATTTTAAACCAGATCAAATAAAAAATATGTGCATTTTTAATGTGTAAAAAATCAATAGGTCTCACATAACCAGTGATGGCGTGTCTAGGCAGGCCTCTTCAGGCTTTCAGATCCATACTTCCTGGTACACCTTGAGGCTAAGAGGTCATCTGGTGTGGGTCAAAGTGGCGCTTTAAGTGCTGAAACACTGTGTGACAATCTGTAATTGCTGTTAATGTATGATATATGCAAAACTTCATTCTTTGACCATGATGATACATTAGTATATGTCTGACCACCAAAAAAAAAAGTGTTAACCTGAAGCTTCACGAAACTGAAAGTGGAAGAAAGATGAATTAAAGTGAACACTGATGACGGAATATAATTAGCTTACATGCATATTGCATGAGGTTAGTATGTTGTTAACATGATGTGTTCCTCATTTGGTAAATGCCAAGTGTCATATTTCAGGGGTGGCACTATCACCCTTGGAAAAACCTTATAGGACTTTCTGTGCTGGGGTTACTAAAAGATAAGACTTAATCTGTTTGGAAATTATCTCCCCCATATTCTCAACCCAGCAAAACTGAAGACCTCCTCCAAACCGGTATATTACCTGCATGTCCGCTCCGATATATCTTATATTCAGTGACCAACCAATGTTTGAGGCAACATTACAGCAGGGTTACGCTGCAGTAAAAGTTTTAAAGTTGCTTTATAACTTTCACAGCATCTTTTTTTTATTAAACAACCTAGTTTTTTCTACAATGGAATGAGGATTTTGCTTGGTCAATGGATCATAGCTTCAGCATAGTCCACACAGAAGATGAAGCCACCTGTTCACCTCAAAGTCCTGGGTCAGAACCTCACAGCAGACCACCAACCATGCCAGGCACTCTTAAGGTTCTAATAATACATGTAGGCCAGACCCAAGCCCCACCGCCACAACAGTGCTTTACATCGGCTCACCCATGACACACCACAGTGCTACAGAATAATTCTTAAGGATGATTAAAAAGCAATTTTTCCTTCAATCCTTTGGGTTGTTGTAACAGACAAAACTTTTATATTCACATTTTCAAACTCAACGTTACATGACTAGTTATAAAAAGAATGAAGAGAATTGGGATCAGTGAAAAAAGGTGGGGTTTGAGCCTTGGAAAAGGCTCTGGAGCTTTTGAAGCTGTGCATCCTGATGTTGGAGCCATTTAGGGGCTCCACCCTGCAACTGGAGGCATTACAGCCCTCCCTCTGAATAAAATCATACCCATCCCTCTCATCTGCTAAGAGAGAGGAAAAGAGGAGTAGAAAGACTCTTTAAACTGCACCACAGCAAAGTAACTATTCTAATGTGCGCAAAATGCACAAGATCACTGGATATTTAACATATTTTTATTGTGTCTTAAATCACTTTGCACTTACTTTTTATTTTTGGTATTGAGGGCCAAATATTTAGTTTTTTGCAGATTGGACGAAATAAAAAGTCAGATCCATATGAGTCCTCCTCAAATTCCATTAATCAAGAGTCTTTTTACAGTTTTGACATAGTTTTGTGCAGACCAGAGTGAATGCATTAATTCGACAGTAAACGACACAAAGTTGGGTTTATGAGGAGCACAGAAGTTTTCAAGTGCAGCTATGCTCCAATCTGGACCCAAAGTATCTCAGCTGCATCTTACCTGAACTTGCTTGCGACGTGACAAAAAGAAGAATCACCGCCAAAGTGATCTGGGCGTCTCTTATCCTCCGTTTAACTTTCCATCTTATTCGGGTATCCATGACCGCCACACGGGTCCACTGCAAGTGGATTCACTTTTCGACCTGGAACAACTAATTAGACTTGCAACGACTCCTGCTCAGGACTCTACTTAATAGCCAAAAGTCCCAGAGAAAGAGAAAAAGGGGGAGGGGGGCGTCTGGTTATTTCTCATGCAGCCATAAGGGGTTTCTGTGATTGTTCCTCCTGTTAATAGACGGATGATGGGACACCCTTCGCTCCCACAGCTCCTCTCCTCTCTGCTCCTCGGAACTGTCCTCCGATCACAAGTGGTGCCCCCTCTTTCAGGCGTCACGTAAAGCCCCTCACAGACCAATCGGGCAACACACGCACAGAAAGTCTTTTCCCCCCGCTGTCACTCACGGCGAGGAGAGGAGGCGAGGACAAATCAGAGCAGTCCCTGCTGCGGAGACGGCCCTTTTATTGGCCGTGGGTGGGAGGAAAAGTTTAGGGAAAGTTTCACGCCTACAATTCCTGCGCGCTTAGCTCTAATTCCACAGGAGATGGTCATAGGAATCAAGTAATTATAGGGCAAATGCACTCCTCTTTTGATTGTTCGAGAATAAGTTGGCATGATTTTTGTTCAATCAACAGGTGGAAACATCTTCTATCCAAACACAAACAACCGCAGATTTGATTTCAACCAACATTATATAATATGATACCAGGGGTTCTCAAACATCCTTTATGGGTTAGTTTTTCCACCCAGTAACCTCTAATTAATTGTTGGGGGAAATGACATTACAAAGGCAAAAGTAGCTCCAGACCAGACACTGACCAGAGAAGTCCGATCATCTCCTCAAAATAGCACCTGTCCGTGGTTCGGTATCCTTGGAGTTGATGGGACCAGGAAAAATGGGAGAACTAAATGATTTGAACAGGGGCCAAATTGTGCTAACCAGAATTTCCAGACATGCAATAATTAACTTTTTTTTCCAATAATTCCACCTTCAATAAATACAATAAATAATGTCAATTATCTTCATTCTGCTGCGTGATATTTTCAACTTTAAAGACCCTTACAATTCTTAGTTATTTCAATTTAGTTAGTTTGTTTACACAATCAGGGTGTGGACCCTGCATCTGAGGTGATACGTCTTCTCACTTCAAGTATTTCCAGTCAATCAAACTTGCATTTGTGATGACATCACAAGCACTGCATCATGTTAACATGAGTGCGGAACAGTACCTGTCGCTCGGGGCGGGGTCAGAGCATTTCCAGACCTGCATGTTGGGTGTTCCTGGACTGCAGTGGGTGGCAGCTAGGGTTGCTTGTTGTTGTTAAGCCAACACAACACAACTGATGAATCGCTGAATGGTCATTGGAACAAAGGCCCATTGATACCCTTTGGGAGCAAAGGCTAGCCCATGTTTTATCGTGATGGGACTGCAAGTACGTCAGGTACAGAACTTGAACAGAACTCTTTGTCCAAAAGGATGGACGGTGTATTCAGCTGAACTCTGTCCTGGACACTTGTGCGATTCTTCCCGCTTTAATGACAAGTATCAATGAAGAATCGCAGAGTTATTTCCGTAGGGAAGCCATGGAATTTTGGCAGTCCATGGTTAATCTAGAAACTAAATAGGTCGAGTCACTCCTGGAGAGCCTGCTCATTTCTGATCCCTGCTCCAGAACTTTACAGAAAACTGTCATGGAAGTTCTTGGTGAACTTGATGGTGAACTGATTGTTGAGCAGAGAGACAAACATGTGACGCCTCCTTTATCCGCAGCTGAACAGAAGATGGTCACTTCCTGTCTCCTTCAGTTGGGGGGAACTTCAAATTGGTCAGATGGGCCTTTATAAATTGTCATCCGTTATGAAGTCCATGGGAATACTGAGTTTCACATTTGGCTTGTGGTTTGTATATTTCTGCATTTTGTGTTATAAGTAATGTTCTTGTATTTATAAATAATTTTAGAAATCATGTGTAATGGAATTTTCTCAAACACACAAAAGTAATGTATCCACAACGGTACCCCACGGTAGCCATTGTCACGAATGTTTGTTCTCTTCAGTACAGGGCTGGATTACCAGTTTATAGGCCAGTTACATTACTAATTTCAACTTTATTATTGTAAAACTCACAAAGTGGCTAACTGGTAGACTGGTAGAGTGGAATGGAACATCACAGAGGCACAACATCAGGTAACCAAATTGAGGTAAATGTTTTAGCCCCGACAAAAAATGTGGAAAATGGGGCCCAAAATAGCGACTCATATCGTTTTTTACAATAACAAATACTAACCCCCTTGAACCTCCCATGAAGGCACTTAGCAATGCATTGCCGGCACCCCAACCGCTCCTGGAGTACCTTCAAGCAACTCTATGACAGCTGGGTATTGTCTGTTCTGAAATTTATCACTGAACTGTCATACATACATAATTCAAAGCACAGAAGCAAATACATGTCAGGTCATCAGAAATGAAATAAGAAATGAGAGAAGGCAGAAAAGAGACACCAGGATAGAAATAAGTACATATTTAAAACATGTATTAAAACATCATCTGTCATGTGTGTAGCACGCTAACCGAGTTTATCAGTTGAGCCCGTTAACTACATCATTGTAATGAGTCACAGCTTAGTCTGCATTTCTTGAAACAAATGTTCTAATCAACTCACAAGCGTTATTTTCTATTTGCAAAATGACCTTCAGATATACAAAAAGACAAATGAATTTAGGAATTTACACCATTAACTATTAGCAAACCAGCTACTAATACATAATTATGCTGCAAGGTAACTACCTAGAGTTAACTTGGGAAGAAAACATCTTAAAAGTTAACCAGCTATTCCTTTGTTATGCGTTAAGCTGGTATTTATGTATGCAATTCAAACAATTAACATTCATTTAAAATAAGTGTATATTATAATAATAATAATACATTTAATTTGTAACTCACTTTACATTTGGATCAAATCTCAAAGTGCTACAAGGTAAAAGCAGATAAAAGCATCACTAAAACATATAATAATAATTATATAAAAACCTGACCAAAAAGCAGCAATGTTAATTTAAAGTTATAGGTTTTGCTAAAAAAGAAAGTTTAAAGTCCTTTTTTAAATGTGTCAGTCGTCTGTGGAGCCCTCAGATGGTCAGGGAGGGCATTCCACAGACGAGGGGCAGCAGAACAGAAGGCCCGATCACCCATGGTGCTGAGCTTAGTCCGGGGAAAGAGGAGGTGATAGGTGGGTAGAACGGAGGGGATCGTGTTGAGGTCAGTGGGGTGAGTAGTTAGGTGTTCTTTTCCTGAGACCCCAACATTCTAGGGTCACCACTGAGCCTTAATTTATAGCAGAGTACTATTACTTACTTGAGGTGTCACTCAACATTATACTGCTGTTTCTATCCCTCTACATTTCAGAGATTATACTGTCTTTTTTTCTCCGCTTATCTGTCAGCTTTAGTAGCAGTTACTAACAACAAGACATTGGACTTCGTTTTTTCAGTATAATTTAAAGATAAAACTGACAGATCAATGAGCCCACAAATTAATCAGCAATGGTTGGCACATATTTCTCCACGTGAAGAAGTTTCAGTATTCAAATCCAGCACTGGTGTGGTTTTGTGAGGAGTTTGTATGTTTTTCCTTTATCTGTGTGAATGCCCACCGGTAACTCCGACTTCCTTACACATTCCAAAGTCATGTAATATAAGTGAAGTGGTGACTTTAAATTTGCCTTTAGATGTGAGTGTGAGTAAGAATTTAGTTGTTTGGTCTCTGTAGATATCAGGACTATGATGAACTGGTGTCCTGCAGGTTATTCCCAGTCTGTTGTCCAAAGCCACCTTGTAGAGGCTACTGATCCATTACTTCAAATGAGTACTGGAATCTTAAAATTATTTTTTAATCTTAATGTAAGAGTAATAATTAACTTTTTACTTAATTTTTCAACAGCAACAGTCAAATAAGATAAAGTTCATGTTCAAGTAATTGCACTTCTAATATGTTGTTCTTTATTATACGTTTACTTTAGTAACATTTTCAGTTCAGAACTTGTAGCAGTATTTTCAAAGTATCATATCAGCACTTGACTTAAACAAAAAATTAAGAAATTTAATGAGGCAGGTATTGTTTAATATCTAATATTGAGGTCCAGTATGTTTCAAAAAGTCTGCTGGTCTGTCCTCATTATATTGTATATGGTTGTATCTGATAAAATGGCAGTGGAAGGATAGGGGGCGTTGTACGCTGTGAAGTTACAATGCCCTTTGAGGCATGCTTGTGTTTTTAGGCGATATTAATAAAACTTGACTTGTCTTGACATAGCCAACATCAAAGTCTAGCTTGAGGCCTCCTAACAAGTTATTGGATAACTGATAATGCCACGTGTCTTTCAAAAAAAGAAAGAAAAAAACAAGCTAACTGTACTGTCAAAATGAGATACGGTCACAGAATTAATTTACCTTTTATTTACCTGTTGCCTTTGCAGTATTTTATCAAGAAACCATGTGTCATAATCTATTTTAAAATGAATCTAAACGAATGATTGTAATCTACAGTATTTTTCATCTCAATAATGTACAGTATCAGATGATTTACATAGCATAATACATCTTGGAACAGTTAACTAGCTGCAAATCAGTTGTTACACACAGCAAAGTTGGGTTCAGGTACTAATATAGTTGCAGAACAGAACTGTTTCAATTCAGTGTGAAAGTACATTTTTGGTTTAAAAAAAAATTCAACAAATGAAGGCTAAGAATAAAAGTTACAAGAAAAGTTGTAAGTGCTCCTTGATTTAGAATTTCTTTTATAGTTTAGCACTTGATGGAAACCTGGACTTGGACGAAGTGCAGCGATTTACTGTATAAACCAGGCACCCATAACATCACAACCACTAACTAATCAGAAAAGCACTGATTATCTTGATACCATGGCATTTATCAGTGGGTGATACATTTTCGGAGGAAAGTGAATATTTTTCTTCAAACAACAAATTGTGATGGCTCAAATCTCCAAAATTGGAGGTCTACCTCCCACAGTGTTGTTAGGAGAGACAACTGGAGAAAAGACAGCCCAAGTGTCAATGATGTATTTTGGGAGATAAAGTACTACTATCCTAAAAAAGAGCTACAGTAACACTACTGGCTGGTTCTAATGCAATGTTGTCAGAACAAACCCAGTGTAGAACAGATTTTTTCATGCCAAATAAGGGACTCACACAGTAGTAGACCTTATGCAAACACACATGGCCATGCTATATGCTATGAACATTAGCTCTAGACTGTAGACTAGAGAATGAGTAACATTTACTCATAAAGGATTACTTAAGCATACTAAAAATTGCAGGTATGAAGGAAACATAATTGATGATCATCCTCCGACAAATCATATCATGTCATGGAATCCTAGTCATAGATTTCTTAATTACAAATACAATTAATAAAAAAAGAACTTTGCGACAAATTAGCCTATATTGGAGTATATCAATTTTTTTTTTAACCCTCTGAAGTTTTAGAGCAGGCTTGGGTTATGGTGACGCCTTCATATACCATATTCATTAAATTTAACATGCCAATGTTTTCTATCATTTTTGCAGCACAACATCATGTAGGGTTAGGGTTGCAGACCTCGGCAGAGTGATTTTAGAATCCAGAGGGTAAAACCTTTTTTTAGAGAGACAAGATTCTGTTGTCTCAACAGCAACCAAAAACAGGCAGCTGTCATTCAAAAGCTAGCATATGGCTGTTTCAGTAGGGGGCGACTTCTATTAAATGCCCAGTAAAAAATTTAAGCACAGCAAACAAGTTAGTTCGGACAACTTGAGGCGTGGAAAAGACGAGTTTGAATGTGAATGCATAGTCTGGAGCATAAGATTAATATAACCTGTATTCTTGCGAGGGGTAGCTTTTTCTTTGCTTAGTCAATTTCATAAATCAAAGTTTTCTAAGACAGGAAGTTAGAGAAGAAGACCAATAGACCATCTATAACCCAAGGCTGGTCCATGTCAGCCCTCACATTGTAAATTGCCTTTATGTAACACTCACACAAACTCACTGACAGAGACATTTAGCAGAAGGAACTGCGTGGAATGCCCTGTCAGCTTGCATCATTTTCATGTCAATCGAACTTTTTGCCTTTTGCCTGCACTGTGGTTTTCCTGCAGGTGACCCTCATACCACATGTTTACATTCTTATAATTTAAATCAACCAAATAGCTTGTCCTCAAAAAGGGAGAGGACATGTACATGTTACATATTTACGCTGGCCACCATGTAATGGTTGCGTGGTCAAATATATGGTTGAAATTATGGTGTGAGCCCTGTATTTAGGGTGGCTCTACACCTACACCACACTCATTTCAAGGCTCACAAACATCTCCTGTACAGAACCTACTCATGATCCTGTAAAATGTCCTCTAGCCAAAAACACGAGGATTTATAAGCTACATAAGATGAGTCAGATATAACAAATCTTCATAGAAAAAAATTAAAGCTCCAGTGAGCAAAAAAATATATATAATTTGGTTTTTGAGTTTTTTCTGTTCTGACCCACCTCCACACTTTCTTCTCTTGGTCCTATTTTTACATCCGTTGTCAAGCTGAATATGATAGCCAGAGAAGACAATTCCATCCATCTTTTATTTCCTTGCACTCCACTTTCACAGTAAGACATACAGATGTTGATTCTCTGTAGCCTGCTGGCAAATTTCAAACCCTTGTTTGACAATCATCTCAACATAAACACACCCGGAGCAGGTTTCACCAGCTGCTTGCAAGTTCAATCTGAATGTAATCTAAGTGTTTACAATCATATGTCACTATATTAAAACCGTTCTTGGTAAAAAAAAGAAGATGTTGATTATCATGGATTTTATTCAAATGAAGTTCATAATCAAGAAAATAGAACAGATTTCATGCATAGAGACCCGGTTGATTTTGAATTATGCCTCAGTTTCACACAAAATATTTGTCCATCGGCTTAATACATTCATGTCAGGTCTTTCTTATCTCTATTTTTAAGTCCTTATGGAAATTTAATAGATTTCCTATGGGAAATTTGAGTGCCACCTCCGTTAAAGGCTTATTGTTGGTTTGGTATTAGTGCCATAGTGGATCCAGTGGTATTATTGGTAACACGGGTGTTAAATACTTTGTCAAAATACCAATCTATGTGTTACATAGATCGCATGCTACTTAATTTAACCATACACGCAATCTCACAGTCTGGGTCAAAGAACGCATGCAGACATTTGATCTGAGATTTGAATGGGGAGCAGGTTCTGTAACTTTAGTGGGTACCTCAGAAATTTGGGTCCTGGTAAGAGAATAATCATTATGTCTTTAATGATCTTCAAGAATGAATCCGCTGATTTATGGAAGGGGATTACATGCAGTCATGGAGTGAAGTTTGTTATCTCAGGAGACATGCGTAGGTGGGTGTCATCTGCATAACTGTGGACATAATATTATGTTGACTGATGATGTTGTAGACCTTCTAAATCAATTTGTTCAACAAATGCTGCCAGTGTACCAATCCCTCTTAAAAACTTCATCATCTTTTCTCACTGGCATTTAGCAATTTACATATTCCTTAGTTCACATTAGTTATGTTACATGATATAACAAATTTTAACATTTCTCGTAATCTGTTGCTGTTACACACTGTGAAGAAGTTTGGTTGACTCTATTTAGTCAAATCCAGAGTCTAGGGAGTTGCAGGTTAAACAGATTTGGATGAACCCAATTATAGAAAGCCAGACATTATCATAGAAAACCCAAGGTTGTAAAACTCGGCTGATTTTCTTTCTATGTTGTTTCGAGTGGCTTCCTTAAGGAGGGAGAGATTTTTTGTCACCATTTTAACATGGTACAGTCTTAAGAATGAACGGTTTTATTCTGACTGTAGCATCTTCAAATGGAGGATTTTATAAGGTCATCTTTATGGGCTAGACTTTAAAGGAGCTTGCATCTGCATGTCCTCTTCCTCCTCAGGTTCCCTGTAAACCAAAGCTTCTTATTTATCAAGAACTTGTAAACTTTATACAAGTTGAATTAAACAAGTTTAAACCTGACTTTCAGATCTTTTTAATCATTTCTCAGACACAATAATTTTTCACAGACCCTGCATCAAAACATGGTTTTCTCTGCGTTGTGATGAGGATGAATTACAGAACGGAGTTGATTCTGGGGTTTCACTTTAATGATAGATTCTTCCAAAGAAGCAGGAAACTCATATACAGCATACCAAAATGGATAGATTGTGGATCCTGGCACTGAGCAGCTCCTGGCAGCTCCAATTGTAGATCAGCTTTTTAGTTCAGGATGTTGTACTGCAAATCAGGAATTTGGGAGTGACAAAAGGAGTGTGTATTTGAAATTCAGTTTCACCATGAGAGCCTGCGTGAGGGAAATCCTGGATGCATAGGAGGAAAGTGCAGTTTCACGGAGGAGAAACCCAATAGCGTGACATTCCCTTTCAGAATGAAATTAAAAGAAGAGCACTGTGTGAGTCAGAGGCCACTTACATTTACTCATCTGAAACACAAATGTGCATTATGCCCTACAGCAGATGTTCTTTCCCTTTGCGCATTTGCATTCTTTTTCAGAATAGCAAGGCTATTCAGAACAGGCCGTTGCAAAAATAACAAAATAATCTTTCAAGTAGTGTTTGTTATCTTAATAGAAGCAGGCAGCAGAGCCTTTTACCAGAAAATGAACCCAATGCCTTCTCTGTCAAAATCATGTCAGCGTTGTGGGTTTGACTCCACCCCCATGCCAGATTTTATCACCACAAACCTGCCTTAACATCGCGAGAAATTGTGTAGCATCTAAAGAAAAGAAAAAAGTTCAGGAATAAAAAAAAAAAAAAAAACGTCTTTCAATGAAGCGAAATAAACCATTCTTAAAATTGTCAGTCTCACCTGTAGACTCTTCATCCCACTTTCTCCTCTCTTCTTCACTGTATTACATTGGAATTTTTTGCTTGCCAGATTTAATCTCCTTCAAAGACGCAGGCCAAACATATCGATGTCAGGCATGAATCATTCCATGTGGGCGACACATAAGTAAACCATTCTTGTAGGCCTTGTTTTTTGGACCAAAGACTGTGAAGACAATATTGTTTGTAGAACAGTGACCTGCTGCCCCCACATTCTCTTCCGAAGTTCTTAACACTTCAAAATTCTGTTCGAGAGCAACGGGAGATAAAAATTGATGGGGCATGTGGCACACTGGTGTGTTCTCTGAGGTCCTCAGCCTCTCAAGGGCTGAAAAGAATTCTTGCTAACTTAACAATACTGAACTTGATCCAACTTGTGCTGTCCAGGAAATCTGTTTCAACTCTTTCAACGATTGCTTCTGATGCTATCATCAGTCCTTCATCTCTCATGGGGACGTAGTTCCTGTTACAGTACATTTTTTCATACTGCAACATTCTGGCACGATTTAATGTTTTACGATATCTTTGGTTTGTTAATGTGAAAATAATATATTAAATATGGATTCAGCCCACGTGGATTATACTTGGATAGAGTTCAAATGTGATTATTTCTGCCCATCATTATTACCCCGTAAATCAGGGGTGTCAAACTCAATGGTATGGGGGCCAAAATTAAAGATGGAGTCCACATCAAGAGCCAAACAGGACTCTAACCTGACATTTTTAATCTGAGGTATTATAACAATTTTATTCCTATTTCATTTACTCATTTTATAGAATTCTGTACAACCGAATAGAAAATACTCAAATCATAGATTAAATTCAAAATAGATCAGCATAACTAATTTTTGTGTCTCCCTCTCTATCAGCATAGTTTCACAGGATCATTTCCAATGAAAAGTTTTTATTCACAGGCATCAAAAACAACCAGAAAACAATATTTCACAAGTAAAGAATTACATCTAAAATCAATCGTTTTTTAAACATCAACAAAAATGAACTGTAAATATCCCTTTGTAAACGGCTGGACTTATTCAGCCATTTCAGTCTTCTTTCACAATAAAACAGTAAAAGTCACATTAAATGTTTTTAACCCAGCAGCACTGACAAACGTTGAACGGCTGGAGGACGGGAACACAGCTCGCCAATTAATGAAAACGTGCCTTCTATTTACCAAAACGCGTAAGCGACTTACCTAAAACGCTTACTATTTATCGTTTTTAAAAGAGATTGATCAACTATATCTCCTACCGTTCTTGGTAGCATCTCTTCTTAGGATTAGCCTAATGTTTATCAGAGTGACTGGATGAACGCTGATGTCTACGACTATAAAGGCGCAGGGAGAAGCACTGGCACTTTTGATTAATGTGCTTGTCGCAGTGCATTCTTGGATTTGTAGTATCTGTGGGCTCTATGCTGTATAGAAATTAAATATTGTCTCGCGGGCCGGATATAATTGTTGTGCGGGCCGGATGTGGCCCGCGGGTCTTGAGTTTGACATGTCTGCTGTAAGTCAAGTTAGAACTCCAACCCCACATGTGTCCCGGCTTAAAGAGATGCTGATTGTGAAATGGTTTTACACTATTTTACTGATTTTTTTTTTTTTTTACCGTGACTGAACTTTCATAAAGGGTGTCACACAAGAGTGTAATTCAACTTTATCTTCTTCCTTGTTTTTTCGGTAAATCTAATGTCTTGCACCTGTTTTGCCTTCTGTTTCAAACAATTCCCTGGTAGAATGTTGTGTGTCTGATTATTTGAGTCTTTTGAACCGGCTTGTACGGCTTTCACTACTACTACAAAAAAAGCCTGGTTGAGATCCTCATTCTCTTCAAAAAAATTGTTGATTATTAATTAGCCATATTTTTAAGATATAAGAAAGATTTGTGCTCAAGCAATTTCATACTGTACAGGAACGCAACAATCTATCTTTGGGAAGCTTCAGTCTGGGTTCACAAAACATCATGGCGCTACAACTGCAGTGCAGTGGTAGGGCAAAGGGCCACGGTCGCCCATGACCTTTTCTTGGTAGCCGAACTGATTCTTCATCGGTCCTTGTCGCATTGGATTTGAACTCAGCCTTTGATATGATCGATCACTGACTGAGGCACTGAACAGGGACATCTGGTAAACAGGTTAAGAATGATTCTAATCATATCTTTCAAAGAGGAAGTTTTTTGTCATGCAAAATCTCATCACGTTCTTCTGTTAAGTATGAAAGTGGGTGCAGGGGTGCGTTTCCGGATAAAACTTCTTTTTTTTCATGCTTGCTTCCTCTTGGGCACATTATACCGTTGTGGCCAAGAGAACATTGTTATTTGTTCGACTGTCACTTTATCTGGAGCCCCTCTTCATAATACAAGTCTTATATGTATTGTTAAAGGGATCCACACCTTTAACTGGATCCATCCCAAAATCGAATGGGTTCTACCCATTTCATCTGTTCAGTATTTTTCGTGTAATCATGCCAGCAGTCAGACAAACAAATAAACCAACACTGGCAAAAACATGACCTCCTCAGTAGAGATAAAGACGCAAAATGCTTCCAACAGTATACTTAGTCATTAGCAGCCAAGAAACCCTCCTGTTCTACAAATGGAAGCACTGACAAATGACAGTATTGAGGAAAAAATTACGGATGTGAAATTATACCTTCTTCTATAGAAAAATGGATGCAGGAATAATAAGCAAGTAGTGTTCTAGTACATTCATTTATCACATGTTTCACAGTAAAACATTGTGAAATTTCTGGTATCTAAATGTGTGAGTTTAAAAATTAAGGCTAATTAGTACACTACAATAATTCAAATTAAATGATAATAATAGTGTATATATTTTTTTTTTATCTAGAGAGCACTTTTCAACAACTTATTACAGAGTGTTTCCTAAGGCCACCATAATAAATCAACCAACATTAATACGTGGAGAGGTAATAACAAACTTTTTTATAAGGTATTTAAAGAGATCACTTACTAGGGGGACCTAGTATCATCCTTCCAAAATCAACGATTGTGCACTTTTACACCTCCATTATTGAATCCATCCTCACCTGAACAAAGCAAAAGAATTTCTTTCTTGTAAGAGTTCAGTTGAAGAAAATTTTTAATATACAATCTCTTATTCACAAATTCACATTCGGTGATCTCAGCACAACTGGATCTATGGACTGAACAGGTTGGAACATCTGAGCATCATAAATAAAAATAAATAAATAAAACATTATGGCATAATGTGGCTATCGAAGGGTGTCCGCCGGTGACAGCAGACGGGGATGTCCCCGATTGGTGTCTGGATACTGGTGGCAGCGGCCAATGTCTCTGCTGAGTCTGACGACTGATGATGATCTTTATGGGTTGGATGGAGTTTAGGAGGTGGAGGGTACTGGATCCAACCAAATGAATGGAGATTCATATTCAAATAATTAATCTTATTTAAAAGACGGCAGCAACGTGATAGGTAAACAATTATGGTGAGCCACCAAGTTATTGGATAGGCGTAGCCAACGGATGAGCACAGCTGATATCAACCAACAAATACCCAAATAAACCAAATCCTATCCCAAAATAAATACTTTTTGCACATTTTGATCAAACGTATTACTCTGAAATATCAGGTAATTTCTTCCTTAGTTAGGCCGTGTTGGGTAACCTGGACAACTACGTGTATTGAGCCTAAGGTGCTGACTCATTGAGGTCATATAGGGGAACAAGACACGCAGCAGCTTGGCAAGAATATTAAAGAAGAAAATGAGAAAAAATAGAACAAGCCTGTACTTGACTTTCTTCCAAAGGGTAAGGGGAACATTTTAACAAATGGCAAGTTGAGTCATTACACTCACTTTTAAGTTGTGTTAATTACTGGGGGTTTGTTTACCATTATGAATGGACTTGCCTGACTCAATTTAACTTCATATAATAATGCAAAGAGTATTAATATCACAAAGTTGGAAGAGTTTCCCAAAAATCCTTGAGAATAAACTATCCATTGTAGCACATGCTTTATATCCTCCTTTTGGGTTGAAGTTCCTTACCAGTGAGGAGACCAAACAATCCCTAAAATAAAATCTATCAAACCAAGAAAATAGTGTCAAAGTTGTCGCCTGTTGTCTGAGGAATAAACTAACCATGTCTCCTTCACCGCCCCTCTGTGCCCAGCTGCACCCTGTCGGCTGTTTGTAGTGGTGGCTATAATTATGGAAGGCAGTTTACGCCTGTGTCTTTTAACGAGACCCATTCGTTCTGCTCATCTCTCAATGCTGAAGGCGGATCGTTATAAAGATCTGAGGAGGCACTGTAAACACTGTCGAATGAGGCTTGAACTTACGTTTACCTCATTAGCAGTGCAGTTTCAACATATACAGTGTGATTTTTGATTTGAGAGTGGATCCCGTCATAAATTCCCAAACTCATCTCAATGTCAAAGGTCGTAAAATGGATTGAAATGCATTTTACCTGGAACAGAAAATGGCCATTGATCCAACCCCCCTTTATATTCCAACGTGTTTATGATTCGGAAATCTTGCTCGTACTCTTTAAAAGCGGAAAAAGGCATGCATATTTCTAGGACAAAGTCAACCCTGAAGAATCTGAAAAATGCAGACCAGTTTCTACTACACTTAAATCTTCAGACATTTTTCCATTCTACTCCATTCATCTCCTGGCTGCTTACCAAACGTCTTTTAACCATCTGTGGCACAACACCAGATCTCAGCTCTCCACTGAAAATCTAAAATCAACATAAGAAGGGAGTTTCTATCAGCATGATGAATCAGGGCTCTATCAGATATCATTATTTTGGGTCTATTTTATTTTCCTCTCACTTCCATCAAACCCCTCTCTGCTTTATTGTAATAATACAGCATAGTGTTTCGTTTTGAAGGATGGAATGGAAATATTTCTCCATATTTCCAAATATGGACAGATATTTTAGACGTGACTCCATTTTAGACATGACCCAAAAGTATACCAGACATTCATGGTCACCAGAGAATGACGTCTAATTATGTCCACCGTGGAGGTGTGGGTCAGTTATGTTCTATCGGGGTTCTGCTGGTTTGTCAACAGGCTTATGCTTTAAACTTTGGATTTCCGTTAAACGTGTAGGATTGGCCTAGAGATTTTGTGAGTTTATCACCGTGCAGTTTTCACTAATTGGGTAAAAGTCGCCCACATAATACTTGAGTCCACTCTTAACTTTCCATCTGGTGCTATAAAGATTGTCAAAATCACAATATGTCCAATATTGCTGAGCTATGTATTTGTAATGTTAGTATGCTAAGAAGCTTATTGAAGATGACGACCAGTTACATGTATCTGTGAATGACGTGACTGCTAAGGTGAGCATCTTAGCATCTTAGCATGCTGGCCAAAGGTGTGCCTTTGTAACTGTCAATTGTTAAACCCTTTTTTAAAATTCAAAACAGTAATCACGCAAAAGCAAAATAAAGAGGACCCATATCCACTGCCACTGCCACTTTGGAGGCAGAACAACTATTGTGACTCCATTGGGTTTATAAAGAATAGATCCTTGGCATAAAAGTGCACCAGTCCAGCTTTGAATGAGGTTTGTAAATAGTTCCTTACAGTTTTAAAGGTATGTGTCGATTAGGCATAACTCCTGCAGAAAATGTCCATTTTAGATTTAAATAATTACAATACGTTTCTTTCTCTTTGATAATAAAAATAAACTAAAATGTTATTTTAGTCCCAAGTTAAACCAAATTGATGAGACTTATGTACATTTTTATTGAAATAAGGTTAACAAGAAAAATAATGTTTCACAACTGTTTTTGAAAATGACTTTAAACCAATACAAAACATAGTTTGTATGACCTCTTTCCAGGGTTTCCCAAAAAAATGCATGTGTTGATTACAAGGTACTGTCAGTCACTTGTTTTACATAACACGGCATTCCAATATATCATTAGTTTGCAAGCTTTCCACACTCTGGGTTTGCAGGATGCAGAAATTGTCCCTGCACTCAAAGGAAACCGCTCAGGGTCAGGGTCATCTTTTATGGGGCCGGCTGCCTCTCAAACAAGCCGGCAGCCATTGTGTAAGCAGCACATGGTTTCAGGATCTCCGCCCATTGGAAGTAATTCCACAATGATTTGAGCATTTTATTAAATGAGAAGGACAACTCGGTCACATCAACTGACTTAATGAATAAGGCAGTTTTTGCTAACGTCATGGATTTCCAACCTTTTAAACCCCAAATGGGGCCAGTGCACGAGGGCTGTGTACAGTGCCATGCTTCCTCCATCATCAAGCTATGGTTGAATCTACACTGTCACAATACATGATACAGACATTTCTATGATGCTGATATTTGGCTGACCATTCTAAGGAAGTCATGCAAATATCAGTAGATATACCACATTTCCTACAGTACACATCTTTTATTATTTATTCCTTGTAACATATCTCCATATTTTAGATTTTATTTATTTATCTATGAATGAGTAGTCCTTTGTAGATTAGCGTTAAAGGGGCAGTTTTTAAAATTTAGTAGAATCTTGTGTTGAAGTTCCAGGTATCAACCTTTAATACGCATCTTCTCAACCCCGTCCATTCAAAGGTGGCCTTCCAGTCTCAAAAATAGGTACAACAGCTTCAAGTGGCCTGTCAAGTGATGAGGTCCCTGAGAAGGATATATATTTTGTTTAAAGTGTATACACGGGTTCAATCTCTGTATCTTCTTCTTCCCCATTACTACATAATTTGACATCATTTACTGTAGTTCATAACATTTGCTTTATAATTAAATTAAAGTGACAGCGTAGAAGCAATTACGCTTAAATAGTTTCTGGTGGCAGCTTAGTCATTGTAAATTAACCTTTGAACAAAAATAAACTCACACGGTACACCCCTTCTTCCCTGCTGGTGATGATGATGATACAGGAGAGTTTCCATTGACATTCAGTTTGAACTGAGCTCATATAAATATTAGCATGAGTGTATAAAACCAGTGCACATGTAAAAGTCTTTTCAGCGGCTGCTCGCAAGAGAGAAATACATCAGACGAAGACATAAAAACACATACACACAGTCGCACACACGCTCTCACACAGGCTAATGTTTACAAACACTCCTCCCCTCTGGACACACACACATACTACACACTTGACACGTTGTCATGAACTCACCAGCTGCCAGTTATCAACTGAGTGCAATTCTCCATTGGCAGGGGTTCCGTGGTCTGGATGTTGGGTCTCTGGAGGAATAGCCCTCCCCTGAGTCAGGAACAAAAACACCTTATTTTTTCAATTCACTCCTAATCCCATGTCAAATTTCATTATCAGCAACAGCATTGACTACGTTATCCAGTTTATTGTTCTTATATTTGTCTTTTCTGAGATATCATGTTATTATTTTATATCAGTTAATCTTGTCAAGCCGAACCCAATAATTTGTATAATTTTATATACATTTATTTATTAAAAGGGAGTCTACGGTAGGATGGGATTAACAGCGCCTCGTTCAGCGCATCCATAGAGGCGGAGGAGTATTATACTGGGAGATCAAAATATATCAAGAATAACCGGTTAAAATAAACCAAATATACCAAATATGGGTTTCATTTATGAAATAATTAGTATATCTCTTTTGGAAAAAAATTCATAGTTTAAATTCAGATTACGCTTCAACAGCCTTCAGGGCAAGAAAAGGCAGCCTGTGTGAAGTGGAGAGCAGAGGAGGACAAACTTATCTTATCCTCCAATGGAGGCAGTATCTACAGGATCAATTCAATGTAGTTCAATGTGCTTCTTTTTTTTCATGCCGATCTGCTTTTGGTCAAAACATGGGAAATAATTGTCAAACGGAGGACGTCCTCCTTAACCAGTCAACAACCAGAATACAATATTCACATCACAGTCGTCAAATGAGAATTTTCATCTTCTCTTCAATTCCCTGCCACTGTACGATGCTTGAGTGTGACGTACTGTTGGCAACGGAATTATTGATTTATTGCAGCTTACTTTCAAATATGATTTAAAAAAATGCTTTTACAACAAACTTCCTACCTCTACTCAAAAAAAAGAGTACTTAACATAAATAGCAAAAGTGCTTCCTAACATGAAATATACAAAATTGATTACATATGTTTGATGGGTCACACGTGACAAGGATTTTTAACCTTGTCTGAGCAAAGTGAACTTTTGGGGAAGTGCTTCAAGCCATCTCTTGAGAACCTGGTAGTCCACCTGGAGTAATTACTAGTCCACTCCTCTTTTTTGTGGACAAAAACCCATTTTTGTGAAAGTTTCTATTTCTGAAACTAAACTGTAGGAAAGATTTCAGCTAGTAAAACTTATTATGAACGTCCCCCACAATGAAATATTCCATTATTCCTCAATTCTTGATTTTTTTTTGTTTATGCCTTATATAATATGAAACACACACTGACTTTAAAGAGGGGTCTGTATAATCATCTAATTTGCCTGTAAATCATGCACAACTGCATATTATAATAAGTGTTTTCTAATAATTTATAGTATGGGTTTCCAATTTTCATGGCAGCCTTGATGTATGTTAACAGCTTCAATTAATGTTCCATAGTCATTTTGTGGTAAAGTAGTTGCAATCTAGAAAGAAAATCTGTGCTGTGTGGAATCATTTTGCCTTAAACTTTTGCTCTCTGGCAGCTTCAGTTTTGGACATACCATCATAGATAAAATCAGTCCTTACAAAATCTCAGATGAGTTTATGGAAGTTTGTGAACTGAAAGCTCATCTGACAAGACTCTTGCATTGCCTCCGACTTTTCTCCTGTCTCCTCCCTCCTTTGCCTGTCTGTGTGTGTGGTGGGCGCAGACTCCTGTTCCCTGGTACCTGGGTGTCCTCACCTGCCTGCAATCAACACAGCCGCAGTATAAGAGCCCTGGCTCCTCTTCCACTCACTGCCAGATGGTTCTGCCCACTACAGTTGTGTAGACTGCTGAGTAGCTCCATGCCAGCGATTATCACCTCATGTTGTTTATCACAACATGTGTTTCCTGGTCCTAAATCACTGTTGCCAGTTTTACCAATCCATGCAGCTTCACAGTCCAAGTCCCAGTGTCGCTCTGCCACTCTCTGCACCCCACCGCCTACCTTACCCCTCCCTGTATCAGTTTAACCACCTGTGAGAAACTACAATAAAGATGTATTCAAATAAATCATCTGTCAAAGCAGTGTCATTTTTTTTAAATGTTGGAATTAAAGTTTTACATTCACAACTTTTCTGTCATATAGAAACAGTTTTCATCAGATTTTATATAGCTGCTGATCTACAAGGTATGATTCCTGTTGCAGGAAACCACGGTATATTGTTGACTATTCAGTTTTACAGTGAGTTAAAGCTGGAAATAAAAGCTAAAGAGAAGTCTCCAAATCAAATGCAGGAGGGAAGGAAACAGAAATCAGCCACTGATGTGTTTTTACACCCACGATAGCATGAGGATTGATCCTAAGGGAGGGGAAAACAAGTGGTTACTAGAAGGGCAGGAGTAATGTTTCACAGTACACAGTACACACACATCATAAGGCTTACACAATCAGAATATTAGTAAGATTCAAAGTTAACACAAAAGATTATATCCACTGCAACATAGACCATACGCCTGTTCTAACTGCCTGACTGAAACATGACATGAGTTCAATGATTGGTGAGGAAAGCAACCAGTTGGTTTTAAAAAATAATTGAGAGAAAACTAGTCCGGCAAGGGAAAAACTTTGCTCAAGTGCCAGGGAGGGAGGAAACAGATGCTCTGCGAGGAAACGCATATCAGCAAAAATAAAACACTAAATTGCTCTGTTATTATGCAGTATTCTGTAACATGCCCCTCTGCTATAACCTTGCAATTTCCCCATTGTGGGACTAATAAAGGCTATCTTTATCTTTATCTTTATCTTTTATTACAGGAATGTTGAAATAAAGAGGGATTCAAAATATGGAGGCTAAAACATTATTAACCTTAAAATACACACCACCTTCAGCCACATCACGTTTCTCTGACTGGCAGCAATGCATCTGTGTAACTCATACATGAACCTCGCCACAGTCTGTTCAATCCTGTTTTTTTCTGATCAGGGTCATTCAAAGGGCAGGAGCCTTTCCCAGCTCACATTGAGTGTGAGGCAGGGGACACCCTGAACAAGTTTCCAGTTCATTACTAATATTGCATGTTTGAAAAGTCAGTGGGAGGAAGATGTAGCAGCAGGAGAGAATCCATGCGAACACGAGGAGAAGATGCAAGCTTAACGTATGATTAACCCTACGATGATAAAAAAAATTGTACTGTCTGCATAACTTCAGATTTCCATTGTATTTTGTTAGAGAGGATTTTTTTTTTTCATTTTCTGATGAGCTTTTTGAATTCAGAACATCTTTTCTTTTGCAGTATAAGGTATTATGTAAGACCTTGAGCTCCAAACAGAGTTTAGCTGCTGTAGCTAAATATTTAAAAAAAAAATAAAGTCCATGCGTGGTTGCCGAACTAGACATAAATGTATTATATACTATGCAAAAATGAACTTAATGAATACAAAGCCAATACTTCTATCACTTAGCATCACTTCTGTGTTAGCTGAATAACTGCAATTACTCTGTCAGCAGCTGAGAAACAGCTTGCATGGCTACTCGTCCCTGACCTGATTGTTGTACGCTCAATTCTGCAGGCAACAAACTGCTCAAATACACGGTCCAACATGTGGCATGCAGCCCCTGATCCGGGCTCAAACTGATCTCGCTGTCCGTTGTCCCACATTCTTATGATGCTTATCTTTCTGTACTCTTTGGAGCAATGATGCCATAAAATAAATATCACATGCTGTAGCAATGATGGACTCTCTATGCTAATCAGAGACTCCACCATGGAAGGAGATTCCAGATGAAGCAGAGCCCAGCTGGACTCAAGATGCCCAATTTACTGACTGTGATGTGGTGAAGTTAAAACCACGGCAGTTGGAGGAAGGGGTTGTCTGTAATCTGCCCCTCTGAAATCTCATTGTCTTGCCAGTTGTTTTAGCTTTGACGATATTTGGATCTTCTGCAAGATCTCATTCGTCAAGGACCACCCACATGTTAAAGCAGATTATATCAGATCTCTCCTAAATTAAAAAGTGAAAGTGAAAGTCTGTGGTATAAGCTGTTTATTCAGCTCACTAGCTTAACCAGTGGTGTGACGCTAGTGAAGAATATATTATACAAAATCATGTACAGACCTTTAAGTAGTTTACAAATTCATGTCAAGATGTGTCATCTTGCCAAACATCTGGGGATTCCATTGCTTGTGTTTTGTCTATTTGTGTTTTCTTAGGTTTCAGTATGCTTGCGGGGCGACAGTGACTCAGTTGGTTGTCTACTTATCTGGAGGTCAGTGGTTCGATTCCTGGCCGCTGCGGTCCATATGTCAATGTGTCATTGAGGAAAATACTGAACCCCAAGTTGCTCCCATTGACTGTTCCATTGGTGTGTGAATGATTGTGTGAATGGTTACTGCTCCTGATGAGCATGTGGTGCCTTGCATTGCAGCCTCTATCATTACTGTATGAATGTTTGTGTGAATAAGTGAATGCTGACTTGAAAAGCGCTATATGAGTACAGTCCTTTAACATTTACCATTCGTACATACCAATGTACATACAATTTACCTTAGATTAGTGTAAAGGGAAAATTTTTTAATCAACATACAGCACCATGTATTCTGCTAAGTACGAACGGCAAGTAGCAACATTTTCAGACAGTATCCCTCCGAAAGCTTCGTGAACACTCAGCCGAACATTTGGTAAGCAGTTGCACTGCATAACAACAATACTGAATAGAACATTCCGTCACTGTAATGAGTCTTCACCAAATATTTTAGCACAATTAATATAATAATAATAATAATAATAATAATAATAATAATAATAATAATAATAATAATAATAATACTACATTTAATTTATAACGCACTTTCCATTTGGAAATCATTACAGGATCATTTTGAATTGTAATGTTTTAAGTTTTCTTTCCAACTTTACGATAGCTGGCATTTTTTCAATGCAATGGAGCCTGATGGTAGGTTTATTAGGTTTCTACAGCTCACCCGGTGTTGTAAGAACTATATAAACTGGTGAGCTAATCTTACTTGTGAAATTTTTTGTGTTGTTTTAAGAGTGAGAGTTTTATGACTGTATTGTATCAGGATCTTCTCATCTCCAACATTGGGAAATATACACAGCTGAGAGTAAACGTGGACTATGTTCACTCCGCAGGCAAAAATGTTCGAAATAAAATTTTCTCTGCTTGAACAGGATGTGACGCAGATGTGTTTTTTAACTGCGTGAAGACCACTAATCACTCTGAATCTGATCTTTTGACTCATATTTCTCATGTTGTCCTAAACCACATATAATTCCTTCTTCTGTGACCGCAGTCAATGCAAGAAGTATAAGCCTGTATCACTATTTTAATAATTGTAACTCTAAATTGGCAGAATAATGCAATTTTCTGCTGTTCCCCAGGCTTGTTGTAAATGTGGGAACACATTTACAACAAGGGGAAAATATATATTGCATAAAAAGACGATTGAGGAAAGAGTAAAGGCCAAACTGATCAGATGTGGAAAAAGCTAAACTTTCAACCAGAGTTTGAGGCCATGGATGGTTGAGACATTCCGGCTTCTGGGCTTCAGAAGGAGCCCATATAAGGCATGTATGCATACTCCGACCTAATTATGAGCAACCTCACGGTGGAGAAAAAAATTGTCTCACTCAGAGCTATGGTTAAATGTAAACTGGAGTTTTTACTATGGTGTGCTCCTGTCGCAGCATAAGAATGTGAAGGCCTCTGCAGTGGAGACTCCTGTACCTCATGCCGATAAACCAAGGAGTGATTTTTGAGCTCAGTACACGAATACGGTACGTGGAAGTGAATTAAAAACAGACGGGTCACACATGTGATGCTGTGTCACTAAGAAAGATATCAAACATTTTGTGTGTTGAACATGACTCAATTTTAAGGCTTATGGTTGGAGTAAGGGTAAATGCAAAGGTTGCCTCCAGTGGTTTAGAAACAAAAGAACTGTAAAGTTTTAAGATGAGTCTGGAAGTTTTCAAATGGTATTACTGTGAAAATGATTGTCACGCACTCAGATCCATTAACGGTTAAAGTGCTGTAGTAATAAACATGCCAGGCCAATAGTTGGCAGTGTAACACCAGAACCTGTTTTCAAAAGTTTGTGATCTCAGGCTACTGGCCTTTTTTTTAAGGTTTAAAAGGCCAAAGCTTTTTTCCAAATTGTTACAATTTTATGCAAAATTCGTGCAAATGTTTCTGCTAATAGATGCAATGCATTTGATCATCTTGAAGATGTCCCTCTCTGTGGTTGATTTGGGCCAGTTCTGTAGCACTGGAAAAGTTTCATCAGGTCCTCTATGTACGGTGGATTGTAAGATATTCAGGAAACGCTGGAAACAGTTAAATGTGCTCATTCTAGCCGCCTGTGGTCGTCTTTTTTTCCTCAAATGGCTGAGTTATTTCTCCAATCTCAGGGTTTAGATTCAGCCCCGTGGAGCAAAAAAACAATCCTTTCTTTCAAAAGAGACATTTTATCTCTTTCCACTTTCATACACATTTTTGTCTCTGAAATTCAGTCTAGTATTTGGGACTTTTAACAGATCAAGGACGGACGGGCACACTGCACCGTCCCATCTTAATCCCATACTAAATCTGCCCAGCAGATGTTCTCCCACACATGCAAACAATAAACCCATCCCATTGGTGTCAGTGTCAGGATCACCCGTCTCAGACATTCAAACTATGTCCTTGTGAAGTTTAAGCCCTCAGGCAGAAATGTACTTGTTCAAAAGAAAATGCAATGTTTAATTAATGCATGGATGAGTATATTAAAGAAAAGCCAGGCGGAGCGGCACACAGGCTGGATGTACCAAACTTCACAGATTGAAACCAACTAATAATCCCTCCCCTTGTTTGAATTCAAGGCCTTACATGGAAAGATTTATGAGGAAATCACATGTTTGTCCCTGCTCCTCCATATTTGCAGCATGTCTAAAAACAATGCATACATTCACACAATTGTTCCATTGCTCCACATTTGACTGGTAATATCCTTGCTCCGTCCTGTTTAATACACTTTCCATCTAACTCGATTCATCACCAACTTCTCATTGAGGCTTGGCAGCACTCGGATGGAAAATCTTAACACTGCAACCCCTGCCACAGTCCTCATCACTGGTCCTGATAAACACAGTGTCTGAAAAGGGGACGTGCCGCAGAGTCGTAACTTCACATTGTGAATTTATAGGAGTAGTATTTTAGTAAAATTAATGTTTTGTTAAAGCTTAGATAAAAGGGACATAAGGGCACAATGTGTCCATTCATCACGCATCAGTTACAGTAACGCCACTCTTTTGGACGTCTGACGTTTTATGGCGTCCACTTGGCATCTCCCTACACGAGATCATAAAAGCTGGGGTTGTTACTATGGAATGACTTGCAGTTGAAATCCAGGTATCATAAAACACATTGAGGAAATGGTGGTGGAGAGTGTGTGGGTTGCAACAAGATTAAGTGAGAAAACTCAAAAGGAACTGCCTTTTCATCTTTGTTTTTACAGACGAGCACAGAAAATGTTGGAAACCACAGACTGCCACATAACATGATGGTGTGAAGGAGTACTAAGCGGGAAAAGAGTGTCAGAACTGTTCGGGCGGTCTCATATGGCCGATGATGCACTCTTACGATCAGACTAGAAACTCTGAATGAGCAAAAAAAGAACAACCTTCAGACTACAACTGAAGGTTGCAGTTTAAAGTCATTTACTCCATAAACAAAGCTGGGGATGTTGAAATAACTGATGGGAAAATAATGGAGACAAAACCAATCTACCACTTTTCTGTGGTGCTGAGCGAAGATTGAGACTACTGTCTGCTTAAAGTCTAACCATTATTATTCAGACCAGTCCTCCCGTTCAGTCCCTGATGACTGCAACCACTGAAGGAGGAAATGATGTGATGGAGAGAAGGGGGACTTTCCCAGAGCTTGGTGAGAGCTACTCATCCACTCTGGGTGCATTTATTTCCCGTTCCATTCTCCCTCTTTTCCAATGTTTATCCAGTTTATTTATTTAGTTTTTCAGTCATGTTAACAGCGCTAGAGTTGGCAGTTTGGCAAGATCACTATAACACTTTGTTCCAAACTCAAATATTTAAACAATTTTTGAGGGATTTCAGACAAGAAATACCTTAAGGGAATCAGGAATCTGTACTTTCTACAGTCAAAAATTGATTGATTTGATATAATGAAAAAGATTTCTATCATTATTAAATAGTTGTGTTGTTCTGTGATGAGCTCCAACCGTATTAAATAGGGTTGACATCACAAATTTTGCAGTCATGAAATTACCCCTACTGTATTGAGTTTAGCTAACCCATTTAAATGAAGTTGGCCCAACAGAAAGGCTCAGTGCTGAAAGGAACCCATTCAATCATATGTAAATACTTTCCATGATTTAATTTAAACAACCCAAAGGAAACCTGTTGAGTGCTAAGAATGTTAACAATAACAGAAATCGTATGTTCGGAATCAAGGGTGGACACTAAACATCCAAGATAAATAAAAGAGGAAACTCGTAAAAATCAATTCTTGCTAACTTGATTGAATCTTGAAAAAGACAAATTGTTGAAACTAATTTCAGGTCTACATAATGTAATCACATTCATCTTTTAAATATGAAATTACTTCATGCAAAATACATGTCCATGTAAATGTAACAGCCGGGCAGCGGATGCTCATTTATAAACAGGGTCTTTACTTGAACAGATATTTATTGCGGATCATTGCATTCGTTCCCAACATCAAGATCAATTTCTACTGAAATGAACAGAAATGTTATATCTTGTTTTATCCAACGGTGCATATCAGGCACAACATACAAAACAAGATGACCTATATGAAACATGTAAGAGGAAGAAACAGACAAGAAACATGGGAGAACTCAACCAAGAAGAAAAAGTTTGATGTTTTGTTACTAAAAGTCAAAATCAGTTTGTGAGTCCCTTCAATTAGAATGTGCATGATATGCATATTTCAGCTTATATTTTGTATACATTTCAGAGCCTGTACTTCATTTTACTTGAGTAAACAAAGCAATGCTTGTTGTAGTATTGTACTAATCATACAACTACTACTTTACTGAATAACTTACTGTGCAATACTTGTACTGTTGCCAGAGGTTTTCTTTGGACGTAGCTGGAACTACATGAATAAATGTGTAGTATCTTTAAACAGGGGATTTCAGAAATTTGTCAAGGTCTTTCACAATGGTAGTAGTAAGACAGCATTTTGTGAAAAAAAAAAAAAAATAATATAAAGAGATTAAAACTTGAAAATGATTTAAAAGAAATCACTGACACAGCTGTCCTGATTTCCTTGGGCAGATCATTCCAGAGCATTAGGCCATGATTCAAAATGTGTTTTTTTATCAATTACCTAGAGGATACAAGCATCCACAATGTATGGAAATATGCTTTGGAAAAGTATATAATATTTAGCAGTATTATTCTCCATTAAAAGTGTCATAGTTAAAATATAACAACAACCTTGTTTGAATGTGAATGCCGGGTCCATATGGCCATTCACATTAACCATTGTCACACATGGTTATGGCCATATCCTTATATTGCAGTTCTGTGGTCAGCCTCTAGGATAAAATGTCAAGACTCAGGACTACGTTGTTCTAACTATTTAAATACATTCATAGTGCCAACTGCAGGTTGATATTTAAGTATTTCTACAGCTGGAGTACAAAAGGGATGAACACATTTTCATGGTCCCCAAAAGATAAATCCTCTGACTTTTCACTGGCAGGTCAAATGTGCCTCTAATCTTGATGAATTTTCAGCAATTTAGGACATAAGTGTTTATATAGACATTTATGTTCCCAAGAAGGTGCATGCATGGCCATACTGATCCCATGACATGGTCTCTGCGAACGCTATGAGGATGACATTTGTGTGTTTTTGTGAAATTAAGCTCAGGTGAAGATCCTCAGGAGAACTATTACTTTGCTATGATTTATTCTTGTACAATCCTGCCATCTAATTTATCATGTATGCTCTGTCTGCGATCTGACGATGAGATATCAGTAAGTTGCATTTATTAAATATTTAAGTAACGCACCTCTAATTCGGCATAACATCATCCTGCTTCTGTCTTAACCCTATTTCTTTTCTGTGGTTGTTAGTGCTTTCTCAACGTCACCATCACTGCAGATTAACAAACTTCAACATTTGATCAGATTCTTCAGCACATCTGTTTCTACACAGTCATTAGCTTCCACCGCCACCAGTGTCTGAAATGCAAAGGAAAACATTTTCTTGCTGCAGCTCAGGGCAAATTCCTTTAAATCACATTCTCCCTGAAGAGTCAAAGTGCCAAAGACTGAAAAATCAATTATCACATTATTGGCTACAATAACAGGAATTTTCAATCTGCAGACATCAGATGAACTGTCAAGAAATGTATCACAGACAATCATGTTTCAATCAGGATGGGTGCAAACCCATTTGTTTATCACCAACCTGCAAACAAATGACGTCACCATGATCCTTGGGTACTTGGGTACTAGGTGTTTTGTAAATATTAACCAATGCTATCATCTTGAGCTAATAAAAATATTACATCTGCTTTAAATCAGCATGACAACATTAACATTTGGCGAAACACGTATCACACGTATACGTGTCACACGTATAGAAGCAGTGACCCACTCCAAAGGAGGACACACAGATGGAAAAAATAAACCAAGAGAGGTGGAGAAAAGCCAAAATTAACAGAGGGAGGACTAGATGGTGTGAAGGGAAGAGCATGTCTAGACAGTTCTTGGCCTGCCTGAGCTTGGGTTTTTGATGTGTGTCCTGCGCTCTCAGGGCATGTGTTCGAGGCTCTTGTGAGGTTTACTCCAGTTCTCCTTTATTTAAGACCATCATCTCCACGTTTATAGTCTTTTTGCCCATCATTTTTCTCTCTCTTCTCTTTCTCTTCCATTCATATTCCCTCCACTGATCTATTTCCCCTTTGTGCGCCCCCTTTCCCCATCCCTCGCCTCCCTCATGCTACTCCCCACCCTCTTTGCTGCACCATTCCCTGCCACATTTCAAGCAGATGTTAGAAGTGTGTATGTGCATGAAAAGGTCCCTTTTTTTAATCAGATGTGAAGAGTAATACCTGCACTAATTGATTTTCTCGCTGGTCTCCCGAGAGGCAACCGACACTCAAGTCAGCCACTTTCTCTCAAAATAAAACAGGACAGTCTTAATAACTCTAACAATAGCTCTAACAAAGCACAAGGATATCGTAATGAAATTGAGCAAATCAACAAGATCTGAAACAATCCAAATTAGCGGTGCGGAAAACATTTCTGTGAGTCACATATGAAGTATCACCCTGTTTAAAAGGAAGTTTATAGAGAGGATGAGGTAGCACTTTCCAGAATCTTCAGTAAATTAGAAGACGGGAGAGAGGCCAGTGGGAAGGGGGAGGGGGGAGGGAATGTGGAGGTTTATCTTCACAACTCAGAGTTGTTGGCAGTTATATCGCTATACAGCCCCACTGAGGAAAATGTCCACTGAAGAACTTGTTAAAAAGCCGTGTCAGGCAAAGTACGTGTCTTTCAATCAGAAAAATGGGGCAGAAATAACGATAAAAGTGAATTAAAAAGGTGACTTAACAATGTAAGCAGTCAATTCTGTTACAGTCTTGCCTTTGCAATTTTCAGTAGTTGTTTTCCCCTGCTGAGGGGATTTGATTTAAGGTCAGAAGACACTGCAGAGAGGATCTTTTGGTGCGTTGTTAAAGGAATCACACAATATCATGTCAAATTGAGAGAGCAATGACTCAAAGAAGTATAGAACATGCTTCAAGTTAAAGGAATGTAAGTGATTTAGTCAGAACAGAACAAGTAGTTTCTTGTTAAAAAAAATAGGTATGATGGAAAAACTTTATGATGAAGAGTGCTGGTTGAAAGATAGATGTTCCTGACCAATCATCTTTTCTAGTGGAAACCAGTTCCTCAAATGCTCTTTGGCACACCACAATAGAATGATTTTGTAACCGAATGAACTGTATAACATTGACAGCATGGCATGAGGAGTGGAGGTCAATGAGTCTAATATGGCTTCCTTTTCCACACCACTACATCCAGCAGGTCCAGGCTCAACCCAGAGAAGGAAGCTTCTTAAACTACATTTTCATCGTCCTGTCAAACGCCCATAAAAACTGGCTTTGCATTAGACGGAGTGATTCAAAAGCTCTACAAGAGGAGAAAAGCTGATCTGTCATTTAATTTGTAAATCAGACCATGAGGTATATCCAGAGCCGAGGTACAGCACAGGAAACCAATGTTCCGCTGAGAATATAGCCATGTGGAGAGCACATTAAGGTTTAGAGGTCACAGTGCTGGATAGGAGTGCAGCTTGATGGACTTCAGCTACCTTTCCGACATTTTATGTGCTGAGAATTCAAAATACAGACAATGGATCGAAGAGATTAAAAATAATGATTTTCTTTGATCCATTATAGGTATTTTGATAGAACATTGGGTTACAAAAGAGCAGTCAGGAGGTGATTCATAATCAACAATAACAAATTCATTAGTGTATGACATCATCCATTCCTTTGGTCAGCCTATAGTGTTTATTGTCTTGGTTTTAGCTAAGGAGAATATGACCGACCTTCAGTGTCACATGAAAGTCATCTTTCCATGGAACTGGAAAAGACTTGTAGAAAAATGTAGATATTAAAAGGTGCAATTACTTATAATGGTTGGTTTACAATATTAGAGTTAATATGTAAGTCATAAGGCAAAGCTTTGGTTTCAACAGTAAATCAATGTTCCGAGCCTCACCTATATGTTTGTCTAGATTATCATTCATCCAGGTTTTGCTAATCCTTGAAGGTTTAATCAGAAGAAACTGGACTTGCAACAAGGCTTGGCTCAGCATTGTGGTCAGGAAGAGGAGCTCAGACTAGAGCTGCTCCTTCGTATCCTACGGAACCAGTAAGCTGGATCAGAAATTTTAATAGGAATGCTCCAGAAAGCTTCCTTCAAACTGCGAGGTGACCCCAGGGTTGAGCTAGAACTGGCTGATGGGTGTATAAATCTCATGTGGTCTTGGAATGGCTTGGGATCCCCCATCAGAACCTGCAAAGTGTTGGGGGGAAAGGGAGGTCTAGAATACAAAGCTGAGTTTGCTGCCGTTATGACCCGATCCTGGATAAGAGGAGGAAAATGAATGGATGGACGGATTGATGGAATATATAGGTTGCATTTACTTTAAGAAAGACGAACCCTCAGAGTCATCTAAAACATGTTTCAATGGAAACCGCACAAAATAAAATTAGTATATAAAAACGTAACATACGTCTAAAGATTGGTGAAGCTGGTATTATAGTTTGCGACATATGCTCCATACAAAATAGACTGGGGAAGGGCAGATGGATGAATAAATTCACAAGTCATTTTTATGTGAGGGATGAAAATGTTGAATTAAGAGGTAGAAGAAGCCTCTCTGTAGTGCCATCTGCTTTCTTACTTTTTGATAGTTCATTCTTGGAAACTTGTGCTGCCACGACAATATAAGGCGATTAATTCATTGTCTGTTTATTTGGAATGAATTAGAGGTCATAAAAAGTCTCATTTGTTCAAATATCTTTGTTGCAAACACCTCAATTGGCTGACACCTCAGGATCCTATCCCTGTGATTAACAAATTAAGCCTTTAGAGGGTAAGCAAAGAACAGAAAGAGTTCCAGTACTGTCTACCACAGCTGTGTCGACACACATCTGCATCATATCTGGTTTTGTTGAATTGGTATTAGAGACATTAAAATTGTTTTCCCGTTTAGGCGGGTGTGATTATAAGCTGCGATGCTAACAGATGAACCGTGGATCTGAATGAACACGAGACTGTTTGGATTGATCATTTCCATGTTTTCCAAATCTATTCTTGTTCCACAAGTCTTGAGTGTTTCAAACAGTCTCAAAAGCAATTCAGCTCAATTTAAACAATCTGAATCCCTAATTCTAGTTGAATATATTATGTTATGAATCAGTTAGATCTCACAAATACGACAACGCTCCTGCTCTTTGGTGATGGAATGTTGAACTAGGCTTGAACACGTCTCTCCACAACACTGACTAAACACAGGTAGGTAGCCATCAAAAGAAATGGAGCAACAAAGAGGACTAAGAGGAACAATGACTACCAGAAAGCTGTAGCATATTCTGGCTTTAATTTAACCACACCTGGACCTCTGGCTTAAGAAACGCATCCCATTCGCTGAAGGATATAGCTCCATTTGATGCTCTCTTGATGGGAACACGAAGTGCTGGGTCATTTTACATTTGAAAAGCTGTTCAAATGTCCTTTTGTCACCTATCAGCTCTGTTTCCATGTATGTAAAAGCAATAAGGCTTAGGCATGTAGGCATACAGGAGATTTTCAGCTATGAGCATAGCTGAAAATCAATAACTGCATCAAGATGGTGTGCCTAAGAGCTGCAAGGAACTGCAAAGCCATGGCCAACTGGCGTCTTATGTCTCTCATTTCCATAAAGAGAACCATATGTTTGGCACCATTTTGCACACCATTGAATCTTTTTTTTTATTTGACATGTTTGCAGTAAATGGGTTTATGAACATAAATCAGATTTTTGCAGCACTGTATCAATGCAGGATCAATGTATTCTTAGTGTTCTGCTCTAGCTCAAGGGGCTGGGTGTTCCTTCTGTCTTTATTCCTCAGCAGTGGTGCAGAGGGTCCACATCAGAGTGCTAGCATGATCCCATGCAGCATACAAATGATGTATAGGACACTAGTGGCAACAATGGTGATTGCATCCAACTGCCTCCATACTGCAGTCCATGATTCTCCAGTTAGTGATCTTAGTGCATGAGATGTTTAAGTCCCAAGGGGTGAGTGGTGAGGAATCATTCTGAGCTGCAAAAAAAAGGAATTTAAAAGAAATCCTCTAAAAATAAAAAAAGCCATATTCCTGAGAAATCAGTTATAATTTAGTTCTAAAAGGAAAATTAATATTGTCCAGCATGTATTAAAAATATGTTTGTATTGTCTTGATACGAATTTCGGGCTTAATTAACCAGAAATCATATAAAACAATAGTTTGCAAAATATCCCAGCAGAGGAAGATGATTGTTTTCCTTACTCAAACAGTAAGACTAGCTTGTGCTCCCTAGACCTGCTCTGCTACTACTACGACAAAGACGATGACGATGGCTAGAGAGAGAGTTTTCGTCCCTTGTTATAAACTGAACTTGTTTAAATTGTGACATTTTTGTGTAGTATAAGGCCCACAGTGATCTTTCCTTGACTAATGCTAGCTTGAAGAGTTTTAACCACACGACTTTGGTTAAGCCTAACGGCACATTGTTTGGCCCGATAACAGTCAATTTGATAATATTGGGGAATATGTGGCTAATTCCTAGTATGACACAATGTTCATTTTCACAATGAAATTCATACTTCCAGACTTAACCTCACCATTTATAATTATGTTATATTAGCATTTATGGTTTTAAGTCAATGAACTTAATATTACTCAGAGTATGAAAACAAACGTGGTTCCACCATTATGCCAGTTAGCTGGGGCACATGATCTACCAGTTTCTTTAAATTGTGAAATCACTTTTTTTGATGGTCCTTACTTCCGGGCCAGAGAGGTTGCATCGTGAAACAAAGAAGTAAAACAAACAGAAGAAGGAAGAAGATAAAAAAATAAATAATTGCCACCATAGCACATAGGGAGAAGAGTCAATTAATAATTTGGCCCAAAACATTTTTTTTAAGATTTAAGAAACAATCACTGAAAAAGAAACATTTCACCGAGATATATGGGACTAAGCTAAGTAAAGCTATAGTTTAGCAGTATCACTATTGAATAGTATACAACGTAATAACTCTCCACAGGAGAGATTCAGAAAGGAAAAAAAAACAGGCAAAAAGGAACATTTTGCAATAAAAACAAAACAAAGAAAAAGTTACGAGGCGTGATCTTCCAAAAAAGATTGGAAAAGTAATACTGATTGATTCCAACACAAACAACTTTCTAACATCAGCCAAATATAGTAAAAAAATAAATTTACAAGCTCATTTCAAGATGTCCTGTATCTAAATCTCACGTCTTATTTTAAGACATCTAACCAAGAATAACTTGTTATATTTGCAGGGGGTTTTTTTATACATATTACAAGCTAAAAACACCTTGAATTCATTTATTTTAATTTGACTTATTTTTTACAGGTCAGAGAAAAGAAAAGTCAAGTGTAAAAAAGTAATGAAATTCCAAAACTGTCTTTTGTCTCTTTTTCTTTTAGGGTGAGATAGGGGAGACACAGGACAAAGACTAGAAGAGGGAGAGTGACATCAGACACACAAGTCAATCAGTCTTTATACAATCAAGCATACAGAGACGGGGCCCGACTACTGTAGATGATGACAACAGGATGTAGGTATGTCATAAAAAATACTTGTGGCACTCGCAAAATCACAATATTACCAAAGAGTTAACATGATCAACATGGGCAATGAAAGAAAAAAACTCAAAATTGGTTAAAGAGCTTGGTTTTAGACCAGATTCCAAAGAACACTTTATGTCCTCTGGAATGAATTCCATCTGCCTAACTGTAAAAGGTAAGACAACAAAAAAAAATTGGCCTTTATGTAAACGCATACTTTGGATTTGATTGGTGGTGGATAAATCATGAACTACTGACATGAACTTGATCACCAGTGATGGCAGGGGTCACCAGGGTCAAGGCATGAGGCTGATCTGACTAAAGCAACTATACTCTTGGCTCAACGGTGCAAAAAAAGATCACCTCACGTTGACACGAAATGGGATGAACATATTGAGCACACTCTTGATTTATTCTCTCAAAGGCCTAAATGCCCATAATAATTGCTCAAAGTACTTTTAAGAGATCAAACTGTTAGCTTAGGTTTTAGTTAAAATAGCGTTGGTGGAGGTACATGCTCTCTGGGTGCGCCACTATTTGTTTTTGGACACTCAGAAACTTTGAAAAAGTCATTAAGTTAAAGGAAGAAAAAATCCCAAGGCTTAATGTCCAGCCTCTTCGGCATGCGTTGCCAACATGCAGAGACCTTGCATCTATAACGTTCCCACTAACTATATCAAATCAAACCAAGCCCGTGTGCTGTATGAGCTGATAGCTCTGAGTGCCACCTGTGCACACTGGCTCCCTCCAAGAAGAACCAGCGATAAAGAGGGAAACGGGGTCAACTCAGATTTATTTAGGATGGTCTCTCTATATAGTGTATACAAAGCACAAGCTAAATTTAAAGCCTGTTGACAAGGGGCACACATAACCTTTCTCCCCTTTTACTCTCTGCCGGTCACTTCACCCACCCACCCAGTCCCATAAAGGCACACTAAGAAATGCCAGGTATGTTTATAGCCCATGAACGCTTGAACAGCAAAAAAACTAATTTTAATATCTTCATATGCATTCGCCTAACTATTTACATTTGCTCAAACGTGACTATAGAAAGTCATTCATCGATGGAATTTCTTTGGTTCCTCCCCTGTCTCTCTCTCACTTTGTGTCTCCTTTGTTTCTCCCTTTCATACACCCTCAGTCCCACACACAGTTTGTTTGACAGGTACATTAGCCAGGAGTGGACAGTGGAATGGAGTGGAGTTCTCTGTGTGCCTCAGAGGTATTCAAACATGAACGCACGCCCATTCCAGCTGGATGATTCAAGTTAAAAAAAAAATTCAATTCAGGAAACCAGATGATGTCCGAAGATTACACCCTGAGATTAGGATCAAATTACAGACTCAAATAATTATCATTAGGCGATTCCCATCATCTAAATGGAGCATTTAGTGTCTTAAAGCTCATGGTTTGGTTTTATGAACAACCACTTCAGAGTTTCCGCCTTCCATCGTATCCTTTTCAGCTGCAGCAGACAACTGCTTTCAGTTATGATTGTTATAAAAACCTACCTGCAGAGAATCACACAGCAGACAGTAAATATCAAACATCAGTATGTCTGGAGCCAGAGGCACAGCTTGATCAGCCGTAACATCAAAACCACATGTCTAATATTGTCACGGTCCCCTTTTTGCATCCAAAGAGACTGTGATGTCACTGACAGTTTCCTATCAGAACCATCATTAACTTTTTCATCAATTTGTGGCATATATTCTCATGTTCACTCCCCTTGCTCATCAGTGAGCCTTGGGCACTCATGACCCTGTTGCCAGTTCACTAGTTGTCCTTCCTTTAGACCATTGCAGATGGAAACACCTAACAAGGAAGTTCTTGAGATGCTCTGATCCAGTCGTGTAGCCATCACAATTTGGCCCTTGTCATAGTTGCTGGAAAAAAGCTAAAGCACCAGCACCAACAACATCCAATGCAAGCCAGCCTATAAACTAATCAATCAATCAAGTACAGGGAGATACAGCCCACGTACTATAGGTGATGAGAAGATGTAGGTATGTTAGGAGCAGTTCTTTAGAGCACCAAACATATGTCGTATTACAAAAATCGTACATACGTTTGGAATTTCATGAGCTTGCGCCCTTGGAGACAGTCAAGAAATGAAAGGAAATGAGAGAGGAAGAGGAAATATGGTATATTGTATGCATTTGTTGTGACCAAAGGTCCGCCGGTAAGCTGTTAAACCATGAAGTCATCTGTGATCTCATGGGATGAGGTCACAGCAGTATCCAGGCATCTTACCTTTCTACTACAACAATTGTGACTTTAATAGCACTCTGCCAAACATCAGCATCACGAGGCGCCAGCGCAGAGGAGACAGGCACCCCATACCAGTCGACCATATTATGACATCACCATGCTGTCCTCACCACATCATTTATGAGTAATGAGGTGAAACTCAGACAGACTTGACTTCAGCTGGGTGACATGTGATATTACCCCTGAAGCTACATCTCACTCAAATGTTAGGCTGTAAAAATGGTGAAATATTCTTAAAGGTTTTAAGGTGCAGACAGGTGGAAGACAGCTGTCATGAACGTAAACCGAGGAAGGAGATATTGATGTGTTAGACTCACTGCTATCATTGTTCAGAAGTGGAATGGAAGAGGCGGAAGAGGAAGACTGGAAAAATTCAGGCCTATGAGGTGAGGGTGGAGCTCATTGTTGGAAAGGCGGCTTTGTGGGTATTACTCCGCCCCCTTCTTTCTCTATCCCCTCCCAAAGTGCACACAAATGCGGTTTTCCTATATTTTCTCCACAGCCTATCATGTAATAGCAGAAACATATGCGTACTGGTGTTCTGACATGTGCGTAGGTCCTGGGTCCACAGGGAGGTTAAGGGATACGTGGTGCACGGAGAAAATACTGTTAATTCTTCTCCTCCTTTCCATTTTTCTTTTAGTTTCCTCTCTGCTGTGTTGTTCTTTTCTCTTATGACCCGTCTGCACAATTCTTCCAACACAACCCTCCCCACTTCTGGCGTGTTCCAAACTTGCTGATCTCCACTGTAGCTCTTATTTCTACTGCCATCATCCTTGCTCCGTTTTGCTCTTCACTCCCGCTTTTTCTCTCACTTTGAGATGATTTCCATTGCCTCACGTGTTAATATTCTGATAGAAACTTGTTTTTAAAGGGGAAAAAACTCAATACAGCTGCACATTCGCCTTGGCTCTTCCTTTCAAGGAAATTCCATCCCGCCCTTTTGAATCACTCATTGCTTCATCTGCCTCCTGTTCTCACAGCTCCCATGTTTTCTCTTCATCCACTGCCTTCGTCCCTCCTTCTTTCTTATCCTCCTCCCAGAGGCTTTACCCAGCTCTCCCCTCTTGTCTTTACCCATACTTTATGAACCCCCCCCCCCCTCCGTCTTTTGTAATTTCTCTTATTAATGCTCTTATTCTTCCTCCCCTGTCCACTTCGGCCAATCCTGGAGGTTGGTTCTGCCTCAGCAAGAATAATTTACTATAACCAATATCCAGTCGGAGGAAGAGTCGAGAATACACATGTTAGTAAAAAAAGAGCACTTCGATGAGTTAGAGTAGTAGTGCCTGTCCATGCTACTTGATGGCGGCTTATTTCCTTTCAGGTTCATGAGTGTATACTTTGATAGAGTGGATTTTCACTAAAAAAGGGAGGATGACCCTGGTACCGAGGATAAGAAACAGACATGTCTCTGCTCTACCCAAGAGAATGTAAACAGCAGCATTTTAAAAGAGTGTGTCATTATTTTGTCAAGACATCCACTCAAAGAAGTTAAAAATGGCAGTAGTAATAGAAGATTCCCACATTACTGATGTACAGGTCACAACTTAAGCAGCAAATTATGTGTGTCATTTTGTCATCCCTTTCTTTAGTTAAAAGATAGGCTTATGCTCCTAAATCGGGCTGTCGGTCGACAAAGTATAGCCCAAAAACGTTTGTAGGTAAAGCTCGCTCTGTTACCAAAAATATATAACCGACATTTCTCGAAATCAATCTAGTTCTTCCTCGCACTTACATCTATGTGGGTGTAAAATTTGAAAATGAAACATGAAATATTTTTTGAGTTATCAAGTAAACACAAGGGGTCTGTATACATGGTAGATGTGATGAAGATTCCTTGATATCCCTGACTTTTCTGGGATATTATAATGTTATTACTATAAATATAGCCACAATATTTTTTATCTTGAGATGGGACACTGTTTTAACTATAATATTTTCCTCCCGTCAAGCAGGTGTCCTGTTATCCTCCTGGGTCATAATTGTAGTGGTTTGATTTGTCTGTTCGTAAAGTATTAAGTTTAAAATCTCTAGTCAGGTCAGCCAATTTATGTTCAATAGAACTCATCAACATTCAATTCTGACAACTGTTTTTGAGTAGATTAAGCAAAGATTATTAATGAATTTGGGTATTACAGAATACAACAGTATTTGTTTGATTATTAAATGAAGGAAAATAAAGTACCAAAAATGTTATTTCTACAGATTAGGGAAGAATTGTAATATATTGAAATACATTTAGTTTTTTCAGGAAATCAGTCTTTATTATTTAAAAAAAGAAAAAGGGTCTCAACATGCATGTTTTCCATTAACAAAGTATTCTCATTGTAAGAAAATGTATAAAACATTGTCTTGATGAGATATTAAAGATAATGAGTTACATCAATCCATCGATAAGGTCCAACCATGATTTGCGTTGCGTTTCTTTCTTCCTTTTGACTCAATAAAACAAAAATGATTATATTTAAGAATACAGAATATACAAGTCTATCAATCATCAACTTCAATGCTTGAGATTCATTATTTTTGCATCAGCTCAATATATTAATTCAACTAATGACTGTACAATATATTATCTACAGTGTTTTTGTTTTTTTAGCTTATGTTTTTTATCCAGCCACAAAGGGGTCAAAAGCCAGTGTACTGTACCGTTTTAATGGGAGGTTTGTGTCGGAAAGGGCATCCGATGTAAAGGCTATGCCTAATCAATATGTGGAACATGAAATGGATTTCCATATTGGATCGGTTGGGGCCCAGGTTAACAAAATACCGCCACTGGCATTGTTAACCAGCTGGATGCTAGCAGAAACTATGTTACTGTTGTTCAAAGAAAAAGAAGATTGAGAGGAGGAAAACGTGCCAGGAAACAGCGAGAGAGAGAGAGGCAGAAGTGTAGGGGTGAAAGTAGGAACTTAAAGCTGTCATGTTGGCACAATGACAGGTAAAGGTAGAGAACTAGCTGATAAGATGGAGAGAAGGAAGGTAGATATACCGTGTGTCCAACAGAATAGATGGAAAGGCAGTAATGCCAATAGCATTGGAGGAGGGTAAAAGCCGTTTGATCATGGAGTACATGGGAGGGAAAATGGGATAGGGGTGATCCTGAAGGAGGAGATTGTGAAAAGTGTTTTGGAGGTGAAGAGTGTGTCAGAGTGATGAGTATGAAGATAGAAATTGAAGGTATGATGATGAACATAGACAGTGCTTATGCCCTACAAGTTGGTTGTAAGATCAGATAAGATAAGATAATAATAATAATAATAATAATAATAATAATAATAATAATAATAATAATAATACATTTAATATATTATGCACTTTACATTTGGATCAAATCTCAAAGTGCTACAAAGTAAAAGCAGATAAAAGCATCAATAAAAATAAAATAATAACTATATAAACATCTGACCAAAAAGCAGCAATGTTAATTAAAGTTATAGGTTCTACTAAAAAGGAAAGTTTTAAGTCCTTTTTTAAATGTGTCAGTCGTCTATGGAGCCCTCAGATGGTCAGGGAGGGCATTCCTAATCTTGATTGGTGACTGATGAAGAGAGGGGAATGTTGTGACCAGAGAAGGTAATACTCGTTATGGAGGAAGACTGGCTCTGATGAGGGGTGCCAATTAAAATTGCTTCAGTTTTGGAGCTGTTCAGCTGGAGTAAGTTGTTTTTCTCCAGTCCACCTTTATCTCATCCCGACAAGCGTGGAGAGTTGACAGGGGAGATGATCATGACGATGAGGATGGAGAGGCTGCGGAGGAACATGTGTTAGTTTTTATGTAGATTTGCGTGTCATCAGCGTAGCAATGGAATGAGAGTCCATATTGACTGATAACATGGCCAAGGGGGAGTATGTACATTATGAATTGAATTGGGCCAAGGACTGATCCCTGGGGGACCCAACAGGTGACGGTGTGTGTCCGGGACCTTGAACTTCCAAGGGAAACATTTTCTGTTCTGTCAGTGAGGTAGGATTGAAACCAGTTTAGGGCGGTGGCAGTGAGTCCAGTGGTGTGATGTAGGCGGTGTAGGAGTATTCCATGGTCAACTACGTCGAAAGCAGCAGACAAATCAAGGAGAATCAGGAGGGAAGGTGAACCAGCATCTGCTGCCATCCGTAAGTCATTTGTTACTGCTGTGGGCACTTTAGAGGCTGGGAGATCTCAAACTGTGAGTAAGCAGACTGGATAGGTAGAGTGGAGGAACCAGAAAGGACAGAACGGATTGAGTCAATTTTTGATTTGAAGAAAGCCATAAAATTATTACAGTGCTCTTCTGTAATTTCTTTAAGTGGGGGAGTTTGTGGTTTAAGAAGATGATTGATAGTGGAAAACAGCTGCTTAGAATTTCCAGGACTGGTTTTGATAATGTTCGAGTAGAACATTGACGGAGCCTCCCTAAGGGACTTTGAGGAGACCTTTTGGTGTTCCCCAAAGGCTAGCTTGTGGACAGTGAGACCTGAAGCCTTGTAACGCCGCTCAAAGACACGCCCAGCTGCCTTCATTTTCCGTAGCTCGCTAGTGAACCAGGGGGCTGAGCAGGAGAAGGTGACTGTTCTAGTTTTTTCAGGGGCCTGACGATCCAGGATGCTACTCAGGTAGTTATTGTAGAAATCTACTGAGTCTTTGGCTGATACAAAGTTTCCAGAAAGAAGATGCTGGAGATCGACTCTCGTGGTTTCTAGGTTGATGTTTTTCAAATTCCTGAAGTAGATAATAATAATAATAATAATAATAATACATTTAATTTATATTTGACGTTTGGACTTGGTGAGGCGGGACACAATTCCATGGAGACGGCCTTGTGGTCAGACACAACCAGATCCTACACTACAAGATTGCTGAGAGGAGCAGAGTCAGTGATGACAAGATCCAGAGTGTGTCCCATGTTGTGGGTGGGGACATCGACAAGTTCAATCCAGTAGTTGGAGAAATTCAGATCCAAAACGACATGCAGGGGAGTCGACATGAATGTTCATATCTCCAAGTACTAAAATATTGGCAGAGGTTTTGTAAAATGTCGACAAAAGGATGTACATCTCAGAGATGAAGGCTGGGTTGTGTTTGGGTGACCGGTAGATTAGAAGTATGGTCATGGAGAAAGGGGGTTTACAATTAAATGCCAGGCATTCAAAAGAAGAGATCTCTGGCAACGGCAGTGGAGACAAGTCCAAATCCCTGCGGTAGATGACAGACAGACCACCGCCACGACCAGTGCTGCGGGCTTTCTGGAGGTGACAGTAACCGGCGGGACAGGTCTCATTCAGGACAGAAAAATCATCTGTTTGTTTCCAGGTTTCTGTAAGGCACGTAGCGTCCAGACACTTCTCCAGAAGGTGGTCATGTATGAGGCATGATTTGTTTGTGAGAAATTTTGTATTAAAGAGTTCGATTTTAATACTAGATGGAGCAGTGAGTCTCTGTATTGGCCGAAGAATGTTGAATCGTATACTGTCCCATAGTGCAAAGTGCAGGTGAGGCATGTGTGTGTGTGTGTGTGTGTGTGTGTGTGTGTGTGTGTGTGTGTGTGTGTGTGTGTGTGTGTGTGTGTGTGTGTGTGTGTGTGTGTGTGTGTGTGTGTGTGTGTGAGTCCAGAGGACATCCCAGGAGCGAACTGGCCTTCCTGATAAGTTTGTCCAGTTTCCTCCTATCAGCAGCTGAGATGCTGCTGCCCAAGCAGACCACTCCATAAAAGATGGCCGATGCCACCACAGAGTCATAGAAGGTCTTCAGGAGCACCCCCTGCACTCCAAAAGACCTCAGTCTCCTCAGCAGATAGAGTCGGCTCTAACCCTTTCTATAGTGCTGTGGAGTTGTGAGTCCAACTTCTTGTGAGTTAGAAGAAGGAACATTTCTGGAATGAGTTGTATGAAGTAATGGAAGAGTTTTCCCAGGGGTGAGAGAGTGGTGGGTGGAGCAGAATTCAATGGCCATGTATTTGAAGGAACAGAGTAGATGATGAGGTGAGGGGCACGTATGGTGAAAAGGACAAGAACATGGAAGGACAGATGGCAGTAGATTTTGCAAAAAGGATGGAAATGGCTGTTGTGAATAGAAGCGGGAAGGCATGTAAGAGCAGAGGTAGGAGCATGGAGGGGGACTACATCCTATGCAGAAGATGCAATCTGAAAAAGATTGGAGACGGCTTGGAAGTTGGCAAAGGAAAGCTGTTGTGTGAATTACAGGGAGAGGGGAAACAGGCTGTGGGTGGTCGTGAAGAACTGCCGGATGACTGAGCAACTACAGCAAATGTCCTAAGGGAGACAGGCAGGAAGATGCTTGGTGTGTCAACTGGGAAAGCGACAGAGAATAAGGAGACTTTGTGGTGGAATGAGGAAGTTCAGGAAAGTATGAGCAGGAAAAGGTTAGTGAAGAAGAAGTGGGATTGCAAAAGAAATAAAAAAAAGTAGGCAAAGGAACAAGAGATGCGGCTAAAGGCGAAGAGTGAGGTTGCAAAGGCTGAACAAGAGGCCTATGACGAGTTGTATGAGAGATGGGACTCTAAGGAAGGAGAAAGGGGCCGATTGGTGAAACAGAGACATCAAGATGAGAAGAAAATTTTGGGGACTGTTGACCAAACAAATGAGAGAGCAAGGGGTGGAGGCTGCGAGAATTGTATATCAGAAAGTCCCAAGGATCAGTAAGGCTGATGTTAGAATTACTTTGACGAGAATGATCCCCTAAGAAAGATGAGGCCTGGATGCTGCCTGTTTTGCTTTTAGCCACAGCCAGCTTCAGTTGGCACTACAATTAAGTTTCTGTCAATATCAAATTTATTATCAAATATCAAATTTCTCTTAAGATGGGCCCATAACCTTGCAAATCCTGTGTCTAACTTTTGCTGCAAATTCTGTGAGAGGATGGATTACAATTCTAATATGTTAATCGACTCTTTGTTTCTTCTACTCTGTTTGAAGTGAAGGGGATGTTTGGATTCCTCGCCTTGTTCCTGCATTATCTCACGCTGCCCCAGCAAAGACTTTGGTCAAGTCAGAGCAGAGCATGTCTGCCATCAGATGTTCATATTATCGTTGCCTTGCCCCACCAAAAGCTGCAGTGCTGTTTTCACATGACTATCCAGTCAAACGCATCAGGAATCTCATCCAAATTCACAGAATGACTTTTTCTTACAGCACTGGAAAAAACTATAAATTACTTTATGCTTTATACTTTTAAAACTGAGGTTTTTCCCGGCAAACCATCCTGTACGTAGTGAAAAAATGTTGTGTGTGTGTGACTGCCATTCAAATAATAGTTTCTTCCTTGATTCAGCAAGCTGGTTCTTTTAAATTTAAAGTCCATTTAATGGAGTCATATCCAGCTTTTCTGAAATAAATGAGCCAACGAGCAGTTCTATCAGTAAGTCATAGGAAAACTGTTTTCACTTGATTCACTTAATGTCCTGTCAAGAATCCAAAGAGTTCCATGCTGTTTTCTTTCTCACATGCTACCTCAGATGTAGTGGTATGTGAGAGTGACAGGCATTTTGTGACATAATTTCCTCTATATTTGTATTGTGTGATGTGGGTTGTTGAAGGCTTGTTTTGCCCACGCTCTGAAGTTCTCCAGAGTGTAACACATATACTTGAAATGCCATTTAATGGGCATCAATCTCCGCTATAAAAGCAAATATTGCAAAATAATTAAGGTTTCATGTGTTTGAATCAAGAGAAATAATATAGGGCAGAAAATGCGGTAATTTATGAAAGTCTTTGATGCTTAGACTCTTCAGGGAGAGAGATCCCCCATGGAGATGGGATCTGTTGGTGGCAGCGGATAACTCTGCTGAGACTGATGAGGTAATTTTGAAGGTATTGAATCTCTGAAGATTGATCATTGATGGGGGTTGTGCATAACAGCATGACAGACATAGACGAACAGAGAGAATCATACGATGATAGGCTGCTCTTGGATCTATGAAAAGATCCTATCTCAATTGACAGCCCCAAAACTTGACAGTAAGATATTTAGATAATGCTTGCATGAGAGGTGTGAATGATGGGATAGTATGAAGATAAACTAGGTCTAAGTCTTCAGGTCTGAATTCTCACTACAGCTTGATTTAATTTAGACAGCTGAAACTGAACTCAAACGTAAGGTTAATGCTCTCTTTAAGCTTTTTTTTTTGGTTATTTACTGAAATGTCTATGTGTTTTATTGAACCGAGATTAAACAAAAAACGTCATTTACTCCACACAGTTAATTTGTGTCTATTTCAGTTTCCCCCAAATTGAACAATAAATGAAGGCAATAAAAAAAAAAAGAATCAGTAAAATATCACGATTGAAGCCACACAGATTCAGCTGGGAAACAGATTGCCTCCACGATGAACATTCTTTGTTAAACTCGCAGCAGCTGCAGCACCATCAACCATCAACAGTCAGATTGAAAACAGAAGAAATTTTGAATGATGCCTGACTTGATTTCAGACTCATGGCATGAGCGCTAACCCAAGCGACATTGGAATGAGGTAGAGCCGGGGATTAGGTGATGCTCAAATCTTTTAAAAATGGAACTCTGCTTCGCACACAAAGTCATTCCACTGAAAGACTGTGTTTGCTGGCACACCATTCAACTGCTCTGTGGGCAAAGAAATGAAAATCTATTAACATCATCTGGTTTTGGACAAACAGCACCGAGTTGTATTTTTGTTCAATGCAGGGAAAGGATATTTTTTTGTTCTTTAATAAAGGTGATCCAAACATAACGGGTATTCATTGACATACTTAAATTTTAATAATAATTATAATTTTAAAATCCAAATTGATGGTTAATCAACTGGAAGACCTTCAACAGTCAATTGTCTATGGGTAATAACTGAAAAATAATGGAAGTGTATAACCCAGTTTGTCATCCAGCTTTTATTAACTTTATAAACAAGTGCCATCCCACTGTTTTGTATTGAAAGGTCAACAAGGAGGTCAAAGTTTAAACAGCACGGCATCAAACCATGCAGTTTCCCTTGCTGTAATGTTTGACTTGAGGAAAAGAAACACTGTATCCTTGGATGCAGATGCAGCCCTTCTGGAAAGGCAGAAATGATCAATCCAAATTCATTTGTGCTGATGTGGACTGATCATAACCTCCATCAGAGGTGAATGTGAGTGAAATGATAAAGAAAATGAAGTTTAGACAAGAAAATAGTCGTAAAAAAATAAATCCTTAATTAATCACATAAATAATGAACAACAGTACAACATAGTGAATTTATTTCTCTGCATTTGACCCATCCCTGTGGGAGCAGTGGGCAGCCCCTTTGAAGCACCAGGGGAGCTAGGGTTCAGTGTTTTGTTCAAGGACCCCACGAACAGGTAGACCTTGGTGGAAGTAGAACCCACTACCTTCCAATCTTCGGATTAGGAGAACTGTAGAGAGAGAAAACTCATAGGATGGATTGTACTCTACATCTTACTGGTACCTCAACCGGTTTGTATCCAAGACCTCAGCCTCCTGCATACTTTTAAGGTTGGGTCACTTTCCAGCAAAAAGGCTTGACGTCTCCGGAGCAGCTGAATTGAAATGGTCTGAAAAAAAATTCTGCTTGAAACTGTCCAGGATACTCAATCTGCTGTTTTGCATGATAGACAAAAACGGCATACAAACAGAGTGATCATACGGAAAGACATAGGAGACAGAAACTTTTACTTATAACAGATATGGAAATTTCACTCTGAGGCCAGCATTTTCAAATCATGTTTTCCATTTCCTCATTCACAATACGAAACGTTACTGGCATTTTTAATTAGTCTGCCTTGGACAGAATTTTTGAAAATCTTTAACCGCAGAAATTAATATGGGGAACAAACCAAGGTTATCAGAAAGAGTGATATGCCCCGAGAAAAACATTAGCGGCGCATGAAGCTTGTTGTGGAAGCGGGGGGTCAGGGGGACCTGAGAGGACCTTTTTTAAGGATCCACTGTCTGCTAAAGATATCAGAGCCTCCTCTCTTCAATTATCAACACTCTTTCTTTTATCCAACTCAGATAATGAATCAATCAGAGACAAAGACATTTATTGCACAAATACGAAGACATATACCAACACCCTTTTAAATATGATGAATACATTGTTTGATTTGAATTGGATGACATGAGAATGGCACAATTTTAAACTGTTATAAAAATAACCAAATGGATTCTTTGGATTGCTGCGGTGGATGATCTGACTGGAAAGAGATACTTGAGTCACCCCTGACAGAAGGAGTCAAATCATCAGTAGGCTGGCGTCACTGATCCCCACATGGTCCTCTTCTGCTGCATTGCCCTCTCTGCCTGTGTTTTACACCAAACGTCCAAAGGGACTCTTAGCAGATAGACTGGATCCCACCACTCTTGGGAGGTAGGAAGTTGGCTCCATGTACTGCTGAACTTGAGAGCATCTCCTCCCTGGGAGAAGGAGGCCGACCAGTGTTATTTGCTGGAAACCGACAACAGGTGTTGGTCTGTTCACCATAAACTGCCTCTAACTGGGCTGAAAGACCCCCAGAGGAGAGCGGACACCTACACATGTGCAACTTAACCACACACACACACACATACACACACACACACAACACACAGAACACCTTAGGCTGGCTGGGTGGGCCTGTTTGCTGAAACAACAAGGAGCATCAAGACTGTCAACATAGCCTTATTCTGATTGTTTGTTTCCCTATTTTTAAATACTCATTTAGTCCCTCTTTCTCCCTCAAAGCACTGCAAAAATGTGTCATAACTATCCTGGAGCAGTTTTCCCATTAAATGCCAATGTCATTGTTAAAGCTTCGTAATCATTTAATGAATTTGCAGGCTAGAATGGGAATGGTAAGAATATGACCTTTTGAGTGGTTCTTATAATGATTTGATAGATCATCTGGTCCTGCTTACATCCACCCACCACAACGCAGCAAACAGAAGCAAAATCTGTCCGGTTGATGCAAATGATGTGAATGATTTTTGTGATTTGCTCAAGTTCTTCATCCCACAGTTAGATTCCCACTGGTAGAGTGAAGTAAGACAAAGAAGATCAATGTAAAAATGTGGTTTGGTGTGAATGCAGCATTACTTAATGTTGAAGTTATTTGTATGCATTACTTAAATGTTGACAAATTAACTGCTGGACGAGTGACTGAACAACTGAACAAGACCAGATTCTTAAAATCTGAATAGACATAGTCACGATGACATAACAAAGAAGCCTTTAGTACGCTGACCTTATCGGCTTTCAGCTTGTGGCTTTCAGTATATATGAATATAAATACACATTAATACTTTTTATTGCAGCTCAGAATTTCTGAAGATATACGTATTGGATTTAAAATTTTTAAATATATGTTATCTGCCATTTGAAGCATTGGCTTCCATTCATCGTCCTTTATATTCAAATCGTTAGGATTTTTTAAGTTTGTTTGCACTTGATTGTATTCGTTCAGTTTTGTAATGACTTGATCTTCTTAACAAGTATCCCTATGTGTTGTCTAGCAACTACTTGAACACATTAGTGGCTCACATCCAGACTGACAGCTGAATGACATTTCCCTTTATTACTCTGGACACAAGAATTCTGTTTTGAGTCAGTCTCAAGATATTGAAAAAGTGCTGAATGTGGCGAAAATTTTTTCAATGGAATATTTGACATTGTGTGAAACCCATTCTTGCCAGATGTTACTGTTTCTGTAATAGCACAGCTTCTCATTGTAACTGCGGGGTTGGCCCTTTAAAGTCGATGATATGTGTCTACAATCAAGAAGACCAAAAGTTGAATCAATGGCTCTTTCTTTAGCCGTGTTATTGTACATAATGCATTGCAGGAGCTGCTGCATGGCAAACCATAAACCTTTCTCAACATGACTATAAACTAAAACTCTCATAGAGGCTGAGGAGCATCAGTGAAACAGAAGGCAGCGTGACAGGATGAGGCGGGGCTTCTGTTCTCCAGTCCGCCCTCTAAGTCTAACCAGTCTGTGGTGCAACCTCCTCCACTGCCATCTGACGTGATTGACTCCTCCACTGGCGGCGCTGTCAGCAGCCTGGCAGGAGAAACACTCAGTGGCATGTCTGGGGTTTTTAAATGAGCATGACACTTTTACAGGCCTATTTTGTTTTCGACATGTAAATTGGAGATCTTTAAGGGTAGGCAATAGTTAATTTTTCGGACTGTCAGGCCAGGCAAACTTTCTCCTAGGCTGTCTTTGAGAAACAGCATCAGCTCTATGTGAGAAGGCAAAAAGGTTAATTCCCAAAACCATAACCCATTCACTTTAATGTTTGGCCAATTCTTTGTTGTGCTCCCAGGTTTCTTTCTTAATTCAAGGTTAATGCATGTTTTTCTATTTTTCTTTTTTTTCCTGGCCAAACACTTTCTTCCTCCCTCTCAGCCTTTTTTGCCAATCAATACCTTTTCCATCTCTCTGCAGTTTGCGTTTTCTCGCCCCTCCTCCCCATCCGCTCCACTCCATCCTCCAATCTCCCTCCTCTCCATGTGTAAATTGCGGGTGGATGGAGTTTTGGTTTGTGGGAAAGCTGCTTGTAGAAAATTTTCCCCCCTCTGTGCTAACGTGTTCACCGGCTGGACAGCACATTCTTTCCACCTCTGTCGGCCTCGCGGGTCAAACAGAACCATACCTCCTTTTCTTCCCCCTCCTCGTCTATTTCTCCCTCCACTCTCTCTCCCCTCTCTCCCCCTGGTTAATACACTGATCTGAGCTGCGGGGAGCCTCAGATATGATGGCGGGAGGGGTGGGGGCTGGCGGACGTTTTGGTTGAATCACACTTTCCAGTGGTTTCTCCTTCCTCTTATGTTTTTCAGGTGCTCCCACTGCTAAAGAGTTAAAAAAAAAAAAAGAGGAAAAGGTTTTAAATATAAACACATGTGGCACCCCCGTAACGTGACTGTTTCCATTCTAGACACTTGATTTATGGCTGCCAGCTAAAACACAACACGCAGGATAACAGGGAGTACGGGGTGGAAGAGATACATCTGTCACGACGGACAGACTAAGGATGGAAAAAAAATAGCCAATGCTCATTAGATTGCAATAAATGCAGGCTTCTCTAAAACTCGCCAAACATTCCACTAGTACCAGTTTGTTGAAGTTGTCTGTCCTTAACTTTACCAGAGGTGGGGTATCTCGCTGTTGTTCCATTCACATAATCAGGGAATTGAAGCCATCATGAGACCGACAGTAGAGACATGCTGTACAGTTTGTGCTCGAGATGAGTCATCTTGTACTTAGCGAGACGTTTCCCTCATTGCGTCTTTTAAACAGTCCATCACCTGCGGTAATAGCCATCATGACCAGAAGCATAGACTCTGACTAATGCTGACGCGAGGCAAACACAACAGCTGCCGGGTTGATACAGTTCGAAGAAATCTAGACTAACTGTGGGAGAGTGGAAAAAAGCAGCGCAGACTCTTGTTCTACATTCCATTCTACGTTTTCATGAAATGGTTTGGATTCAACTTGGGAAAGGGGGAGCTGGTCATGATTCCCTGATGTGGCAACGTGGTGAGGTCATGGCAATAGATTTCAGAGAAATGATATACATTTACCCAGAGGAGCTCATAATCGCCTGGGAGACACGTGAGGAGCAAACATGCTTCAGTCAGGAGCGAGATGGTTTTAAGTCAATGAAGTACAGTCTTCCCAGACTTTGAAGAACCGAGAGGAAGAGCTGTTGAGCATGAATGTGAACAAAGGGTGCCTGTTCTGAAGATTAGAGGATATTTGAGGTGTTATAGAGGTCAGATCACCTACCTGACTTGTGAGGTAACTTAAACCTTAACCTAAACAGGCTAAGTTGGAGAAAATGATGGGAGGGAGCGTATGATGAGCTCATTTGTTTTTCGCCTGAGGTCCTGAAGAGGGGTCAGGGGTGCATGCTGTCAAGGGGAAGGGGGATAACTGAGGGTAAATGCAGGGTTGGGTGAGTCATTTAGCTAAATCGACATGTAATGAGAAAGCGCTTAGTTCTTTTCACTGCCTTTTTCATACCAGTCACATGAAAGTGAGCATGGCATTTCTTTCCATGTTCTCTCCTGCTTTTAAGTCATACACGCAATAACATAAACCAGCTCGAACAAACACACACTCCATCAGACTCTGTAATAAGTCTGTAATAACATATGAGTTGAATGTCATGCATCAAGCTGCCAACCCAAAATGTTTAAAGTGGAGTGAACACGTGAACACTGATGAGGAGGAAACAAAAACGGTAGCTCTCCTTTAAGCGATGGTATGTCTTGCTTTTGTTTATTTTAAAAAGAAATCAAATCCAACCGAAAGCCTGAGTATAAGTGTTTCTACAGAGACCCAAAACGATGGATCATATGTCTGAGTGGATAGGTTCTACAGAGTTCCAGAGTAGAGTAGGTATAGAAAAAATGTTTAAATGCAGGAGACGGAAAATATCATAAAACTTTGGCTGCCCACAATCTTCTCTTCCCCTCCTCCAGCCTTATTAGTAATATTAATGACTCTGGCAGAAAGAGCACTACTGCGCGAATTACCTCAATTTACTGATTTTATTATTTATTCACGGCTTTATTTAAATCTGTTTAATCTCAAATCGACCTAATATGGGGATGTAATCCTCCTGATAAATACAACATGCTATCTGTTATCGTAAAGAACAATGTGCAACTGTCATGAGGTAAAAGAGACAGGTATTTAGTAATGATTAATTATCAAACTGCCTGCCAAATTTTATGAAATTATCTGACAAAGACACCCCTACTTCCTCTTTCTGGCATCCAAATCTGGATTAAATTGTCAACCATTTAAGCTTGAGCCTGATATCCTTTACAATCGTGGATCCAACCTTTTTCCTTCATTCTAAACTTCTTCTGGCTACAGATATTTCCATTACATAATGGCGCACTGTTAAGTTTGATAAATGTTTCATTGCTTGTTCTACATTCCTACTGTAAACCTCAGTTAATCTGAGAGCAGCTTTTGGAATAATTTTTAATCACATAGAGTATTGACCCTAAATGATCTCCAAGGATTCTTTTCCCATCTTTGATGTATTGCTTGTACATTGAAGTTAACCATTTGCATGAATGCGCTAAACCATAGCTTTCAATTTAAGGCATAAGAATGCTCAACGTTAAAAAGGGTAAAGATACAGATACTTTGGTCTTCCCCTTTTTCTCCATATCCATCATCTCTCATCAATATATTCACTACCCCTCCTCTTTACATGTCCAAACTGAATCATGTCCAAGCACTCACTGACTGGAGAACTATTTCAGCATCAACAGCCTTATTTTTAATCCTTGATAATATTGCACTGGAAAAGAGACAAAAATCTTCATGACCACAAGTCGACTGTCATGTTTTCATCAGTGTTGACTACTGTGGAGAAATTTGGCCAAGAAATGAGGGCTCTCCTTTCCCACTGAATGTCAGAAGTCAGTTGCTGTTCATGAGTGTTTGTCAAGTGAAAAAGAGGTATTAATTTGATCTCTGATATTGATAGTAGCTTTATTTTTAATTAAACTGAGACACATGGCAATAAAACATAATATAGCAAAACGTGTCTAAAGATGCCAGTAAGGCGTCATCAATAAGTTGCAGTCCTGAAAGCCAAGCATAAAGAAAATCATGGTGTGACACCAAATGTAGTTAAGTAGCAGTCAGCTATAAAACTTATTAAGGTAAAGCTATTACTAGCTAACATTTACAAATTATCTAGCTGTGTCATTAAAGCCAATGTTTATTTATTTTACCTCATCAACTCTGCCAACATGTGATGACTCAGACAAATAATGGTTTCCTTGGGGAATCCGTCAACATCAGAAAGGAATTTATCACCCTGTGAGTCAGACCATTTTCCACTTTTCCAGACTGAAGGAAGGGCAGCCCAGTGGGGTTGGAGGCCTTGTCTGTTGGCTGGGGGTGGGAGTTGGCTTATTCATCATAAACCCTCCTTCTTCAGCCTCCCCCCAACCACCAGGGACATTAACGACCATGTGGGGCAAATGATAGTCATGGAAAAATGGTAACATCCAAAGTCTAGTGCACCTCTGCTACTTTACAGGAGGGAAGAAGTGATATCATGTTATCCAGAACCCAGAAGAAGACGGGAAGCAGGGAGAGGGAGTAGGAGAGAGTGAGACAGGCTTGTGACATGGTATAAAACAGGGATGTAGGGAAATATGATTCCACATACTATAGGAATATTTTACTTGGCAATATTGTATCCATGCAAAAAGTGTCAATATTTTATTATTTCAAATGATATGTAATGTACTAGAAAAAGCCGTCAGAGAGCCTAAAACTCCGCCAAGTGGCAAAACTTTCGTCTGAACCTACTTTGTTGCTTCCTCTCTCATTCTTATCATGTGTTCAGCATTCTGTTTTATACTCTGATCCAAACTCCTACACTTTGAGAGGGGGCATAATCTTAAACACATATTGTTGCATCATTTCCTGTTCCACTCCAGTATTCAACATCAAAGGAATGAGTCATAACAGTACCCAAGGTTTAAAAATGTTTCTTGCAGATTTCTCCTTTAATGTCTGACTTATTTCCAGGATCTAAATCCACTGAAAACTCCAACAAGTTATCTGAGTATCTCTCAAATTCTCTGAAGCTGGTTGTCTCCTGCGACTTCCACTTCAGCATCTCTGTTCAGCCCACGGGGGCCCCAGCTCCCACCCCCAATGGAACATCAAAAGATCAAAGGAACAAATTCATCAATAATTGACTGAGCAATTACTGAGCAAAGGGGCTTATCCTTTTTTTTTTTTTAAGGTTCATTTATTTTATTTTAAAAAACACGTAACGTCAACACCATTTAATCATCTGTAGGTGGGTGAAATTCCATGCAAATTGGTCATTTAGTTTTGCCATAGTCTTGCAAACAGAAAGACATACAGACAGACAAACAAATGCAGGTGAAAACATATCTTCCATCCCTGGTGGAAGTAATATTGCTAATTGAATGTCTTTGTGCATCAGACTAATAAAATCAATTGCTTCCTTGGTCCGCAAGATGATGCTATAGAGGTTTTTCTGTGATGTCAGCAAAGGCGACAGCAGTCTGCAGGAGGATGTTGATAAACATCTGGACCAATTTTTGGATTTCTAAGAAGGAAAGGATGAATGAGATGTGAGTAACGTTGTTAAGTACTACAATTAAAAGGGTTAACCTTAAATGAGAGGTCCCCAAACCCCGGGCCGCGGACTGGTACCGGTCCGTGGGTCATTTGGTACCGGGCCGCACAGAAAGAATAAATAACTTACATTATTTCCGTTTTATGTATTATCTGAGTCTGAATGATGTTTTATTTTGAAAAATGACCGGATTCTCACCGTTATGTCAAGACGCTTATGTCAGTCCCGTGATATGTTCCCGCTAAAATTAAACCCACAAGCTGGAAAGTTTCTTTGCAAAGGGGAAAAGGCTCAGTGAAGAGACAGAACAAGAGCTTACGACTTCCAAGAAAAAGAAAAGTGCATTTAACAGACAATACCAGGAGTCCCACTTAAAATATGGATTTATCGGAACAGGTGATTCCCACGCATCAAGCCCGCTCCGTATAATATGTGACAACCGGCTCTCTAATGAGGCAATGAAGCCTTCAAAACTGTTTCGCCACATGAAGACCAAGCACCCTGCATTAAAAGACAAGCCTTTGGAGTATGTTGAAAGAAAAGCACGTGAACAAGAAGGACAGAAGCAATTACTGAGGGCCACCACATCAACAAATGCGAGTGCAATGAGAGCATCGTACATGGTGGCTAACCGTATTGCTAAGGCTAAGAAGCCATTCACTATTGGTGAAGACTGGATCCTGCCCGCAGCTAAAGACATTTGCCGTGAACTTCTAGCAGAGGCTGCGGTTACAAAGATAGCACAGGTGTTCTTTTGGCCAGCATCATCACTCGGCATATTGAGGAAATAGCGGAGGACATTGAGTCACAGTTGTGTAGAGGATTAATATAACACCGTTGTACGCACTCCAGGTTGACGAGTCCACAGAAATTGACAACAACGCCATTCTAGTTTATCTGCGATATCTTTATCAAGAGGATGTGCATGGGGATATGTTATGTGCACTATCGTTGCCAACCAAAACTACAGCCGCAGAACTATTCAAGTCGCTAGATGATTATATATCAGGAAAACTGAAATGGTCCTTTCGTGTCGGCATATGCACAGACGGAGCTGCTGCCATGACCGGACGGCTATCTGGTTTAACGTCTCGTTAACGGAATGTGAGTCAACGCATTGTGTCATTCACAGGGAAATGCTGGCTAGCCGAAAAATGCCACCGGAACTTATCAGGGTATTGAATTATGTTGTTAAAGTTATTAACCATATCAAAGCACGTGCCTGTTTGAGCAGCTGTGTGAGGAGATGGACGCGGAGCACAGACACCTTCGCTTACATAAAGAAATAAGATGGTTATCCCGAGGGAGATCGCTGGCCAGAGTGTTTAAATAACGAGAGCCGCAGCAGAGATTTCTCTCAGAAAAAAATTCACCGCTGGCAGCACATTTCAGTGACGAGGAATGGGTCACAAAACTCGCTTACTTGTGCGACATATTCAACCTGCTCAATGAACACAATCTTTCACTTCAGGGAAAAATGACAACTGTCTCCAAGTTGGCAGATAAAGTAGCTGCATTTAAAGCCAAACTGGATTTGTGGGGACGGCGCGTGAACAGAGTTATATTTGACATGTTTCAATCATTGGCGGGGATTTTGGAAGAAACTGAGCCCGAGCCTTCATTCTCCCTGCTGGTGAACGATCACCTGTCTTTGCTTTGGAAAGAGTTTGAGCGCTACTGGCAACTGCCAAGGAATGGATCCGCGACCCATTTGTCAACAAACCAGGTGAATCCAGCATGTCTACGAAAGAGGAAGATCAACTGCTGGAGATCGCAAATGACGGCGGCCTTAAAAGTATGTTGGAGACAACATCTCTGCCGGTGTTCTGGATTGAAGTCACGGCAGAATACCCTGAGATCGCCACGACAGCACAGAAAACCCTGTTGTCATTTCCGACATCCAATCTGTGTGAAGCGGCGTTTTCTGCCATGACAGCAACCGAATAAAATTACGGAGTAGACTTGACATAAGCAACACACTTCAGGTGTCATTGTCTCCTATTACTCCTAGATGGGATCGTATCCTTGCAGAGAAACAAGCTCAGGGCTCCCACTGATTAAGCGTTATGGTGAGTTGTATTTTTCATGCATTTTATATTTGTTTTTGTGGTGTATCTTATTTTGAAGGCATGTTTAAACTTTACCATAGAGGGCAGAGAGTGTTAGTGGGCAGAGAGGATGTTACTCAAGTTATGTTGTTGGCGTGATGTTAAGAGGACGCTGTTAATAAAGTTTCATTGAGTGCACAGTGGATTCACGTTTATTATTATATTTAGAAAATACCACAGTTTTTATGCCGGTCGTATTATTTTATTTTGTTGTATTTATCCGCCTCACCTTACAGGCCGGTCCGTGAAAATATTGTCTGACATTAAACTGGTCCGTGGGGCAACAAAGGTTGGGGACCACTGCCTTAAATGACAACATCAAGAGAAAGTGTTGTCCGAAGAAAGCAAGGCTAACAATAAATTAGCGACACTGAAAAGTTAACCATCACTTGACAAAGCTGCTTCCCAATTCAGAGCAAGCTTAGAATTAAACACTGTCAAAAACCTTCTTCATGTGCCAGGACCTATAACCATACAATGCATCTGAAAATAAAGGCTTTTGTTATATATATTGGTAACTTTGGAACCAAGTTTCATTTTTATATGCTCAGCCATACTCGCACTCTACAAAGAGGGGAGAAATATATTTTTTTTTAAAAGAAAAAAAAAGGAAAGTTTGTGTTATGATAGTTGACATTATAACAGCTTGTTTACCAAGGACCAAGGAATAGCCATGGCCATCTAATGCGCTCAGAACAACAGCCTCGCCCTCTTAACAGTTCAGTTTGTAAGCAGAAGAAACATTAATGCCTTGGAAGGTTTTTTTGGTTAGCTTGGTGTTTCACTTTACCACCAATAAAGAAGACTCAAATGAGTTGAAAATAGATTTTTATTTGACAAAACAGTTGTTTGATCAATCCATTCATTTTCATCCATTTTTCCGCTTAACATGTACAGTGTCATGTGGGCTGGAACCCACTCCAGCTGTCATTATGCGAGTGGCATGGTAGACACTGGATAACAGGGCCAAACAAAAAAAGATGTTGTGGGGACATCATTGCAATTGAAAAAGGTAATATATGTCACAGTGTATAATGATACAAAAATGTGTTGTAATACACAGCTTATCGCAAAATGCTTAAAATCGCAACCTGATTGTATCCTGACTTAATTATAGTGATATTATCATTTCGTGGGACCTCTAAGGTTTCCCACTCCTAGTATACTGTGACTGTGCTTGTGATGATAATGCATCCCTCAGCAACTGAGTTCAGGATCTGTGTTGTAGAGAGCAGAGCTCTGCTGCGGTCCGTTGTGCTCCACAGGCCCTGCTGGAGACAACATCACACGCTCCTGTGGCTGGATTATTAGGTCATGTTGAACCCACTCTTAAAGAAACGGCACCTCAATCATATCCTGAATTTAGAGTACATGTGGGCTCTTGAGACTACTTAATACCGAACATGCCCCGCCCTGCCCCCCCTCATTTCTCTATCTCCTCTGTTTTTCTTAACTTCCATTTCATGATCTCTGGCGTCATATTTTTGGACTCTGTTCTCAAATCGGCTTAACTTTCCTCCCAACTGAATTTACTCTCTTCTCCCTCTGTGTTAGTCATGATAATTTTGCATAAACCCGGATAGTGAAGAGTGAAGAACAGGAAATAATGTAGAGACACGAGAAAATGCAAGAGATTTGCATCAAAGGAGATTGTTGTGAGCGAGAAGCACGGCTCAGATTTGGTTTGGAACAAACATCTGGCAAACAGCTTTCTACTCATCCCTTCAGCAAACAAACCTCTCTCTCTTCCTTTTGTGTTAAACAGATCTGTATGACAGTAAAATGAGGAGATGTTTTATAACCAGACTATTTTATAACCAGACTTATACACTTCACTTTCGGCTAGTTACTTTTTATTTGACTTTCAATTACAGATTTGTACGATTCGATAAATCCCTGTCCATTCTAAAAAGCACAAATCAATAAAAAATATTCTAATGTTCTCTTCAGCAGTGTTATAAAGTGATTAAAGGGTCTCTGGATCAGACAGGAAGTCACTTACATTATTTCAGACTAACAATTCCAATACACCGCATATAACATCTCGCTCCCTAGTGGTGAGAATGAGAAACAAAATCCTTGCGGTGCTAAAATCTCCTCTCGCATTATCACAGAATACGCAGAAGCAAAGCATGTAAGCAGACAACAAGCAAAATGCTGGAGTCTTGTGAACAACATCTTCTATTTTAAGTGTGTAAAGGCTGAAAAAAACAGTTTGGAAATAAATTAAAGGATAAACTCTCCCCACAGTATTTGCATGAGGAGCAACATCAAGCACTTTTGAATTTCAAGAAGACCAAAAGAGAGTGTCTGGCCTGCGGTTTCTGTGCAGAGGCGATGGTTTCTGATTCATTAGTGCTCTTGAGTAAAATATATGCAAATAAGTTATACATCTGATCTCCATCTATGTTCTTCAGATATATTTTTCGTTCGGCGTTTTGCACTTCCCACTTTTTCCTCCATACTGCTGATGTGTCACCAGCCCCCCTATTCTTCTTCTTTCCCCCCTGTCTCATATACACACACACACACTCAGACACACACACACACACACACACACACTCTAGCGGTTCCAGATGTGTGCAGGGATGATGTCATAGCAGACCCGAGGCATTGAACCTCTTCTCTTCTCTCCAAAAAACATCATTTCCGGACGAAGCAGAGCAGCGAATCTCTGAAAACTTCCCAGGCGACTTTGTGTGAGTTTGCAGTGCTTAAAGCAGGGCTATCTCTCACTGATTAGATAAGGAGGTGGATTTTTCTGAGTCACAGTCTGTACTGAACTCTCCCAAGAGGCTTCCACCATCTGACCCTTCAGTCCCTGGAAATGCGCTTCCACGTGCCTACAGTATGTATGTGCATACTCCACTTGACCACCGACAGTACCTCAACATCCCAAAACGTGTTTACATCAGCCCCTGAGCAGATGTGGCTTTGTTGAAAAGGGGTTTAACTGCCATTGATAATGAGCGTAGAAGAGGAGGAGGGGTTGGAAAGTGTTGTGGTGGTTGCTAGACGATGCAGCGTAAATAAAGTGCAGGAAAAAAAAGGAGGGGGCCATGTAAACTCTGGTCTTCTAGCTCTTCAGGGGATCATGAAAAGTGGGATGACAACTGATGGATGACATAAGCTCTTCCCTAACCCGGATACAAACTACAGCTGGACCAGAATTTGGGCGTCAGACACCAGCTGGAAGGAAAAAACTCACCTACAAGTCCATCACGGTGGAGTCTTGAGTTTCTGTTTCTACTTATAGTATTTGTGAAACAACGTGTTCATGAAAGTAGTATTTCTATTTTTGCGACTACATGACATTTAATTTATGACTCTAGAATTATATTTTTATCTTTATCGATAATTATCACATTTTTATTTTTAGGGTTTTTGTATTGTAGTATCATTAAAGACTGTTTATAGTTCCAGACTGAAATCCTATGTATATTAATTATGCTGATGCTTATTTGCAACTGTAATCAAGGGCTTTTTATAAACTGAATCTATTTGTTGAAATATAAAATAATAAGTCCAGAGACTTGATGGTGGTGCAACATGACGACAGTTCGCAGCACGAGGCATCAGCCCGCACTCATCATCTACTCATCAAGCAGAACAGCTATATATACATTAAAAAATTCACATCAGCACTACCCTACAAAATAATAGCACTAGGAAAGAGCGGAAACAGAAAGTTTATCATGTGTTTTCATTGGCCATCAACTTAAAAAAATAGGTTGCACAAAGTTGAGTTAATCTTGTGACACGTTAACAGTGGATATGTAAAGGCTCTTTAATGTTAAACTCTGGTGGGGACGGAGCTTCTGTGTTCGCTTCGTTCATATTTGTTTACATGTGCCAACATGTCAATTGTAAAAGCTGTTGACAGCTGAGTGACAAGAGGAAAAACAACCAATGGAAGACAGTTTAATCAGATGGTGGGCATTTAACATGTCGGGGAGGTTTTGGCTTTGATTGTGATGCTTCTGATGGAAAAAGCTGATAATAACTCACATTTTCTTCTATACTGGAGTCACGAGGGAAGGAGGGAGAGAGGAAACGGCTGTGAGTGGTTCATCTGACTAATGTTACAACATAACAACTTTATCAAATATTAAGTTATTAGTGAGTCTGATAAACTCACCAGAAATGTTACTTTAATCAATCAACCGCCGAAACGTGTAAAAGCAGAAACTCCTTATCACCCGCTTTTATTCTGAAAACTTAGATCCACCAATGAGACTTTCATGACGTCTTCCTCCTCACTTATTACTTAATTTATTCTTGCATAAAACGTGAATTGGTCACCCTAAATGTTAAGGTCAACATCATCCGTAACGTTAAAAGCAGAAACTCCTCCTGATATCCCAGACCCCCGTCATGACAGACGTCTTTGATCCATTCCTTCTCAGGTCGCAGCGGCTGGAGCTCCTTAAGTGCTTCATTAATGTGCAAATGAAAAGTCGGTGGGTCTGATCAAGTGGATTATCGTGGGATTTATGCATAGCTTGCCGATCTTCAAATTAGCCCCTTTAAAGTTTTCAAGAAATTTTTAAGTAACGTCGGTCCTCGACAGCAAGGGTATATCCAGTGAATAAGAATCAACAGATTGTTGTTCTGCTCCCTGCATGGTAGTATCTTGGTCTAGTCTCATGGGTTTTCTTCGATGTGTTTGTGGAGTTCATTATTTCTTACTTCCACACTTCCTTTTCTAAGAGTTTGGCTTAAAAACAAACTCACGGCCGTGGTCAAGATTATTAAATGTTATGTGACGCGCATGTGTAGCGCCACTGAGGATGCACTCAATATGGATTATTCCGAAACACCGTTTACATGCAGCAGTTGTCCTTCCGAACAGAATTAGTCCACTCCCCTTCAAGGGAATGAAGTCTCATCCGGAAAGTGCCTTTTCTTTTGGAAAGGGGCATTTAAATGCTGGCTAATGTTGCCCTTTTTGTGGTCGGACAGTATAGAATAGTCTAATGTACATTTAAGGTAAAATACGGTGTGGATTTAACATCTTAGCATACCTTCTTCAAATGTATGAGGGAAATTTGATTCTATATCATTTTCAGCCTTAGTGTAGCATGGGCTATTGTATTGGTCAAATCGATTTAAAACAACTGAGAAAATCAATTCAGCGGCTAATCGCTGTCTTTAATCAGATTACCTGTCTTTAGCCATGAAGCTTAGGTTCCTACTGCCCACAGACAGTCAGCACACACCTAATCCCTGTCCCTGTTTGAAACCCTCCTCTTATCGGTAAAATTATATTGCAGTGATACAAAATTTGAGGAAATAATCCAACCAGCTCACAGGTAATTGGATTTGATTCTATGTTGTGATAAATACGACCAAAATCTCCTTTCTGTTTTTCTCTGCTGGGTGATTTCACTACAAAAGGCATCGTGACCGATCTCTCATCCATATCTTTATCTCACCTAGCGCATGTAGCACCATCGGTTGCACTGTTACAAATTAAGTTTTGCTATTGATTTAAATTGTAATCCCTGAATTGCTCTGAGACCAGGGCTGCTTTATCTTCCAAAGTTCCAAAGATGAGTTAAATGAGAAACTCACACCTGGTTTTACTTTCCCATGACAGTGATCAGTGACTTTGAGACCTGCTCTGTAATCCGACTTTGAGGTTCAAACTTCTGGCGGAGAAAAGCAACGACAGTTGCGACTGAATGAATGATGACCTGCAGAGCCACTGGGGTGTTTTCCCCAGACTTCTTTTAAGCAAACACAACTGCTGCAACTTCATAAAAGTTATAGATTATTGAGAGGTCATTTAATATCCCTCCAAACATTCTCAAGTAGCCGGTCTTGCTCCATTAAATAACACTTGCCTGTATTTTTAGATGGAAGAAAAAAACATTTGTGAAATAAGAACCAAGCCATTTTGGTCTGGCAGCTTCAAGAAAAGCGCCAATATCAATAGTTCACATATTAACTTTTTCCAATAGGTCAGCACCCCATGGAATATTTGATAGTTGAAGCCATAAACTCACATTGCGTAACTAAATTACAATGTTGTTGAAATTCTGTTTGAATCATAGTCGATACAGTGTAATTACTGTATAATAGCAGCATTAATTGTTAAACATACAATTTTGTGAAGTCAACCATATGTAACCTGCAGTCTCATGTCATCTTATACTTTTTCCAGGTAATCTTGTAAGTAAGCTGTGGGGGGGTTATTTCAATCAATGAATGAAACTTTATTTATAAATATATAGTGTCCCAACAGTGAGTTTTTCCTTTTTTGTCTGTTTCTATGTAACCCAAGCTCAACAGCCAATCTGGAGTTTACCCCAAAACCTTTATGAAAAATATATCCACTATTAACCTTTCGCACTGTTTTCTGTCCTTGCTTTTGAGCCCAAAACTAATATAGTAATAATAATAATAATAATAATAATAATAATAATAATAATAACAAATAATATAGCACCTTTCCACCTGACCACAATTAGTATTATGATAAAGATGCTTTACAAGAATGTAAGATATCAGTGCATTTACAGTAATTTGGAGACTTAAACAATTTATTGAAATATCAGGCGTAAAGAAAAGACTAAAAACAATGTGACACACTTACATAATCAACTTTTGTTATACGATATAAACTTTAAAAAAAAACTAAGCTTATGCTCATGTCCCCCCCAGCAAAAGTATATGCTCGAAAGACCCCAAACCTCTGCATTATACAAGGATCCCCCTGATTGAACTCATCAAATTAAACGCGAAGTTTTCCAAAAAACACTGTTTTTCATAAGAAGTGCCCCTAGTCTGTAAAATAGGAACTATTACACTAAAATCTGATATATGCAAGACTGATATTAAAGTTTGTACTAAAATAAGAGCGGCCGTCCACTTAGGTCAGCAGTTCAATCCCCTGCCCCTGCAGTCCCGTGTCCTTGAGCGAGATACTGAAACCAATTGCTCCCAATGGCTGCTCCGTCGGTGTGGCCTTAAAGGTTACTGCTCCTGAGCAGGTGGCACCTTGCAAGGCAGCCTCAATGATCACTGTCTGAATTTTTGTGTTAATGGATGAATGATTACTCGTCTTGTAAGGCGTAAGTAAGTCCATTTTCAATTTAAGATACAATATAAGATATCCTAAAGATAATTCATATAGATCAAATTTGTACTAAGTCTGACCATCGATTGAGAAATTGTAGCCCAAAAGATTTGTAGGAAATATACAAACGACCTTTCCCAAAATCAATCTACTTCTTCAGATTAAGGTCTACAGAGGTATAAAATGTAAGTGATCCATGAAAGAGCTCTTGAGTTATGGCGCCAACACGAAGGATCAGGCGGTGGATGTGGCGGCGCCGATGACATTATTGAATTCCATCGCCTGTTGTGTGCATACACACATCATTTTCTCTGTGAAAAGTCGAGGAAATTATTATTTATCTTGTTATCTCAGATTTTACTCCAGTAATTCATATATTAATCACAAGGTGGAGCTAAATGTCGCTTAACATTTACTTTTAAGGAGTTCAATCAGAAGAATTGCTGGGGTCCTTTTCATGGATATGCCAATGCTGTTGAGAGCGGAAGTGTAGACCTAGTAAATATATGATGACCTCTTTGTGCTTGAGTGCTTTGCCTGTCCTATTTAAAACACTATCAAGAAAAGTCATGTTAACTATAATCCACTAATGAAACAGCTCTTTCACACCCAAAATAATCAAATCATGTTTCCTGCACAGCTGAATGAACCACAACACTAAATCATGACTGGATCCGACATCTCTGACACAAGGGCCTACTTAGACAAATTGCACTGAGCGATTCTGAAAAAGACACATAAATCTGTAAATCCCATCCTGTAGATCAGTGGTCCCAAACCTTTTTTGAGCCATGGACCAGCTCAATGTCAGACAATATTTTCAGGGACCGGCCTGTAAGGTGAGGCGGATAAATACAACAAAATAAAATAATATGACCGGTATAAAACTGGTATTTTCTAAATATAATAATAAACGGGAATCCACTATGTACTGGTATGAAAGTTTATTAACAGCGTCCTCTTAACATCACGCCAACAACATAACATGAGTAACATCATCTCTGCCCACTAACACTCTCTGCCCATTATTTGTTAATGTTTAAACATACCTTCAAAATAAGATACACCACAAAAACAAATATAAAATGCATGAAAAATACAATGCAATACAATACAATTACCATAACGCTTAATCAGTGGGAGCCCTGAGCTTGTTTCTCTGCAAGGATGCGATCCCATCTAGGAGTAATAGGAGACAATGACACCTGAAGTGTGTTGCTTATGTCAAGTCTACTCCGTAATTTTATTCGGTTGCTGTCATGGCAGAAAACGCCGCTTCACACAGATTGGATGTCGGAAATGACAACAGGGTTTTCACAAGTAAGCAAGTTTTGGGACCCATTCCTCGTCACTGAAATGTTTTGCCAGCGGTGAATTATTTTCTGAGAGAAATCTCTGCAGTCGCTTCTTAGCCTACTAATACGGTTAGCCACCATGTATGATGCTCTCAGTGCACTCGCATTTGTTTATGTTGTGGCCCTCAGTAATTGCTTCTGTCCTTCTTGTTCATGCTTTTTTCTTTCAAAATACTCCAAAGGCTTGTCTTTTAATGCAGGGTGCTTGGTCTTCATGTGGCAAAGCAATTTTGAAGGCTTCATTGCCTCATTAGAGAGCCGGTCGCCACATATTATACAGAGCGGGCTTGATGCGTGGGAATCACCTGTCCCCATAAATCCATATTTTAAGTAGGACTCCTGGTATTATCTGTTAAATGCACTTTTGTTTTTCTTGGAAGCCGTAGGCTCTTGTTCAGTCTCCTCAATGGGCCTTTTCCCCTTCGCAAAGAAGAGAGACATGGTTGGGCCGCGGCAGCAGCAGGGATCCCAGGTTGATAATAACATTAATATTAATGTAACATAAAGTGATAGCTTATGGGGAAATACTATACAATAATAATGATAATAAAGATAACAACAATAATCATCATCATGATCATCTTGTGATCAGTGGACATCGAGCAGGTCCACAGCAGCAGATGCAATCACCAACCATGTGACCTTACAGGGTGAGAAAACACAAAGACTCCAGGGAAGAAGTCAAGTTATTAACATGCATTAATCAATTTAATATGTATTAAACCATTTAACATGCATTAATCCAATAACATGCATTAAAGTGAGTGGGATGTATAAAGAGGGACAGTGAGAGAGGAAGAGAGAAAGGTCAGTGCATCATGGGAGATCCTCTAGCAGTCTATCGTCTGACAGATCATCAATCTGTCTATAAATTCCGGCTACGTACCAAAGGCCTTTAAAATAGCTATAATCAAACCGCTGCTTAAAAAGCCGACTCTTGATCCAGAGGCTTTAGCAAATTACAGACCGATATCTAATCTTCCTTTCCTCTCTAAAATCTTAGATATTTCTAGTGTAGAAAGATTTTTCTATTGTCGAATGATTTAGCATTGCAAATTCAAACGTTATCAAACACTGTTCTGATAGCAGAGGATTCTGTGGATGAACTACTAGTTCAATGCCGTAAGTCAGGACTAAATCCAAGGTGTGATTTAAGCAGTGAGTGGGCTTAAATCGTGGCACCGAGACTATCTCTGTCTTTATCTATGTGAATGTTAAAGTCACCTATAATAATTATTTTATCGGTCTTAAGGACTAGGTTTGATATAAAATCAGAGAACTAATTTAAAAATTCGGAGTATGGGCCAGGAGCCCGATACACTATGACAAATAAGAATGGGGGTTGATGCTTCTAGGTTGGATTTTTAAGACTGAGAGTAAGGCTTTCAAATGAGTTACAGTTGGGTTTGGGTTTAGGATTTATTGGTAAACTGGAGTTAAATATGGCGGAAACTCCGTCTCCTTGGCCGGTGATTCTAGGTATGTGAGTATTAATATGTGTAGCGGGGCTAGATTCATTTAAACTAACATATCCCGCCTCACACAGCCATTTTCCGTCAGACAGAATAAGTCAATATGAGGATCTAGAATAAGATCATTTACTAAAACTATTTTAGATGTTAGAGATCTAATATTCAGGAGTCCACAATTTATTATATATTCAATTTTAACTACATTCTTGGTTGTTTTAATTTTTGATATGTGAATCTGTCAGAAAGTTTTCCCAATTAGAGTCCATACACTGGTGGTGGCTGATGGCTCGACTGACATTGATGAGTGATGAAGCTGATGGATCTGTTATGGAGAATAGCTGGGGGGACTGCTCTCTTTTTAACGTGAGGAAGCAGCGTCTCTGCTCAAAGCTCCCTAAAAACATGTAAGCTCCCCACATGATTTCTAGGACTAGGTCCAGGTACTCTCTGGAGTTGAGGTGGTTCATCCTTTGGATTTGGAGGTTTCCATCCATTCAACCCCTACAGAACACCTGTACGTCTTTTGGATTTTCTGAAAGTCAAAGTTCCCAAGAAAATGCAAATTATTTCTTAAGTGGATATACAGATGCTGCAATGTTATGAGAATAAAAATTCAGTAAAAGGAAAGACCGGTCGCACTACTACTGCTACTTTTAGAACCAAACTTTACTGCATGTTATTTTTTTCTTACAGATTTGGGGAATATTTTACAGATATACTAGTCTTACGGGTTTGCATCTGATGAGATTGACATGTATGAACAGACTGGTGGCATAACATATCTCATGTCACCATAGTACACCTGCGAGATGAACTGGAAAGTGATGCTGGGTAGAGGGGCACATGGAATACCCTTCCTTAATTTTCAGAATGAGCAGCATGAAAAGGATGAAAATTAAACCTTTACATGACATCATGAGCCCACAAGTGTCAAATATTCTTTATAGCTACCATGAATTTGAAAAATAAATCCAAAGTCACCAAAACATAGGTCCTGCAACTGCAATAGTAAATATAACAAACACAATATCATTCCTGCTGATACTGACATGTTTTTGTTTATTTAGCACAAGCAATGGGAATTAAACAACCTGAAAAAAAATTGAGGGGCATGTAATTGTATCTGTATTTAATAAGTTTGAACGGAAGGTGCAAATTTGCAAAGCGTTGCTCACAGACACAGTTTGGCATTCTGGGAAGCTGGTTCTGTTGTTCGGACCCCACTGGAGGAGCATAACTATACAGCCCAGAAAAAGTGGCCCAGATTGTAGTTGTCTGCTGTATGTATCACAACATTACCAAACATCAGGGGTTGGAGCAGGATGCCAAGGACCTGGAGGTGGAAAATGATCGCTGGCTCCATGTTTGCTGTGTGCTCTCCTCCGATGTGCTCTGTTCCCTCTCCATTCCCCGCCTGCTCTGTTGTGGGACCGCTTAGATTGAGAGACAGACCCCACCACTGCCTGTTCCCCATCTTCATCCCTCATGCCAGGGCACTGATGGCTAGTGTCAGGCCAGCTAAACAGAGCAAAATATTTATTTTTTCTTTGAAAATCAAATTGGATGGACAACTATATTCAGTCAAACATTGCCACATGAAGCACCTTCATTTCTGATTTGGTTAATACATTAAAAAACAACAAATTTAGCCCCATACGGGCCAAACCAGGTTGATTTGGCCTGGGAGTGTAGTTGTCGCCCATGCGGAAGCGGTTCAATCCCCTAAACTGCCCCTGCATTCGGTCAACATGTCATAGGGTCCACGAGTAAGACCCTGAACCCCAATTTGCCCCATGTGATCTTTCACAGTGGCTTCACACTGCTGCTGTTTGAAATGCAGAGAACTTTCACAATAGCTTGGTTTACATGGACACTTTTCTCATTTCAGGATGAAATCATTCCGGAATAATATTCCTGCAGCGACTATTTACGTGAGCAGTGATCTAATCGGAAATGCTGTTTACATGCACCGACAAATCAATCGGAAGAGCTGTGTGAGGAGAGCAGCAGCGAGCAAGAGATGACCAGCTTTAACAAAGGGTGGGCGGGGCAGTTATTGTGATTATTGGGATGCTTTTATTAAAGAAAAAGTTGATAATATCTCATGTTCACTTCTAAACTGGAGGCCCAAGGGAGAGAGGGAGAGCGGAACAGATGCTTTCTGTACCTCAGAGTGCTTTTACTCTGACTAACGTTCCAACATTACGATGTTATCAAACATTAAGTTATTGCTGAGGCTGTATTGTGTGGAACCTCACCAGAAATGTTATGTTGACATCAGCGTCATCCAAAACGTTTTAAGCAGAAACTTTTCATCATTCGCTGTTGTTGGATTAATGCCTGAACATAAATTGCTGATTATAAAATCGACATCTTCAAAGATTTCCAGTGCATTTTAATTTGTCCACAGCGTCGGTCTATCAAGGCTCTTAACATTTTTTTTTCTACGATGTGTTTGTAGAATTCATTATTTGTTACTTTCCAACTTAATTTCTTGAGAATTTCCGTGCAAAACAAACTATTTGCTGTGGTCTAGATCATTAAATGTCAGCGTCGTGGCAGGGCATGCACTCACCAGGGACCATTCCAATACACCGTTTACATGCAACGGTGTTTTTTTGACAACATTCCAAAAGGACTGAGACTAACCTCTTGCAAAGGAAGGAAATCTCACCGGGAAAGGGACTTTCAGAAAAAGGTGTTGTATTTTCTATTTGTGTGAAGGGATACTGCAAAATAAGAATTTCATTGCCTAGTGTGAACTATGTTCCTACTGTGTGTATGACAATATAAAAAATCTTGAATATTGAATCTTGAATTTACATGCAGCCTTTTCTTTCTGACTAGGCGTCTTTTCTCAATCTATTAAGAATTAGGCTGTCCATGTAAACCCACCTAACCTTGTCCTGGGTACAACTATTTAGCATCATAATAACAAACTACATGTCTTTATTAACAATGTATTCTCAACCAGATTATATTATAGAATCTGTCCAACAGCAATGCTAAATTAAAGTTCCCAAATTCCTGGTCAAGGGGGCCATTAACAAGGAATGCTGGTAGTTCTGTGACAGAATCGCTAAGAGCCTGAGGCCGTGCTAGATAAGGAACGTGTTTACACAGCTTCTAAATGAAACATCCAACCTTTCCTCTCTCTGCCTCTCAAAGGATAGAAGGTATTAAAAATAACTAATCTCTCTCATTTAAATGCATGCACTGATTTGCTTTCAGACAGATTTTCATTAGTGGAACCGAGGGAATCAGTCCTTTTATTGGTAATCAGTTCAGAAAAAAAGAAAATCGCTACAGTCATCTCATGAATTTACTGCGGAAGAAATGAGATCTGCTGCCCCACAAGCGCCGTGGGATTTCACTGGTGATAGGACCGCTAAATTAAATGTGTTGTGGGGTCATCCAGCGTGGGAACGGTATATATATATAAGATGTCCACACAACGGCTTGTTGATCATTATCATGGGAGGAAAACAGAATACTAACCGAACAAATTAATTGAATGTTTTTAAATTCCAATTTTTCCACTTCTGAGAAAAGAGAAGACCTAGAGACTCTATCTTACAATAAATGTTGATTGTGTGACAATGGAATAGAATCTTCACTGGAGTAAGGGGGTAGTTGAGGATCTATGAACTTAATTAGCCTGGGTTCACTGCTTGCTCCACGTGAGCACGGCTGTGTCATCTCCTGGATTAGTTCTCTGTTATACAGCTGCTAGGAATCAGAGGTGGTCAAACGGCCTGGATGCTCGCCACAGCTGCTGTCACAACGAGCAGAGAAAGACCTCATGAAATTATCCAAAGATTATAAAGAGCGGCTGGAGCAACAGACGTTCCTTTGTCCTGCAGTGAAGGCATTTCTTGCACTCATGAGCTGCAGCATTCAGTGTGAATATGCTCTAATGTTGGCCTCCAAATGTCATTTTCCATCGTGGTGTGTCTGTGAGTGCAAGTGTGCAGATTTATTCTTGGATGTAAAATGGGATGAGGACATGGGGGGAACATCATATGAGTTGTCTGTCTATTAAAATGTTGGAATCATAGCTTGGAGCCGCTGTCTAAGCCAAATTACAACTTGAGGTGGAGAGGTCAGCAGAGGAATTTCATTGTTGTTCCGGGGACTTCTTTAAAAGGGATGACTAACGTACTTCCCACAGAAAGCAAACATCTACAAAACCACAAAAAGAGGGACCTTGAATTTATAAACTGGTGAAGTACACATCAAAATAGGGAGATCGTCCAGATCCAGTCGTGATTTCCTTCAATAACTGTGATACTTTCTATTCCTCCACACAATGAGCATCTGCTAATGATGCATTCAGGAACATATTTTTGACTTATGCATAAATGCATAGGTGCTGAGTTTGCCACTTTTACAAGCTGGAGTTTTACCCAATTAGAGACAGCATAGTATCCAGTGAGCCAAAGAATAATATAGATCCTTCGTGATCTTTGCTGATGCCTGGAAGGAACAAACTGAAGAAAAGGAAAGTGAGAGGGCACGCGAGGAAGGACCTTCTGATCGACGGTGGGGTCTGACTCTCAGTGGTATACCCTTGTCTCTAATTAGCAGCACTTAATGAAAGCGCAGAAAGAAGCGGCTGGCTTGTTGTGGAGAAAGTGAAAAGTATGCGCTTAGACGCCTCCAGGCACAGTGTAAACATGTACTACGCTTTTCTGGTGCCATAAACTCCTGCTACTAAAGCTCAGAGAAAGTATGGACTGCCCAAAGGAATCAGTTCAAACCTAAATAGTTTCCTTCTCTTTTCTACCGCATTTGATCTTTTTTCTGCCTTTTTTAAAAGTTGGCTGATGACATCGAGGACTGGTTAGAAGGTCCAAGAATAAATGTCGTAAGTCCACATTACAAGCCTGATGTTCAATTCTGATTTCTTGCTGGAATAAGATTTGGTTGCATTCGAAGCTCACAATCATAGCTAGAGTAGCTATGTCGTCCAGCCAATATACAAATCCAATTATGGTAACCCCTGCCTCTGGTTGGCTTGGCATGACTATGGCAAATCTCACATTACACATCATTTTTTGAGCTCTGACTTTGTCTGCTTGATTAGAATAAAAAACTCATCACCTGAATGTGCTCCACAAAATGTGATCTCCCAGTAACAGTACATCCTTTTACACTTGATAATGTGAAGACAACAGTTACTCAAAGATTGTCACTATAGGCTTCCTTATAGACTTCCTTTTTCCCACAGATGGCACTTTCACTGTTACTGCATAATTGACATCAGAAAGTATTTGAGGTTGGACTCTTGTCATGTGAAGTTTGGCAAAGATTAGACCATGGACACATGGTCTAATCTTCAGAGTCGGAACTATTTCCTATTTTATCATGTAAGATTGAAATTTGCTGTGTCGTCCTGGCCATACCTTTCAAGTTATACAACGAAAACTGTTTTTCATCATAATTGGATTAAATTGATCAGGTGCAATCTATAGGTAGAATGTGTAATAGTACAAATTCAAATGGTAAAAGATAAATGCTTAATTTGCACTGTAAATACAAAATGCTCCACTTCCTGTTTGATTTTTGTTCAAGACTTTTTGTTTTCTTTTTTTTTAGTCAACTTCCAAGTGATACACACAGCAGGGGCTGCTTCTGTGAAATGTTTCAAGACAGTGGTTCTCGGACAGTTTTCAAATTCAAACATAAAAAAAACCATTTGGAAATATAATTTTAAAAGAATCATGTGACCCCAATGTGGCTTATTTGACTTTAGTTTTGTTTTGTTTTTTAATCAAACGTATTTTAGTAAAAATATTTTAGGAATTATGCCCTTATGACATTTCTTTTTTCTTAATAATCTCATGTAGCTACCCCAAAGTACAGACTGTGAAACGCTCTTTCAGGGGCTGCTGTGGATTAATATCCCAATGCATACATCAGATATTATTATTTGGCCCCACTGTAGAGGGAACCAATTCTAGAAGAAGTCTTGTTGTCACGATCAAACATACTATCAATGCAACAAAGTGAAAGTAATTCTCTGCATTTGACCCAACATGCAAAACACGGACTGCAGGGGAACAAACCATCAACCTCCCAATAGGTTCCTCTGTCCTACTGAGCCACAGCTGAGCATAAATAAAATACATTATTTGATACAGAGTTTTCGTGATACTGGTGTCTCAGAACCAACTTCCTGTTTTATGGTCAACATTAACAATCTGTGTGCCCGTCATCTGATGAAACTCAACCAGGCATACACTCTCATCCCCTATAGCAAGGGATTATCCCAGCAAAGCCCCCAATCCCCTGTGTTTTACAAGAAATCCCCCAATTAAACTCCTCAAATTAAATGCAATGTTATATTTGAAAATCAGGGTTTACTTCGTAAAAGAGCTGCTTCAAGTAAGTAGAAGCGCAACCAGTATTGTCAATCAATATGCAGCAAACTCAGAATAATCGCACCAACTGTTAGGAATTTATGTTTGGAAAAAGAGTTATTTTGTAAAAGTAGCTCCACATGGTGAGTAAAAAATGGCCTATGAGAGCAGAGTACAACATTCTTGAACCATTATTATTATTATTATTATATTTCCTAAAGTTGATTCATATGCACCAAATTTGGAATAAATCGAACCAGTGGCAAAATGTTTTGAAATTATGGCCCAAAAACTTTTGAATAAAGCTCCCGCTAATGTTAGAAATATACAAATGACCATTCCAAAAACACTCCAGTTTTTCCTCACACTAACGTCTATGTGAATATAAAATTTTAAAATTGCATAATATCCCTGACTTTTCGGGATATAATTAAAACGACTTCAAAAATGTTTTAATTATCCTGTTAGCAAACACACACACACACACACACACACACAGTTGTCAGTTGGAACCATAAATTGAAGAATACTGTAAAAATACATAAATATTGGCGCCTCAGTCCAACTACTATCTCAGTTTGGTTCTGCTGACAGAAAATTGATTCCGGATGGAGGAACCAGCTTCCTTTTGGCCCTTTTTCACTTTTTTCTAATTTGTGAGACTTTATTCCTCAGAATTGCAAAAATTGTCCACATTTAAGGAAAGGGAATTGTGCCAATGATAAAATGTATTAAAAATAAATATTAAATGTGTCAATCAGAAATGTGTCCGTGGCCAAGATGAAGAAGCTCATCCCTCATTCTTCCAGGAGTTGGCCTAGTGACTATGTCTTCTGTCAGCTGGTGGTTTGCGTCTTCCGTCCTCACAGCTCGTATCCTGTGAGGAGGAATCCAGCATATTTTGGCTCTGAAGATATTCAGCTAGATCGTACAAGCGAACACGGCGAGGCTGCAGCAGGCCAGCAGCTGAGTGCTGTTCAGTGTTGAGAGATGTTTACTCATTCCTGGCTTGATTTGACGTTGCCATCACAAAGACTGTGAGTAACAACCTTCCTCATTCGGAGAACCGTGTTCTATCTGCACTTCAACTTTAGAGGAACTGGAAACTAGGTCCAGGAGGCCCACAGGGTCTTCTGGCTGAAAGGATTAGAATTGAATTATTTTGACCAATAATAGTTTGATCATAGTGCTTTCAGTTGAGCTACGTATGTGGTTTGAAATGTTTTACATAAAAATGATTTCAACAGAGTTTGAAAAAATCAGGGAGGAAAAAATAAATTTGAATGGAGTCCAGGAACAAGTTGTATTTGGAGCGTACTGCTGTTTGAGCGTTACTCAGCCACACACACATATAGGGCAGGAGGTGACAGACATGATGCGTTTCACAGATGCCAGTCCCCACCTGCCTGTAATGACGGGCCAGACTGGCCAGACTGGGCGGATCTCCGGAGGTGTGTTTTCTCCATTAGGTCTCACACCGGGCCAGACAGGAACACAGCAGTCATGGAACCAGTCGGTAAAACACACCGCAGTTACCAGCCATATAAATCTATTACAACCATGAGACCGGGCCTGAGTTTATGTTCCAATGTTTTATTTTTTCTGTCTTTATTAAGGTTTAAGATTATGTTGAGTCCATACTTGTGGTGTTTGGTCCAGAATATATTATTATTTCTGGTCCTACGATACTCTGTCAAGATTCCCCTATGACAGATATTATCAATTGATAACAATTGACATTAAGTTTGAACCTAATCGTTCTTTTCACGTCAAACCATGTGACATCAATGAGGAGCTGAATCGTGGCTATGGACGCACATAGTCCTTCTTTTCAGAGAAGAAAAAACAATTGTCTGGTTGTCAAAATAAACGTATTGTTATTATATAATATATGTTAATATTTTTAAAATATTGTTCCGATTCCAGCACATTCCAACGAGATCAGTCAGGCTTCAGTCGGATATGCACACTCTGATAGGCATCATATGACAGGAGGGAATGACACATTCTGATCCTCTGAAGACAAAGATGGGTCAGCGGGATGCAGCAAGCAGGTCTATCTATACCCAGACTGATCTGAGGGACGTGGTTACATATTCCGATCATTCAATTATCCGCTGCGCTCCGCATTGCCCCTGACCTTGGGATTCCTCTCTGCAGGAGGGTTAGGGTTAGGGAAGCATGTCTTGTCACAAACTATAGATATAAGCAGAGGTGACCACAAAATACCATCAATATTTGTGCCTTAGGATTAACACGGCGTGCAGCTGCAGCATAAGCGATAGGAAACTCATCAGCGATGTCACCATTCAAATTCTTTTTGTGACGATGCATGGGCCATGGTGCCCCCGGCCGCCAGGGTCAGCCATATCAATATGCCGCTGCCTGTACCAGTTATTAAACTTAACCAAATACAGCTGTTGCATTCATAAACTCTAATAAATGCCTTCTACTTTGAGGAAATGTTGGTTTTTGAATATCAACTTCGTGGACCGTCTAAATACGCAGCTGCTCCATCCATGTTCTTTCACTATGAAGGGTCTTAAAACTTTCAGTCATCAGACCTTGGACAGTGGATCCGACCGAAGAGGAAAGTCCTTTTTAGATTTTATGGAATTCAACCTTCAATTCATTCATCTTGTGGATTGAGCTTGATTTGGGTCCCGCCCCTCACACCCTAAAGGGCCCCTGTCTTGCCAATTGTTTGTTTGTGGCACCTTAAACTTATCTTGTAAATAAATTGATGATGTGTTTATGTCATATGGGAGGGACGGTTATAAAAGGAAGGATTCTCATCTTTATTACTTTTGATGTAGGCCACATGTTAATAATGATTATAACCCTTCAGTGTTTCATCAACCTTTTACTTACTTATTTACTTACGCTTTAATTTGTAAGAGGCAAAGAAGAAGAAGAAAGGTAATTCCGTCATACAGATGTGACGTTTATGGGCCAGAGGTGAGAAAAAGGTCATTCTGGTGAGCTTGACAGTTAGTTACGACTTATAAACTTTGCTTGTGTTGACGTGTGAAAAAGCTTTTGCTTGTTGTCACTGCAACCAGGGAGTAAAAGACAAGGACATGTCGGCACCGCGGCTGTGATTTCGTAGCGTTCCACTGGGTGTCAATTTTATCAATCTCACATTGTTATTAGCTGAAATCTGAATTCCCCTCTGTAAATATTTAATTAAACAGCATCATATGTACAGTTTATCCATTCACAGTTGCTTGGTTCGATGATTGACGTGGGAAGGGGGAAGACTGCATAGACCTAGTTTAACATAAGAAAAAAATTTAACTTAATTTAACAAATTGTGCTCCTTTGTAAGCATCCAATAAGTAACGCTACTCCAGGATGATGACGGTGCGGTCTGCAGTGTTTGACAGATTGCCTTATAATACGAAGGTTCAAACACCACTGCAGGCTCCGGCCACATCCGTGTGGATTTCCCAGTGAAACCCAAGTTTCATCTAACCTCTCACGCACTACTTTCCTCTGTTTAATATGTAAGTCCATATTTATTTAATCTTTCTTTTCATTTATGAAAACATTGCTTTTTCTTTTCATTGAAATTCCTGTAACGTGCTTGAAATGAGTGGTTTGCCAATTAATTCAAGATATATCTGATGTTTCTAGAGCCTAGATTAATTTCATATTCAAGAAACTTGACTAGGCATAAATATCAGACTGGAAATGTGGATAAATTCAAATGCTGATAGTAGGTATCGTCTGTCTTCCGTATTAATTTATGTTGTTTAAATACATTTTTAAGTGCCTAACAGAGATGTGCTACATCTGATACTTATGGAGATTCTATTGGTTTTGGCAGGTACTGGGTATGAAGCCATTATTGGACAGATTAAAAACTATAAACTTTTCAAGTGGAGGAAAAACATTGTCAAAAGTATAGAACTGATTTTACTTCTTTACTTAAGTAAAAGTGCAAAAACTACTAGAGTATAAAAAGCTTAACTGTTTTGGTGCCAAACTAACTGAAATTTATCTCATATCATATTTGATATTTATTTAAGGAATAAGGAATTTCAACTTGTATTACAGCCACTAATCAGCATAACATGTATTCATTACATAAAACACAGGCAGAAAAAAGTGGACAGAAAACTTTCTTTACATCTGTCTTGCATGATAAGCCCTGATGGATCCAACAGGAAATCATCTTTTGTGTGTGCGCTCTATTCCCTTCCACTTAGGCTGAAATCCATCTTGACGTTTTCAAACCATTCAATAGTGCTGAATAAAAATCAAATACTGATGCAAGAAGTCTGTTTTTAATAAAGTCAAGTGTCCAAAATACAGAAATTTGTCTTAGAATTTATGGAATGGGAATAAAAAGTTGTCAGAATAATAAATACTCAAGCAAAGGACAGACACCTGAAGACTTTTTACTTCACTACATCCCACCTCTGTTGGGGAGCAGGAATGCAGGCTACTTTACGAACAATCCATGCAAGAGACTTTCCCTCAGAATCCTAGATGTGTGCCTCATGATGGCACAAGACAAATGATCAGAAAAGAGATCTTGATCTGAGGAATCTATTTGAAAATCAGATGAACCGCCCTTACACCTTTTTTTTTTGGGTGTTTTCAGCCATGCCTTCATTGTGCTGCAGGTGATGAGGGTTGTGAGTTCAGAACACTCCTACCTCTCACTGTCAGCATATCTCTCACACCCCGCAGCACAGGAGAGCTTAGAATCTGCATGTTCATGTTAGATGAAGCCTCAGGCACTCAACAGCAATGATACCGCCACGTTGGCATGAACAATATGCAGTACAGTACATTTCTCCATCTGGTTTTCATTTGCTGTGATTTTTTTTTACAGTATGTGATCATTTACTGTAATTCTCTATGGTAACTCTTGATTTTCCACAGAATGACATCACTTACTTAAATGTTTTGCAGAACATGATTGCATATTTTAGCACTTGCATCTGATTGGTTCTGTGGGATTTTCTACAGGATGTAATCACTTACTGTAATGTCCCGCAGTGCACAATTTCTTCCTGAAATTTTCTACAGTAGCGACATTTATTATAATATCCTTTACAACTCTTTGATTTCTGTCATTTATTGATTAAATAGAGTGTTTTCTATTGTGAAATACGTAAAAATAATACGTAAAAATATAGACGGGAAGTAGCTCTGATCTTATTGGAAAGGACCTTTAATGCCCTTTGACAGGCATGTCACTAATATAAAGGGAAAAGCAAATTTCTCAAAGATGTGCTCACTTAAAGATCAAAGAAGCAAAATTTGAACATTGTTGAAACAGAAGAAAAGGAGTTTGTGTTTAGTGTAAACACAGATGATACGAAGGAGGGCTACCTTTTGTGTGGGGGGAGTAGATTTGACAATGATAGTAGTTTCCGGAGAGAAACTGTGCAGCAGAGACTGAAAGCGGAAAAAAGATAAAGTTCAATTCATATATTAAAAGATCTGGACCACTATTCTTCTGTGGACGATGCCCCATTTCTACAGTGGTGAAATGATCAAAGGCATGAATCGCTGAGCTGTATTCACTAAGCTAGACACGAAATTAGAATCCTGCTAGTTGGAACTGACACCCGAATCATGGAAATAACTACCTCTGTTGTACATAATTGAGTGTACAGATCCAAAAGACTGATATTTGTTGTGTCATCAGCCATTGAGCAATACCAGCATGAGCATAGCCAATAAACTCACTGGAATCGAAGGAGCAGAGAACATCTCAGATGTTGCTGTAGTTCATGCACCGGACCAGGAAACAAAAAAAACACCTATATGCTGTCATGAGGTGACTCTCAGATCGTGGACTGACTCTGAATCCAGAGAAGTACCAGTTTGATCTAGACTAGTCAGTCACAGAAGGGTATCGGTCCGACAGAAGAGAGTGAGCGAGCAGCAGAAGCTAGAGAACCAGAAAATGCCACGAGGGTGAGAAGCGTCCGAGGAATAGTTGGCTACAGTAGCAGGTTCATTTCACAATATGCAACACTTTTAGAATCTCTACCATGTTTGAGGAGAAAACACACACCATTCAACTTTGGGCCGGAACAGAAAAAGGTTTCCGGCTTTAAAGAAGAGCTAACCAGAGCTGTTACCCCAGCAGCATACTTTGATAAAGAACCACCAACACAGAGGGTAGCAGATGAAAGCCCTGCAGGTTTAGGAGCAATGCTGGTTCATGGACAAAAAGGGGAGAGGGTAGCTGTGTGTTTTGTGAGTCGTAGCCTAACGGATTTTGAGTGGAGGTATTCTCTGACAAAGCCGGAAGCCCTAGCGCTTGTTTGGGCTTGGGAGGAGCTAGATCCATATTTGTATGGCAGGAAGTTTTGGCCTAATCTAACACCATTGGAAGTTAAACACAGCCCCAGATCTAAACCTTGGGCACGCATAAAGCGATGGCTGGGAAGCCGTATGACTTCAGAGGGATACAAGTTTCCGGCAAACAGAAGATAGCAGACTCACTGTCAAGGCTTCTGGGGGAAATGGCACGAGGGGAGATGCACCAATATGAGTCGAACGTGTTTGTGAGATTATAGCAGTAACACAACCAAAATCATTCTCCACCCGGGAGCTGGAGCAAGCCTCCGCTACCGACCCAAAACAAGCTGAGGTGTGGAAAGCAATCACAAGTGGACGGTGTGAGAAATGTAAATGACATGCACCAATAGCGAATGAACTGTGTGTGATAGTACAAATAGTCCCACAAGGAAATTGCATAGTGATAGGACAAAAGTACAGACACGAACACTGGAACATTGGGAACTAAACAAATCTCAGAACCAAGGTCTGGTGACCTGCCATGGACAAAGCAGTGGAGAAATATTTTCAGACATGTCATCGTCTTTACCGAACGGTCCCTGGCAGGACCTCTGCTAACCAATCACTGCATACTTGTGGTAGTAGATTACTACAGTTGGTATTATGAGTATGATATTCTGACTCCTACAATGGCAGACGAGGTTATTGACAGTCTCTAATCAATCTTCCGCAGACATGGATTGCCTGTCACTCTCAAATCAGACAATGGGACACAATTCAAGGCTGCCTTGTTTGAAAAATAGCTACAGTCAGAGTAATGGGATAAAACACATAAAGACAGCATCAAATGTGCTCAAGCAAATGGAGAAAAGGCACATCAAAATGTTTCACTGATGTATCAATTAAAAATTCCTCAAGCAGAAGGACAGCATTGGGAAATGTGTGACTGTATAACGGAGCAAAGAACACGCTACAGCAGGAAGAAGTCCTGTGGAATTACTCTTTCGCCTGAAAACAAGGGGAACGTTTCTAGACATTGGAGGATTGAGCACAACAGCGTTGAATATACGAGATAGAGATGCTGAACGAAAAGGAAAGGCAAAGCTATGTGCCGATGAACGGAGAGATGCCCAGAATTCCAATGTGGACTTTAGAAAAACTGGACTCAAAAGGGCAGGACAAAGTGAACAAATTGTCCACACCTTTCCTTATACAGAAGAAATACGGGAAAAGTGAACCTAGGGACATCATGTTACTCTGGAATAATCTCTAGGAGAGGAGGACACACACACTCACAGACAGCTTTCACTCATACAACAAACCCAGGGAAACCCGAGGCTCAGACGTTCCAAGAAAGCAACTTAGAGACTTTTTGATTTTGTGTTGAAGTAAAACATGCAGCTTGGGGACGTATCGTTAAATAGATGTATGTTGTTGAAACAATAACAATATTGTTTCCTCCGGTAAGGGAGGAGGTTACGTTGTCATCGGCACGTGTCCGTCTGTCCATGGGTCTGTCCGTCTGGCTGTGAAGAAGATTACAGAAACGCTAATGGACAGATTCGTAATGAAGTTTTTACTCAGGTAGGGTTTGACATATCCTATAGATGAATACATTTTTATGTCATTACGTGTTTCGCAGCATTTAAAAATAATAGAATGAACTGTTTGGAAGTAGGGAACATTAATGGTGATGCCTTTGTTCCTTTGATGTTCCTTTGGGCTGGGGTGCTTGGAGAGGAACAGGAAAGGACACGTCAAACGTCATAAAGATTAAACCTCTTTATGATTCTATACGGATCGATACTCACAGAGTTTGTTGGGCGGGTCGGTAGATTAAGAGGTTGGCAATACATTAATGGAGGAATCTGCTTGAATTTTTCCTACACCTTGGGTAGCGAGGTGCCTTGTTCCTTTGATGTTTTATACTGGGGAGGAACAGCAAATGACACAACACTGTCTGTTTAAGAGTAGGATCATAGGTAGGTTTGTGTCCCTTGGCAGGGGTCTGCACTCTGCCTGAATGCTTTTTCTGGTTAAAGATGCTGTTTTAACCCCTTTGATCATTTCAACTCTCTGTCACTATTTGTTATTAAAAAAAATACTTGACCCACTTGACTGAAACTGTTTATAATGTGGCAACATGTTTATGCTTAAGAGAAGGGGGCCAAGGGTGGAATCCTGGGGGACAACACGCGTAAAATGGGCTACTGAGGAAGGATTGATCATGGCTATTAAGAAAGTCCTATATGAAAAGTCCTATTTTGGCATATTTAAGCATTTGAGGACTTGAATCCAGAACAACTGGACTTCTGTTTCAGCTTGAAGACTTTTCACCTCTCATCCAAGAGGCTTTTTCAGTTCTGAACTGAAGAATGACTAAATATTAAGTTAATAAAAATGTCCCTAAAGAAATAGGATTTGCAAATTAATCATTTTTCCAAGTTTTGTTTCTTTGTGCGCACATTTCCTGTACACTAATATTACTATTATACTTTACTGTGTAAATTGTGATGAATAAAGGAAATATTATTATTGTCAATTAAGTAAGGTAGAGAACCTACTGACTTTTTATTGCAAGCATCATACAGAGTTTATGTGGATAATGTTTATTACTAAGGAAAGGGGTGTCATTTATAGGTGAGATGCAAGTCATATGGAATGTCAGGTATTGGTTAGCAATAGGTTGCGAATGCAATCAGGAAGTGACAGGAATTAGAGCTGGTAGAAGCGACACATGTACGAGCAAGAAAGCAAGTAGAAGCCAGAAGTTTCATGTCATGAATCAATTCGGAGTGCGCTATCTAGTCCAGTATTAAGCAGAAAGAGAAACTCAGTCCTCCCAGAGAATCAAATGAAGCAGTAATTATCTCTGGCAATTTCAAAACGTCATTGCCTGTTGGGTCATAGGGGTCAAAGGTCATCTTTTCAGCATGTTGGAGGAAGAAAGCCCTGCATCTGCAGCACAGCATGCGCCTGCATTTCTCAGTATGACTAATCCCAGCTGCGGCCCAGCGGGCCTCAATCACTCCGGCAGACGGAGGTATTGATCTGAGACACACAGGCCTGGATTCCATCAGTCTGATGGTCAACAACAATCCTACAGCAGCAGGAATGTGAGGAGGGTCATCCATAGGAGAAGCACGTCAGGCTGAAGACCTGTAAGACTGACAGTAAAGGTCGACAGAATCACAGAGGTTTCTCGACGTGTGCTTCATCTAATTCTTGTATCACATCTGGTGTGGTTTTCATGTTAGCGCCTGAAAAAAGAGCTACACTGCCGGGGAACATAAGTACAACAGAAAAGGGGAATAGAAACAGGCGTGTCGGAAAAATGAGACGTTTTTTATGGAACAGGACTGTTATCTAGTGGCCAGCCGTGGAACTGCATCACAGGTCATCACCTGAATTTATTAATATTCAGGAAGTCGATCCCTTCAAAATAAAGGCTCATAGCTGCATTTAAAGACTCACGAGCTTTATGTAACCATTGCATAAGACTGCAATGAATCATTCACTGCAACAACAAAAAAAGAAGCCTAAATAGAAATTCCACAATTCATGCAAATGTTACAAGCAATGAAATCTAAGTTGTTAAAGTAAGACTTTAGTCTCTTGATCTAGCCAATTTTAACCCTTAAGCCCCGCTAGAGGTAATTTTGTCCTTTTTTGTTTTTTTTTATTTGGGCTGTGATAATATAGTTGACATCAATTTAGGAGAGATTGTGGGTAAGAGGGGGGATATTGCTTTTTCAACTTCCGACTCTATAATTAACTGTGAAGAAAAAATGTTCCTCACGGTATTTTATGGAAACATCAAATGTTGTAGTGCTTTTCAATCTTGTGTGCTGTGTTGATGGTTGTAGGCAGTTCCAGGCAAACTTTACAAATAAAAAGCACTTCCTGTTTCCGAAAATGTCTCTTTGCCTGTCACCACAATATTTCATATCCTTCCTGTGGACGTGAAGGGGACTCACCTTTTAGTTACAAAAATAAATCCACTTAGCTTTCAGTTTATGAAAAATAACTACATTCCTCATACACTGTATATTAAATTATGACCAGGAATGATTTTAGTGAAAAGGATTAATTCAATGTAAGTATAAAATGTTTTTAACATACAGTATAATATTTTATCACAGTTTAAAGAAGCGTTTATGTCCTCAAAGAGGATGTGAGAAGAGCTTGATGAAATGAATCACATGGGTGAATAATTACTTAAGTTATGATTCATAGTGAGTGACACAAAGCTTACCATAGAACTAAACTTCAAACATCAATCTTCTGTGACAGTTTATCCTGTCCACGGTCTCAGGGGGGTCACTAGGGTCATCAATGAGCTCCTGGCATCTGAAGCAACAGTAAATAACATCCTAGAGGTTCTCGGTTTGATTCAGTTCTGGGGAAGGTATTCAATATCTTCATCTTCTAGGACCAGCTTACAAACTCTGGTCACATGATGCCGGGCATAGTCCTGCACCAGAAGAAACCCAGGGTCCACTTCACCAGAATAAGGTCTGACAGTGGGTATGAGGATTTCACCCTGGTTCCTAACATGCAGTCAGGGTACCGTTGGCCAACGTGTGGAGGTCTGTGATTCCCTCCAAGGATCTGCCACCCCAGACCATCACTGACCCAATGCCAAACCGTTCATACTATTTAGTGCTGTAGGCAGCATAACGTTCACCACAGCGTCTCCAGACTCATGTCTGTCACATGAGCTCAGTGTGAAGCTGCCCTCTCAACTGGGAGGAGAACAGGGTGCTAAAGGTGAATCTGCCATTTCTGATGTTCGCTGGTGAATGCCATTGCTGCACGGTACCGGGCTAGGAGCACAGGTCCAACAGGACTTTGGGCCCTATTGTCACTCTCATGGATTCTGTTTCTGAAAGTCCTGAAGAAACATCACAGCAGGAGCTGCTGGAGGTCATTTTGTAATGCTCTGGCTGCTCCCCTTCCCATTCTCCTCAAACTGAGGAGCAGAAACTCGTCCTGCGGCTGGAATGTGGATCTTCTAGGGAACTGTTCAGCTCTCCAGGTGTAACGGCCCATCTCCTGGTATTTCCTCCATGCTCTATAAACTGTGCTGGGAGACACAGTAAACTCTCTCATGACACTCTCTCACGTATGGTTGTTCCATCCTGGAGGAGCTGAACTACCTGTGCAGCGTCAGTGGGCTGCAGGTACTGTCCCACATCATGCTAACTAAACCGATATAAAATAAGGGTTTTATTGATTGTAAACAGCAGAACATGCCTGAATTCTGGCTTTCTTGTCCAGTTTTATGGTCTGTCAGCACTGATGAGACTTTGTTTTAGTTCTAAGAAGCCACACAAATCTGAAATTGACTCTTTACAACGAAAATAATTAATGATATTTAAATGCCCGTGAGATTTTGTATATTTGTTAGTTGTGCTGAAACAAAAGATTTAATTATAACAGGTGAAACTCTAGTTGTACTACCATTTCACCTGTGTCGTAATTATATTTAAGGATATTTGAGTTATTTCTGGCTTTTGCAGTGTAGTACACACCTTCACACTCAACACCCCCTAAATGTTAAACACAGGACCTTCATAGTAATCCTGTGGAAAGTGAAGCATCAGTATTAGTTTAAAAATGAATAGAATAGATGAACAAACTCTGCTGTCATTTTATGAAAATTTGAGAAGTTAAATTAATTGCAAGGGAATAATATTACTTTCTGATGTGATTTATGCTCGAGAAGATTATGATTAAAAAAAAAAAGTCTTATTTCCCAGAAAAAAGAACTTTGTTTCTCAAATTCTTGCTAGAGGCCTGCTCAAAACAGCTGCAAAGTGAAAGATAGTTGAGAAACAGACAGCTGTGGAGTTATATAGGAAGGTAAGTTCACTGACTGTATAGATTACTGTAAACATTAGGAATAGCCATTAACTCATAGGACTAAATCATGTTTCTTTTTAAGCCGTCAACAATGCTCTATGCATTCTTATCACCTGTATGGGTGGATGCTGCAGGAACCGACAAAACGTGTCCATTGGTAACCTAATCGACTGAAAATAAACGGGCAACGATTTTCAATCAGCTATTAAACCCGAGGATCGCCTCTGTCTGTCTCCAAATAGATGCTGCTGTTACATCGCTTTAATGATAGAGATTGCGAAATGAGCACTTAGCTCCTGTATTTATAGTTCAAAAATAAAATAAGTGATTCAATCATAGACATACATTTTTTTATCGCAAAACAAATGTAGAGTCTGGATTAATAAGTGTATTATTATTATGTTTCCTGTTGGTGATTACTGACATCTTGGCTATTTGATACTCATAAATTCTCAAGATAAAAACACAATTGCACACCTTAAATTTTACAGGCATATTTAATTGGCACAATAAACACAATACAAAGTATTCAGTGCTCTGAACACAAGCATGGCCTACCAAATGGAACACAAGTGAAAAAGTGCAAAAACACACCATTTGGTAGGCCCTCGAAAGGAAAACAAGTCTTACTTTGCCAAGCAGATAAAGTAATGGTAAGACTCTCCATAGTTAAAATAGATGTTTATCCTTTAAACTTTATTTATATATTCATATCTACTCTCTCTAACTCCCAACATGCCGTTTCCATTGTACAGACAGATGATTCTGGAGTATCGACTTGAAGGTTTTGGTGGTTTCATCTGATGGGGAAGATAATGCTGCCCTCGAAGTGGTGATCTGAGCGTGGTCAGCTTTATCTGCGGTCATTTATCAATAAAAACAACTAAACAAACAAAAAGTGGCTTGTTTGAGAAAAAATGAAAAGCTGATTCAGCAGGAATTTAATCTGCCCTTCCATCAAGAGTGCAAGCAGTCGAGACAAGTCAAGGTATTCTCATAGAATAACAATCTGCTGGAGGGGCCTCCGTACAGCAGAAGACTGGAAATGTTCACTAGGCTCCTCACTCATCCAGAGTTCTCAATCTGCTGCTGTCAGATGAACATGTACGGATGGCTTCATTCAAAACGAACAAACTCTTACGTATATTTAACAGGGTTTAGTCCTCTTCAGGCAGAAAAAGCTACAACAGGTTTCTTGCTTTAATAAAAGAAAGACAGTTGAACCTCCACACGATCAAATAAAATTCAGTAAATGTTAAAAACTTGTAAAATTATGTGCCACTGAGCAAAAAACAGGGAATCAGACGACATTGTTTCTCTCCATTATCAGATTTGTTTTTTTTAATATCCCCCAAAACTTCTGAGATAATAACATCTCAATCCTTTCTCCAAACATCTCCTCCCTCTGAAACCCATTAAGGCTCATGTGGTTCTGGGTCACATTTCAGTCACAAGCTCACAGGAAAACATGGATCAGAGAATATTTGCATATACAGCAGACAGTTAAATAAGGTGTAACCAGTTTAATCTTGGTTGTGGATCAACTGTAAACTGACAACAACTTGTGTTAGACACTGATTAAATCATCCAACATTACTGCTTCCACATAAATGCTGTACTGACTGTAAAAAAAAACAAATACAAAAGACGAAAACATTTCTCTGAAAACAACCAGTGTGTTGGTTGTTTTCCGTTTTGAGATTAAACTGGGGACAGTGGGAGGAAGAGGTCACGCAATCAATGTTAGAAACAGGAAGTCATGCTGTCTGAACCAACAGAAGACAAGAAAAAAAACCCACAGGCACTGAACCTAAACAGTAGCATCAAAGTTAATTCAAAGAGTACAATCAGGCAATGAGGGTTAACGGAATAGACAGACGGGGGGACGGGGGGCGGCGAGAGGGGGGGTGTCAACTGACCTGAGGCCCCCACCACCTCCTGTGAGTCGCCAGGAAGAAGACAGGGCAAGCATGCAGCACACCACAATGCTGAAAGGGCCTCGCCCTGAGTTTTTGCAAAAAAAGGGGAGTGAACCTGAACCCGAGAAGTGGCGGGGGCTGGTGTGTGGGGGGGTGGTCAGAGAGAGTAACATTGACAGTTCAAGAACTTGAAGGATGATGGTGAGATACCCATCATCCATCTTTTCCCTTCAGCTGGTCCACGAAATTTGGGATTGATCGCCAAGAAAGGGATATTACAACTCACATGATCTTCAAAATAAGATGCACATACAAGCAGTCTTCAAAATAAGATGCACACGTAACACATATTTATGGTTAGCACCTTCACTTCATACATTGACAAATGGGTGAAAACCTGATTGTAGTGAGGAGGGGTGAGACAATGATTCTCTTAGGTCAGAGGGGGTGAGGAGTTCATGACTCACACACACACACACACAAACACACACATACACATGCACAAACTGCTGGATGAAGGTGTTTCACAGCTGGGGCTCCTGCTGGTCTCCGTCCTGTCTCTGACCACACCCTGTGCTGTGTGTGTCTGTGCAATGGGGGCAAAAAAAATGGAGGGGGTGTTCAGATTGAGGAAGCCAAAAGCGCCGTTCAGGAGTGGCACGTTGCAGGCGGAGTTAGTTAGAAGAAGCAAATCTAACAACACAAAAAGGCCAACTGTGCACTCTGGTTGTGATTGCCGAGTGGCTGTTAAGAATGAGAAAGCACTAAAAAATTTGGATTCATCTCTCTAATCAATGTTTCACATCTGCAAAGGGATTTTTGTGTAATGGTCTGTAAAATAGAGAGATTCGGGTCATCGCTTAAGTTCTCTCTTGGAATCTGTGAGAGCGTGAGGAACACTGCGGTTTTCTCCGAGGCTGCTTGCCCTGCCATTCCTCGGACATCCTCACGCATTTAGGAATCTGCAATTCAGAAAGGATACACAAACAAACAAACAAAACAAAAATGATAAAAAGAAAAGTTAGATGGCTTTAAAGGAAAAGAGCAAAACCCAAATATTCACATATGGAGTGGAGAAGAGAGATGACTCTACATATATAAAAGTACATACACTGTGGTATTTGGCATGAATGTAAGCTGCACACACTGGAACCTATAATCCCTTTCCTTCTGGATTCTATGCAGCTACTAAACTTTGCCACAACATGCAGAAAACACATAATGACAAGTACAACAATCTGCTGCCTCATGCACCTCATTTTAAAACCCGTCAACAACAAAACAGGAAAGGATTAAATGTGTTTACTCTGCTGATAGGTGAAATAAAATAATTCTCTGTGGATAAGAGCCCCATGCTGATCAAAAAGTATAAAATGTAGTTAAAGAAATACCTGCTTAATGAGTTATTGAAAAATGGAAGCAATGACTCACTGTAGTTTGCAACGGTGAAGTGAAATTGCACAGAGGCCTCACACACATCATGCTCTTACTGTAAAAAGGCATCGTTCACAGAGGTGCACCTCAGGGGCACATGCAAGAAACCACTCTAAAGCTCCATGACTCCGCCCGGTCTCACCATAAAGCTCAGTACAGGTAACTCTCATTCCTTTATTTCTTTACCACAGGCCTGGAAAAAGGGACCACAACAGTCCACCACTATAATTATCAAAAGGTGGATCAAAAAAAGGAAATACATTTTAAAGAGACTATAAGCTTTCTATTTTGATCTTATAAAATGACCCCTAACCCGCGCCTTCTCATGTTGTAACAACACAATTCATTTACAACATGCAACATTTGAGGGACAATTTTTATTTTTTACTTTTCTGTTTAGCCTACAAAAATATTTTTTTTGAAATATATATTCACATTTTACAGCATGTTTAAAATACATAAGCATGATTTCAAAATGTGGAGCATGCTTTCCTTTAAGATACAACAAGTGACCAAACACAACAACCTGCGTGATGAATCGACCTTCACCTGATGTTCATTATCACCTCAGATACATTCACTTATTTATTACCGCACAGACTCATACATTTGACTCGATGAAAAGTACGTTGATTTGAGTCAAATACAGTTATCTGATTGTTATAACAAAAGAGAATCAAATATCTTGGGTTTGAAATTTTTCTGTACATATGCTTGCTGTCAAAGAGTTGATCATGCTTAGCTTTATTTGGTGGTGTCATATTTAGATTGACCACTAGGTGTCACTGTATGGGTAGAAGGTGAGGAACTACTAGCTCCTTTTTTATACTTCTTCACAACATCCTCCACGCTCTGTGTGACAGAGCATGAGGTACAACGGACAAATCTGAGTGGTGCTTCTTTTTTGGACAGATAGAAGGTGTGTTTGTGTGCTTTGTGTTTGTAGGGGGGGGTTATTCCGCATCTAAGCTAACAGTAACAATATAACTTCAAAACTTGCCCTACTTTTAAAGCAGTAAATGGAAACTAACTCAGTAACAAAAACACAATTGCTTAATTAAATATATGTCATAGCACCTTTGGCATTTGTTTCCAAAAAGACCTCAACGTAGGATGTGGGAACGTATCCCTCCTCTTCCTCATTCCTGCGCACTCTTGTCCAGCCATCGCCTTTGTCTTCTTCGATGACGTACAACAGCTCACCCTCTGCCACTGCGATTGTGCCCTCATTATGACCTGAAAATGGAAAACGAGACGATAAACACAAAGGGCAAAAGCAGGGTGACGGCAAACATATATTGCGCTCCAGAATTATTGGCACCCTCTTAAAAAAGGACAACGTTCGGAGAATTTCAGAGGTCAGTTGAAACTTAGTGTCAGAAGGTCTACTTCTCTACCATCAGATGGCACCTACACCAACACAAGCTTTTTGGGAGGGTACCAAGAAAACAACCTCTATGGTCATTTACACAGAATTAAAGCGCATACTGCTTGCCAAACAGCACTGGGGGCCTTCAATGGAACAAGATTATAGCTTTTATGAGACCAAGATGGACCTTTTTTTTGGCAACAACCTTCTAAGATGGGTTTTTTAAAATTAATTACAGAATAAATAAAATATTTATATTTATATTTATATTTATGTTATGTTTATGTTATGTTTATGTTCAGCAGCTTGTTGCGATGCCCTTCATGAGATTAGTTCCACAATATGACCTATGGGATCCTCCAGAGCCTCATTTGCTCTGAGGCTAGACACTGGGTACAGTTGTTGTCACCATGGTGACTCTTGGCAGAACATCTGGATCAGAACTATCACATGCTAACAACCAATCAGAATCTCCTCAGAGAAAGTATGTACTATCATGTTTTAACTCTTCAGCACTTAAAAGTCAGCGATCCTGAACCATTCTGATTTTCAGTAGTCAACAGCCTTCGAGAATTGGCATTCCACCGGTAATAGGTACATTGAAATATTTAAGCAAAAGTGTGATTCATTGAGACATTTGTGGTCGTAGTCACCTTCAAATGGGTACAAGGCTTTGCAGGTGCCAATGGTAGGCAGGGTGTCCTCATCATCAAATTCATCGTCGAACTCTGGAGTGGAGGATGTGGGGTTTATGCTGATGCTGGCTTTAACCTGTGTCTCTGAATTCTGCTCCTCTGTGTAGCTGCCATCTGGGCTGCTCAAGGGCCAACACACACACACACAGTAAATATACTGTGAAAACATACATTGCTTGGATCGAGAAAATGAAGCGTGTGAAAGCTCCGGGTATGATGTTGGGTTGTTTGTCGGAGTATATACCTCTCTCTGTCCTGCGCACAATTGTTGCTAACTGTTGAGATGCTCTGGGTCTCATAGATTCCACTTCTCCGGTGTGTGTCGCTCTTGGATGGCATGCTTCCCTCCACCTCCGCTAGCCATCCCTGCAACACAGAAGACCGTTTTGTATAACTCAACTGCAGCTCGTCTGCTCGTCGCAGTGGAATTTGACTTTGTGACTTAAATGGCCCTCACAGGAGAACCACGTCTGCCTTACACTCCAGTGCGTTTCAACTACAGGGTTATTCCAGGGTCATTGTTCTGGGGCGGCTCTCTCACTGCATAGAGCAGGAACAGGAAGCCAGCCCCTCCAGATGCATTACATCTTCTCCTAATATGGACGAGTTGCAGACTAATTTGGAGATACCCCAGATGGAGACGTATGAACTCCTCATTATTTACAGTCTTATATAAACAAAAAACGCTCGCCTCGCCAGCACAAACACTCTGGCGCACAAACTCACCTCAAACTTTTGAATTTCAAACTGGAGCTTCTCAATGTTCTGGCCTATTTCTGTTAGCCGGGGATCCACGCTCGCCGGGTCCCCCATCTGGGGGTTCTTTATGTAAACGTCTTTCATCTTAGTTAGAGCATCCCTGAGAGACCAAATTAATCATGTCAGTACAAACCTCTGAGTCTTTGTTGCCAGTTAAAAAGGTAAATGCAAACATTTTTATCAAGAAAAAATCCTTAGGACCAAATTAAAAACATGAAAATGAAAAAAACCTCTGGTCCATTTCTTTTTGAATGTCCTTATTCAGCTCGTCTAGCTTGCCCTGCAGCTTCTTCCTCCTCTGTTCTGGTGGCAGATGGCTGAAGTCTTCTGGACCAGAGCCCTGGCCGAGTAGAACAGGAGACAAGAGAGGCAGGAAAATGACACAAAAAACAGGAAAAAGATGAGTAAAAGCTATAAGATGAAGAAAAGAATCTTTAACAATTTATCAAATTTTTTGTGTTACTGTTCAACAGGGTACTAGATAGGTGCAGTATCTCTCTTTGCTGTAAATTCTGTGAACAAAGAATAAAAAGCCCAACAACCAGGTCTCTTCGTAAGTTCTAACCACATAATTCAAAAAATGGAGATACTGGATCTGCTCTCTAACACACACTCACTGAGAGTTTGGATGTTTGTCTGTGTATAGACTTTCACCTATTCAGTTACAGTGACTAACCTTCAAGGGAAAAGAAGCATAAAGCCCTTCTGTGTTTTATTGCTGCTCATATTGTGTTTCAGTGTGGGGTGGCTGATGGGTCTACAGTTCTCTGTTCTCCTAAAATGGAGGTTGAGTGAGTCAGAGTTTTACTGACGGGGGTCATATTTCCTGATGAGAAGGTTTTCAGTCTGTAACACAGATATGATGAGTCATACTTCCCATCAGTCTTTCAAAATGTCTGAGGTCATCATTTATCTGGCTAGCTTCTCCGTATGGAAACATAAATTAAATACATAATTTTCCGTCCATTCAAACTGTAGGAATCTGGTGCTAAAATTCAAATTTGCCCGCAAAATCAATCAAATGAATTGACAAATTAATATTCTTTATGTTTATTTCAAGTGAAAATTTTCATATGATCACTTAACCACACCTCAAGCTTTCCAGCAGACTCCATGACTACTCTTGAATTTAGATGATTATCTAGCCTGAAAAACAAAGCAGTCAAAGTAATTCTCAATGCTCCCTTCTTTAAACATCTGATATTAGGAAATTATGACCTCCTTCCTACACAGAGAAAATGATATGGTCACATATCATCGAATTGGAAACGGAAGACATTGATCGGCCCAATTTGCCTGCCGTCATATTGTGTCCACCATTGTGACTTCTGACAGTAATATGATGTTAATCCTCTAGACCAGTGGTTCTAAACTGGTCTTCGGGTCCAGGTTCTAATGTCACAGCTTAATGACAAGCCCAAATCGAGGACAATTTTCAGCTTCTCTTCTCTATTTTCGTTTAGCAGGTTGCAGGTTAACATCTGCTGTTATTATAACATACAGTTCCACTGAGGCTGCTGGGATTGCCAGTAGTTTTCTACTAAACTAAAAAGAAATAGCAGTGAAGTTTGGGTCAAAAAGGCTTCATTCTCTAGGAATCACCAATGTCAATATTAAAAGTTGTTGAAATGTACCTGTCTTGACTAAAGACGTTGACTAACCTGCGCTGCCATCTCCAGAGGTTTACTTCTGTGCCAGAGGTATTTATTTAAGTGATATTTATTTTAATATAAGGCTTGTTGTTGCTCCTTGAATCTATCATTAAGTTGTCGATTAAAGGAAAGAACTCAACAAACAACTTGTAAAACTGCTATAACTGTTATAAAAAGAGATGGACTGAACAGGTGAAAGTCTGATTGGATCTCACTGTGATGGGTCACAGCAGCACCACAAAAGCGTAAATGCAGGAGCTACAGGCTCGAGGTCAGGATTCACCGCACATGATCAGGGTCAAACACAGCCGCTAGGTCACCTCCGGAACCTTACCCCTTCTCCACTTATCAGCATGCAACACTTAACGGGCATGCAAAACAACAAAGACGTGTCAATCATCATGCAAAAACATGCTCTTTGCTGACTAATAATTGCAGGACAGGAGTCATGTATTAGTGTTTACACTCTCTACGTACTCCAAGACACATGAAAACACCACAATCTAGGTAAAAAAAGAGGGCTACTGGTAAACAAAGAAGTATTTTTTTGTTTGGAGTGTGAAAAATTTAGGATGAATGACAATTGAATATCGGAGAATGTCGAAATGCAAATATCATGAGAAGCCTTAATTTTATCGACTGTATTTTTGTCATTTCAGAGAGACATATTCATGTGCTGGTGAAATTAGCTTAGCATAAAGACTTGAAGCAAAGATCGCCAGTCTCTGTCCTTAGGTCAACCAAATTTCTGGCTTAATATTTAATGCTCTCAGCAATTTGTAAGGAGAAAAACAGGATTCCAGACATTAGTGCACATGTCTTGGATGCCAAAGTATTCACATTTACTTATGCGTGTGACTAAACTTTGGATAAAGAACATACTCATTTTCATATCTTTGAAGTGAGCTACGCTAGCTATTCCATCTTATTTCCAGTCCAAACACTAAACCGTACAAGCTTAATGTAGCTTCATTTTTACAGCACAGATATGAGCGGGATAATAACCCTCTCATTTAAGCTCAATAATAAAATGAAAATGTCTTTAACTACGCAGATTTATGTCATATTAAAGTTGATTTTAGATATAATACTGGTGTGTTGGCTTTGCAAAACAGCATTCTATAAAAATCACAATGATGTGGGCATGCAGTGGAAGGACAGGAGTGAGCATCTGCTACATAAGATCAGATTAGTGTTTGTTACTGGAACATACGATTTTTCAAGACTACCGGTAAGACAGAGAGGACATACATAACAGAGTAAATCTGATCACCTCAATGAGATTCCGGACGTGGGAATTGAGTGTGATCTGCACCACAGAGACCACAGACACAGTTTGGGAGAGACATGGCGAGAATATAACCACAGCAGAAATGCACACACAGCAAAATAAAAATAAATGAGACAACGACATGAGTGTGAGGTCCATCGTTGCGTCAAAGCATAACTGCATAGCATAACCTTCAAAAAAATAAAAGAGCACCTCAAAAACTTTGCAGCGTACACAACGTTGTTAACAATGTAGTACTGGGGAGAAGTGACATGCGTGCTATGGTCATGCTGCTATGACAGTGCGGTTATACGGTCATGCTTACCAGCTTGAGAGAAAGCTTCATGGGGAGAGAGAGGGGAGAAAAATGGCGAGGAGCAGGAGAGAAAGAAACAAAAGTCAACTTCAAGAGAATTTTGTAGCCATGTCCGTCTTTTTCTTTTAAACAAACATGATTTTTATGATGATGCTTTGCTTTGCCAAACTTCACCATGTAAGGAAAAGAGGGTACATCTCTCTTAAAGTTTCAAGATGGATATGTTAGGTATGCCATAAAAAAGTTCTTACAACTACCATAACTGTCGTAAAAAAGCTTCACACTCTTTTCTAAAGTGGTGAAGTTTAACATTTCTAATATGATGGATTAATGAAAAATTTGAGATAAGTTGTCAAACTTGCCAACCGACCACCCAAACATGAAATGAAGGATGAGAACATAATGAAATGAAGGCAGATTAAATCAACTAAATGCAGAGAAAGAAGTAGAGGGAGTGTGGTTGTGACAGGGACAGACATATACCCTTTTACTTCATGATCCCTCTATGCGGCCATTACAATGACACAAGAGTGACAGAAGAGGGCGCCAAAAGCATGTGTCACGTTATCAGATCCATACATTGACATGGAGGCAGATACCGTAAAGGAGGCAAGCTGAAGAGAACCAGACTAAACTCACTAGTTTGAAAGGCAACTCTTATTCTATCCAGGTCTATGGATCAGGTCAAATGGCAGGGGTTTAGACAGGTATGAAAAAAGTGAACAAAAATTAAAGCACAGTCAAAAAGAACAAAAGATCTAGTTGTAAAAGTATTTAAACAGTTTTATCTTGATCGTTGAGCTGATTCTAGAGGACGGATTCATGTTTTGAAGTAAGGTTGTAAGAGAGCAGGCTTACAACCACTGGCTGGTAGAGCCCGAGCAGTTTCACTATTAGTCCTGTCAGAGGCTCACAGGCTGGAGCATTGAGGAGCTCCACCCACTTTAGCCCACTAATGAATTCCCCCACCTGAAATAGCCTCCTTATCTGTGACCCAGAACCCAAAACCCACAGTATGGAAAAATGTGCCCACTGTGTTCCAACAGTCATTGTGCATCGGTGATGTTTATAGTTTTCTACTAGAAACAGCGTTTGTCAACATAATGGCCAGCTCTTGGACGCGGAGGTGTGAAAGCGTGGTCTCTAAATTTCCAAAAAGGATTTGGGACCTGGTTTTGGTTTTTCTCAGTTTGTAATTGTTTACATTATATTTCAATGAGCCTGTTAAGAAGATAAATGGATATACAGGCATATAGCAGCCCATACAGACAGATATCATCACAACAGAATGGTATACCAACACAACGAGAGACCTTGAGGGGAGAGTTCTGGGTAACATGGCCTGAATCCAAACCCTAAGTGTGACCAACACCTCATCTAATAATACATTTGGCTGAAAGTGGGGTTTGACTAGTGAAGAGGAATGAAGAGCATCACATAATCCACATAATCCTCCACAGCTCTAGGTGCTTGTGACACTTTATGAATTGACCCCTTTTAGATGCTCTAGTGGGAGGGTCTTAATTAGCTGCGAGCAACAATCAATATCAGCAGATACATGTGATGTGGGATGAAGTCATCAGATCATTCACCCTTATTCACACAAAGCTTCTTTGTGAAGATCTCCGCGGAGAGACTCAATGTGTCACACAAAAAAATTATCATCTATGAGGCTACTGCATGTGCTCTCATGGCTTTTATTCATCAGAAACATCCACAAAAGTCATTCAGACCGCATCCCAACTCACTCACAGATGCATAGACACTCTGCTGATATGCTCATACCCCATATCACAAACACACTTACAACATACTGCCAGAGTCCTCTTCATTAGCTCTTTCTGACAAACTTATATTATATACTATCACAATGCGTGACCCTTAAAAAAAAGACACTCTGTGGTTCAACCTACCAGAAAACAAATACATGTGCAAATACATTGTCATTATGGATTAACTGGACAATTAACGTGCAGATCGCTCAATCGTGCAGACACCAAACTACTCTATTCCCTAATGTGAAAGCGCTCTTCTTGCAGAAGTGAGAGGAATAAAATAGTATGGTCTTTTGGTTTTATATATTATTTTTGCTCTGTTAAATCATTAAACAATGGTCCTGTGAGATTAAGTGAAAAAGTTAAGATCTCAATGTTTTAATACCACATCGGGTGAAACTGAATTCCTGTTTCATGATCATGAGGGCCAAACTATGAAAGGATAATGGAAACCAAAAGCTTTGAATTATTTATTATTCTGTTCAGAGCTCCCAAGCAGAAGATAAAAAAAACTGATAATGGTAGATTAAGAGGACCTGCAGTTGAATAAACATCAAATGGATGGATTAATAACTTATTTAGAATTTCTAAATTCTCTGAAGATAATTCAGGTTTCTGCTAAAATTGACATTTGAGAGCGAGAGGGAAGTTGTATCAAGCTGCTAGCAAGAATGGGACCAATGACTCCAAAAGTAATCCAGCCAGTCACCAGGTCATTCTCACTTTGAAATTGCAGTTCAAATGTAACGTTATTCATTCGGCAAAACAATCATTTACAAAAACATTTTCAAACTAACATTACTTTCTTCAGCAGTGAAAAGAAAATAGATTATACTTATTTAGGAAACAAACTTCCTAAATAAGAATAATCTAAATCTTCCAAAAGTTTTCAACCTACAATGTTAAAAATAAGCCTTCCTCTGAAAACGATAATACAACATGTCTGATTAGGTGTTGATAGTTAATTTAGTTTGACCAGATGTCTGCAGGCCTGTTGGTGAGAGAGCTGAGGAATAGTCCTGACTCTCTAGCAGCAGCTGTTCAACCACATCAGCCTAAAATGTCTGTGTCAGTAGGCAGAGAGTTTCTGTCATGAAAGACACGTTATGATTCTACTAAATTAACCATGCTCTTGTGTTCCTGTATACTACCTATAATTTATACAGTATTTCTTTAAAACAGAAAAATACTAAAACATTCTCTATCCAACATCCATTTAAAACACAAACAGGTCACTGTTATGGGACATGAAAACTAAACAAGTAAACTAAACGTGCTGTCATGGGAAATGGAAATGACTGATTTATAGTCTGATTTATTCTCGGAGTGACTTTGAACTCTGGAAGACTTTATAAACCTCACACATTTACAAATTCTATCAAAGTAAAATTTGACAGCAAAGTCAATCTACACTCTAAAACAATGCATTTAATTTATCACTGTAGGTGTTTCATTGCTCTTTTTTGAAAGCTGTTTCAGCACTTCCGCTTTCAGAAAAGTGGGCTTCCTGCTAGACCTATGAAACTCTAGAAAAATATATACTTCCCTTTTTTCTTCTGACCTTGAATCATTTCCTCTACAATACGCTTGCACACCGCTCTGTCTCACCTTTTTCTTTGTCTATTCACAACGTCATGTTCACGCCAATTCATAAAGATGTTTTCACTTTGATTACTGTCCTTTCAAAGTATGCGCATAAACAAAAGCTATATTTGTGGAGTGCGGAAGGAACAAGTGAGGTGCCACCCATTCCCCAGGTCAGGGAAAGCTGGAGTGCTTAAGTTCATTACGGGAAGGCATGGAGTGACCTGTCCTGGCCCAAATCTCTATTACACCTCAAACTGGGCTCTCGAACTTGCAATGGTGATGACACCCATCAGGATAATGGCCAGGTGTTGATGAATACAACCCCTTGGAAGCATTCAATACAATACACTCTACTGGTTTCCTATACCCCACATAGATTAAGGCAACCTGTTTCTATATCCACAACACATTACTGTTTTCATAATTAGAGGTTTAACCCTCATCTTTGAACTTATAATTTGAATTAACATTGCTGCTTTTTGGTCATGTTTTCATATAGTTATTATTAAATTTTTTATTGATGCTTTTATAGGCTTTTACTTTGTAGCACTTTGAGATCCAAATGTAAAGTACGTTATAAATTAAATGTATTATTATTATTATTATTATCTTCACGTTCTTCCTTTTGTTCTTGTGCATAACAAAACAAAAACAATCTGCCTCCAGCTGAGACTGCAGAAAACTGTGCAGGGAGGATGCAGTCTCCATGCTGCTACCAAGACTGATCAGGAGTCTTGTAAATTTATGTCAGAGGGAAGTGAGTAAGAGGGACTGTCATTGTGAGCACAGGGTTAATATAAAGAATGAAGGGTCAAGATAGAGAGACTGCTGGTGAGTCAGACAGGTGCAATGGATCATACTTAGTAGCTACATTAGCATGCCGGAGAAGCTGAAACGGTCATCACTGTATGAATAAAGGTGAGCGCCTCATTGAACTGCTGGTATTCATTGATTATACTATTGTAGTAAAAAAACACTCATTTAAAGGCAGTTCTGAACAGAAAAGGGAAAATTAAAGCTATAATGAGACAATGTTAGCATACTTTGCTAAAGTGACATTGCTTACATATAGATTAATTCAGTTATTGTTGGTATACTTGATGATCAATCACCTGTGGTATAAAACGATGCAATGTACACAGTGTGACCTTAAAAGTAAAATATTTTAACTTGGTATCACTTTTTCCATACAGTGGAGCAGGGACACGGCTAGGATAGAGGTGTAGAGACAAACGCATGCATGCATTAAGCTTGCTGGACACACACACACACTTACCCCTCGCCTCAGGCTCCGGAGGCAATGCATTTTGGGTTTGGATGTCATGAAGTCGTTGAGGCGATGGGAGAGGGGCTCCTTGTGCTGCTTGGGAGACTGGGGGTCGTTGGGAACAGCAGAGGGTGAGGGCGGGGATGAGGCTGGGGGGGCAGGTGGGGGCTGGTGTGGGGATGTTAACAGGGACATAAGCTACCAGTAAGAGAAGGAGCCATGACGGATAGGAGGAAGAGGAGGAAAAACATGGAAGAAGAAGGGGGCAAGAAGTCAACGAATAAAGACAAAGGAGGAAAAGGAGGAGGGAACACAAAACGCAATAAATAAGCTTCCTACAAATATTAAAAAATAAACACACAACAAAAAAATTCAAAAAGAACATAAAAGACAACCAATGGAACATCAAACCTAGTGTACCAGATGTTATGTTGTGGAAAAACATCAACATATAAAAAATGTAAAAGAAAATAGTTAAAAAGAAGAAAAAAACCAGAGTGAGTAGGACGTATCAAACATCAAAGCAAGCGGCTGCAACAAAGCAAACAGCAGAATTTTAGACAAAGCACGTGCAGGCTTCCATTTTGGAAATCTTTTTTTTACTCTTTCCTAACCTCATCACATGCAAGTTAGGATGCAAAATGCACCAAATCCCAAAGGAATGCATCACCAGGATTTGAAGTAATCATGAAACTCTAACTGCTAATGGCTATCTTTAAACATCTAACTGCATAATTCGTCAAGCGGTGGTTGAAGAGTTACGAGATCAAAGCAGGGATGAATTTCCTGGAAAAATCCGTAAATCTGCATGCATGTTCAAGTGATGCAGAAACCATTCATAACAACCAAAAGAGATATCACGAAAGCCCTCTTCCTGAGAAGCAACTTGGTGCTTTTCTTCTAAATATCAGCATAATGGTTTATATTTAGTGTTGTGACCCTTTCATGCATGTGAGAAGGTTTGCATCTAGAGTTAGAGTAGAAACACTCACATCATTGGCAATTAATTATGAATATAAACAAACATAACATTACTGGGAGATTTTTGGAGTGGATGGATACTATACATTCAGCACGTTGAGGTTTTTTATCTGGACCTCCTCTCCCACACGCCCACAGAATTACTCACTCATTGTTTAGCCTAATTCAGTATCAAGAGAGCCACCAGCCCATAGGACAATAGGACAGCCAGAGATCAGTTTTGCTGTTCAGAAGCAGGAAGCCCAAAGAGGCTACTCAAAATGACCACCAGTCAATGGACAACACAGGGAAGGGAGACTGTTATTTCAGACCGAGTTAATATCGACCAGTTCAGTCTGTCCACAAGGAAGGAAGATATGCATTAGTGTCTGTTACTCAGGGAGGCTCCAAAAACCGGTAAGGGTGATAGCCAGGGAAGGTGCAAATAATAACAACAGAAATGGCAAATAGTAACATGAACTGGCAACAAAGTTTGTTTTAGCTGAAAAATAGGTTAACAAAATAATCTACACAAAAATAATTTAATGAATCCTTAACCATTGGCAGAAATGTAACAGATACTAAAAATGTGATACTTAAATTATATATATATAGAATCAAAATAATATGAGGTAAATCCCTGCATCCTATCCCAAAAACAAGATCCCTGCAGTGCAAGATAGGAAAACTGTATGCAATCTCTCCAATGTAATGGTGGTTGTATGTTAGCTGTGCAGTGATGTTACCTTGTTCTTGTTCTTAATAAAAGGCCACAATTTGCCCTTGCTCTTGCCAGCAGGCTTCTCTTTGACCTCTCTGGAGTTGGACAGGCTGGTTTCAGACACCGTCCTCTTCATGGCCTGGCCGTAGTCCTCAAACTCCACGTCTCCCGGGGGCTCAAACCCAGACTTATAGGTCTCCACAACCTGCTTCGAATCCTAATGGATGGAGAGTTTTACCCTTATCAGTGAGGAAAGTGTAAACCTTCACTAATCCACTTTTTAATTTAAGTACCAAAAAAGTAATGATCTTAAATTGCAAAGCCAAGACTAAAATGGGTACCTGAGTTTGTTTAGATTGTCAATCATATATGCGTTTCTTGTGATATGTTACAACACAATAGCAGATTGGAGAATCTTTCGTTCATCGTATTTGTGTCATAACAGTTCATGAGTGCATTGTAGAAAGCACGAAGTAAAGCGAACAGCAATATTCAGTGTTTGTGCCACAAAAGACGAAAATACCAAAATCTTTCAGGCAGCAGTTATGATAATAACCCTGAGGTCAGGGACTCAGCTAGGCTGATCAGTCACAGGAAGGAGCACATTATTCAAGTGCAGTGTGGATCAGCCTATCTGAGCTGATAAGGGTAGGGGGGTCTGGCTAGAGTAAGGGTCACTGGTCAAATATGTGCTGTTTTGCATTGAGTACGTGACAGAAAACTATGAGTGGAAGAGAGATAGAGAGGAGAAGAATGTGATATGTTATTCCATGCTGTTATTTACAGCCAGTCAGAGCCTGGAGTCATCTCCCCGTATACATACACACACAAACATATACACACTCAGAGACACACACAATGTTGTCTTGTTTGTCATATGAAAACATGTGACATCTCAATAAATCGTATAGATCATTTTCTCTTTTTAGTGTGTAAAGGCTACTGCATACCGTATTTAATGTAAGAAAAATCTTTTCAGAACTTGCGATTGCATATTAATTATTTTTTACAAGCATAAGTGTCTTAAATAAAAAATAGAAATGGCTACTGGTGCTTTATTCAACAGGGGGTTTATATCATAAGTATTCAACTAAAATGTTGGAAAACTAAGCTCAATGTTTAAGGTGGATACAGACAGAACATTTGGTTTTCTCATCTGCATTCATTTCCTCCGGTGCCTTTTTTCTGAAACTTTAAAGAAAATGGCAAATCAGTGGGATATTGTTGAAAGCAATGTAGACATCGTTGTAGGACAAACAGAGACAACGAAGAAGGAAAAATTAAGAAGGAAAAAAGTCTTCCTGAGAATGTTATAATGCAATCAATGGCCAAGTAAACCAAGTATGCATCATTACATGTATATATTGATGCATACTGAATACATGGTTGATAAATAATGTATACATGGTTGCCTCTGCTTTTGAAACTTCTTATTAACTAGGGACACAAGTTCCTATAGTGTTTCATATCCTTTTATTCATGCACATCCTATGCCTGGCTAGCTTTCTCTGATTATTAAAGTTAATATTAAGCTTACCTTCTTAACCTTATATGAAAAAGAGTTAGGGGTTTAAAAGAAAAAAAGAAAAAGAAAATTCCCAATCTGGATGAATGACTCTCTTGATCCAGATTTGGCCTTCCATTCCTGAGTTGGTGGCCCCTGGTTTAGACTACAGGATGGACAGAAAGTCAACCTCTAAAGGGCTATTTTGGGGATTAAAAAATGTGTCTGATGACAAGAATAGCACCAGTCTAATGAATGTTATATATAAGGCCACAGCCAGCTGGGGTTTAGTTAAAGCACAAAGATGTACAACAGTTTGCCTCAGTTATCATCACATAAGATCTGGTTTGTTGATCCAAATTGTTAAAACCATAAGTGGAAACGGACCCAGACCCAGGAGAATTAATCTTAGTAATCTTTATATATGTTAGTAGGAAGGAAGAGTAAGAAAATATGGTGTTTTCATTATTAATGCCAAGCTATGCTGTGGTCACAAACTGGTAACAATCATCTGATGAAACTACGCCAGAAAGCAAATAAATGTATTCCTCAGAATATCAGACAACTCCTTTAAATTCCATGGACTGCAGCCATGCTTCAAACTGATTTCTCAGCACTGCTCTCAAGAGTTAGTGCGCGTGTGTGCGTGTGTGAGCGTGTGTGTGTGTGTGTGTGTGTGTGTGTGTGTGTGTGTGTGTGTGCGTTTGTGTGTGTGCGTATGTCAGAGGTGGGCAGCCTTTGGAAGAAGGATGACACATCCTACACTGTAAGTTATGCATTAGATCATTCCCTCCTCAGATTGAACCTTTGTCCTCAGACTTTGAACATCATCTCAGGCTGGGATTCAGGCTGTGGCAGCTATTAGCTCCTTGGCTGGACTCCCAAGGGAACATCTTTCATGTTTTCATGCGGAACTTATTTGGCATTTCTTATTGGGGGCAATTATGCCAACTATTTTCGGGAGCCACCCAGACCTATGAGTGTCTCAGGCAGCAAATACAGCATGTGCTCATACCTCATTGGTTTTTATTATAAAGTTCAAGACATAAATTAAATCATTTAGCTTAACTGCTCACTCATGGTGGACTGTTTGTATTTTGAAACAACCCAAGAGTGCCACCCCACTGGCACACTTGCTGAGTGAATGAAAGGCCTGATTATAGCATAGTATGTGACTTGTGACCGACTGCCTGGCTGAGTGAGTAATATGGCCCACATGGCAGTGTGTGTGCTTGTACAACTATCATATCTGGTATACTCACTGTCTTGGGCTCAATGGACTCAGCAGCTTTCGTCATCCCGTCTAAACATTTCCCCACAATGGGCAGCACTTGGCGGTCAACGTCTGCAAACGTCTTCATGCATACTCCCAGCCTCTCAATTCTTTTCTCCTCCATGTCTTGAAGACTCTGCATGATATTTCAAGCACATTAATAAATACATGAAAACCTCACTTGTTAATGTTATAGAATATGAATAAAGTGGACAGAGGTTGTGATAGAAATTAGACATTGTGAGTTTGAGAGGGTTGTTATGATATTGAGCATTCGTCAAAGCATCTGAATATCTGTATTTTCCAACTTTTTGAACATTGTCCCCATTCTCAAAGAACACAACTGGCATCAGTAGTGGGAGCTTTCAAAACATAACACCCTAATAAGCTTTTACAAAATAGCCACACTCATTGCCATCATGTCTTGTTCCCATCAGTGTTTCTCACATGTTCAGAATTTATTTTTAGGAGGCGACCCAGATTTGTGTTGGGGTGATAGGTGCAACCCACTAATTATTTCACATGAACGCACCATTCTGGCAGAGTTCAGACAGAAATGATTTAAGTACTAACTCTGTGTGTATTTCTAGCATTAAAATAAATGTAATACATAGGAAACACCGGCTGATTCTAAGTCCAATTATCTGCGGCAACAGATAGGTTAATGGCCACATGTCGTATTTACCTGGAATATGTTGGGGATGACTGTAAAGTAATGTTCATTCTGTTCCTGGTTGAACTTTTGCAGGTAGGAGGAGTAATCGCTTTTACTGTCAGAAGCCATCTGGTGCCTCATTTGAGCTTGCTGCCGTGCCTAAGAAGAAAACAAACACGAACGTCAGACACTCGCTCTCTTCAGTAAACCCTGATGTCCCCCTGCCCCAAACCCACAGACATATGGGTTACATACAGTCATATAATCAAATCTTGCAAGAGCTGACACATTTGTACCTATGAGTGTGTATATGCATGCAAATGTACACATATAAACACAGAGCTTATGAATCGGTGGTCGCAGGTGCAAACCAAGTCTGTCAGCAAGAGCAGCAGCCATGGGCATTCGACTAAACTGTATATAGGCCATAACAAAGGCCTACAGGGAAAATATCCAGCCTACACCGGATGCAGGATGATTGCCCACTTTCTGGCCCACTATCTCTTTTGTTGATAATGTTGATTATTTTAAGCTAGTTCAGTCTCAGGGAGTTAAGGCAGGCAGTCAGAAACATAGCAGGAGCAGCCTATTACATATCCCAAGGCAAGCAGATGGAGATGAGATTATCTCAGATGGACAGCATGTGGGGTGTGTATTTGTGTGTATGTGTCTGTATGTAGCTTAGTACTCCTATTTGTTCTTTTTTTGCATCAGATCTGAGGCCTGCCCATAGATAGATCCCTTTTCATTTGGTCATTTATAACAAAGGGTCACCTCAGGAAGCGCAGATTGCATTTTGCCAACTGAATGCAGATGCATATGAATGATAGCATCTTCTCTGTGGGGCATCAGTGGTAACAAAAACCTGAAATGCCGCAGTTCTGCAGGAAAAATGTTTGTAAGTCATCCAGTTTTCAGCACCCTGAGGCAAGAGTTGAGTCTCACACACTCGCACACATATGGATAAGTAGCAGAAGTAAAGGAGGACATCCGATACAAAGCTACATTATTTGCAACACAGGAAGGTGACGGCTCTTTTGTGGAAAATGATAGTCACAGTCTACCATAAAGGGAATGTGAAGTGCAGAGAAAAGTTAAAAAGCATATTTGACAGTCCAGCATTTCAAAATCTTCATGTGACCATGCATTTGTGATTATGTGCTATTCTGGTGTAGCTGCATGCAAAGTTTGCTAAAGATGTTGAGAAATGATGAGGATGCATCATTGCAAGATTGCAAAACCTCGTAACGATCTGCTGCACACAGACGCGTCACATCCTGTTACTATTTTCTGGATATACCTGCTATGCTTTTGCTCACTGTATATCTGCATGTGTGCATGTTTATATAAATATAAAGGTAATTTTGATTCAATAAATCTATCTGTATTTTTTTTTTTCTTACACCACAAATATTAAGGTCATGGTGGGAAAGCAGAAGACAACGAGGACCACCACTGTACGGACAGATGATGAGTTTTAGACAGAACAGGAGAGACTTGATCTAGGATGTATTGGACTCTACTAGGAGAGTATGGTGGGTGGCTTATTGAGACACAATTCGAGACAGAGTGTGTGTTCCCACAGATATAACAGGCTCTCTGTCTGCTGGACCTACCTTGTGGGAACTTCGCTTCAAGGCATGGCATAAAATAGATATACAAACACACAAGAAAACAAAAAAAGGTTTGTTAACTGTTTTCCAGCTTAACAACAAATTTCCATAGACGCACTTTCTGAACCACTAGGCGTGTCACAAGGAGAAGTTTGCATCATAGTAAACAACAAAACAAACACAATCACCACTAAAATACTGGTAAAGCCCAGTTTAATGTAATGGGTAGAGACACTACAGAATCAAAGAGGAGGGCATTGTGTTGCTTTTCTAATCCTTTCTGACATCTTCACAGCAAGGTAATCCATGCATGTGTGTGAAAAGACCCTCAAACAACTGTGAAATGTTATGTGGATATCTCGGTAGTGAATCCAAACCCTAAATTGAAGGATTTGTGTGCCAGAGATGGAGAGGGAACAGTGAGAGGTTTTCTCCAGCTACGGAGAAAATCACAAGACTTCAACTCAACAAATAGCAGCTTCTTAGCTTCACAAGGAGACGTCACTTAACAGAAAAAAACTAAGGGGGCCTGACTAAATAAATATTTATAGTATATTGGTGGATTCTGTTTATTGCAACGGACAAGCAGCTTAACAGAGACAGTTCATCTCTTCATCGGTCGAATTCTGCCTGTATGGTACATAGACAAAAAGACAGATACAACTAAGCCAACAAACATATATAATTGCTCATCATGCACCTGATCTGACCAAGCTTAAACTTCCTAAACCTCCAAGAATGTAACTGTGGCTGAGACACAAACTAGGCTGATCGTAAAATGCCATCTCGTGATCAATGCTCAGATGTCTCTACTAAGACAAAAACACACTGAGACACATGATCTGTTTTGGTCTTATATTTTATGACCATGTCTATCACCAAATACACGCTGAGCGCTAAGAAAAAATTTGCTTTTGCTTTCCACAACATAATATGCAGAATCTAATGGAAGAGGTTTACAATGGGCTAAACCACTAAGCGATAACATTAAATCCACCTGCCGAATATTAGGTAGGTCCCCCTTTTGGTACCAAAACAACTCTGTGATCCGCTATGCGTTCTGATACCTTTCTATTAGAGCCAGCATTCATGTATTTGGCAGTTTGTTCAGCAACACGTACTACCCTGCCTTAACCACACGCATCAATGAGCCTTTGTAGCCCATGACCCTTTCCATTGCGCAACAGTTTTTGTTCCTTGGGCCACTGCGTTAGGCAATAATCACAATAAATCGAGAGAATCCAACAACATCTGCAGCTCTGAAGACCCAGCTATTTCGCCGTCACAATTTGACTATTGGCAAAGTCGATCATATATATATATATATATACTTGCCCACTGTTGCTGCTTTCAACACGTGAACTTGAGGAAACAAGTTCCCACTGCTGCCTAATATATCCCCCCTACTGACAGGTGCTACTGTGATGAGATAATGAATGCTATTCTGACTTCACCTGTCAGTGGATATATTATTAAGGCTTGTCAGTCTACATGTTCTGTACTACAGAGTTAGAGAAACAAGATTGTGGTGAAGTCAAGTGGCATAGCAGCTTGAGCATCTAAACCACAGACATTGAAATCTGACTGGAAGTACAGAATAAAACACATTCCCTTCTTTCTCCTCTTTCCATGATCCATCTTTAGACTGTACTTACAAAATCACTTCTGAGAGAGCAGATAACAAAGGTACATGATGCAAAAACATGTAACTATTAGAAAAGCATATGTAAGTAATAAGGAAAATCTACTACATTTCCATTATTAATAATCCAAGGGAATTCAGTGAGTCAGTCGGTTGAAACATAACCCCCACAGAAGGAATAACAATGAGAAATATGTTTATATGTTTGATATATACTGTTTCAGAACTTAATGTTACATGCTAATGTCTGCTTATCTGCAGAGTGTCTTACCGAATGTTTTGCTTGAGGATCTTGCAGGAAGTGACTCATGAGTTTTAAAGCTGTGTTACGTGTTTCTAAATTCACTGGACTGTGTCATAGGGATCATTAATGCTTTTCATTTTCTAATGCATAACTACTCATGATAGAAAACTCATCTTAGAGGGGACACATTGAAAAACATCACATTTATCAGCTGTGTTGTTGACAGTAAATAAACTTTAAAGTTAGATTGTGTTTTTTTTCTACCTGGGTCTGATTATTTGAATTGTGTCCATTCCGGCTAATCACCCTCACTATGGCCTTAAGAGCAAAATTAGGTTAAACAGCCTGTAGGGCCGGACGATATATCGTAAAAAAAAGATTTTGATTTCAATCCAAACGAATATTAATAATAACAACAATACATTTCATTTAGAACGCACTTTACATTTACACTTCCCAACATGTCCACAACTGTACATTTAATTTAATTTAATTGCATATAATGCTCTGTTATTCTGTATTCTGTAACGTGCTCTGCTGCTGTAACCCTGCAATTTCCCCATTGTGGTACTAATAAAGGTTATCTTATCTTATCTTATTCAAATCAAATCTCAAAGTGCTACAAGTTAAAAGCAGATAAGTATAGGCAATCTCATTTCTGAAGTACAACGATTCTGCAGCATTTTATTTTATCAAATAAACTGCAGCAAAGCCAGGGAGTTGAGTTCCACGCTAACCCACTGTTGTTTGACAAGCCGGGCCTGGCCCTTTAAGGGTTTGAGGGTTTTAGGTTGGGCTATGGTTATTGGTTACATGTGACATGGGGGATTATGGGAGTTGTAGTTTGCGTAGCCACAGCCACAACACTGCACTTGCAGAACCTCCAACCTGTTAGAACTGTATCTTTGTTATCACTTGGAGCCACTCAGAAGTAAGGCTTTTTAAATATCCTAGCCGTTAAAAATAAGTTATATGTTATCTGCTTCAGAGTTGGTCCGGACTCTAGCTTGATTAGCTTAGCCGCAGCTTAGCTAAGTGAGCGACCTAAGACTGAGAAGCTGGAGAGCGAACATCCCATAGCACAGGAATAAACAGGGGCGCTAGTCTCTTATCACCCCTGAACACCTTTTTCGGGTCATTTCACATAATTTCTCTTTGCACCACTTTACTTCTCCAATGTTTCAGAAAGAATGCTCATCTCTCTCTTGTACCTTCGTGGAGCACAGTGGAACTGACAGCAGTTAACTGTTTAGTGCTCGCATACATCTAGGTTATACGTGGACAATGCATGGCAATTTTTAAGATATAAAAAAATTGAAATTGAAATTCTCATTTCAGCCCAGCAACTTGAGTCTCCTGAAGATTTCAAAATTGTAATCACCTTTACGTAAATTGTTTTAGTACTGTGTTTAGTCTGAGCAAACACCTTCTACACAAATTCACCATACAATTAAAATCATCTTAGCGAACACAGCATCTTAATTCAAATGAAAAAAAAGTAAACAAAAATGTATGTTGTTATTTCCTTGTTATTCATCAGTAATTGTTCTGTGTCAAATATTCAGGGTCATAGAATCCTTAAAACACTAACAGAGATTGTACTGATTCTCAGTGGCTGGAAGAAAAGCTACAGGTAAAAGAAACTGTTCAAATTGTATAAAAACACATTTTGGTATTACCCTGACCAAGAACCTCTATTTTTTTGAACAATTTGATATACCAAAGAGTGCTTCATATAATCACTCAACAAATATTAAGTACGGAAACAAAATATAGCACTGCGTTCTGTGCACTGTAAGAGTCGTTCATGCTTCAATAAGTAAAATAACTGTGAACAGACACAAAGCCACAAAGTTGAGACAACTTTCTTCAGCTGTACCATATCTTTGCAGTGAATTTCGTCGTTATTCTTAGCCTTTTGTATCTCTTTGGCTTTATGTCCAGAGAGCAGAAAGACTCTTTAGTCCAGCCTATATTTGCATAATAATCGGATCTGAACTGTGTCAGCCCTTAGCCAGAGCTTTGCTCCAACAGCTGATGAAGCAGCAGGAGCACGCGCTGCTGACCCATAATGCCTTGCGGGTGTGAGAGCTGTGTGATTTAAAGGCTGAGAGGGTGGAAGCTCTTTTTATATGTTAATGACAGCAGGAAATTACATCATCTTCAGGCCCAGAGGGCTCTTGTGTACAAGTCAGTCAGCTGAATGATGCAAGAGCTGATTTATTGAAGATGCTGTATAATCCCAGTAAGATACGATATATTTAGATTCAACCCTATGAGAAAAGCAACGGTTATAATCCACTAAACAAGTGAAAACAAACAAGTCCTCTCTTAGGCTATGGCCCATTCAGCAGCAGACTGACTGGCTGCTGTTCTACAGTGATAATAAGGGCTCAGAGCTGCTTTCAGCTTTGTTTAGCAGTTTCTCACTGTGATGCTGAGACAATGCCTTCTTTGACACAAAGTCTCGGTGGGATGATGAGTCTGAGTTTGGGAGGCCATATTTGGGGACAATCATGCGGGGAAAATGGTGATAGAAGGAGGTACCAAGTGACAGGAAAGTGAGGAAGGTCTGGCAGTTGTATCACGCATTGACCATATGAGACAAGCTAGAATGATTTGTGGCTAAGATGAGCCATACCTTTTCCACATCAGCCTTAGTCACGTTAATGTCAGCGTCCATCTTCTCGAAGTATTGCTGTGCTCTATCAGCCTCCTTACAATCCCTCTCAAATCTTCTTTTACACTGCGAAAGAAAAAATCATTGCGTTAATAATTTCACACCAGGAGCTGTGGTGAGAAACACCATGAAACATGACCTTGAAATGAACATTTCTATTAACGTCAAAACATTTACATATACGTCAGATGGACTTCAGGCAGAGCATTGTTTGCGATAGAGGTCAGTTTTTTCAGTGACACACCAACGGGGTCTGCAGCCTGCAGATTAAACTAATGTTCAAAGTAGTTATTTGTGTACAGAAAAAACAACCATTCATCCAATCCTCTTACCAGCCCTCAAACAGAACAATCAGTGTTTGTTGGGCTATCGTGGACCCTGACCTCTGCTTCACACACAATGGGATCATTGAACACACAGAGAAGTTTGAGGAGGACAGAGCAGTTATGCATCTCTCTCACACTCCCCCGTCAGAGGGACTAGGCAGAGATAAGAGGTGGCATTCTGTATAATCTCTTTTAGCAACACTAAATCACAATTCGCTCCCAGACCTGCTCTTATCTCGGTTCTTTTAAAATAGGGAGTGTATGGTCATGTACTCACATGTAATCTAGGTCAGTATGTCTTACTATAGGCAACTAAAAGAATGTACAGCTAATGTTAGAGTAAAACATACACTTTGTATTTGAACTCTACATCCACCTATCAGATACTTGAGATTTTCAGCGTTTTTTAACATTTTCAGCCTGCTTCTCAAGTAGACCATAATTAAATAAATAAATCATGCAATGACATTACAGAGTTATTTATTATCACTTCATCCAGGTTGTGAAATGCGGTCCTAAATATTCATCTTTAATTAAGGACTACATTCCTGTCTCCACCTCTGTTTGTGTTCCTCAGTTTTAATGATGATGTCATCTATAGTCATATGGCTCTTCCTGGAATGGCTGTTGCAGCATGTGTTTTGGCTTCACATAGCCTTGATGTTGAAGACTGATTGTAAGGGCTTCGGTGCTCAAGGTCAATGCGTGTTGTATTATCCATTACAGTCAAATAGAAGACCCTGATTAGTGTGTGTGTCCTGTTCTATATCATGGCTAAGATTGGGTTCTGATTAGGGCTGCAACAATTAATCGATGTAATCCACAAAAATTTATTATGAAATTAATTGCCGTCAAATTTAATAGTCGATTAGTCGGCGACGTCATCGGACTCCACCTCTGACACCGTGTAATGAGAATGGAAGTAATCGGGAGAGCCATGGCTACAACATCATGACAGAAAACATCCTAGGTGTGGGAGCATGACACTCTCAAAAGGGCAAATAGTTAGTAAACTGCAAGACTTACAAAACTGACCTGTCGTGGCATGGAGCACATCAGTAATGCCGGATCCTTTAAGGCGGAAGCTAGTTGGCTGTCTAGACGGTTATGACTCGTCTAAGTTTAGTCTTAGCTAGTTGGTTAGCTAGCAAGCTCAACGTTAAGTGGCATGTAATGCAAGTTTCTGTTAAGTTCAATGTTACTATTTTGAAATGTGGTGAATTGTTAATGAGATAATTTGGTCATCAAAATTTAACCTAGTGTAGATGTTGACTCTAGAACGCACAAAAAAACTGAATTTCTTTTTCTTTTATCCTTGTTATTTTTTTAGATTTACATGGTTTTATTTGATTCCAGAGAAACTGCTGTTTTATATATTTAATTTGTTTTAATTATTATTTATTTATCTTATTTTTATTATTGTTATTTTATATATATATATTTTTTTATATTATTTATATATAGATGTTATATTTAACAGCTATTTGGTTTAACAGTTCACCACAATGAAAATATACGTTATTTGCGGCCCTAGTTCTGATAGACAGCCTCATTTTCGAAAAAACATTCCCAACTTTCGTTGGGCCCGGAAGTCGCATCTCTGTTACCCTTGTTTGGCTCAGGAAAACATACTTTCCTGCATCAAAATAAAGATGTTAGAATTTTTACCGGACTTAACTGAGAGTTGGTCACATTTTATTCAAAGAATACCCTACTAGATTTAAAAATCATTGGGCATCACACACAACAGGACCTCATTCATATTCTTGCAGCAGAGGGAGCAATGAAGGCAACACCTCATGTGATCTCTCAAAAAGCAGCTGTGTAATGTGGACAAGGCGTGACAAACTGATGAAGTGCTATAGCGATCAGCCTGATTTGCAATGAGAAAACAAACAAAAATAAAAATGGTTGAGAAAAGCTTTCAACACAGGCTGACCATCCTGCAGCGAGAACTGGAGGCGAGATTTCAGCTCTCAGTTTAATCAGTCAATAGTAGGGTAGGACTAAAAGGCTAAAATGTTCCCTTTTGCAGCTAAATCCAATCTGCTCCAGAAAGTCTCTCTCCCGGGCTACTGTGATCTCACCCGGAAAGTATTGTTGTAATCACACAGATTTTAACTCTTAAACATCAAACATGTTTAAAATTGATCAGGCGGGCTGATGTTCCTGTGGAGACTGGGATGTGTAAGAGTGAACCTCTAAAATCTTACACTACAAGATAATCTGGGCCAAACTTGTATTCTGATGGAAGTTTGAGACCAGATTTCTCCTACGACGGTCCGGAGTGGTGAAATTAGAGTAAACTTGTCTCACAATAAACTTCAAATTGTTGTCTAGTGGATGTGATCTCTAGGAGCCAGTGTCTGTCATCAGTCACGAGCTGTTTCTTTAGCACCACTCTACCAACCACGAGTCAACTGTTTGCTATACAAAAGGACCAAGAGCGGTGACTTAAATTGATTTTATTACATTAAATTAAATCAAGGAGTATCTCATTCATACTTGTGTCTCATTGAAAGCATACTTTAAAACCCTATTATATGGAGTTTTGAATTAATATGGACTTAAGGATTTCCAGTGCTTGGACAGAGTAGATGGAAGTTACCGGATTCTTCTCATCTTCCTTTAAAGTTCTCTCTGGAGATTGTGAATATTAATTAGACTGCCACTTATAACTGCTTCTGATTGCACTAAATTACATGACAGATTTTTACAGAATCTTGGAGTTCTAAATATAACTTTAACCTTCTGATACTACCTGTTGTCCAAGCACTTTTATCAGATGGATTTTAATTTTGCGTGGTAAATATACATCTATTCTCTATTATCATTCTCCTCCATTCCAAGAATGTAACCTGCCGAATCTTATTAATTCATAGCATTTGACCTAATTCGATTTAAAATCAATGCAGACTAGGGATGAAGACTTTTGAGTCACTTTCCCTTTTGCTTAACGAACAACTGTGATGCTGCATTTTAATGAGGTCACTTACTGATTCCAGCTGTTTCCACGAGCTCTCAATTTGCTGCTGTGCCTTACGCCCATCATGGAAGTGCTGTGAAGAGAGTTGGAGAAGGAAAAATAACATTAGAAATATTATCATACTATTCACACGCTTTAGGGATTTAAAAGTGGGTGATGCTGACCTTGACATAGTAGGGATAATAAATTGAAAGCAGCTGGAATGAGTCTCCACCATATGACTAACCACTATGAGAATATCATGCACTGCGATGGTATTAATTGGAACTGAAAAAGTAGGGCAAATTCACATAGACATTATACTGTAGCTACATTGAAAAATGATGAGCGCAGGCTAAGCACTGCGAGAGACCAGGTTTGTCTATTTAAATAAAATATTTCCTGTCCATTCTCTTGTGGCCTTGTACATGAAAAATATTTGATAACTATATTGATTTTTAAAAAATACAAAACTATCTAAAAAAAAAAAAGAAACTAGCAAGATGGAAAAAATGTAGTTCCAAAGTCAGTGAACCAATTTCATTGAGGATGGTGAGATACAAAATATAGCTCTCTAAAAAATCTAAATTTCAACTGTAATATTATAATATCCAACTCATTAAAAATGGATAGTGTAGGTCTATGTTAGTGGAATGGAACTGTGGATGATGATACTCATTTGTTCAGACTTTGGTGATCTTCTGGCTTTACCTTTGACTCATTTGGCTCATCTAATTCTTTAAATTAAGAAAAAGTACTTGCAAAACAACTGACAGTCCCATTAACCTCATCTGTATTGTTTCAGTAGAACGGATAACAATGTCTTGATCTGAGAAACAAAGCTTTCAGTGCAAACAATTAATTTGAAATAAAAAAAGAAAACAAAAAGGCAAAAATTGAACTGTGTGAGGAGAACAACTGGCCACATTGGGTTCCTGTACTACCACATGTGGCATATTAGACAAGCTAGGTGGTAGTTGCTGGTCTAAACTCAAACAATACTGTATTTTTATAAGAGGCTATCTCTTTCAAGGGACCAGAGCACTTGTGCCCATTTCTGTGCAATACTCAGTATGGATCACAGCCAGCGCTTCTGGAAACGATCAACAATTTAAAATGTTTCCTCATTCTGAAATTTGATTGGGAAGACCCAATATATACAAGTAATTCCTTGATTACCTTTGGTCACACAATCTGCAAAAGAACACCAAAAAAGATGTATAATAAAATGAAAATGACAAAGAGACTTGGCTATTATTTAGGTACCCACTTTTTATAGAGTTCAGGAAATAAGGTCAGTAGCTGAGCTGAATACCGATGCTGGGATCCAATGACGACCACTGGCCAATTTTAAAGAACAGAACGCTGCTGCTTGTACTTGTGTTTTGGGAAGTCCTAAGTAATCGTCCAACTCAAACTATCACACGTAGGACATTTGAAATTGAAAAGGTTACAAGGGGCCTTAAGAGGTTAATTAATCCCACCTGACTAATGCTGAATATGAGAATAATTACCGAGAATATGGCCTGGTTTACCTCAGGTAGTCACACTTCATATTTCCCAGACTGTAGAGGGAAGCTAAGTAAAAATAAGGAACCACTCAAGTGTTTCAGAGGAAGTATTTGATCTCTAGCATGAAATGGGAAGTTGTAGACGTCTTGACCAACCAACATATAATCAAGAATTGAGATTTATCAACTCACGTAAAGACCCAGACCTTCAAATTCTTGTTGGATAAGAAGCATTATATTAACTATTGAATGTGGAAAATATGTCTTACTAAAAAATGACATACAGTGAAGATACCATAATGTATTTTCAAAACGCCCAGCACTAGACATTGTGATATCATTGTTGGTGTGCCCTCAACCAAACATTTGTCTCCACAACAACATACATATGAAAAATAACCAGAATCCCTTGCGGTCTGCATCAACAAATCTTCCATAACAACAAGAATAAACAAACTAAACTGACACTCTTCCCCCGATAGCTCTATCATTTTTCACAAAATCCTGCTGGAGATTAAGGACCTACCCACCACACTTTGTTTGTGTGACCAAGGCAAGATGCATGAGCTCATTCGCTTCCAACACGAAATAAAAAGGATAGCATCATTGTTCACACCAACAGCCATCTGTGATGCAGGTATATATGTGAGGCATGTGTGCTCCTGTGTAGCACAGCATGTCTGTAACTGCAGATACACTTAGCCTGAAGAACAGTATACACACCCTGCCATCCCTCCCACACCTTCCGCTCGATAACAGAGTGTGACTGCTATCACTGTCAGTGACATCTGGAATATTTCAACAGGTCTGTAACCTGAAGCTGCCACTCTCAGTTACTCAAGAATTAGACAGACCCAATAAGGAAGGAAAAATGCTGGATTTGACACACTAGCAAATTATTTACCCCAATTTCAAGCTTCAACTCAGGCTTCAGCTTCAATTAAAGTGGGATTGGGAAATATTTTATGATCAATCCGAACACATTACTTCATGGACAGAAGAAGTACAATTTATTAAATAATTTAAAAAGTCTATGGTTAATTAAATTCCTCATGATAGTCCTAGGCTGGCATAGTGGTGCAGTGGGTAGAGCTGATGCCTCACAGAAAGAGGGTTCCAAACTCAAGTCCTTATCTGTCCACACCTTTCTGTGTTGAGTTTGTTCTCCTTGTGTCTGCGTGGGCTGACTATCCCAGCTTCCACCCACAGTCAAAAAATCCATACAACATGCGGTATAAGTGAACTGGTGAGTCTAACTTGCCAGTAGGAGTGGATGGTAAGCGTGAATGGTTGTCTGTCTCTATAGTCTATGAAGGGCGTCTCCGGTTTACATATAATGAATGAATGATCCTAGTTGTAATTCTCCTCCTGGTACATCTCCGAGCACCAGACCTCCAGGTACTACACAACTTTAAACAAAACCATGAAAGAACATAGAAGTAATCATTGAGGCTGAATCATTCCTCCTTTCATTTTTTTGTGTCGGTAGTGCGTTTAGGCTGTGCTGGTGCCCCTACTGAGGTCGCCGAAATAAAAGGATGGGGGAAAATTTTAAAAGCATTCAAAATCTAAAGAAACTCAACACAATGCCAATTGCCTATTCTTGTGTTGTTGTCCTTTGTTGCTGTCAAAACAACTCTGTGATGCCGTGTTTGGTTCTGACAACCATTCTATCAGAATCAGCATTTACTTTTTGAACTGTCTGTGATCCACTCGTCAGTGAGCCTTGGGCCTACATGACCCTGTTGCCCATAGACCAGTTATCCTTCATTAGATCCCTTTTGATTGGTAGTAGGGCTGGGCGAATGCCTAATCTAAGCTAAATGCTTACTTAGCACTAACTAGGAGGTCTACTGAGTAGCTGGAGATCTAACATTACATGGCACAAGAAAATACAGAAGTGGTAGACTCTTATCACTCTTTAACTCCTTCGTTTCATCTTTTTCTTTCTACCACTTGATGTTTCCGTTGTTTCACGACGGCTACTAATCTCTTTCACTCATTACATCGTAGAGGAGTTGAGCAGTTGAGTGTAAATACCCGGCTTAACCCCGGCCGGTCTCGTCTGTTACTTTTCTAGCTGTATATTCTAGTAGCCAAGCTAAAACCAAAAAGGACCCGAGAGAAAAAAAGATCTTCGGTGAAGTTTAAGATTACTGAAAATTATATATGAAAGCCAGATGGATTTTGATTTTGTTCTGAGTGTAGAGTCAAATAAAGCAGTTCATCAATAGTTAAACTCCTTTTTGAGTATATTTATAACCGATGAGGACAGTGTGTAATGACATGAGTAATAAGGCTAAATAGACAAGCCGTCATCATGGTAACAACTGTGTGACGGCGTCAAAACTCATTTCTTCAGCTATTGTTAACTGTGTCGGACAAGTTCGGGTTCGGAAATGAAAGCAGAAGGTATGCTTTGTTTGGGCCGGGCAAAGTCAGTAGTCTCCCGGACTCGGTCGTGCTTCCACATAAATATGCACCTTTGTTGCGCTTGAATGCGCAGTGGAGCTGCGGGAGTTTACTCTTTAGTGCATCTATTAGATCTATTTGTGCTACACACAAACAGCGCATGGCGCTTTTTAATTTCTGATGTACATAGCAAAGTGCAGTATGATGTAAACTGAATGGTAAGATCATGGAGAGAATTGCAATCTCATTCTGGGCAAAAAATCGTTGATTCTCATTAAAGCCAGAATCGCCCAATCCTAGTAGGTACCAATCACTGCAGAGCAGGAGCACCCATCACTCTTGGGTCCTTAATCTTAACCATTTTCCTGCTTCTCACACATCAACTTCACAACTTCAACAACTTTCACTTGCTGCTTAATAAATCCTATCTGCTGTCAGGTGTCATTGTAATGAGATAACCAATGTTATTCTGACTTTATATTTCAGGAGTTGTAATGTTATGGTGGATCAGTGCATAAAGCAGTGATTAGACCAGATGATCAACTGTATTGTTGTTCAAGCTGTTTAAACTAAACTTCAAAGCTGATACACCAGATACAGTCTAATATTACAGCCTCTGTACATTCTGTTCGGTGCAGCACTTAAACCTTAATGTGCCTCACTGCTCCGTATAAACATTCAAAAATCAAACTGAAAGGGTGTTACACTAATATAGGCTTACTCAGTGAAATAAAACAAAGATGTACAAGCTTGCATAGAGAAGGGTTTTTGTCTTGGTCTTTTGTCATTATATCTGTGTCAGAAGGACATATGATATAGAACATTTAGATATTCATGAGCTTAGTGGAAGTATTTGTTAATAACACTGTAACAAGAGATCCTGCCAGAAGACATGCACACACATTTAGAGCTCTGCCAATAAGCTCTGAGCCTCTTTTATGTGGTGTGGTGCCTCAAACAACACCAGATTGCCAGGAAACAACAGCAGCAGGTGTGGAGAAATACTTTGTTGGTGTGAGGATGGAAAAATTGTTGTGGTCAAGCTGGGCACTGGAAACCAGCTGCTCTTCAGGCAGAGTTCACAGTCCAAATGATGATACTCTCCTAGTTCAACTCAGGGCTAAAGATGACAAAATCTGATCCTGTCTGTGGACCCCTCTAATTTCTGGTATCGGACATGATGGGGATGAGAGGGTCAGAAATCCCTTTGAGGCTGAAGAGTGTTCCCCTGCAAGTACATATTCTAAACAAGTTTAGAGCAAAAAAAAAATACATTAAGTGAAAAATAGAAAAAATAATCCTACACCTTCTGCTGTCTGAAGGAACTAAAAAAGTAGTCCTTTTGAGTTACTAGTGTGAATGGGTGCACAACTGAATCTGGTTTACACACAGAGGCTAATCTGTTAGTCATCCAGACACATGAAATAATTCATAGAACGTGCACCTCCACAGTTGTCAACAAACATACAATCATTGGCTACTGGAAATAGCCACAAGTCATACACGATCTAGAGACTCGAGAGGTGAATAATTCTCATGAAATCTCAACTGACTTTACCCTCATGTTTAAACTATAATCTAGCCTTCCTCACGCAGTGACATTGCACTCTGGCTTGAGATGTGCATGCAGGGACAATGGGAAGCTCAATTCCCCCTCAAATCCTCAACACAAGAAGGCATTGGAGTCCACTTCAGAGAGATGCTTTGTCCATAAACTGTGGCTTCATTGCTCTTCTCTGCCTCTGAGAGAAGGATTAAGGTGATAACCTCTCCCAAACCATCCATAAAATGTTTTATAGTACATTATCTTATTATTATTATTAATATTATTATTATTATCTTTTATTATCATTATCTTTCCTTTTTAGCAGAACCTAAAAGGGATTTTAATTTACATTGCTGCTTTTTGTTCATGTTTTTATATACCGTAATTTCTGGACTATTGAGCGGAACTGAATATAAGCCCCACTGAATTTTGCAATAAATAATTATTTTGAACATAAATAAGCTGCAGGTGCCTACCAGTACATTGAAACAAATTAACTTTACACAGGCTTTAACGAAACACGGCTTTTAACAAAAATAAATAATTAGCGGTAAACAGTAGCCTACCAAGAAAGTCATTGGTCACTATCTTACTCCTGTGCACTGAAACCACTGAAGTCATCTCCCTCGGTGTCGGAGTTGAATAGCCTCAGAATTGCTTCATCCGATGTTGGATCGTTTTCATTGTCGCTTTCGTCACTTTCATCCGGAGGCAAATTCCCCTTAGAGCTCATGCTGCCCTCTTCAACACCCAGCAGTCCAGCCTTTTTAAACCCGTTGATGATAGTGGATTTTTTGACAATGCTCCACGCTGTCAGGACCCACTGGCAGACTTGACCATAAGTTGCTCTTCGCATGCGGCCCGTTTTAGTGAAGGATTTCTCTCCACTTGTCATCCAAGCCTCCCACTGAACATGGAGCGCCACCTTAAATGCACAATTTAAACTGATGTCGAGTGGCTGCATATACTTTGTTGTGCCCCCAGGAATCACAGCTGGAATTGAGTTTGTCCTCTTGATGGCTTCTTTCACAGAATCTGTTATGTGGGCCCTCATGCTGTCCAAAACGAGCAGTGCCTTGTTCCTGTGAAAGAATCCTCCTGGTCGCTTGCCGTAACACTCCGTATGCCATGCATGCATTAGGCTTTCCGTCATCCATCCTTTCTTGTTGACTTTCAGAACAATTCCTCTGGGGAATTTTTCTTTCGGCATCATCGTGCGTTTAAAAATCCATAAATTAGCTGCGTCATTGTTTAAGCCGCGAGGTTCAAAGCGTGGGAAAAAAGTAGCGGCTTATAGTCTGGAAATTACAGTAGTTATTATTATATTTTGTGTTAATGCTTTTATCTGCTTTTACTTTGTAGCACTTTGAGATTCGATCCAAATGTAAAGTCCGTTATAAATTAAATGTATTATTATTATTATTATTATTGTTATGGTTTTCTCCTGATATTTCACCAAATATGATACTCTAGCTGGCTGAGCATGTCACATAGCAACAGAATAAAAGGGATAAATCTTCCCCCAAAAGATAAAATGATAGCTGTGCTGTGGGAATAAATGTGAACCTCCGATACATTCAATATATTACAGATAGGGCTGCAACTAACGACTATTTTGACAGTCGATTAATCGTTTCAATAATCAACCGATTAATCGGATAATTCTTCTCTCCTGGTTAAGTAAAAATAAAAATAAATACACAATTACTAAATTGAGCTTAGTTTGCTATCAGCTTTTTAATCTAGCTTTCCAAAATGTTTTGATAAACTTTACTGCTTTTATACCACGACACACTTAAAAACCCGCACAAACACACAGACTCAGACACACTCACACGGGCACATGGATCAAACGCCATACCAGCATATGGCTGGCATTGCAATGAAATTCAATGTAAAATTTAGGGAAGATATTTAGGTCTCAGAACACATACCACCAAAAACTATAGTGGACCGCATTGATTGGGTTACCTGTCAGTAGGGGGATACATCCAGCAGTAGGTGAACATTTAGCAATATTCTGTTGGAAACAGAAAAATCCGAACCGGTGAAAAGATCATGGGCGTTCAAAGCTTCTTCATGTGTGTGGGAAACGATGCTAGCTCATGTTGTCAGACCCAGCAGAAGAGTTTCTATAGCACAAACTGCTGAAAAAGCTCATAAAGCTGTTTTGGTGTCTTCACAAAATCAGGAATTTTGTTGTAATGTTATGGCAGATTGCTGTGAATATAATGTGCATAAGCCTCCCTACCAAAATACACCTCTGGAAGTAAAATCTGACATTAGGCCACGGACAGCACTAACACGCAAGCATCAAACAACAGACACAGTCTTTGCCTCTTTGATCGGTGTCTGCTGCCATAAGGTCGATAATAGTTAACACCGTGAAACCATGATTATTTTTCTGACAATAATTTTGATATCAAAATCTAATATTTGTGACATCCCTATATTCCACCAAATGTTTCTGACAGCTTAATTACTAGTTTACTTTTCAGATTACAATTCTTCATACCCTTCCTGTCAAGTGAAAACCAAGCGCACTATATTGATTTTGAAAGTTTGTGGGAAAAAAGAAGATAAAGTGTTTCTATGTAGAATGTTTGTAGAAAATGTTCTAATTCTCAAGATAATTAAAGTATTTAAACCTGCCTGCAATTATCTGGAAAAACAAAGCTGGAAACAGACTGACTGTATGAAGCCTGAATTTTTACATTGTTCTCTCAGGACAGTCATTCTACAAAATGGCTATGATAATATATTCAACTACTTAACATTAAATAAAGTAGTTAGATTACGTCAACCTTTAACATCTGTAGCAGTAAAACAGTACCAAATATTAATGCAGAGATAGTAATATTAATCCAAGAACATTCTGATCATTCTATAATAGTAAAACTCTACTGCACAATGAGTATTTTTACTTTGATACTTAAAGTACATTTTGATGATTTTGAAAAATTTACCCTACAGGGAATCTATTCTCAATAATGACTCTCTATTCTATAAATATGAGGACATGCTATGAAGGGAAAACCCCGGGATTGGTTAACTGAAGACATGCTGTTTTTTAATCAAGAGGAGCAAACTACAAAATATTAGCTCCAAATAAAGATGCTGAGAAAATGTGGGGTAGGGAGATGGTGAAGGAGAGAATATGGGTAAATAATGAGAGGGACAAAAGAGAGAGAAGTAGATAATTATAAAAGAACATTGTGGAAAATAAGAAGGAAAGTGCTGTGATTTGAAGAGGAAGAGGGATGTCAGAGGGACATCCTGCAGCCTCTGGAGAGAAGAAGTTTGGGCTAGGACTCTCTATTTGGATACAAGAGAACCACAGTCAAAGCCAAGCCATAAAACATAAAAAACAGGCATGGAGGCAGTGGATGATTCTCTATCAGGAGTACCGGAAATCCCCTTCCTTTCTGTTCGCTGCAGCTCAAACTGAGCTGAAATCAAATCTAATCAAAAATAATGTCCCCCAGAGCTTCCTGTATTTATGTAGCATAGTGAACGCAACAACATGGTTTTTTCACCAGTTGCACAAATGATTAAAATACACTCTAAAGAGGTCAATGTGCTTTTGAGGTCGGGATTGGCCGCTGCTTTTTGTTTTCCACTCCAGTTCCTTCAGCTTGCCTCCAGTGGCACATGACAGATTTTGTACTATTTTCCAGCTGGGTAGCTGTCTCTCTGTCCCATCCACCAACTCTCTGACTTTAATGGGCACCACACAATTATCTATGAATCACACTCTGCATGTTGACTGCTCCTCCAAATGACTTTATAATGGTGAGGAAAATAGTGACCCAAACATTTCAAAATAGTGTGTGGTACACCAATCTTTGTAAGTTAGTTTAAAAGAGAGACATTTAATGACAGAGAGGATGACTTTGTTCCATAAAAAGGACTCAGTCAGTCACGTTCTGCACTTCAGGCAAGCATCTTGATATATCTGTATTTAATCGAGATCAATCTCAGTTCATGCAGGTATGCAGGGACAACCGGCTACTTAATTTCTCTTTCCCTTTATACAATCAGTCTTGTACTGTCTAAAGTAAAGTTAATATTTTATCTAAACCACTAGCATGGGAAAAACAATAACATAATGGGTACAAAACACAGGAAAAGAACAATAACCAAAATTATAGCATTTGATAGAGAAAGAGTTTGAACGTAAAAAAGTCAACTCACTGATTTTCTCTCAGTTTTGAGATCCTGCAGGTAGCGCGAAAGCTCGGCGATGATCTGAGACATCAGGTTTTCCGATATAACCTCATGCTGTCCCGCGTAGTCATTTAGCTCATTAAGCGTCACCGTGAAGGCTCGACAGAAGGTGTACCTGGTCAGAAGCAGCAAGTTATGTTTGAGTAATGAAAGTATATCGGCAATCACACCTGTAATGCTTTGAATTGTAATTCTGACACTAGATTGTTCTCGGTAAAGAAGACAGTTGGTTTATAAAGGAACCTGTTTAAGGAAGACTTTGTCTTTTTGTTCAAAAATTTCCTTCTCGTAGTGATAAAAGTAATGTTAGAAGACAAACACAAATTCTCGGTTCCATCTGTTACATACAATGCTACCACTAGCTTAGCATGGAGGCTGAAAATATGTAGCAGGGCTACGTTCAACACTAAAACATTTAATGTGTTAACACTTCACTTTTGCATTCTATAGGGAGTTTTTGTGCCAGACCTTGTCTTGAATCATCTGTTTACTAAAAAATTTAAATGTATATAAGTATTTTATAAATAATACTGGTGGAGCCCCTCGCTCCACTAGGGGCTGCCCACTGCTCCCTCAGGGATGGGTCAAATGCAGAGAAGTAATTTCACTATGTTGTACTGTATGACTATGTGACTAATAAAGGATTCTTTCTTCTTTCTTCTATAAGTATATGTTTTGCGTAACTGATTATGTTACTTACTTGCTTTCATCGTCTTCTCGGGAGTTCTTCTTGGGTTGATATTTCTTTGATAAATTCCTGTGAGGACAAAGATTTCAGTATTTTCAATTATTTCTTGAAGTATATTTATATAACAGTACAGTTTGCATAGTGGTAGTGCACAACTCCCATTATATTTCTCCGACACAACCCCTGTAGACCTGACAAAGGATCATTCAGTCTACTATTCAATCCAATAGAGTGCTTTCTCCTAATGCTTCTGATCCCCTTTCCTCTCATCAGGTGGTAAATCATTGCCAAAGGGGGAATGCATGCAGAATCAGTCGCCAGAAACAAACATGCTTTTCCTATGCAGGCATTACCCTTTTTCTGCCTCTGGCTGAATGTTTGTGGCACAAGATGAGTGTTGTGTCAGAAGGAGAAGCAGAAATGGGAATCAAGATGTCACTCACAGTTGTTGAATAAGCTTTATCAAAGTCACAATAGCCTTTCAATGCCCTTCAATCAAGCGGTCAGCTGTCGTGTTGCCAGGACATGCTACAGTACATCATGACCGTGTGACACCCTCACCACCCAAGTGTGCTGATGTTCTGTGTGGTGGGTGCTCTGTCAGCATAGCATAATAATGTGCACAATGTTCTGATAGATGCGGATGCGCGTTGTGTACTTATTCCTTATTAAATTATTTTTTGGGATAAGCTCCATAATAAACTCAATAATAATATGTAATATATTTTGGCTCATGATTACAATTTATAAACCAGTACATGTTGTAAAAGGTTATGCAGAATTTAAGCTGAAATAAATAATTAATAAATACATGCGCTAAAACATTAGAAATAATGGGTGTATGACCTCCATCCAGATCCCTTTGCCAGCATCCCCCCACACCTCTCCTCCCTGGGTGTGTTTGTGCTGTTGCGAGGCAGATCCATCTCTTTGCTTGTCCTCACCTCATCTGTGATTATTTTACTGTTTCTAACACTCATTCACACAACCAGATGATATATGTCAGTTGTTTGTATGCGCTCACCTCAATCACCGATCTAACAGACTTTGCATAATTGAGGTAGCAGATAGCCCTTAATTAGGAGGATTAAACAAGTAGCATTGTTTGTCTGTCAGGTTTGAAGACATCACCACATGTAAGCATGGCCACTGCATTTTGCTTACAACATTTCCCACTCTGTCTCTTTGTTATCATGACTTTATTCCAAGTGTTTTATGGATTATGCCAGACTGGCATTTAGGGGTGGAGTAGAGGCAGGAGGCATTAAAGCATTGCCCTTCATTGACTAGACTGAAGCATTGTACATGTTTGCATCGTTACAGTAGAAGAGGAATATTCATGGCTTTGTACAGAGTGTGGTTGGCATGGTGATATAAATGGTACAAAGTGTGATCAGTGAACAATATCGGTTATTTGATTTAAACTTTTAAAAAACTTTCTAATTTTATAATAACTGTTGAGCCTCAGTGAAACAGCTGGTGACTAGTTATCATTACAACTCTAATCCAAGCCTAACACATTTTTAGAACAGCAAATTGATATGTAAGGTTGTTTAATCATGAGTCAGCTATAAAATAACAACTCCAAGTGAAATTCTTTACAATCATGTCCTCTCACAGCTAATTGGAAAGTTTTCTTAGGTTGTTTTTACATCAATGAACCATTTGTTTTGCTTTTTCTTAAAAATTGGCTTAAACCTTAAGCAAAAGTAGCTTCTTCTTTTTTGTCACCCTACTTTTTGTTTTTCGAGTCCCATTGGGCTAAAAGAATAACTCAGTATTTACATAATAAGAGTGGAACAATAAGTACTAACATGGAATGGTTTTAAATAGTCCTGTGCAATAATAGTAATAACCATGGATATCAATCAAGATGTATTCCCTCTTACTGTAGAAAAATCATGCCAAAATATCTCTATAATGATTACCATCATCTGGTGCTGTGATGCCGTTAGTGGCCATATTCTACACAGTAGTGATTGGGTGTAGAAGCTGCCTAACAGCTTCATATTTTTACATCTACCCAGCTCCAACAGGAGCATAGCTGATAATACTGATATTTTATTTATTTTTTATTTACACAATCAAATAACTGATTAACAACAAACTTACACATTATAAATGTACATATGTATGATAAGAGATATTCAAAATCACAAAAAAGACTTTTGGAAAAAATTATTTGATATGCCTTTTGAGTTCTATGTTGCTCCATGTTCCGTTTGCGAACATAAAAGGGGAATGTCTGCAGGGGAAATAATCCCCCGAAAAGCACAGGAAAGATGGGCTCATTTAATGACTAGCAAACAGGCATTTCTTTTTTGGTTTGAGTCGACCTGTTGGATTAAACCTGATTTCATGAGCTGAGTTGATTATAAAGGACAACCAGACCTGACGTACGTCTAAGTAGCACCCCAACTGAGAAGCATAACCGGAAAACCCTCCTGTTCAATCCATCCTGTCTGTACCTCCTAATTTCCTCATTTTGCCTTTCTCACAACAGTGCCGATGTGTGTGTGACTGTGTTTGTGATTGTACTATACTGTATAGCAGAGGGAGATTGACTGTGAACCCTAAGCACCGACTGAAAACATCCGTACCATCTGCAGAAAAAAAAAAAGTTCATAGTTCCATAGCAAAAAAACGCTATGGAACTATGAGTCGAATCTTTGGTCAAATATACTGTAAACAGATGCAGGCTAGTTGAATTTGTGGGATGTTTGCATTGTTTTAAATGCAAGACCTAGTCTGTGAGTGCATATGGGTTTTTTCTATTTTGCAGCAATTATTTGTTACAACTACCAATAGATATTCAGCCTAATTTGAACAGAATGAAGAATTATCTAGTAGTTTGGCAAATTTAAAATGAAGACAGAGCTATGGATGAGTTTATATACTATCTGATCATTAATCAATTACTTAACAAATATAAAATAGCATTTGGGTCAGTTTGATATGTATCCATCTTTGAGTATGAACCGTCCACAGCGGCAGGGATACGCAATCTGTTCATGCATGCATGTAAACACAGACTACTAGTCCTATTATCTCAAGCTGACTTAACTTCGAAGAAAAAGAGTGTTAGGATCTGGAGAGGATCTGCTTCGAAGGGTTGCTATGTAAATACTGGATTGGTATTGGCTGGGGTTGAGGGTCAATACTTAGAGCATTAGCCATATTGTCAGGCTTCTTTTAAAGATAAAGAGTATGGATTTAGGGGGTTTCTCCCACTGTGTTGGGATGCAGGGGGGCTTAAGAGATGAGTCCTCTAAATTAAGGACTTTGATCGCTGTCTTTGAAAATGACTGGCTGCACTGAAACAGTTTCTGTGTGGAGCCTTGGAGGGGGCAGGGACAGCACTTGTGTTAAGAGGGAAAAAATCTGGGTCAGACATGAGGTTGATAATGCTGATACATATGAGTCTCTATGGAAACACAATCACCACCCATCCCCCAACCCACAACCAGAGTTCCTCTTGGCTGAAGCAGACACTAGCAACAATAACCGACAACATGATAGCATGTTTGAGAAAGAGAGAGAGAGAGAGAGAGAGAGAGAGAGAGAGAGAGAGGGAGAGAGAGAGAGAGAGAGAGAGAGAAAGAGAGAGAGATTGAGATAAATTGAGAGAGAGAGAGAGAGAGAGAGAGAGAGAGAGAGAGAGAGAGAGAGAGAGAGAGAGTCAGAGAGTCAGAGAGTGAGAGGGTGTTAGGATTTGTATTGGTTTTCTGTACAATTAATCTAATTCTCATGTTCTGCTTCCCATATGGGAGCTCTTATTTCACTTTCCTCTCCAGATTGAGGTCAGAGGTCATGTCAGCAGCATAATGAGGTGGTAAGGGCCCAGTCTCTTGTTTCGAGGAGACTTCAGTAGGTCAGATCCTGCTATTTCATGATCCCTGCCACTTTAAATGAAAACAGTCCCCTAAATTACTAACCTTAACCACTGAATATGGATCATAAGTCAGCTCTGATACTCACCTAATTTGTTTTGCATAGTTGATTTCAATCTCTGACCTCTCCTTGATAAATTTGGTGTATTTCTCCAAGTATTCGATCCCCCATTGTGTATGCTTCTCCAAGTTGTCAAACTGATCCTGCAAAAAGAAGAGGGCGAAATGATTAGATCATTCAAGTAATTGGTAGATAAAAATGTATTGAGCAGAAAGAATACAGGAGGTTAAGTCAAACATAATTTCCCAAAGAAATCCAATGCATACTTGTGCCCAATTTGGGTAGTGATGTTGTGGATCGGCCTCCACTCAACCATAGTAAGTATGAGTCAGTAAATGGTGAATGGACTGGACTTATATACAATATTCTAGTTTGGTCGACCACTCCAAACGCTTTACAATATGGGTCAGCATTCACACAAACATTCATATAGTGATGATAAAGGCCGCCAGGAAAGGCTGCCACATGCTCATCAGGAGCAGTAACCATTCACGCAATGATTGACACAGCAATGGAACTACCATTGGGAGCTACTTGGGTTTCAGTATCTTGCTCAAGGACACTTTGACATTGGATTGGACCACCGCCCTTCATATAAGGGGGACAACCGCTCTATGAACTTAGCCGCCATCGCCGACAATGTAGATGTTTTCATTCACTGATCAGACCTCAGCATTTAGTATTACTGGCCTCTGACTGTCCTCACTAGATGGAATCATTTGAAGCTAATAAGGTCTTAAAGTGAGGTCTTTCGCGGAGGGTAAGAACAGTTCACAATAAAAAAAAAGGCATTCACAACTTACACTACTGATAACCACATACAGCTGTTGAGGGCTGATCTCATATTCATGATGTGTTCCTGACTTGGGACGCAAAGTTACGCCTCTTGTTGAGGCTGAGGTCACTTCTTTAAAGTAATCAGTTCAAACAAAGAAAACAACTTCCCGCTGCATTCAGTTTAACAGAAACATAAATCTTATGGCTAATATTTACTGCTAATCATATGGCAACCTCAAAATTACAAGAATATGTGTCATATTAAAGCTGAACTTAAGGAAGGAATAAAACCTTAATGTGACTCCAACAGACCCCCATCCTCTCTTCGATCATGTCTGGAGTCCTCTGGATTCAAGCACTTCTAACCAAACAGACTGGAAGCATGTGAATTGTCAGCTCAGAGCTTCTCTGATCTTCTGATCAAAACCAGACAATGATCTTATGATGGCTTGAGCGTCTCTGCACTAAAAGTTTTTTCACAGGAAGTGGTTGTGGTAATGAACTGTTCAAGCTATACTGTAACCTACGCAGTTTACAGAGGTTTCTTTAAATGGAGCAAACTTAATTGTCTGATTTAGAGCATGCCAAAAGTCTAGGTCACTTCACTGAAGCAGCACCATGTCAAACAAATATAAAGATAAAATCTCTCAAACCCCATTGAGACGAAATCCACTAATTAAACGGCTCACAAATGAAACACTCAAGGAAAACAATAGATATTTATTTAAGTGAGGGGGACTTTCCAGCCTATATTGCTAATCAGTTTCAATGAGCAATCACTCATCAAATCACTCAACAGAAGATAAAACCATGATGAACCAGATTAAGCTATTTGACGAATTCACTCAAATAATAATGAAAATTGAAAATTCACCCTTACAGAATACCTGCCATCACATTCACACACACTGCGTTCACATTCCGCAACAATCCAATGAATTCAGAGGATACTCTTCATCGAGAGTATCACGCAAGCAAGGTAAACCAGCAGCATTTACATTTTACTTATCACTAGTATGCACTGACCATTCTTGGAAGGAAACAGAGAGCATTCAGCACATGTCACCACAGCTAAATCATAAAATCCACCTCTCTCCAACACACACTCCTCCACACAAGTAACTAACATTACCCTTTTTTGCAGGGGCACCATTTTCTCCAGTTTGTCTCAGGAACAGGAACCTCTGTAAAATTTCCAAATCCAGAAAATGTCCATTCAACTGATATTCCCTCAAAAGCAGAACGACAAAAGGCTGAGGTTAGGTAAGAAAGGAGGAAAAGACCATTTCTGGGGTCTCCAAAGGAAAAGCTATGCAGATCAGTGAGAGCCTGCCATAGTTGGGAACAACGTTGGCTCACCCTACTCCCAGATGATAACAAAGGACCTGTACAGTTACAGCAGGTAATTTCCGATCGTCTGGGAGAAGAAAGAATCCCAGATAGGAGGGGAGGAACCCAATGCAGCCCTGGCTCACTCAAACACACACACGCTGTGTCTGAGACCACGGCTGACCACAGCATTCAGGCAAAAAGCTCTATGAGGCGTAAGGTGGAATAAGTGGGATGGGAGTGGAGGATAAAGAGAGCGGGAGAGAGAGAGAGAGAGAGAGAGAGAGGGGGGGAAAACAGGAGGGGTGGCCTGACAATAGTAGCTTTAACAGAAGAGGCGGATTAGGTGGGAGGGGGTTACATTTAGGAGGCTATACAACAGAGCCTGGGTCTCGACATAAATACATCACCCGACCATAATTATAAATCAAAGGAAGAATTTTAAGTTTATGATGTGCAAAAATTATGAGTAACTCTGTGCCCATAAATATTTGCTAATTCAGATAGTATAGATCAGGCAGCTGCTTGAGTAAAAATGGAAAAATCCAAGAAGATGATTCTCCAGCTGCAAGCAAGAGAGCAGTTAAATTAATTATGAATCAGAAATATTAAAATATCGAAGACAAAAAGACAAATGAAAGTGTGTCACATTTTCAAACGGACACAGCCTCTAAGCTCTTTGCATCAAAACGCTTACCATTTAAACATGTCAAAGATCCAGACTAGCCCTGTAGTTTATATGACATGCCAACAGGTCAACTCAAACCAGAAGAAATGTTTGTATCCGATGTGGGTTCGAATGAGTCCATTGACAGAGAAGTTACCAGCAAGTATTTTTGGCAATTTTAATAAAATATAATGAAATTTTAGGAATATATAAATAAATAAATTAATATACTTTGATATTATCATGCATTAATATCATGATATTTGAATACATTTGGGATGTTTTGGATCATTTGTGCCGTTACAAGGCACTCTTTTCTCGCAACTGTTGCCAAGTGCTTGCTCATGTGGGAAATTGTTGGGTCTCTGAGTATGGTCTGGACCTGGTCTTTCTGGAAAGTGCCTTGGCTGTGATTCAGCGCTATATGAATAAGAAGTGAATGACTGAAATTGTTTTTCGAATGTTGTTGACTAATTGTGACTGTGAACAATTGATAACTGAGAAAATAACCAGCAGATTAATCAAATATAAATACTAAAAATACTGAAATTAGCTTCACACATAACAAACTTTTTAAACATAAAGCCATGGCAGAAAGTAATTGTAAACCCATTCACATTATTCGATATAGTTCCGAAACATTTTTAGGAACCCTGATATTTAGTCAAGTTTAAGAAACATCTATTTTTTTCATTCTTACATTGTAGAAACTATAGAGCACGAGGATGCAATAAATAACTAAGACCATTCAAATTTGTTTGGTAAAAATATTAAAAGGATAAAAAAACAAAAAAAACATTTGAAAGTCAGACTGCATGAAATAAATCCTCTTCACGATTACTTAAGATAAAATATTTGCACTGCATTCGAATTATATATTGTCACAGTTGGCCAAACAGTAACTACATTCTTCAAACTTGCAGAAGAATTTTTGTGAAACCTCCTACTATGGCCCCTGCACAAAGGACTCATAACTCCTGCACCAGCTCTACTTCCCTTCCGACATCTACACCCTCTGACACCTGACCTTGTTCCAGCAGGAGGGAAAAATTGAGGGATCCCTCCAGGAGACGAACTAGCCTCACTCTGCTTGTTATTTCAGAACACAATCCCAGTCCATGTGATCCATGTACTACCATGTACATGAAAGATAACAAATAGAACTGCATACCTTAATATTTTTTTATTAAGCAGGAAATGGGAAACAGGTTCAAACAGAGACCAAAGAGACACTAAAGAGTTAGTAAATATATGTGGGTTGTCCATGTGCAGCAAGAAAACAAACCCTTACTTGTTTAGGGATCAGCCTCCTGACCTTCAACCCTCGTAACTGGTGACATAGATCATGGCGCAGCTTAATGTATAAGACAGCCAGAGGTGCATTCCAACAACACAACATTCCTCTACAGTATATATGCACTGAATTATTTAACTTTAACTTTATTTAAATGTGCAGAAAATCCTTTCCATTCATAGTTTAATGAATGGGAAACATACCTTTAATTTTCACTAAAATATAGTGGAACTTGACACCAAATGCAATGAGTTTCAAATTAAATTCGGCGAATTAAACAAAACACTTTTCCAACTCACGCTCTCTGTCAGCTGGTGAGAGTGTACTCACCTCTGTGGGAGCGTACGTGTCTGTGTACTGTGTCTGTGTGTGTCTGTGTGTGTGTGCGTGCGTGCGCATCAGGGCGGAACTCCGCCATGCGACAGCATTTAAGAATTGTAAAAGTGCAACCATGTAGACAGAAATGACATGACGTCATGTAAATAAGATAAATAACATGATCCTATTTAATTTCTTTAATAAAAGCACATGGTATAGACCTATAGACCTGTTATATAGGAAAGGTATCCTTGAATGAATTCTGTTCTGATCTGGCGCTATATAGAAAATAAAATTAAATAAAATTAACTTGACCTTCAAGGGGAGAGAGGGGTGGCTGCAACTGGTACTAATGGTCAATGATCAATATCAGGGTCAAAGTGATGATATTATTTATTATAGAGAGTATGATTTTCATTCAATCAATACAATATGCCAGATTAAATAGTCCCAGTTTTTTTAATCCCATTTGGGTTTCTAAGACACACCTCCTTTGAATTCAATCAATCAATCAATCTTTATTTATATAGCGCCAATACACAACAACAGTTGTCTCAAGGTGCTTTCCAAAAAAAGAGCAGGCATAGATCAAACTCTTTATATAATTATCTACAGAGACCCAACAAATTCCTCTGTGATCAAGCACTTGGCGACAGTGGCGAGAAAAAATTGCCTTCTAACGACAGAAACCTCAAACAGATCCAAGACTCAGGGTAGACGGCCTACTGCCATGACCGTTTGTTTTGTGTTTTGGGGGGGCAACCATATCAGCTATGCTAATCGACTTTCCTAATAGTAATAAAACATTTAGCAATTGCTTATGGGGAAATACTATACAATATCAATAATAATAATAAATGGAGCATGTGAAGGAACTGTTTGCTAAACTGACCACAAATGTCAGGTTTCAAATCATAATGGACCTACTGTCAATCTCATAAAGATGTTGGCGCATAATGCAGGAATGCAGATGACACTAAAAACTAATCATTAGCATGGCAATCTTTGTTAAAGTAGAAAATGTAACTATATATCATAAACTTCAAGAACAGACACACATTATTAGGTAGCATCACTGAGGGAGAGAGCAGCAACGTGAGCTGTAACACTTTACACTTTTACTTTTTTAAGATTGTGCAGATGGTAATGGTAATATAACAGTGGCCATTATTTAGTGGCGGCAGGAAAAAGATTTAACTTCGATGTAATTATAGAATAATTCATCAACGAGTGCACCATGTTCCTAACATGTTTCATGTTCTGCATTGAAATTAATTGAAACCAAACAAAACTGAATGTGGTTTTACTTTCATGTCACAAGAATCAGATTGTTGATTGCCAAGTCTTCAAATCAAAATCTCTACTGTACTCTACTTTAGTCTCTTTCTTTTTTGCATGCTATATTAGTACAGGTATCACTTTAAGGGTACTATTATTGGTAAATGGTGATGTTATTTGTTAAAATGCTGTTAAATGTAGCACTAACTTCCAAATGTAGCTTTGAGCTATCAGATGGTGTATTTGGTTTCAATTTGAAGCCTCGCCTCTCACAGGGAACCTGTGGAGGCAAAGAAAAGCAGATGTCACGAGATAGCTTAAAGGGGAGTGGCTGAGGGGACAGATGTTCTGCAGGAGGGAGGACAATAGGAAAAGAGACTACAGTTGCTTTTTTATTTTTATGGTTGAGCAAGAAGCAATGACGGTACATTAGGTCTGTGGGTATGGATTTGCCAATGAAAGCCTCAAGACTGACTCAAACTTCAAATACAGCTCTGTCCAATGGACAGCATGTGCATAACATATTTTAGGAAAGAGAAACAGTATTGTGTCAAAAACTACAGTGGAATTTCCTATCTGATTAGTTCAATCATGATAAACATGAAGTTATTTCACTTGTTCATCGGCTAACTAACCTGGAATTGCAGTTGATGTGGAGCAAAATGAGAATGAAGGAAACAGCAGTCATCCATAACTGTACTGAACTGTGCAGTGAGGGCCCTGCCAATTCAAATAATAAACAAATGGAGCGATTGTTCTCACTCTGCCTCACTGAATAAAAGAGAATATGTCTGCAGCTCTATTGTTGTCCTAATAATTATCCAAACCTTTGCATAGTACTTCTTATTGACCACAGCACAGAAGAAACACCAGAGAGGACTTTGTGAATACTTAAGCTCCGCAAAGCAGAGACGCTGAACCCCACTGTCATTCATGAGGTGGTAAATGAAGCTCTTCACTGTATTTCATGGCAGTGGGAGTCCAGCAACAAGAGCAAATATTTTGCAGGAGATGCCAAACCCTCCCTCAAACACACAAAAATCTTTGTACAAGCCAGTAGGGTGGAACAATGCCTCCATAGCCCAGTGTCATGTCTCTGTCAGAGAGGAGCAACAGGGAAATTGGCTGTGTGTGCCCAAGCCTCTTTCTGTGTGTGTTTGATGGTACTGTTGAAGGACAAAAGATGATCATGCGCTCGGGCATTGATTATCTACCCTCAGCTCTCTTTGGGTTATTTAAGGTTGGAAAAGGCTAACTGGAAAACTCAATATTAATGAAAATTTGTATGCAAACAAATAATAAAAGTGAAAACCTTCATATCTTGATGCATAGAAACATTTTTGGCTTCTGTCTTCAACAATTCGATCAAAATTTTAAGAAAAATAAGTAACACCATAAATGACATTTGGCATTAAAGATTCATCATTGCCTGTCTGATGTCTGATGTCTGTTTGATCCAAATGTAAAGTGCATTATAAATTCAATGTATTATTATTATTATTACTATTATGTCATGTGACATCTCTGCAAAACACTCCAGTGAAAGAAATAAACAAACGCACAAATGTAAAGGCTCATATGCAACAATTTTCTCCAAAACATGAACAGCTGTTGGGCGCAGTATGTGACCTTATGTGTTGGAGTGCTTGTTTGCGGGCCACGTCGATATTTATAGGAACAACTCCTCTGCGGGTCTGAAATTTAAGAATGTGTGTTGGCGTATGCACACAATTGTATCATGCTGCTCCACTCATAAAACATATTGTCTCTTCCTATTGTGCAGAACCCCCGTTTCTATTCAAGCCCTCTAACTCTGTCCAACTCAATTCACTGTCATGAACAGTTAACACATATGAGTCATTCGTTCACTGTGGTGGTAAGGCAACAGGAAATTAGTGCCTCTCATTCGTGAGTCTTGGTTATAAGCTCATGAATGCACATCAGAGGAAACTTTTACTGCAGCATCCTGTGAAAGCCCAACAACTCAGTCTACAATGAATTCTTAATCTTCACAGCAGAAGCCATTATTAACATTGAACAGTGATCTATAGCTGACTTTATGTATATTCACATGTGAGAAGCAGTACCTAAAGACCTGTAGTAAATTGTGATAATTGCAGATGACGTTGGTGATATTAAACCTGCGAATGCGCACTGCCTGTCATTTATAAAGTACAAATTCCGGAGAAATACTAGTTATCATATTTCTGTCTCTGCCAACCACAGAGGTCATGTGATCATTTTCGTCCTGAGCGAATTAGCATCTTGGTGTATTTTTGGGGGGGGGTTTTTTGGTTCCTCACTCTGCTTGTCTCTGTTATCTTCACCCACGTTTCTGTCTCTTTCTTAATGGATACAATGAAGTTCTTTCAGCTATCTGCGTTCTACATTGACGCATTAGTCGAGCGATCCAATGCTAACGCTAAGAGTTGTCACAGAAGGGGTTTGGTGCGACTCCAACTCCTTAATGCACAGTTCCCCCTGCTGTGTAGGTTGGCATGCAAGTCATTGGAGGGTTTCTTACCCTGGTCACGCAGCAGAAATGGTGAGGTTGGACCTTTGAGAAAGGGCCGCCTCATGCGGCACCCCAGAATTCCAGTAGTTGGGCTATCGTCCAGCCCAGGAACAGGGTTGGCCTAGACTTGAGGGTCAGGAGGCAACGCCCGCGCAATCAGTGATCTTCCCCTACCATCCCATTTGTCTGACTTCCGGAACCCCTTGCCTGACACGTTAACAGCTGACCCGGTTGCAGCATCAGGTGGCATAATGTCCGTAAATCCAGGTAAAATACAGGATTTGCTGACCGTGCAAATACACTGCATGAAAAACAGACACGGGGGTGTAATTCCTAAATCGCATGTGATCTCAGTCCTGTGCAAATACAGCTTCATGATTTGCTCCCTTGACTTATGATTAGGGTTGCTCGATAAAACTGGTATACCAGTTTATCGGTTTTATCCAGAATGACATATAAGGAAATATGTATTGGTTTACCTTTCATTAAAACCTAATACATTCAGAAAACTTAGTTAACACTCGCCAGCTTTCAGATTAAGTCCGAAGTCATACCTCTATTTTTCATGTTTGCGTAGGACGTCATACATTCCTGCATCAAAATAGACACATTTGATTTTTTACCGGACTAAACTGAGTTAAGTTAAAGAAGTTCACTAAAGATGGTAGTCTGCAAAAGTTTATAGCCTTGACCTGCAAACCGCATTAAGTCAGTCAGTCAAAGACTGACATTTAATCACAAAAACTAGTGAAGGATTAAATTAGGCGATACTGATGGGATACTCGGGGAGAAGATACAGATCAAACTCGCCACAGAAACAGAACTTGATGAATAAAGATTAAGGATTGTATGAAGAATTAGGGTGACCCTGTTGAATTTGGAGATCTGATCATTGACTGGACCATAAATAGGTAACGCCAAACTGGAAATATTTCTCCAGGTAATAATGTAAGTATGTAGTTTGAGACCAAAATAAGAGTTCAAATCTTGAATCTGTAAAGCAATGTATGTAAACAAATTAGAACATAAAAATGTTTAAATAAACATTTGTTATGTGATATATTTGAGTAGACTCACAATTTACGATTCATTTATTTTTAAACTTGTAGGTTTTTCTTTTAAGTATTTTCTTGTTAAAAAAAATAATAAATCACATTGCAGTTGTTGTTTTTTACATTTAAATCATAAAGCATGATATGACATTGTAAATACATGATTCATTTTCAACATTGTTTGTCCAAGGTAATGTCAAAATTGTCAAAAAAAATGCAATATATTGCAATACCTATAACATGACAAAATAATTCTGTGAAATCATTCCTGTTTACTTACAGCACTTGTCAATTTCATCTGCATTAGCACCTGCAGATACTCATCATAAGGACTCCGCTGGTGCTCTTCCCTCTGCTCTTTCTCCTTTTCCGATTTCACAGAAAGAATATTGTCCAGGAAAATAAAGAACTCACTTCTACTCCGCAACATGGCCGCAGTTTTACATGCAACAGCTATGCAGAGGAAAGGTATCCAAAAAGCCAATGATCCATCTAACTGGAGTAAAATTCCATCGTAAGATGATGCCTTGATCAACCAACACAAATTTAAGATTTTGCTTCTAGCAATGGTAAGACGTATAATCACTCAAAAACTGTCAGAACAAAATGAGCAAAGAGAAAAAAACAGAAAGGTTTTACCATGAATAGAACTTGGTTAAGTGTTGTTGTTATTAATCAGATTACTACACCTCCCTTCCAGCTACCTCAACTACCCAATCAGACGCCTCCTTTCTGTAGATTAATTCTGCTAGACCCGTTACGACACATTAGCCATTGTTCTTGCTGAGCTGTTTTTGTTCTCTTTGGAGGATAAAGCTCTTAAGCTGTTGTATAACACATTCTATGGAATAAGGAAGCACTTGCCACTAGCACTTTGAGATTTGATCCAAATGTAAAGTGCATTATAAATTAAATGTATTATTATTATTATTATTGACAATGAACTGTAGAATATGGCCAATATACGAGAACTGCAATGTAACAATATATACTAAACTGCTCCAACACAGCAAGCTGATTTGGTTGAATTTAGGTACTGATTCTTCTTCTTTCGGCCGTTCTCTTTTAGGGTCGCCACAGCAGATCATATGTTTCCATCCACAGGCTGGTACCCTGCTGACTAACAATACCAGTAATGGTAATTGTGAACCCATGATTTTCTTTGGGGGTAGAGCTGGTGAGTAATGTCAATCGGAGGTCAAAAAAATTAATGTTAAATCGGTGTGTGATTTTGCAAAAACTATGTTGGACGCTGTAGTTTTCTCTGGAAATCCTCCCAAATCTGACCAGCGATGACATGTTTAGCCGCATGTCATCATTTAACCGCTTGTTGTCGAGGTGGTGTCCATCAAACGACGTGGGCCCGGTAGACAATTGGCAAACTTCCTAGGGAGAGCCTGGTATGATTGGGAGAGACGGTATCCATCCCACTTTGGATGGAGCAGCGCTCTTATCTAGGAATCTAACGATCTTATTAGACGAGAGTAAACATGACATCACAGTTGAGACCAGGAAGCAGAGTTGCAATTTTACATGCCTCTCTAACCCCAAACCTGACTGTAACTCATTTGAAAGCCTTACTCTCAGTCTTATAATTCCAACCTGGAAGCATCAACCTCCATTCTTATTTGTCATAGTGTATCGGGCTCCTGGCCCATACTCCAAATTTATAAAACAGTTCTCTGATTTTTCATCAAACTTAGATCTTAAGACAGATAAAATAATTATTGTAGGTTACTTTAACATCCACTTAGATAAAGGCAACGATAGTCGCCTCCTATCGTTGCCTTTACTATTATATATTGAGTTACTACGTTTAACTCAATATTGGACTCTGTTGGTTTCAGTCAGTGTGTTAATGAGCCCACTCATTGTTTTAATCACACCCTGGATTAAGTCCCTACTTAAGGCATTGACATTGAAAAATGAATAGTCCATATTGGTTGATAACTTTTGAATTTGAAATACTAAATCACTCGCCACTAGAAAAATCATTCTAGAACTATATCTGATGAAGCTGTAGCAAAATTTAAAGAAGCTATTCCATCTGCACTCAGTTAAGTTGCATGTCCCGACTTAAAAGATCTTACTCTAACGTTAGTCCTGTGCAAATTGATTATTTTGTTGATAGGGCTTCAAGATCACTGAGATTGACTCTCGACTCTATTGCCCCCCTAAAAAAGAAGAATATGAAACAGAGGAGAGCAGCTCCGATGGTTTAACAACCTGACTTGAAACCTGAAACAAACAACATATAAACCAGTAAGAAAATGGCGTCAAAATAAACCTGTAGAGTCCCGCTTAGCCTGGCAACATAGCATTAAAGCATATAGGAGAGCCATCTGCAGCTCCAGAGTGGCATATTACTCTAAACTGATAGAGGAAAATAAAAACAACACCAGGTTTTTGTTCAGCACTGTAGCCGGGCTGACTGAGAGTAAGAGTTCTATTGAGCCCCGTACTCGTATTACCCTTAGTAGCAAAGACATCATGAGCTTCATCAGACAATATGTGGATATTGTCCCTAATCCGACAAAATTATACGGATTAGGGACAATATCCACAACCTCCTGTCTTCATATGGTTCTAGTTTACACCCCAGGACTATGTTCTTAGAAACAACAGATACACCTGGCACACATTGAGACTGCTTCAGTCCTTTTGATCTAAAACAAATAACTTGTCTCATTTCCTCATCCAAAATAACATCTTGTCTCCTAGAACCAATCCCAACTAGTTTGCTTAAAGTGTACCCTTAGTCAGCAACTCTCTATTAGAAATCATCAATATTTATGTGACAGATCTCAGTATGTATTTGTTAACAATAAACATCCATGCATAGCAAAGTTACCAATGGAGTTCCCCAGGGATCTGTGCTTGGGCCAATATTATTCACACTATATATGCCCTCTTTAGGCAATAATGTCAGGAAACACTCCATAAACTTTCACTGTTATGCAGATGACACACAATTTTACTTATCACTGAAACCAGGTGAATCTAATCACTTATCCAATTTAGAGGCGTGTCTCAAAGACATTAAAACCTGAATAACCTGCAACTTTTTATTATTAAATTCAGTTAAAACTGAAATTATTGTGCTGGGAACCAAGCATATTAGAAACACTTTATCTGATAATATAACTAATCTGGATTCTGTGACCTTGACCAGAAGCACGACTGTGAGGAACCTGGGAGCTATCTTTGATCAGGATATGTCCTTTGACTCCCCAACAAAAGATTTCTAGGACTGCCTTTTTTCATCTGCGTAACATTTCTAAAATAAGACATATTCTGTCTCAAAAAGATGCAGAAAAGTTAGTTCATGCATTGTTACTTCCAGGCTGAATTACTGCAATGCCCTACAAGCAGGTAGTCCCAATAAGTCTCTGAAGCCCCTCCAGCTGATCCAAAACGCTGCTGCACGTGTGTTGACCAGAACCAAGTTAAGAGAACATATATCTCCTGTATTAGCTTCCTCGCATTGGCTCCCGGCAAAATCTAGAATCAAATTGAAAATCCTTCTGCTCACTTACAAAGTCCTTAAATGTCAGGCACCACCATATATAAAAGAGCTCAAAGTTCCATATTGTCCCACCACAACACAGCACTCCCAGCGTGCAGGGTTACTTGTAGTCCCAAGCGCCTCCAGAAGTAGAATGGGAGCCTTCAGCTATCAGGCTCCTCTCATATGGAACCATCTCCCAATCTTAGTTTGGAAGGCAGAAACCCTCTCTACATTTAAATGTAGGCTTAAAGCTTATAATTAAGGATGGCATAAGCTAGCCATGCTTAATAGCATGGCTAGTCATGGCAGTCTAAACCTATAGCGGCTTAGCTATGCCACTATAGGTTTAGACTGCATGGAAGAATGGCATGAAAAAATACGAAATTATACAAAATACCTTCATAGCATGTATGAAGAACTTAATATTCAGAAATTTTTAACATTAGACATATGCTGCTCTTCTACAAATGATCAATAATACTGCACCTGCTACTTTGTGTATGTATATTATTGATAATTGTACTAAGAAAAAAACTATAAAATCATAAATTTTAAACATTATTATATATTGCATTGGTATGCATACTAAATAATACTGCACCTGTCAAAAGTCCGGCACGAGGGCCAATCATGGCTCGCGCACAGATTTCATACGGCCCGCGGCTTCGCTTTTATAATATATTCTTTATGGCCTGCCATGACTGTCAAACAGAATAAATACGCCATAAAGGGTTCAAAATGCAATTTCTCCTTTCACCGCATGATGGCAGCACCACGGGGCCATCTGGCTCTGTGACCTTTCTGTGAACCCTTGTCGCAAATTTTGCCATGGCCCAGTAACCCATGGCGAGTAAAAAAAAAAAAAAAACAGCGAGCGCCGACGCTTCCAAGCGAAATGGGAATTACAATATTTTTTCAACGAAAATCGGGGCGATTGTGTTTGCCTAATTTGTCAAGAGACCGTTGCCTAGTTTAAGGAATTAAATGTAAAGAGACACTACAAGACAAAACATGCAAACGTTTATTACAAGCTGACGGGGAGTGTGCGAGGCGAAAAAGTGAAGCAACTCCAAGCAGCTTTGGCAACGGCTCTTGACTCGGGCCTTTGGGTCAAATGAAAACGTTACCAAAGCAAGCTATGAAGTGGCCATGCTAATTTCCAAACATTGCAAACCTTTCACAGAGGGTAAGTTTATCAAAGACTGTGTCATGAAAATGGTTGAGAACAGTTGTCCCGAGAAGAAAAGCATGCATTTTGCTAAAGTTTGCCTGGCTCTTAACACTGTGGCAGGGAGAATAGAGGACATAACATCAGATATCCAGAGACAATTGAGGGACAGGGCAGTGGATTTTGATTATTTTTCATTTGAGATGAATCCACAAATGCATCTGACACCGCGCAGGTACTTATTTTTTTGAGAGGCGTTGACGATGCTAGCCACAGTAGGAGGTAACGCTATCAAACTTCACTGTTTAATTACCCAGCAGACGCTATACGCAAAACATCTCAAATTTGATCATGTTATGAAACCTGTAGTAAAGGCAATCAATTATATTTGCTCAAAAGCCCTTTACCACTAACAGTTTAAGCAGTTCCTCATTAACATCCAGGTTGAATACGGAGATGTAGTATATCACAGTGATGTGAGGTGGCTCAGTCAAGGATCTGCAATGCAAAGAAGAAATTGGACTTTTTTTGGCGGAAGAGGGACAACTGATGCAAGAACTATCAGATACTGTATGGCTGGTAGATTTGGCTTTTTTGGTTGACATAACAAAGCACCTTAATGCGCTGAACATTAACCTCCAAAGACAAGACACAGTGGTGAGCCAGCTATATGTGCACATAAAGGCTTTTGGTACCAAGCTGCAACTTTTCCGAAGACACATGTCACAAATGGAACCCTGCACCACACATTTCCCAGCTTTGCAAGAGGTCCTGGACAAGTTTTCCACGGGACAAAATTGGTGCGCCAACCGAGAGGTATGCAACCACTCTCTCATCCCTTTCTGCAGAATTTAACGTATGCTTTTGGGATTTTGCAGCCATCTTCTCCCTTCTCCGTGGAACCTGATGATGTTTCACAAGAGCTGTAGTTGGAGCTCATTGAGATGCAGTGTGACAATTAGTGCTGCGGCATATACCAGCAGCTTTCTCTTGTAGACTTTTACTAGCAGCTGGATAAAGGCAGCCAGAAATGCGACAATTTGCAAAAAAAAAAAATGCTGGGCTTATTCGGCTCCACATATTTGTGTGACCAGACCTTCTTTGTCATGAAACTAAACAAGAACTGCTTATGGTCAAGACTAAGAAACTTTCCACCTACGTGACAATTTAAACATCTCAACCATCGCGCTCAAAACAGACATGGCATGTCTACTGAGGTCAAAATCTTAGTGTCACCCTTAAACAGGAACAGGTTAATGAATAACCTGTCTCTTGTTTATTCTGAGATTCTGGGTGTCTTGAATTGTAACATATGTCGTTATTAAAAGTGAAAACCTAAAAGCAGAGTTATAAATACATGCACGTGGACTTTTGGCACTTATTGTATTCAATTTTGAATAAGGTTTGCCTATAACTCCAGTTGATTTGTACATTACTTTTTGAACAATCATGTGAAAGACAATAGCAAGAGTCATATTTTTTAGTTATGTTTTGCATTACTCATAATAAGTCATGTGTAAAATTAATATGGAGTTAAGTTTTTTAGCATCTTCATGGAAGTTTAAGGTATTTTCAATACATTAAATACAGTATTATATCTGACTCCAGATGTAAAAGAAGGGCAGATTTTTTTTTTTTAAATTTGTTCATGCCTTAGTGGCTTAGATTAGGTTACATTCCAATTTAAAAAATAGGTAATTGTGACGGTGAAAATAAAATTGTTATAGAACAGTGCAATTGTAACTTTTATTTTTAAAACATGTCAGAAGGTAACAGAGGACCCCGGTCATCTTCACATTCTCAAAACTGGCCCAGGTCTAGTAGGTAAACACTATTCCCATGCATTAAAAGTGGTGGGATAAGCCTGTAATGTTACTGTAAACTAAACCCCTCCACCGCTGTCTACTAATGCTACTGTTGCTATACATAGTTCATTTGAGCATCTTACTGAGGAGCTCAAAACGCCATGAATTCTCTCCGCTAGCACAATGTGAAACACCACATTGCAAAAAAATTACACATTGAAAAAAAAAAGGTGGTCTGATGCAGTACTTTTTATTAGTAGAGTTGCGCCTATTGCAATTGTTTTGGCCAATCACCGATCCGTTTTAAAACCCTAGTGCATTTTAAATTATAATTTTTCGATGTATTACAGTGGAAGTAAGGCTGGTCGGCATTCCGTCCTCCCCGCATTGCGCTTTTGAAACCAGTTGTATGACATTTCAAAGTGAAAAAAAATCTTTTTAAGTCTAGGTCAGTCCATTATGCTATATGTTGATTTTGTTCACTGACTCCAGGGCTGCCATTGTAGCTATTACTTGCTATGTTCCTCGGGGTGATTCATTTTGAAGTGTCTGATTAAGTTCGTTGTGCTGAACGTCTTTTGGGTTGTTCCTCCACAGCTTATTTTGTCCTTACTAGTGTTACAAATTGAGCGCTTTGTTCTTTCTTGCGATTTCTGTTTTACTCGTGAGATGTTTCGAACCATGGTAGCTCATGCTTGGTTTGTGTGTACGCCGCATTTGTGTAACTGGCACAGAAATCAGCTGAGTGAGGCTGCTTGGCTGATTACTGATAACATCAAACTAGGCCTCCCAGTTCCTCGTTGGCCGGCCGATCGGTCGGTGCACCTGTAGTTATTGGCAACATAGCCAATATATGTCAGACTTTCAGTTTAATCAATCTGTAAGAGCAGAAGAACTTTGAGGGAACAAAATAACTTCCAAATAAATCACTGGTAACAATAGACGTCGCTGGCAAACATAATGATAGTAAATGAGGGACTAGATAAAGCATATTCGTTTTTATGGCTTTTACAACACGCCTGACTGTCAGTCTTGCTCACATTTTTAGTTCATAAATAGATCTGTGTGACCGGTTGCCTATTTCTGTGACTGTCATTAACGGTTTCTCTTCTTACACTGGCTTTTAACTCACTACAGCTACAGTTTAATATTTTAGCTTCAGAAGATACCCATCAGATCTCACCAAATCATACTGCATTTTGTTGATTCTCTGACCCAGCCGTCTAGCATCACAATTTGGCTTTTGTCAAAAATTTTCAGAGTCCATTTTTCCTGGTTCACGTACATCCAGACAAAAACTTTCAGTTGCTGCCTTTTATGTTCCACCCTCTGACAGGTGCCGTTGTAACAAGATATCCAACATTATTCTGATTTCACCTGTAAGTGGTTATAATTTCATGGCTGATACGTGTTTGTCTAATGCAGTTGCACTTAGTGTTAAATATACTCTGGGATAGATGGAAACTTATTGAGTCTGGAAGGAAGTAAGTCTTTTTTAAAGAATAAAGCCGGACCCCGCTGAAAGAACTGGTGGATATAATTTCAACCTATATTGCCAAAACCTTTTCCCTGTAAACTCAATGATCTCCACCTTGTCCGTCTGGTATCATACACATGAAGGCTCCAACTATGACCTCTAAATAGCCAAAATAAACAAGCCTCATCCCACTTCAATAAATACAAAAAAATAACAATAATGAAAGGAATATAATTTGTAACATGTTTGACAAACATTTATTTCGAAGCAAAACACATTTGTATCAGTCTTACGAAGGCTATCACAAGAGAAATTCAGTGGCACATTCTGGAGAAGCAGAGATATGAAGCAAATGAGAAAGTGTAAGGTAAGGTTGGAGAGGGCCGAAGTAAAAGCTTGACCAATCTGCATTAGTTAAAATATTTTCAAGATGAAAAGACAAAAGTGTTGTAGCCGCTATCCATTATGACTTTGAAACATCTAACATTAAGCATACATAAAGTTAACTATTAGAATGGTTCACGTGGTACCGAGAATCTATTGACCACATCTGGACTCCCTTAAAAATGAAGAGGCGTCAGGAAGCAAAGAAATCAGAACTACCACAAACGCAGTAAACTCACTGTTTCTTCTTTCATGTCATAGGACAGATGGAGAATGGAGATAATGAGATAATGTTGTCAATAAAAATTCATAGCGACATCTTTAGCTCTTTAGCACAGGCAACCATAGACGACTGCAGCAAATATCTGTGAACTCACATCCGCTTAGATAAGGTGGTTTAAAAGCAAAGACCTTTCCTATTCTAACTTGTTATAGATATGATCTTTGAGCTTTACGTTACAATTTCCTAAGGATTAAAAACTTTTAAACAAATTTTGATTTAAAAAAATCCATCAATTAATATATTGTTTTTAATTTCAATAATTTTTCATTCTATTTGCGTGGTATCAAAGAGTAATTATTTGCATTTTTTCCCCACAATGACTTAAATTTATGTTTGAGAGTATTTGCAGTTTCATTGGAGAAGTTGCCAATAACAGAAGTGGTAACTCTGTGTTTAACGACATTCACTTTAAAGTCATAAAACAGATAACACTGCAAGCGTTTACTACAGTTATGGCTGTGATGATCTTGGCAGATTCTTATTAACAATATTTTTATAAAGTCTCACCTGTCAATACTGTTAAGTGCAGAATAAGTCCCAATCTGACAGCATATACAAACCTTTTGTAAATTATTTTGATGGAAATGAAAAACTCATGTATATTTTTGTTCATTAAAAATTAAGAAAGTTTCTAAAACAGCACCTGAGACAAAGGTAGGAAATGGCCGCACTCCAACATATCTCAAATTGAAAGTCAAAGTACAGTGCTTCAAATTACCGGCCATTAATTACCGGACTTTTTTTGTACAAAAATAACAAATAAAACAGAAAAGTATTAAGTGTATAAATCATACTTCATCTAAGACATTTTACTTTACCACCCCCACCCAAAAAAAGCCGACAAAAAAAGATCTATTTCACAAAAAAACAAATTACAAAATTACATGAACCCGGGGTTACATGAACCCGGGGTATATATATATATATATATACATATATATATATATATGTATATATATATTTCATTTTTTAGAAATCTCAAAAGTCCAACAGGTTACAGGAGAAACCTTCTTTGTAATACTGATAATAAAGTGTACCATTTGTACTTTCTGCATGACTACAGGTGCAACAGGTTGAGTAGAACAGATGAATTAGCAAGGATTTTTAGGCACAGTTCGTACGTATAACGAATCTTAACTGGCTCTGTACGCAGTGCTCCCGATAGCTTTTTTCTCCACTTAACGATAACTTCTTCAGACATTAGCTTCTTGTTTTTACATATGTTTTTGGGGATGCTCCTATCAGACTTATTTTGGCCATACAAGATTTATAAATTGTAAGCGCTGCCTTTTTCTAATTCAAAGCAAAAAAAATTCCATGCAGGAGATGGTTCTCTAGGCCTTGTAGCTCATGTTTGTGATGTATGCACTGTGCGTAACACATCCGATAAAGCAAAATCAGCCTCTTACCACTGTCACAAGGCCATAAAGAAGTGTAATTTTCACTGTCATAGCAACGATTACAGGCTGACCTTTCAAACAACAGAAGGGGAAATGGCTTGGGATTAGAGGCTATGACAGTTTGTGGGGAGGAATGAGTCAACTTTTCACAGACAAGATGACAAAAGAGCCTCAAACACCTATGGTTAGAAACCACAAAGATGATCCATCTCCTCAAACACACCAAAAACAGGCCTTTTGAAAAGACATTCAATTCACAATAATGTTACACGTGCATTCCAAATTGTCCAACAGAGTTTGTTAAATTTTAGTAAAGTTTGGGCCTGGTAGTTTGTAATGACAAGACTACAAATGACTGAACAAAACCAAGATATCTGTGAACAATGTGAACCTACTCCACATTAATAACCACTCATCTACGCCCTTGTCTTCATTTCTTTATGCTTTTCATTTCTTGGGGTGATGTGTGGGGTCTACGGATCAGATGAGGAAATACTCTTCACTATTTTATCCTCCAGGATTTTCAAAGAAAGAGTTGGAGAGAAAATGGACTTGGGATGGTCAATTGAGTCAGCAGTGAGAGTAAAATTTAATTAGTGGATTGCTGGGATATCAATTGTAGTCTTCTAAAGGTTTCAGTCTCTGACCCCCCCCCCCCCTAACTCAAGCAAACTGACAGAGGGAAACAAACTAGCGCAGGTTTCAGTCCTGATGATATCGAGAATGTCACATCAACAGCAGGGAATGAGGGTAGACCCTGAAGAGACTCAGAAACAAATTAGATACAAGAACAAAAACATACAGAGGAAATTTAAGTCTAATACCAGCATATTTTTGAAGTTCAAACAACAGTACCAGGAAGTTAGTCTTGATATCTCGCTGCCAATGGCATTATTGAGATCTACAAAAACATGATCATGCGGTTTTGATTTGACTTTTCTCTCTTTGTCTAGACAACGTCTGAAGCAGGTGAATAAAAACAAATTATTGAAGGCCTCTTTAGAGAACATTTCTGTCCCTCCTGAATTACATTAGGGACATTAGCAAATAGAGGGCGGTGCCTTCAATTAAACTCGCAAGTAGCGAAGGCCGATTAAACGTAAAAAGATGGGATCTCGATTCCGACGAATATGAGATCGAATTTCTGAAGTACGGCGATTTTAAGCATTATAATTTATAATGTTACCTGTAGCAAAATTTGCTGGCTTAGCCGCAGCTAATGTTATGATGTGTGAGGTGTTGGCCTTTAAGACCATGGCCTGGTTCCTATGCCATGGGTGATTATGGGAGTAGCTATTTGCTAAAATTAGTTTTTGTTTGCCTAAGCTAAATGCTATTTTAGCAACCTAGCGCTAACTAAGAGATCTACTGAGTACCTGAGGAGCTAACATAAGGGAGCAGAAGCAGAAAAAGGATTGTGAAAAATCTTATCACTCCTTCTTTGTGTCATCTTTTTCTTTCTACCACTTTATTTCTCTGTTTTTTCACGACGGCTGCTAACCTCATTCACTCGTAACAATGTGGAGGAGGTGCTCACTAAAGTGTAGATATCCAGCCGATGTAATTTCTCATTTACATAAAAAAAAGTGCCATGCGATGTAAATGGTAAGACCATGGAGAGAATGGCAATCTCAATTCCAGGGAAAAAAACGGTGATTCTCATTTTAGCCACAATCGCACAGCCCGAGTGACTACAGAACCAAGAGCAATCGTCTGTGAAGCTGGAAAAGTCAGTACACCCCAAAGGACACTGTGTACTGCGTGAAAAAACAATTTGAAAAGTTTATTTGTCTGGATGCACAATTCTGTAATTTTGTCAATGATTCTATCGCCAATTCGCAAGACCCCTGCACACTTATACTAACCTTAAGTTGAGTGTCCGTCTTGTCCATGTTTTCTAATCAAGTGGCTGAGCTGCAAGGACATAAGCTTCTACATCCCACAGACTTTGGAGATATGAGTAAACTCCTATGTACTACAACAGTGTACATCTGAAGTGCAGTTTCTAAATCAACCACACAGGAGAAGTGAAAGATAACATGTGTTTCTTTATCCAAAGGTAACGCATTAGTACATGATCTAACTTCTTTCTTTATTTTAAGGTAATATGTAATGCGGATGTTTAGTCTGTCAGTTAAAGGTGAGTAATTTTGTAATTTAAGTGTGGATTTACCCTTGAGGAGTCCCTAATACTTTTTCAGTTAAAGCATACAGATCATAGTTTTCATGTCCTCTAACTTTATTAACAAGCAGATTCATGCTAACACAACGTTCCAATAGAGTGATGTATCCAACATAATGGCTTTGCTGATAGAACAAATTACTTTACCTTTTTCATTTTTGTGCATTGCAAATTATTCAGGGTTAACTCTAACAGCACAAGGAGCTTGTGCGAAAGAAGAGCTCCCTGTATTGCAACAATCTGTTTTAAATATTAACAATATTTACGTAATGGGGCTAACCTTACGTTATGTCACAGGACATTGCAATACTGAGACTAAAACTGTGGACCATAATGATGATTAAATGATAATATCAATAAATTATATTATTTATAAGTATTATTCTTAGTTCTGCCTTTAACACCCGCATCTCAAGAGGAAATGCTTCAGAGATGCTGCGTTCTTCCTTTCTATGAACACCGGAAGAGCATAGCTCACCTAATTCTGTATGGTTGTCAGGGCGACATTCCTCTTAATCATATAATAGTTGTTTGTGTACTTGCCTGTTTCAAGCACATTTCATTACTCTGAAATTTTGAAGATTATTTGCAGTTCAACTAAGGACATTTTTTAACGCTTCTGTCATTGTTGGTAATTTTACAAACAACAAGCGACTATAGGAAGCAGACATTCCTAAAGTGTGTCTTCAAGTTGAGAAGCGGTGAATACTACAATCAGTGCAATGATGCTGCACCAAGGAATTCAATATTATACATTATCAGAGACAGTGAAATGAGTGGTGTGCTTTATTAAGAAATTGCAGTCGTAACCTTCCCAGCACAATTTTATATAAATTACATGATCAATATAATTTGATTCAGTAAAGTACACTATTTCACAACCGCACCATTTCCCTGTTAGGAACTGAGAAACCCTGCTAAGCTCTGACATCACTTCCTGAAATGTAATTTACTTCTCTGTTCACGAGGAACGACAAGACGACCATGAAAAAATGTGTGGCGTATGTGATGTCACATAGCACAATCTCATTTGTTGATCGAACTTCTTCAAAAATAGAATATATTAATAGATATATCATATACACAGAAATACCATCTAATACATTTATAATATATCAAATAGCTGGTGTTAAATTAGATCTTGACTGATAATATATGTCTAGATTATCAGTAATTAGGATTTTCCAAGGCTGACAAGCTGAAAATGCATTGATCACTTACCAACCAGCATTATCTTTAATATATGGACTAGCTGGTGGAACAAACTAAAAACATCCTGCTCTTTCACTACATTGAAGTAACAATGGTGCCACTGTATGTTTTGCTGTTTCTTCTGGCATCGGACAACAAGAAAAATAAGGTGGGTACATACTCCGATGGCAAGAGCCACCTGTGGAGCATTGCTATGCTATGCCTGCTTCCTTAAGGCAGGGGCTGAGATTAAATGAATAAGTGTCTGGATTTCTATTCAGCTTACTGAGAAAAAAACGCAGTCATCTGGTTGTAATATGTCATCCACTGCAAAAGCTCAGTCAGTATAAAAATATCGAAACGTTTTCCAGATTTCAAGTACATGAAAGGCTTGTAAAATACCTAAATCCCTTTTTTGCATTCGATGACTACCTTAGCAGAACTGTTTCTCAGTAAAACAGTACAGTGCAGTTGGTCTGCAGTTGAAACTGAGCTGTTGTGATACCCTTAGACTACAAAGGGTGCAACATGAGTTTAAGTCATTAAACTATGACCCTTCTCGCAGGATCAAGTGGAAACTCAATGTAGCAACTTGAAAGCAGACAGTCATCCAATATTATGCTGACCCATAGATGTACATAGGCTGAAACATACCATCATTCATTCGAGATGTGCAACAAATCCTGTAAGAACATGTCAGCAGCTACTCTGCCAAGGAGGGTGTCATCACACAGAGAGGAGAATGACTGCTTTTCCAGAGTGTAATTTCCACAACAGCACAACAGTATGAATCACTCAAATAAAATCCAGAAAAGAGAAATTCCTCCTTCCAAACTGCTTATTATCAAGTTGTAAAAATAGTTTGAGATGCTCCTCTAATCTTTATAATGGCACTGCTGTAGTTTGCCACAAGTTTGCCTGAATGTGTGAGAATATGTGTGTAAATATGCAGAAATACCACTTCTACAGTCTCCGGCTTGACTATGGGTATTGTTGGCTTATGCTCTATAAACGTTCTTACCTTAAAAGTGAATCTAATGCAATGACAGCATTGCACAGGAATTTATTGTAGTAAGGTCACCAGACTTTTGCTTTGTCTTTTCTTTTTCTCAAGAGGAGATGGGAACCAGAGGACACATTATTAACATATAAGATTATCCAGGCATCCCAAATTTGTGAGAATTTGGAGGATAAAATTTGGAAGGCTTTGCTTACTCAGACATATGAAATGCAACTTCAAGTCAAATCTACAACAGACATATCTGTGTGAATACAAAGAATAAATTATTACCATATTTATGGTGTGACTTTTCTGCTTAGTTTAGTTAATTAAGGTTTTTTTTTCTCTTAATTAGAACCAAAGTTTTTTTTGGATTTGATAATTAACATATCTTGAGTTTGGCCAGATTGCTCTTTACTATGTGAATGGTGTGCTCATATTGAAGCAGAATATAAGGCTACGTTGAAGTCATCAGCCTCATGGCTCAATTTAGATTTTTTCTTTTTGCTCAGACCAGATCTCCATAATTCACATGTATGAATACAGTGATCTGTATCTAACTTCAACATGAACGCATCTTTCCTCTGAAACAACACCCATGTGCACATTGATGCATTTTTTGCACTATTCCTTTGCCTCATCAGCAACAAAAAACTTCAGATTCGTCAGAAAACCAAATACTATTAAAACCAAAACGGATGGATTAGTATGAAATGTGTGCATGAATTTTGCTGGGTACATAAACGACATCAAATTGATTATGAACAGCTAATGTTCTGCATTGTAGTTGTCACCTCTCCTCTGGGGATTCGAAAGCTTTCATATGCTACCTGTGCTTGCTGATGATAACAATGCTCTGCATATGCATAGCACGAAGAGCCAGAAGAATTCAGACCTGAACAAACACATTCAAAACACAACTTTATTAATTTTATTTAGATCATTTATCATACTATTATTATGAGTTTTTAAGCAGGAATTATGCCGTTGACTGTCATGATAATATTGTATAGTAGGTGTGCTAGTGGTTCCAACTCCAAATTAGAGTTAGTGTTAAGGTTATGATCCTACATGGCTGTCATCATCAACTAACCCGCGCATGCACATACTGTGTTTGGTAAAGTGCAGTAGTCTCTGACGTTTGGTTAGCATCCTGTTTTTCATTGCTATTTAACAGTAAATTAAATACAGTAACTGCTGAGTCTAACAGCCACAGTAGTGCTTCATTAGGAAAGTAGTCTGCAGATAAGTGAGAGGAATTCATCCCATTGGCTTTCTCTGCGACAACCTTCAATATTGAATGTAATTACGTTGTTGTCACACGTTCGTGAAACGTTTACCACATATATAAATAAATAAAGTCTCACTGCAACAGGATCATACAGCCTAACAGCTTTTTTCACAGTGTGGTATCAATGTTATTGTGAGGGCGTGTGTGCAAAGCTTGGATGTTTAGCTGGCTGGTATTTTCACGTAGACACTGGACAAGGCTAAAACATGTCACGCAACAATGATAAAGAAATAAAATGAAAGACATGCCATACACCAGAAAACCATTTGGCTAAATAGCGCCATAAAGTCTGAGAAACCGCAAAAAAGCGTTGGTTTGACGCCAGATAGAGAAGGAGCCTCTGCGTCATATCGCACTCGCATTTATTGACTCTGAGAACCGTTAGATCTGAAACTCACCCACAGCTCTGACCCCCAGCTCATGGTTCCAGCAGGGTGTTCACGGAATAATCCACAGCTCTCCAGCGAGGTTTCGCAACCACTGATGTGATTTCAGCCCCTGTCTCAGAAATAAGAGGCCTTCTGTGGACGTATTTTATTTCAACGTCTCATCCTGTCTGAGACAAGATGGCCAGGAGCTGCAGCTAATCTTCAAACGGGAGGATAGACTCGCGCTGAATGCAGCACGCGGGCACCCGCTTCGACCCAATGACAGCTGCTCCTGCGCGCGCACCCTCAAGGAAGGAAATATGTTAGTGGTGGTGGAGATACTCGTGGTGGTGGTGTCTCTGCAGGTCCAGAAAGGCTTTACAAGTGTTGATTCTAACTTAATAGTGCTCGTGCGCCTGGACTAGTTTGTGAAGAAGCAAAAGCATCATGGAGGTGGGCGGAGCCAGGAGTTCGAAAAGGTCACCACCCATGGCAGATGTTTCATTGAATACCCCCCACGGGTTTTAATTCCAACTCCTGTGCAACCAATCCTACTTTTTCAAGCCTTTCTCTCCCTCCATGTCTGACTGCAAAGTAATCAAGTTCGCATTTACAAAAACCTTGGTTTGATTTTAACCCTTAACAACCTAGACCTACACGCGTCTAGGTTGTGAGGAAAATACAGAGATTGAAAGCGTTGATGCTGCCCAGCTGAAAAGGGACATTTTCTAGCTCTTACATAGGTTTTTATTCAGAATTCCACTTGTGGATGAACTACTAGGATTCCCACCATGTTGTGACACTATAATAAAATGTGGGGGGTTCTCCCTAGTTTTCTTTCACTTTCTCATCTTCTTCATTTGTATTTAGATCCTTTACTTCATTATTCTTCTTCTCGTTCTGCATATTGATTTGGCAAAAGTTTTATCTCTTCCTGATGCAATCCTCCCCATTTTTCCGGGCTTGGGACCTGCACTAGAAGTATTTTGTGAAGCCTATGTGGCTGAGTTAGATCCTTTATTTCATTATAAGATGTAAAAAATCTAAGATCATTTTATTTCATCATTATTAGTACTTCAAGTACTAATATCCCACTGAAATTATTCCATTACAAGTAGAAATCCTACATTCAAAGTTTTACCCGAAAAAGCTGCAGGACATATTTGCATGATCTTCTACCCAGAGGTAGATATTGGCATGTCCTATAGATGATTATATTTTGGTGATGCAGCATTTAAAGTAAGATAAAATATAATAATAAGCCGTTTGGAGTACTGACCTCACAATGTATCTATTGCTACCTTTGCTCCTTTTGATGTTTCTCTTGGGGAGGGAGCGGGGGGCTCAACAGAGACACTGAAGTGGAAGGCACAGGAGACGAGCAGCTACATAGTACTTGTGAGATACTCAAAGTGTTTGTTGGAGTTGGTAGATTTAGAAGCTGACAATAACTCAGACATTAATGGAGACATCTGCATGATTTTTTCCCTCAACCTTGAGTAGTGTTGTGCATTGGAAGAGGTTTGATCTTTCTGACTGCTTTTGATAGTTATCACAGAGGATTTTTTTGGATTGAAAATGCCAGCTGAATTTGTCTGTATGCCAACTACACCTGTCAGACAAAACTGGTGGAGAAAGCACAATATTTCAATCCGAGATATAGTGGAGTATAAAATAGAATAAAATGTTGATAATAGAATAATTACCAAGTAGGGCCTACCTCAAATGTGTACTGTACTTTGTACTGTACTTAAGCGTGGCATTTGAGTAACTTGGTAATTAGTTACTGTCCATTGCTGCAAAATTCTAGGCCCCGATCAGTCAACCTTGTAGACAGAACCACTGAATGCTCAATTACAACCTGATAGCTATCTATATGGTAAACTATTTCATGATTCATTCAACGCACACGCAAAAGACACCTTATAATTACTCCATACCTATTTTTATTAATGACAGCTGCAATAGGAAAGCTTGCTTTAAGATGGTAACGTATGTCCAATTCAAAACAGACAACAACAAAAGCATTTAAAAGCGCTATTAATGATAAAATAACTTTATTAGAAAAAAATTAAATACATCATATCGTCATTCTGATTATTAAGGGGTGTCAAAAACATTTGATATATTGACAAATTACTTTGTTTCTGTGACAAGCCAGGTCAGACATCTCCTACATACCAAAAATATATATATAATTATTTTGTCATACATCTCAAACAAATATTTAAAGAAAAACATTAGCACGGTTATTATGATTAGTCGTGCCAATCATTGTACAATAATTAACTTTTATGATAATAATTTCTTTGCATTCAGCTAGAAATGATAACTTCACTGTCTCTGTATTGCTTCAACAACACTTCCATCTGGTGGTTGGACAGTTTCTCCAAATAAAGAAACACAACTAGGGGCAGATGTGTACACAATTCAAGGTGGTAAAGGCTTTTCAATGAAGACGTTCAGAAAATTATCAATTATGAAGTTATTCTATGGAGTTAAATTCCTGCCAAAAATCCGCACACAAACACAACACGATTCGTAAGCAAAAAGAGTGTGATCCGCGAGCAGAGTGTGATATATATTTATCATTTACACACACACACATATATATATATATATATATATATATATATATATATATATATATATACATACATACATACATACATCTATATATACACATGTATGCATATATGTAAATGATTCATCTGAATTTGTGTTTTTTTAATACATCGAATGTATTTTTACATATTCTTTTCAATATCTTTCCTTCATGATAAAATCTAATTTTCTTATTATGTCTTTTCAAGTTCATGAGTTAAAGTTTTACAAACATTACAATGTGTAACCTGTAAACCACTTGAATTTTGGTTGATCATTTTGGAGTAAAAGCACTTCTTGTATTTATAAGATAATAATTCGAGTTCTACGATGGTCGACAGGAGCAAACGCACTGCAAACAACAATTTGACATCCTGCACATGCTGCAATCATCAATTTAACAACATGCGCATGCTGCAAATTAAGAAAACATCTTGATCAATTTTACGACACGTTCACGCTGCAAAAGACACAACAAAACACGATACATTTAGCCGTGGTAGCATCGCTTAACTTCCGGGTTATGCAGTCATGTGACTAAGAATAAAACTTTATTCGACGTTGCGAAAACAACAAAGTTAATTCTGAGCCTAATATGCACAGTACGCAAAGCTACAGTAAACAAGGTGTATTATACCTGCTGAAAACTCTTAACCAGACATTTATATAGATTTTGTATTTGAATTCTGACCGTTGTGTAAACGGTTACGAAAGACCCCCAAATGTGATGCATCCCTAGACGTGTTTTTTATCGCTTCATTTAGTGAATGAAACAGATATAATTCACAAACATTTTATGATGTTTTGATTAACCGTGGTAGCATCACTTATCTTTCGCGTCATTCAGTCTATGTGACTAAGAGTAAAACTCTTGACCACCATTGCGCGTACTGACTTTAGTAGTCGCCGTGGCAACTTGTACATAACTGTCAAAACGTCACAAACCAAATCTCTCAAAATGGCTGTTCAAGGGTCTTCAGCATGTACAATACACCTTGTTTACTGTGGCGTTTGGTATTGTGAATGTTAGGCTCAGTATTAACTTAATTTTTTTTGTTTTTTGCAACGAAGATTAAAGTTTTATTCTTAGACACATGACTGCATGAGCCGGATGTTAGCGAAGCTACGGCGGATATCTGTGTTGTGTTGTGGCTTTTCCAGCGTGCGTGTGTTGTTAAATTGATGAGGATGTTTTCTATATTTGCTGTACGCATGTGAGTTATCAACTTGATGAAGATGTTTTCTTAATTTGCAGCATGCACATAATGTCAAATTGATTGTTGCAGTGCATTTGCCCATGTCGGCTACCATAAAATTCCTTATTTACAAGAATAATGAACTTAAAAGGAGGAGGAAGGAAAATAAAAAGTTTATTGAGCCAGCAGGAGGCGCACAACAACCTCCACTGAAACCATTCTGCACGATAAAAACACAAACTACTGAAATCAAGTATGAGAAATTAATTTACAAGGAACTTACACAAAAAATAAGTTGAAGGAAAAAAGGAGAATAATTAAAATCAGAATAATTATAATGTATTTAAGCAGTTCCAAACTATTAAAACATTTATGACTCTGTCCAATGTAGGAGGAAAAGGAACTTAAATCTGAGGCCTTCCTGGTTTAAATCTCAAAGGGAAGCGAGTTACTTTAGGTCACATCAACAGCATTTACCAGTTGAGATCATGACCCTCCACTTCTCCTCTGATCCAGCACATGGCCATATGGTGATTAGTTGGCAGGTCCAAGTCCAAACTAGTACCAATTTTCCTTTGCCCCAAGCCTTCTGATCCCATTTACATTTGTAAACCATCTTGGCTTTCAAGATGATGTTTGGCTTAAAGAATTCTTGGCTCTCACTGATGACAAACCAGGCTCAGTACTGAACCTCAAGAACTCATTTGATCGCAACATGGACCCTTGAGACCACAGCGGACTCGAAACTTCTGTCAAGTTTTCCACATGGAGGGTTCTATTCAAGCTCTCAAAGAAGGGATGGACGTGAGCACGATCCCTTGATTTCTTTCAGATAATTTGGACACTGCCCCCAACATCGGTTCCATTTTACATGAGGTCTGCCAGTTTCCCAATAGGCTCCAAACCCTCTTACATTGATCTTTATGTGGTTTCAGAGGTTTCAAGTGAGTCAGGTACAGGATGTAGTGCTGTTTTACTCTCAGCAGGTTAATAAATGGTCGTGGTCGTACTTTTTGTTTATGGTTTTTTGCTTTTTTCTCTTGCCTTAAATTACTATGAATATAATGAAATAATGGGATTTCAGGTTTTACCAGGTGATATGCCCGTTTACACGTCATGGGAACCGGAATCTATTTGATAATCTGTTGATTGATTTGATTATTATTATAAGTGTTATAATTGTTGTTATTATTAGTAGTAGTGTTATTCTAACACTAATAATAATAACAAAAACAACATTAATATGAACACTTATAATAAAAATAAATATAATTATAATAAAAATAACAATATTCTTATCATAGAGTGATTTGGAACTACTGTTTCAAGTTAGCTTTATACAACCAAACTAATTTTTCTTCGATTTGGTGCAGCTCAAATTATTACAGTGGTGAATAATTAGAAGCTTTAAAGAAACTTCCTGAAAATTGGTTTAACACTTTGCTGGCATTAGTTTGGAAGTGTGAATAAAGTATGGCCACGTGACAGCAGACTGCATGTGTGGTGGAAAAGTAAAAAAAAAGGAAATGGAACGTTTGAATTATGAAGAAAAAAACATTTCAGCAATATTTTCTGCTAAACTCACACAATTTTGATAATTTTTTATTAGTATGTCTCTAATGAAAAGACTTGCGGCAATGAAATTTTGCAGTTGGTGAAATCGTCAAAAACGTCCCTAATTGAACATCCAGGGAATGGACATTGAGATGGTCACGTCCTACAAGTACCTTAGTGTTCACCTGAACAACAAACTGGACTGGACTCACAACTCAACGGCACTCTTTAAAAAGGGTCAGAGCCGACTGTATCTGCTGAGGAGACTGAGGTCTTTTGGAGTGCAGGGGGCGCTCCTGAAGACCTTCTTTGACTCTGCAGTCGCCTCAGCCATTTTTTATGGAGTGGTCTGCTGGGGCAGCAGCATCTCAGCTGCTGACAGGAGGAAACTGGACAAACTAATCAGGAAGGCCAGTTCGGTCCTGGGATGTCCTCTTGACTCGGTGCAGGAGGTGGGAGACAGGAGAATGATGGTCAAGCTGTCATCTCTCCGGGACAACGTCTCCCACCCCATGCAGGAAACCATCTCTGCACTGGAGAGCTCCTTCAGCGACAGGCTCCTTCACCCCAAGTGTGTGAAGGAGCGATATCGCCGATCGTTCCTTCCTGCAGCAGTCAGACTCCACAACCAGCACTGTTAGCAACACACACACACCTACACAACTACACACACACTTACACACACACCTACCTCACTTGCACTTTGTTTCTGTACATTTAATTTAATTTATTTTAATTGCACATAATGCCTTCTTATTCTGTTATTCTTACTCTGTAACATGCTCTGCTGCTGTAACATTGCAATTTCCCCATTGTGGGACTAATAAAGGCTATCTATCTATCTATCTATCTATCTAATTTTGCATTATTCCCCAATAGCTAGAGACAAAGACACATTTATAACTGTTTGTCTCCCTATCTGTCAGTTCTGTGTTGAACTGGTGAGCTGTTCAGATACTAGCCCACAAAAATATCAGCTGGGATTGGCTCCAGCCCTCCCATAACCCTGAAATGGTTAGCTGGATGGATTAAATTGAATGGGTCTCTATCAATGTTATTCAAGTAAGGTTGCAAGAGGTCCAGTGAGTCAATCCTCCTCCTCATTCAAAGTCTGAAGGCTGACGCCCCTAACTTTATCCATAAACATGAAGTCTAACCCTCCATAATAACACAAGGTGATAATGATATAATAAATAAAAAACACAAACATTAATTTACCCCCCCCCAAAAAAAAAAAAAACAGGACTAGAGCTCTGGTCATCATGCCAGTTCACTCAATACCATTGTCATTCAATGACTATAGCAAAATTTTATTTTCTGCATATTCACCGTGTGTTGATTGTGCAGCAGGTAAAGAACAGTCAAGCCAATCTCTTTGAAGACAAAACTTAATGAAGTTCATGTTTTTTCTCATTTTGTCAAAAGGCCGTGTGGTCCAGATTGAAGCTTCTTGCTTCATCTCTGGTAGATGACTTATCAGGTACATCTGTTTCAGTAAAGAGTGTGGTGTCTATACTAAAGGAAACTGACCTGAATTAGAACACACACATCTAAAGGGGGATACATTAAAAACATAAAACACATATAAATGTTTGCATTTATGTATGCTTCAGTATATGGAAATCAGTAAATATCTATCAGTAAATAGAAAACTTGTAGGCTGTGCTAAATATTGGAACACCGTTGATTCCAATGAGCTTGTTCAATTATTATAAATTAAATGTATTATTATTATTATAAACTCAACCTTCAACACAGTCATACCATCTTGGTGTATAGGCAAACTGCTGGACTAGATGTTAATCCTTTAGTCCACCTTTTCTTGTCGAAAAATATTTCTTTGCATGTTCAATTTCTTTGTTGCATTTATTAATTTAATATCTTCCAAACTTTACCATAACATGTCAAATCATTTGGTCAAGCAAGTATTTAAACAGTAAACATTATTTCCAGCAACTCTGTATTTCATGTGAAATAAGTCAATTTTGATTCGATAATTAGCTCGACGTTTTGGTATAGCGTATTTTTAGATAGCTTTTTGACCCTTATTAGAATTGTTTTGGTTGTATTAAGTTACATAATTCTATTTAGTGAGTCCTCTCATGCCTAATGTGCTACAATAATCAAACGTATCAAATAGGACTTTCTAAATAGCCATGGTCCATGCCACTTCCTCAGTTGCCCCTTTGACCTGTGGTATCCCCCAGGGCTCTGTCCTTGAACTCTTTTTCTTTAGTATACACATGCTGGCACTAGGTCGTATCATAAACAGGTTCAGTCAAGTGCAACACATTTTTAAATAATAAATAGTGACTCAAAATGTGTTCAAATGCTTAACCGAAAAATTAAGCAGGACTTCACAGTTTGGTATTATATATATATATATATATATATATTTAGTGCATATGAATTGAATCGAAGAGATCTTCAAAGTTATAGTGAAGACAGTTTACATTTGAATGCTATTGTTTTGTAATATGTTTAAATAGAGCTGCATCAATACAAAACAAAGGTATGTATTCTAGCCCATATAGACGCCAATAGAGCATTCAGTACATTTTGTGTTGAGATTTCTACTCTCCATCACATGGCTTTGGTAACTGGTGTCAAGAGGATGCCAATGATTAGGATAACTTCACAATTACTGATTAATGACTGGCTGATCCTAATCTTCCCAAACGTGTTAAGGAAAGCTCTTTCGCATGGTTGAAACTTCATAGCAAAGACTACTGGGCAGTGTCGGATTATGGCCAAGGATTGGATTACCACTGGTAATCCAATTACAAATGCTGCCTTTTAATCTGAGGTCAAACAGGTTGCATTCTTCTAGAAAGGGTAATCCACATGTGCCTGTTGTAGAAAATATTCATGCACGGCCATACAAAATTTGCAGAAAAATATCTTATAAGAGCTCTGATTGAGGATGAAAAATGACTGAAACTTTAGGCTTGAATGCTGATTTTTTTTTTGTTCTGTTTGAACTTCATACAGCTTGTTTTTTGCTTGTTTCATCACATTAGACACACTGCAGTTATGTAGTTGTTTTTCATCAAATCTGATGGGCTTTGGGGTTTTTTTGCAGTCACTGTTGCATTCATACATGTACTTGACACATAGACATCCGTTTAAACAAATCAGTAACCTGACTCGGTCTTTACAGCAACAAGCTGAATAAAAGTAGAAATATCATGAATATGCCAGTTTGTGAAATAGGATCAGACAGTTCACACTGTTGTCACATCAACAAGAATTAGATATGGATCGAATTTAGGACCACATATGAGACCAATATCAGAGCTTCACAAGGGGTTGTACTTTCTGCACCAGCTCAGGAAGTTAAAAGTACCTCTCGACCTGCTGATGCAGTTCTATACTGAAATAGACCTGTCTATTCCATTTTGACGTCATCAGATTCTGATTAGCCAACAAACAGGACAGAAACACACTCCCAAAGACTGTCAGGACTGCAGAGGATATTACTGGGGCAAACCTGACCTCCATTCATGACTGAAACATATCCCAACCTGACATAGCACATCTTAGACACAACTTGTTCCAACTGGTCCCAATTTTAAGGAGCTACAGAGAGCTGCATGCCAAAACAACGAGAAATAAGAAAAAAAGAACAGATTCTTCCTAGAGGCCACAACTCTGATGAACACTTACATTAGTTATGCAGCAACACTAACCCGGGAACACGTAAAAAGCCACTCACTTCTAGCATAGATTATACTGTAATTATTATTTAAATGCACAGTTTTAATATGTACTTATCACAACCTGTCACTTTTGGAGCCTATCCCAGCCAAGAAGTGGGGTACATCCTGGACAAGTCACTAGTTCATTACAGGGTTAACATAATTAAGTCATCACAATTATGGTTGTCCTTTTAACAAATTGTCCCATTAACAAAAAGTTTTGTTGCATGATAAGGTTGTCAACATCATAATGGTTGCTTGCACTAATTCACCTAATAATTAAACCTGGAACATTGAGGAAGCCAGAGTAGCTGAAGGAAACCCACTCAATGACAGGAGGAACATTCAAACTCCTCAAAGAAAGGCTGGGCAGAGTTCTAACCCCGAATCCTCTTGCTGGGAGGAAACTGTTCAGCTTTTGATTGAATTTACTTCTTTGTATTATTTATATTTTTACAACAAGGGCTGTCATCATACAATAATAATTAGCTTAAGTTTGTCATGCTGATTATTGTACTTAACAAGTAGTGGAATAACACAAATGCACTTAAGGGAGAATAGTCACTTTTGCTACTTTATGTTTAGAATCTTGTCAAAAAGCTACACTCAGGTCATGAAGGGGTCAAAAACCAGTGTACTTCTAGTGGTAGTCCCAAACCCAGATAAATGGGGAGGGTTTCGCCAGGTAGAGCTCTCCTTTATCATATTGTTTAAAATCAAAATCCACCCATGGCCCTTTGGTGTTTGGCTTTGTGACTAAATGATCCACCATATTTGAATCCAGATATACTCATCGCTTCGTAAGAGATAATTATTTAGAGGTGTTTATGGAAGAGTAACCGGATGACGTCACTAAGACGCACCAACAAAGATCGGGAGAAACAGGAATGAAATTAGTGATAGATATGACATTTATGTTTGAACCGGATCGAATTGTCGGCAATTCCGACAATTATGCAAAAAATGTAATCAAATCAAATAACTGCGATCGGAAAATTGTAAAACAATTGCGAAAATTATGAGATTTAATCTTCTGCATAGATAATTGATCTATTCTTAAAAAAAACAAGCTAAAATATTAATTCATATAAAAAAGCAGCGTTATCATATACGGCCAATCAAGCTGATTCTGCATCTGATGTGAAAGTGGCTCATTCCATGTGGTCTGCATTGAGATATGATACATATCTGCGTTGAGATATGATACATATTTTGAACACTTTTTTCCTGCAGGGTGAACGTAACCATAGCGGTGCACAAAGCGGATATAGAAACACACCACTGGCGTCTGGACTCCTCCTCACGATGCCATTTAGCAACAGATGAGCACTGTGATTTGCACACCCTGGAGAACCAGAGACCCACACTACCACATTGAAGAGACATCTCTAGCTGTGTAATGTTAGTCCGGGACGCCGTGGTGCTTCCCTCCGCTAGCCGGGCAGCCTTTTAGAGGCTACCTTTTCACTTCGCGGTTATTCTTCCTGGCCCTGGGTTCCTCCAGTGGGTCGCTATGGATGTGCTGTGGATGACACCGCTGCTACTGATCCCACTACTCTTGTGGACCAGCAGCACGTTCGTATTTTACTTCAAAAAGTTCTTTTACGTCGCCTGGATGATGTGTCTGGCCCTGGTCACGATCCCTCTATGTATCCTGAAGAGTGGAGGCAGAGACGTGGAAAACATGAGGTGAATTTTGTTTGCATAATAATTGTTGCTTGATGACGTTAGCATGCTAGCTAGCCGCTAGAAGTAGCCGTTATTTATATTGGACATCCTAATTACGCTATTGAGCAACATAAGGTTCAATTACAGCTCTGGATTATGGAAACATCTCATACGTTTCGATAACTGGGAGGATTTAGTGTAACTGTGTGACATTTTAAAGGAACGTTTAACTGAAACTGATTTTCAATCATATATGCTAACATGAGCCTCATTAATTTAGTTTCAGTGCAGGTATTAGCTTACGCATGCTACCCTTAACGTTGCTTTCCACTTTAGTTATAAGACAACAATTTCGGGAAAAGGTAAGCGATACTCGCCTTAAATACTTATAATAACTTCTATTGGATTCTTCGTAAGAATGTTTGTTCACTCTCCTCCCCATCCGGTTGAACTCCTGATGTTAGCTGATCTCCATAAATGGAGCACAATCAGAAGGCTAATATTTTGTTGTTAGCTGCATTTTAGTTGAGACTGTAGAAATAGCATTATCTGAATCTTTTTGCAGTTGGAATAATGCAACTGATTCAAGTGTAACCACATGTACTGAGTTTTCACTGTGTCTATATAAGGCGCACATTTCTAATCTAAATACATTCCAACACAATAGTTTCATGAAGCTCCTTATAATATTCAGCCTGGTCGAAGTCAAGAAGTCCCTCCAGAAGAGGATCCTCTTATTTTTTCCATTTAGAGAGTTCAGCCGTAATACTGATAGGTGAAGTCAGGATACCAATGATTATATCGTTCCAAGGGTAACCTTCAGGGGGTGGACTAGATTAGGCAACAAGGGAACCTTCTATCACCAAAGTTTGTTTGTTGGAAGCAGGGAACACTGAGACGTGTAAGGACCTGAGTCAGGGACTTCGACAAGGGCCGAATTGAGATGGCTTCACAACTAGGAGGGAACATCTACAAAATTGCACGTTTTCCTTTGTCTGTTGTGCTAAGTACCTTCCAAATTCATTAAAGGAAGAAGAGCTCCAGATGGTGACTAAAATGTTTTGTAATGCGACCAAATTTTTAAATTTGCCACCTGTTTTTACTCTGCCTGTCGCCAGTGCAAGCATCCAGATAGCAACTATAATAATGCTCAAGTGTGAACAAATAAAATTAAAAAAAATGTTTGCGGTGTCCTATGCGACCGTGTCAATCATTCTCTATGCATAACGCTCATCTATTGTGTTAGATGAGCGTTATGGAGCCGATGAGCAAGTTCATCGGCTCCCTGATGAACTTGCTACTTGTCCAGTGTGTACACTGTGTCATTCAGCTATTTACAAAGAAAGACAGGAGGATTTATTTTTTCTTCAAATGATGAGCAGCTTTGGTGAGTCTAATGGATTCTCATATCTCTTAAATAACTCATAATAATTGCAAGCTGTGGATCGTCACTGGAAATCCACAGATTAATTTATAATGTAAGATTTTATTAGAAATAGCTTACTATATTTTACCTTATGCCTTTTCAAAGCACCTCATGCTTTTGTACAAAGCATCCATATCAGATTGAAATCGCCAATTTTAGGTTGGGCTTTACCTGGTATCGGATTGAAAGGAAAATAAGTGGTATCGCACATCACTATGAGATTTTCAGGATGCTTTAAATATCTATTCAGTAGAAACCTGTTTCGGGTGAAACAGAATTGTAAGTCGTTGAGATGTGTTCAAATGTAATCTTGTAAAATGTAGTTTTTGGCGAGAAACGTATAATAGTTTTTTGAAGGAGTCATTTGGAGATTATTTCATGGCGAAATCAAATCGATGTTGGAGAGGAATTTCGAAAAATGCTCATGCTAAAAGATATTAACTTTTTTGGTTTCCCATCTACACTGAATTTCGATTTCGCCCCTGCCGACAATATTACCGTAAAATCGAGGTATTTAGTCAAAAATAATGTGATGTTTGATTTTGTCCGTATCACTAGCTATAATTTGCTGAATCCTGCAAAGAGTCCTCCTTTTTATATGATTGCGGAAGGACAAAATTATGAGTAAAGTTTAGAATTCAATCAATCGGGCGTGCTACCATAACTATAATAGTCAGTTAAACACTGTTGGTGAGGACATTGCTTCTGTACGAATGACCCCTTGACCATAGCACTGCGAGAAATGTGTTTTATAATCAAGACAGTGATCGGGTCAGCTGGTATCGGCTATGAGAGCAGTGTAGAACGTCTTTGGTGTCAGTGTCTTCTTTGTAGCAGGAGGGTGTTTGTTGTTGTTAAACTGAGGTAGTGAGGATTGATTGCTTGACACAAATGACTGCATTCCAGTAATTACATTGAATGCCAGATGGCCAGTTCCCCCCTGATTAGAGTTCAGTAGCTGAATAGTTATGAGGCCAATCCTCGAAGCAGCCTCGCTTGGGCTTGATCTGACAGTAGCCCTGTTGGTAACAACGTACTGCCTCACTGCTCTAGGAATAACTGTTTTGCAGTCACATTAGCCATGGTGGAGTCATGTTGCACTAGTGTACCATTCTGTCAGCTCAAAGTTTATCTGGACCTGTTGTCTTTGACAAAGCGACTGAATGAGGGTCAACCTTTGCACAGGTTGTGAATAGAGTTGGATGTAAATTTTACAGGCTAACAAGCTCTGGCAGTGAGCTGTGATTCATTAAAGACAGAGCTGTATGTCAGACATTAGCAGTCAGACAGCTACACAAAGGTTGACTGTTTGCTTCACAGCTGACCAAGAAGACTTGATTATAACAACTATGTTGCCAGAATAATCAAAAAAAAAAATCTATTTAACTTGAACTACCCTTAATATTGTGCTTTATTTCCTGGAACACTCATTACTTTTCAATTTGATCTTTGTCATTGTGTCTATAGTTGTGCTTGACGCACGGTATCTTGAACTACAGTTTGTCCTTTCAGTTATCAATCATCATCTTGTGACAGTAGATAACATAGGATTAGTTTCTTCCCTCTTTATTGCCGTATTGATGTAATACTTTGTAAAGGGGTTAATATCATTTTTACTTTATTCATCAAATGTTACACAGTACATACATACAGTACAACATTGTGAAATTTATCTCTGCATTTAACCCGTCTCTGAGGGAGCAGAGGGAGCAGTGGACGGCTCCTTTGAAGCTGCTGGCGAGCTGATGTTTCAGGGTCTTAGTGAAGGACGTAGAGGCACGACCGCTCTACCCACTGAGCCAAAGCCACCCCATGGTTATGGCCAGTGTTTCCGTTACTTTGACCTAGCAGTACTGTATTGTCACTTAGAAAGTTTGTGACTCATCTTTAAAGGCCTACATTGTTAAAATATAAATTTTCTTATCTTTTGTCTTTCTGCTTGAATTAATCCTTAACTAGGCCCGTCTGATCCTGTGAACGTGTCCATGTCTTGACCAATCCCCTAACCTTTAGCACCTGAATCAGCTCATGCTCTACTATCTGTTGAGGATGACAGATGAGGCTCACCTTTAATCTACCAACGGCCAGGTTATGGAATTATTGGTAATAGAAGATAAGCATTAATGTCATTACGCCCCACAGACCTTTTTTGTTATAGGTATGTAGATTTGCCCAATGAGGAACCCAACCAGGGCTATTTTATTCCCTTTGAACAATCCCACTATTGATACAACCCCTATTAAATCATTGCATCACCAGTTGCTTTTGCACTGTTATCGCTGTAATACTGTGTTGAAAGATAAAAAGGAGTGTGTGTATTCTTGCATTCTGGTTTAAAGGTTAAAGTTGTGTTATTATAGTAAACTGGTAAACTATGTGTAAGAACAACATCAAGTGAGGTGTTGAGGAGAGTTGATTGGATAAATGTAGTTGCAGGAAAATGAGCTTAAGTCATTAAAGTCAAGTAGTATAACATTTTGAGCTTTACCTTTGTGATATAGTGATTAAAAATACTTTAATCTGAAGTGAAGGGAACAGCAACATTCTATGTTCATTGATCAATACCAAAGCCCTCTTAGAAAGACCAAAGATAAGCATGGCAAGATTTAGTATGGTAAGTGTAAAGGTCGATGTACAATAGTATATATTCTTGAGTTATTGCATGACGACGTATTTCCTGTTAAGAACAATAATGCAGAAAATTCGTAGCAACTTCATTTTATGCCCCCGTCAAAGGCAGCGTATAGGGTTACCCATGTCCATCACACAAAACCAGAAATAATCCATCCCTGTGCCTCAAAAACTTTTTTGGGGGGGCCCAAAGGTGTGCAACTTAAATTGGTTTATTAAATCTTCTTATTTTTACATTTGTAGGCACATTTCAACTAGCAATTTTTGTATGAGTTGGATCACATTCACTGTAAACAGGGCTATAGAAATACTGCGGTCCAAAAATAAACACCTACATTGTGATCAATCATGTCTTTATACTGACTGAAACTCAATCCAAAGAAGACTAAATTGCCTAATCTTTGACTTCTGATTGTTTCCGACTCATTTCAAGAAATGTTTTTAATTTTGCCCTAAAGTGAACCAAGTTAAAAGATGAATGTCCCAAATGGACAATTTATTTTTGTTTTTTTGTTTGCTTGTTGATCATTGATGAACCTTTTCATGCTTTGCTTGATTGTCTGACATCTAAAATTGGAACCATTTTATGTTAGTAGTAGTACTTACCATCTACGTCTTGGTCAAATTCACCCTGACTCCCCCTAACGAAGTCTCTTAAAACGTTTGTTGCACAAAAAACTCTAGCAAAGTCTAAGCTCTGTAGAAAGTTAGTCACTGTCTGGTGAGAAACTGTAAGATCTTTGTTTTCTATGGAAAACGTAAATCTTTTAGATTTTGTGGGATATTATACAGTTCATCATTTTCGCTTCTATTTTAGTTGTACAAAAAAATCCACAGTTACCTTAAGCACTTTATTTTGATTTGAGATTTGAGGCAAGGTCTTTCTTCCCTGGCGAAGTTTGACAAAAAGTTTGTTTTTAATATTATGTATGAATGCATGATTTTCTTTATTTTTTCATTTAAGAAAATATAAAAAAATGTTTGTTATAAAAATGTTCAAGAAAAAAACATCAGAATCAACTTTACTGGAAGGCAATTTGGTTTGATAATCGTTATTGCAGTTAGTTCAAAGTTGTTAAAACTCACAGTATAAGATAATTTATTCAGAAAAGTATAAAATAAAAATCTCCCTCCACTAAACCTAAAATAGGCCGACTAGGAAGACAGATTTGTTCTTGCATTCCCCTGCTGTGGAATTTCATTCTACTTTCACAAGTACAGTTCCAGACCATTACGGCCTAATGCGATTTGATAAATCCCCAGATTGGCAGCAAGTTAATCACATCAGGAAGTCATGACTTTTTGCTCTTTTTTCCGACAGACAGGCAAATGGTAGGATATTATTTCTCAAAACTTATAGGAGCAAAGCAATAATTACCAACCAAGAAGCCAAAAACACGAATAGAGATGTTGTGCATGGTTCATCTTTATTTCTTTGCACAGTCATGATATAACTGGTCGACTTAGGTCACTTTTTAGATTTTCAAGCAGCTATTTAACTACAGTATACCACAATATCTTCATATTAACAGGCTTTTTGCCCTCCACAACCAACCTTTCAGTGCAGGATTGTGGGAAATTGAGTACAACTAACATACTGCGCTCATATGACTGTGAACGGTAACCTATACTTATTTTGGTTTGTGATTAACCGTTCTCCCCTCAGGATTATCCGCGCCATGGTTCGTCACGTGAAGTATTTCCTGGGTCTCCGATTTGAAGTGAGCGGCTGGGAGCATCTGCAGACACAGGGACCCTATGTCATCATCTCCAACCACCAGAGCTCCTTGGATGTTTTGGGTGGGTACTGTTTGGTGGTTTGAAATAAGATATTTTTTAGATGGCTGCTTGTAGGATTGCATGAAAGAACCAGTACACCAATATTCAGCATTAAGACTTCACGAATGAGAAAGTATTGCTTTATATTTCACAAAAATCAATAACTTCTGAAAATATCCGGCTGTCCCACCTCTTGCTGTAGGGACAGAACTAAAACAGATAACTTACATTAAAAAGAAAGCAATAATTCCAAGAATGATGAAAAAAGAAAGAAACTAATTTACCATTGTCATCCTAAGTTAAAGGCTCAGGACTAAAAACAAGTTTTCAGGCAGGAATGAAAACGGGCAGTAGGGGTGCCAACCTAACATTGGGGGCCAACTTGTTCCTCAGTTTGGGAGTTGCAACAGAAAAAACCCAGTCCCACCAGGTCTTCAGCTTTGTCTTGGGGTCGCGAGAGACAGTTGGTCGGTGGACCTCAGTGACAATGTGCAAGTATTATTTGGTAACTGGTCAGAAATCTAAGATGAAGCAAGCTCAATTCAAACATTTAAAAACAAACAATAAAATCTTGAAGTGAATCCTAAAATGCATACGGAGCCAGTGGAGGGAGGTCAGAATAGGAGAAATGTATTGTTGTCAACATACGCCTTTTTTAAATGTCGAGCGACAGCATTTTGGACCAACTGCAGACACGAGAGGAGGTCTGCCTCTAAGTTCCACGTTGACTCTATGGAGTTAAGAGATCTGATCAATGACTCGACCACAAAAATGCAACGCCAAACAGGAAACAGTTATTTGAAGTAATTTTACGTATGAAAAGTGAGACCAAGATATAAGTTATCACACCTCTCAGATCTGCAGAGAAATGTATGCAAACAAATATCGGACCCTTAAAACGTTAAAATAAGCATTTGTCATGTAATGTTGTCGAGTAGATTCTAAAAGTGTTTACTTGTGTTGGAACACTATTTCTGCTGACTGCAGTAGGGACACTCATGTTGTTTCTGCCCTCAGACTGAGGTCACAGACAATTACTGTAAGTTAAATTCAGATTCCAGAATATCTTATTTGTGTGCCTTTTTTTATTAGAAAAAAATCAAAAATTAAAATTACTTTTTTTTTTTTTTTAAAGGTTTATCAATAACCACAATAAAACATTCATATAGTAAATACAAAGTGACTTTCCAATGTTTCCTCAGCATGTAATGTTAAAATGGGATTTTTTTACAACATTGCAATACGCCACAAAAATAACAATCAGTAGTTAAAATTACAATATGAAAATTCACTGCAATACCCAACGCTAAAAATTAGACTTGTGCAAAATGTTAAACAATAAGGGTCTAAAAAGTGAGTCTACAGCTATACTGAAATGTTAAATACTGTTAATCTATTTTTAAATACTGATTAAAAGTATTTGATTTGTGTTCATATTGATGTTGCAGTATGGTATATTTTCCCCAGCACTAATCATATCCTTAAACTCATGGATACTGCTGATTTGTCATTGCTGCAGATCCTTTACTGCGATAACTAAACAACAATTTCATGGATCATTTTCAAATTTTATACCCCGATAGGTGCAAGTTTGAGGAAGAACTGAATTTATTTTATGAAAGGTCAAGTTGCATATTTCTTCCGCTAGGGTGAGCTTTATCTCCAAGTTATTTCCCTGACTTGGGGGGGGGGTTTTCTTTTCTTTTTCTTCCTTCAAAAAACTGTTTATCTTTTGCTGTTACTTCCCTACCATATGTATGATTATGTGCAAATTGATTCAAACGAATCTAAATAAGGAGATCTATCTTGTAAATAAATTATTTCACTTTAATAGTTCTGATTTTATTCATTGGGGAGACCTTTTTGTTGAAAGCAGTTTGTCATCCGTAACTTTCCAGCCACGTCAAATTCTATCAAAATCCAAGTCAAATTCTATCAAAATCTTGCACATATGACGACACAAGGAAATCAGGCTTATTTTATTACTGAGCTCAGTAAAAGTTAATTGTATTTATTTTAATTATTGAGTCACAGTAGGATCTAATCTTAGAGCATTATGCTGACCTCATAGAAATAGGTAGGTTGAGTCAATATGGACTATTTAAGATTATTAACGAGTCACGTTTAATTTGAGGAGTTCAATCAGATAATTGCTTGTACAACAAAGGGCATTTTAGGCTTTTTCTGGATACACCCTTGTTGCGGGGGACAGTTCTTGACCCTGAGCTATGTAAGGAGGACAAGTGGAAGCCGAATCTGTCATTATATGAATGTATGTGATGGGATGTCACAGCTTGAAATTCTTAACCTTTAAATCTGTCTTGCAATTTGAGCTGGCTTGTGTTCTCTTTAGTTTTGATATTCCACCTCAGGCTTGTGTCAGCAGGATGCTGCACAGACCGCTGCATCCCCACCCCCATATCACCATCATCACAGATGGATTTTGACGGTGAAGGTCTCAGTAATGAGCTGCAGAAACGCTGTACCAGTTTATAAGCGCTCTGATTGCTGACCTTGATGAGCTCACTGACACATGACACAGTGAAACGACCTCTCACACTCTAGACAATTAAAAAATCGAAGATGACCTGAATGTAATTCACTGTTGGAGAATTAATAATAATAATTATTATTATTAATAATACATTTAATTTATAATGCACTTTACATTTGGATCAAATCTCAAAGTGCTACAAAGTAAAAGCAGATAAAAGCATCAATAAAAAGTAAAATAATAACTATAAAAAAACCTGACCAAAAAGCATTAATGTTAATTAAAGTTATAGGTTCTGCTAAAAAGGAAAGTTTTAAGTCCTTTTTTAAATGTGTCAGTCATCTGTGGAGCCCTGAGATGGTCAGGGAGGGCATTCCACAGACGAGGGGCAGCAGAACAGAAGGCCATGATCACCCATGGTGCTGAGCTTAGTCCGGGGAAGGAGGAGGCGATATGAGTGGGTAGAACGGAGGGATGGTGTTGCGGTCAGTGGAGTGAGAGGTTCAAATTACCTGCTGCAGTTGATTGAATCAGAAAAAACACAGTTTATATGAGACAATCATTACAATCCATAATTAAATACTGCCCCGCAGGATTTATTTTCTGCTCCAGGTGACTGAGATCAGCAGGCTGAATCTAATTGACGTGCTTTATGTTCAGACTGCACCCAGTCCCTGCTTATTCCCAATGTTTACCGAAGAGGTTTTTTTTCTTCTTGTTTTACACAAGCAAAAATACTTGTTTGTTTGCATCAGGTGGTCATTGTCTGTCACCACTGCTTTTGAATGTCCGTAAAGCAGAACGTAAAAATATTGTCAGTAACTAGCACAATTTTTTTTCTTATCCCTTTTTTTTTTTTGCTGCCATGATCTGACAACTTTATTGATAAGATAAAGAAAACAAAGTTTAATATTTTTATTGGAGGCTTAGCTGGTCCACATAATATTTATGAGCACCAATCACACTTTCGTATTAGTTTAGTTGTTTTATTAAAGAATAAAGAAAATATGTAAATGAAAACTACTATATTGTGAATCTTGCTCCATTAAAAAATTTATATTGGTTATCATAGTGAGCAGGTATAGCAATGACATGTTTACATCTGTGCATGACGAGTCATACCATCAACTAGAAACGGTGAAGGGGCAGATTTTTGAGCAAATTTATTGATATATTTTAACATATTTCGTTTTGATACACTCATCCATAGACTTAACACATTGATCACCAATTAAAAAAAAAAAAGGCCGTCTAGGATCAACTTGATTCCTAAGTTTGATTTTAAACTTATGAATTAATAGTCAATTTACTGACTCCATTAAGTCAGTTCAATCAGGAGAGAGAAGTGAATGAAGTTATGTTTAGTATTTATTATCATAGATGAGGGATGATATAGTCTATTGATAAGTCTTTAGTACTTAGACTCTTCGGGGCACGGACCGTTGAATAGACTTCAAATTGGTTTAGCTTACCATTCCCCTGGTCCACTAAAGAGTAAGTGATTCTCTTACTCAGCTGCAGATAAACAAGCCTCTTCGGACCAGTCACCACATGTGGGCCTTCACTCAAAGTACAGATCCAATTCACTATCAAGTACCTCTAGAACTTTGAAAAATATTTTTCTGATGATGTGCTGGAATGACGCATGTGTGAGCAGGCTCTTCAGTTTCCAGCATGACTCTGATGCAGCGTCCAAGTTACCATGCCAACTGCTACAACCAGCCATTAATAACTGCTCATCCTCCTGCCGATATAATAAGGAAGTAAGATGCCGCATCTCCACAGCGAGTGCTGGGTTTCAAGCACTCTCTTTCTCAAGTAACATTGTGTCTGTTTTCCTTGCCAAATTATGGACGTATCCTCTTTATCTTCATGTCACACACTTTGAAACAACATTGTGTGTTTGTTTTTACTTCCTGTTCTGTATATGTACAAGATTCCTTTGCTCAGAGGTAATTCAGATGTGTCTGATTTCATAATGTAAGCACTGTTAGCAGGGATGTCTGCCGTAAATAGAATTTCCTTTTATGTATCACGTGTTAGCATCAGCAAACTTGATCAGATCAAATGTGGGTTTTGACAAGGATAGTGTGATGACATGGAGGGGCTAAAGTCCATGCCACACTCAGGCTATGGAAGTTTCATTCAGTCACTGATGTCTGGCTGTTAACGCGCCCTTTTTTTCAGGACAACATGTTGTATGGAATCAGTTTTTTACACCTTTTTTCAGCGGTGAATGCTTCAAATACAGATGGATGATTAAACCTTTTTTTTTTAACTAAGATAAGATGAACTTTATTCTACCTATAGGGAAATTTGCCTTGGGCAGCGGTGCGGTCATACATCTACAGCGGATGCACATATAGAATCACAAAATACAAGAGCAGGAAGATTAAGAAAAATAAAATAACAATGTGCTTATGCTAACAGTTGAACTAATCTAAGGTGCATGTGAACACCACATGGGATTTGCTAAAAGGAAAAGGGCACTTGAACTATTTACAGATACTGCACGTCATTGTGAAAGGCAAGAAAGGAATATAATATCCATGGGTTTCATGGAAGGTGCCATATTATTATTATTATTATTATTATATAGCATACAATCAAGTATGTCAGGATATATTGCACCTGACCTATTCGTATCGCACACTATTTATTGAAAATTATTTTGCACAAGTTTGTAACCTGAGTGAAGAATGGGGCCTGCATTCCTTGTTTGATGTTAACTTGAAAAGCAAACGGAAGAGAGAGTATACCGATAATACATTTTCTATCCATAACCTCATTATAATAATCTCTTATGCTCTGTTTCTCAGGTCTGATGGAGATCCTACCGGACCGCTGCACCATGATTGCCAAGAAGGAGTTAATCTATGCTGGCACAGTAGGTCTCATCTGCTGGCTGGGAGGCATCGTCTTCATCAACCGCAAGAAGACCAGCGATGCTAAGAGTGTCATGGCGGATGCAGCCCAAACCATGTTGGATGAAAAGGTAATTCAGTTCCAGACAGAGTAGGATATAGTTTTATGAGCGATGTTAGAAGGAGCAGAGTTTACCAAAGTAACAGAAGAGATTTACATCAGTGTTTTAATTTTTTGGGGATATTTTTGGGGATTCAGGGTAGTTTTACCTATCAGCCATAACATTAAAACCACCTAAAACAGCATAATGATTGCATAAGGCTCCATTTTGCTGCCAAAGCACATCGGTGATGCACTGTGTGTTCTGACGCCTTTCTGTCGGATCAAGCATTAGCTTTTCCGGTAATATGTGCTACAGTAGCTCTTCAGGGAGATTGGACAACACTGGCTAGTCTTTGCTTAGCATGCCGATTAGTCAGCCATGGGACCCCATGACCATGTTTGTGGTTCAACAATTGTTCTTCCTGAGAGCACTTTGATATTGTCAATTGCTTAACCATCTCAATCTGGTCATTATTAAAGGCTCTCATATCCTTGCTTGCCTGTTCATATTTTTCTAGGGGATATTTCTTTTCATTTTTTCTTTTTCTTTTTTTTGCAAAAAAAACTTTATTTGCACATAACTTCCTAACTTTTTGATGGACCTAGTCCAAAAAATCCTCAAACAAACTTTCACATGGAGACCTAACTTGTATTTATCATATTTTACTGTACCTATTAACACTCACTAGGGGGCACAGTTTTTCATCCATTACTTTGCAACCATTAGTCCAATTGTTTCTAAATTTAGCTCAAATGATCTGACACAAGGAAAGAAACGCTCTATTTATTGTGGAGTCTCTATGGAATCTTTTCTAAGAGGATACTACTGACCTCATATAAATAGTTGGGTTGAGTCAATATGGACTGTTTGACAATATTAATGACTTGCATTTCATTTGAGTTCAATTTGAGAATTGCTTGTACAACACAGGGGATTGGGACCTTTTTGGGGATATACTGTTGCGGTTGGGGATGACAGCGTAGGCTTAGTTGGTTATAATGTTTTGACTGATTGTATATACTGTATATCATAGTAAGTTGACTTTCACTCATTTGGGCTTTTTGCTCAATCTGTTACAAAGTTCTGGTTAAGATGTTTTGAATGACACGGGATAATTATGTTTCAATTTTGTCTTCACGTCTCTCATCCTTCCACCTCAACAGATTCGTCTGTGGGTGTTCCCAGAGGGAACGCGGAACCAGAAAGGTGACCTGCTGCCCTTCAAAAAAGGAGCTTTTCACCTGGCAGTGCAGGCACAGGTATGTAAATTTTTTCTCCTATTGCTGTAGAATGTATCTTGGTAGAGCAATGTAATAATATATTTTCTTTATCATTTCTGTAAATATGATTGAAGTTATTATTCATCTACTCCTCAACCTGTACGTTTACTTACCCGTGCCGAAATAATACATGCTCTGCTCCAGAGGACTTAAGCCAACATTTGTCTGCTAAAAGAGAGATGTTGCCTGAATTGTGCTAATTCTAGACACACGGTGGAGCTAGCACGCTTAAGTGCTGCAAGGAAACTTGATAAAACCATGTTCAACAGACAGTAGAGTCACATGGATATACAACACAGAATCTGTCATAGTTGCTTAGAGGTGGTCAGAATAGTGTGGTTTGTTTAGACATGTTTTTATTGTGATGTTTGGGATTTGCATCTTCCACAATCCTCACACCAATGGTGACACACAGAGACGATGCTGCGGCGGACAAAGATTGCCTCAAGAAGTGTCTGTGGTCGTTTATAAGATTTATCCTTGTACAGTTGCTGGTGGGAGGTCTCTGTTCAGGACCGTAGCGCACACTACAGTACAGACAGGTGGAATGAATTAAAAAAGAATTGCCGACTAGAGATGTGCGGAGAAACCGCAGCTTGGCTCACCCTAGGCCGCTGGAGATGGTTATCAGTTTGATTCATATATGCCCCGAAACCAAAAGGCTGCAAAAATATATCCCTGCTTCTCCTTATTAACAAACACATTCATATTTTTAGAGGGGCAACTTTGGCTTCTATTGCTGGCCATGTGACGTACTGGTGGTGTTTTCGTGTTACCAGACATAATGGATTTTGAGATTGTGTGCGTGTTTTGGCGCGCAGTAGCGAAATTACTTCATTTGAAGGCTGGAGAATACGATTTGTTATGGTTTTCCCTTTTGGCTTTTCTTTGCTCTCGACCTTTTCTGAGAATAATTGTTTCTATTTCTATCTGTCCATTTGTCCTTATGCTGAGCTACAGCGCAGCCGCTCCGTTTGCACCCAGTCGGCCAGATTGTGTTGAAGCCACCGGGGTGGCTGGATTGGCTCAGCCAGTCCTGCTGCAGGGCCACTCTGAAGTCTCCTGAGAGCTATTCAGCCTCTATTAGCAGCAGGGGTTGGGATGGGGTGAAATGTGGGAGGGAGAGTAGAAAACATTTCTTTGGGTTTGTTCCTCATCTTAGCCCGCTTAAGAGATAGAAAGTGAATAGAAAGATTGCTTTCTATTCAGACAATATTTCTGGATGGTGTTTGACGTTTCTTCTTTTTTTTCAGGTACCCATCATACCTGTTGTTTTCTCCTCCTACAATAGCTTCTACTTACGGAAAGAAAAGCAGTTCAAATCAGGTAACCCAACAGGATTGTTCTAAACTGTTTCCAATAGTCCTTTTGTCATGAATGAGATGAGAGAAACACAAAGTTACTTGGTTCTGTGACACTAGTTTTATTCCTCCTCCACAGGCATCATCAGATTGAAGATCCTTCCAAAGATCGAAACAAAGGGGATGACGTCAGATGATGTGTCATCCCTCTCTGACAAGTCCTTCAACTTGATGCAAACAGCCTACTTGAGCGTTTCCGGCTCCGTAACCCAGAGCAACGGTCCACTTAGGCACTGAACATTTACTACACTCGCGCCTATTTTTCCAACCCAAGACCCATTCTTCTCCCAGACCTCCTCACTATTTCCAGGTTGTTCCATTACATGACCAGGAAACATGACACAGGTTCCCCTGTCATGAAACCTCATCTTGTTTAGTTGATGCCTGGTCCAGTCCGTCTCGCGACTGACCCCACAGAACAGTCAGTCCTGAACCTCAGTGTGTCTCCAGCGGCACTACTCTGCATGCCGTGAGCGGGGTGACGGACAGCAAACCGATGTGTGTGGTGTTCTTCATGCATGCCTTTTGGACGGCTCGGTCCACCTCCACTGTTGCTTTGCTTTCTGGCTGTGGAAGCCTTATTATTGTCTTACTTAACACCATTTTGGACTTTTCTCCACCTTGTTCTCCATCTGCCTTCTGATTTGCATTTTTCCTCTTCTCACAAGTGAATTCCTCCTTTGCCTTCTTTGTTATAGTTCTCATTGTACATTGACTTCCACAGCACCCTATCGCCTACCTTCCTTTATTTTTAGTGTGTTCTTCTACCCCCTTCCCATTTTGCATTCCAGTCTTCTGCCTAAAGACAAGTGGAGCGGGGTCTCCACTAGCAGTGGAGGTCAGAGATAGACGCTGTGTGACCGTGGACTCCTTTTTGTTCGGTTGCAACGAATTCATCGCTACATCTAAATTTATCCAATGACCAACAACTCCTGATGTCAGAAAGAAAGGAATTCAAGGTTACAATATTGAGTGTTTGAATCCCATGTGTGCTGATTTAACATTGGATTCAGTATCTGTTCATCATTGTCATTCTTTCTCCAGGATATTCAGGATATTAGAAATAACCAGAGTGCAGCGTCAAGCAGAAAGTCTCTTCTTGCTTTATTCTGTATTTTTATTATCTATTTATTTGTTATTTCTTTTTCTTTTTTTAAGGGTGATCACATGTTTCCGAACCCATGTGTCAAAATATCATGCAATGTCATGCTGTTTGATTACTGCTCCAAAGTGCAACCCTGTTGCGCCATCACAAACTGTTTATGGGATGTTTCCATCTCAAGTCTGTTATTTCGTCACTCTGACCTTCTGACTGATCACTGAACCGATATATCATTTCCCTTTAACCAGGTTAGTAGTTAGAGCTTGCTGTCGAGAGGAGTGTGAAACTGTTTTTTTTTTCTAATTAATTACAAACGTATTTGAGGCTACAGCTTCCAAAAGTTAAAGGGAAATTCCTGCTTTTTGTTCTGATTTTTTTGTAATTACAACTCATGGGAGAATATTAGATTATTTAAAAAGTTGTCAAAATGTTGGCCATAAGTTAGATGAGTCATTTTTGTTGATGATTTATAACATGTACTGAAATGATTTTTCACGACATAGAACTGAATGAGCGGTTTTGTTTTTAGTTTACATCCAGGTCTTACATTTCACAATGCTCACCTCCGTCACACTCTAGTCTGCTTTTGACGGTCAAACGCCATATGAGAATGTAGTTTCAGCATTCAGGATTTAGTTTGACGTCGTTGTATTAGGGTGGGACGTTATCTCCAAACAATTTTAAAAGATGTATTTATTTGACCTTTAGGTTTTTGAATTTAGACTTACTTGTGTACACAGACCTTCCGAGGAGATCATGCTGTGAAAGAATTTATCAACACATTGGTACTGAGTCTGCACGCAGTGATACCTGCTGCTGGGCTCTGGGCTTTAAGTACACACGGTGGCCTGTATGGAATATATGCCCCTACTAATTCTAATTTATAAGATTCATTCATTCATTATCTACTGCTTATCCTGTTCAGGGTCACGGGGGGGCTGGAGCCTATCCCAGCTAACATTTGGCGAGAGGCGGGGTAGACCCTGGACAAGTCGCCAGTTCAGTACAGGGCAGACACACATCCACACTCACACAGGCAATTTTAGTGTCACCAATTCATCTATATCACATATTTTTTGGACTGTGCGAGGAAGTCGGAGTTCCCGGAGAGAACCCAGGGAGAACATGCAAAATCCACACAGTAAGGCCGGCAGACGTGGATTTGAACCTGGTACCTTCTTTCTGTGAGGCAGCAGCGCTAACCACTAAGCCGCCTAATTAAACATATTGTATATTTTATTTCTTAGTTTGAATATATTTATTGACTCTTATCTGCAGGAGAAAAATTTTGCCATTTAAAACAAGTGTTATGAATGTCCATATGTAGTCACCCAAATTAATCTGTTCCAAACTATGAACTATACCGCACACATTTTCTAATAATGTTTTATTCTTTAATATCCTTTTCATAATTTTGTGATACACATGTATGATTTGTAAGCTTTGTTTCAAAACCGGTGGTCTTATTGGAATGCATCATCCCCTTTAGTTGATTTCTGGCTCATGTGTAAGATATTGGTAAAGATATAAAGTATTACTGAACTTAATAAAGCACTTTTCATGCTGAGTTTGTAGGGAAAAGTAAAAACGACACAGGTTTTTCAGATTTTTCACCAAAGCTATTAAAGTGTAATTGGTTGTACCTTTAGAGAATACAAGAAAAAGCCGGCATCCTGCAGAAACTTGTGAGAGTGTGGTCCCTTACTTTATGAGTGTGTTAATATGTACACATGGTATGGATGCCCATTATACTGGTTCATATAGAAGATGTAGTGTTCTTGAATTTAACTATTCTGGGTAAATGTGGAATGCTTTGCTAAAGAATAAAGCTTCATTCTTTCTTTTCAATTGGTTTGTGCACTAAACTGCTCATCTATGCACACATACTCAGTATTTCCCTTTATGCTGTTGAAAGCAAAATTATTCATTTCCATTATATATTGGGTTTACTGGTCTAATATAATAGCTGTTTGCAATAACAAAATCTAACAAAAGCAGTTACCCCCTTAAACCTTAATGTTTGTTGCATAAAACACAAAATGCTGCTTTCCTTGACTTCTGTAGTCTGGTAATTATCCATCCCTGTTACAATCTGTTGCAAATGTGTTGCATATTCAGAAAGCGGCTTCTTGGAGCGTCTCTAAGGAATTCCTTAGGGGCAGAGGCCTTCAAATCTAGTTTTCCTGTATTTACCGCCTTCTAATCCCTCCACAGATTTTCCTCTGGGGTTGAAGTCAGTGGACTGTGACAGCTACTCTGGACTATTGTGATCATTGTCCTTTTGGAATGTCCAATGACCCCAAAGAGTGACACCTAGTTACCTCCATGTTTCAGTGTAGGTATGTGTTCTTTTCAGCATCTGCTTCATTCTTCCTCGTCCAGACAAGCTGCTTAATCCATTCGTCTTAAAAGTTCTTATTTCCTTAAATCCCTCCTTGGAATGGCAGTCAATAACTGTTACTCATCTGGACAGTTCTGAGAGTACCTGAGCAGGCTTTGTGCTACCGTGTCAGCCGTGGGAAATATATCTTGGAGTTGGGACGTGAAGCCCCTACAGCATGTGGTGTTAGATGAAAACTCAGTGTCTACTGCCACCAAGTCTTGCTGCAGGTCTTCTGCACTCATTTAGGGGTTTTTATTAACCAAGTTCTTGAGGAATCTGGTGGCAGCGACTCGTTCTACTCAGTAAAAGAAGCACTTTATGTTAAAGTTGAGACCAATAGTTGTAGAATCTGTCGCACAGAGCTATTAAAACTTCTGTTGTTGAACTTGGTTTTGAAAAGAACTCTTTATTGAGTCATGAACATATTTCCTTGACAGCAATGGAAAACTTTATTTTTTATTTTAAAGGAGTGATTTCTAACTGTCCTTTTTCCCTCACTTATTGTGTGATAAGTGTGATATTTATTTTGTATGACTTTCGAATGTAATAGTTCAAATAATCTGTTCATGCGATAAGATACAGGACAATAACATTGAATCATTTCTATATTTGGGTATTTAGAAATTAAAGACTTATATACCTTAATCTTTGATGTTTTATTTAACATTTGTTAATTTTGATAATTAAATAAAAATTAAAATGGTAGTCAGTAAAGCACAAACAGAATAACCACCATGGTGGTACACCTACACGTCTTTCTAACTTGCCTGACCCAGGCTTCAACTCTCCACAATGTTCCTTGGAAGTGGTTTCAGTTTTTCTATTTGTACTGCTAAAGAATGTTGAAAGAAAATTTCTGCATCGGCCCCTTCGTCCAGATCCCCTCCAAATTACAAAGAGTTCTTCAGGACCATTAAACAGCCATCTGGTCGGTTTTGCGTAATCCTGCTTGCAAACCAAATAACCAACCTTGGCCATAACCTTCTTGGACAGGTAAACATATTGTTAAATATGAAATTTTGAATATTGCTAAACTTTCAATATTTAAAAGATGAATTTGAACCCAGAACCAATGAAAGAAAAATTGTATGGGGACATAAAATAGACCAAATTACTGCAGGTATATTGAAAACATTTCTGAAATTATTTTTGAAATTCTGCTTCCTTTTAAGAAATCTTTAATTCTGCATAAATGAACTTCTCATTCAGGGATTGATCAAATGCAGAGAATATATTTCAAAATTGCACTGAATGTATGTGTGTATGGTTTTGTTATATATATAGTACTTTTGAACTATACTCACTTTTGAATCCCACATCTGCAAGATCTCCTCTCACCATCTCAGAAATATTTCCAAACTCCGTTCTTCACTCACCTTGAGTGATGCTGAAAAGCTGGTCCACGCGTTTGTCTCCTCCAGACTGGATTACTGTAACGCACTTCTCATCGGGATCCCTGATAAAAGTCTTCAAAGACTTCAGTATGTTCAAAACAGTGCTGCAAGGATCCTGATGAGAGTTCGTAAACACGAACACATCACCCCTGTTCTTCATTCCCTTCATGGGCTTCCCATCTCCACCAGGATTGATTATAAGATCTCTCTCCTCACTCACCAGTGCATCCATGGTAACAATGTACCCCCCTACCTGAAAGAACTACTCACCCCACTGACCTCAACACGATCCCTCCGTTCTACCCACTCATACCGCCTCCTCCTTCCATGGACTAGGCTCAGCACCATGGGTGATCGGGCCTTCTGTTCTGCTGCCCCTCGTCTGTGGAATGCCCTCCCTGACCATCTGAGGGCTCCACAGAAGACTGACACATTTAAAAAAGGACTTAAAACATTCCTTTTTAGCAGAACCTATAACTTTAATTAACATTGCTGCTTTTGTCAGGTTTTTATATAGTTTATTTTATTGATGCTTTTATCTGCTTTTACTTTGTAGCACTTTGAGATTTGATCCAAATGTAAAGTGCGTTATAAATTAAATGTATTATTATTAATTACAAAGTAAGTTTGTAAGAATTTCTCCAAAGTATGTGGTGAGAACAGATGGAATTTGATGCCGGGCATGTTAATTGGATGGAAACTTTCAAAAAGTAGTAAAATCAGCACTTGAGTGACATTGACATTGTGTCACCAGGGGTACTTGTGTGTTAAATATAAATCGTACATAGTGTTAAAAAGTAGAAAAGGGCAGAGCCTTACAGTGGTTCAGGTCTTACCTGTCAGGGAAAAGCTTTTCTGTTAGCATGGGTGACTGTGTCTCGTCCATTGCCCCTCTTCCATGTGGGGTCCCCCAGGGTTCAATTATTGGGCCAATTCTTTTTCATTGTATTTGCTCCCATTAGGGTCGGTTTTAAGGAAACATGGCATCTCTTACCATTTCAATGCAAAGGAATCGCAAATTTACCTGCCACAGAAAAGAAGTGATGCCAGTTCTGATAATTCGTTGTTGGATTGTCTGAAGGACATCAAAGCCTGGATGGCCCTTAACTTCTTACATTTTAATGATAGCAAAATGGAAGTCATGGTGTTTGGACCTAGTGGTACCAATGATGCCTCTGCTATGGACCTGGGCTCCATGCAGCCGTTTTTAAAATCTACTGCTTCAAACCTTGGCGTCAAAAAGGACAGAGATTTTAAACTTGATAAACAGATAAACTCTGTGGTTGAATCCAGTTTTTATCAGTTGAGGCTTTTATCTAAGGTTAAGACCTTTTTAACACTTAATAATTTTAAAAAGCTTATTCATGCTCATTCATTCTTTTATTACAACCCGCCTGGAATACTGTAATGCACTTTACTTTGGCGTGACCAAGACCTCCCTCTCATGTCTGCAGTTGGTTCAAGATGCCGCCGCTCGGCTTTTAACAGGCTCACGCAAGCGAGAGCACATCTCCCTCATTCTGGCCTACCTTCACTGGCTACCAGTACGTTTCAGGATTTATTTTAAGGTTTTATTGTTTGTTTTTAAATCCTTATATGGGTCGGCACCCGCGTACATTTCTGACCTCTTACAGACTTACACTCCGTCGAGGTCACTGAGGTCAGCTGACCAGTTGTCTCTGGTCGTCCCTAACTCAAATCTGAAAATGCTGGGTGACTGAGCTTTTGCTGTTGCAGCCCCTAAACTGTGGAATGAGATGCCCCCTCATGTGAGGGCAGCCCCCACTCTGTCTGTTTTTAAATTTCACCTTAAGACTCATTTTTATTCATTGGCTATTAATCCAGGATGAGTTGCTGGATATTTCATTTTTTCTGGTCTTACTACTCTCCTTTGATGTAAACATTGTGTTTTAATTATGTGCCTAGGTTTCTATTGACTGTAAAGCACTTTGGACAACTCTGTTGTTTTTTAAATGTGCTTATAAATAAAGTTGAGTTGAGTTGACTTTGCGTGCTGAGAGATGATACATTAATTACATTTAGTCTATAACATTGTTGTAAAACTTTAGAGACACAGCTTTTACTTGCAATATTAATAATAATGAACTATTTTTTAGGCAAGTGAAGTAAACAGGAGACGCCCTGATGGAGAGTTTCTCTTCATTATCATCATCAGACTTTTTAATTAATGAGAAGAAGACATGTTTTTTTTTCTTAAGGACTTTTTTATTACAAAATGGTACAAAACTAAGTAAAAATGTCTACAGGAGCACCCAGAAGTTACTAACCATAATCATAATTTAAATATATAAATACAGATGTCCTCGCCTGCCTCAGGGCTGGTTGAGCTTTGACGGAGGACACAACTGCACTGATGCCAAACAAACACAGAGACTAAGGTGGCCATTTTGACCTTTGACCCTCAGGTCGTTTGATTGCTACAGGGGTGATGTTGATGCTGAAGACCTTCCTGCCACAGGTATTGTTACAAGTATGACAGGAATCCAACAGGACAAGTAAATGAATCTGAAGGGAATAGTGAAAATCCCCTGATTGCAGCGAAGGAGGAGGCCGTCCCCCTCCTTGAAACAGCAGCCATCTTGGTGCGTACAACATCTGGCAGGTTTGCCTCATTATTAACTTCATGTGTTGATGTTGGGGAATGTTGTCCGCCATGTTCTGTAGCTAATTCTCCTGGCAGGAACCTACAGGAGAGAAGAAGATGAAGACACTACCCTTTTAATCAACATTTCATTGCACCGAAACTGTTGGTATCCAACGGAGGGGAATTTGATGGTTACATATTGTCGGTTTCAGAGTTTCATACTTCGCGAAGCTTCATCTATAGTCTCAATAGTGCTAAATGACCTTCTAAAAATTCTAAATGCAGTAAAGTGATTAGAATCATGGTTCCATGTTGGGGTCACATGACATGCACTAAACCGAAAGCAGAGCAAGTCATTTATTACACTTGCGCTTTAATTTGAAGACAAAGTTAATGAAGGTGTAATGATATGTGGTCTAACACCGTTTCATGCATTTATAACACAGAATATGATTCTAACTATAGTCTCGGTCCGAAAAGCATCTCTACATCTGGAGGACGTCATGTGGAGGAGGAAGGTTGACGTTTTGAATATTGGATGTACAAGTTATGTAGATTAAACTACTCAACAGCATAAAGTAATTAGATTACCTTAACTTTAACCTCACGGGCAACACACTAATGAAACAGTCTTATGAATCCAAAACACTGAGAAGGACCATGTGACGGCACAGCTTTTACTTTGATACTTTCAGCTCATTTTTCAAAGTCAGATATTTCAAAGTATTTTCAAAGTGTCATATTGAATCTGGATACTTCAACCACCACTGATGATTCATCAACAATGAACACTCCCATAAGGATCCCTAAAGCGTCACCAGGACAATTAGGTTTTGCGGTGTTGATTGAAATTGTCTTTTCATCTGTTGGAAAGAATACTGGGAAATTTGGACTGATGATTTGACTCGTGCCATTTTTTTCAAAATATATGTTGGTTTATGATGAAATATTATAGTGACGGCGCAAATATTATTCGTGGACCTGCTTCAGATAGCATTTAGCTCAAAGAACCACTGGAAAACCAAACAGAGCCTGGTTGTAGACTTCAGTCTCGTTATATTTAATCCATTCTTTAGGTTGAAATTCAGACAAAATTTATATTTAATTTACAGTTTATTCCACCTCTGCTGCATCACGTAACTTATAACATCATTGCTAAAAAGGCAATTATAGACAAGATTTTGTTTGGTTATTGGATTCTTTATAAATGTTGGCTATAAGAAAGATAAATTTGATACATTTCAGATTATTAAGATGATTTAATGTTCTTACTTTCCTAGGACACAAAGTTCCAATGGTCTTTACTTGAAACTTGGATTTCCTTATTTCTCTGCTCTCGGCTTTGAGTGATCAGAAGGTCAGTCTGTGGTCACTTACATGTGCCGAGGCGCTCCTCCAGAAAGCCAATCTGCTCGCTGAGGGAGTCGATGCGGTCCAGTTGCTGGAAGGAGTGGGACAGCAAGGTGGTTTTATCTGACAGGCCCTCATCTAACGACAGCGGGAAGAAGTTGTTGACGGGGGCCAATGCCATCTGCAACTTCTGCACAGCGAGAGAGGGACAGAGAGAGAGAGGGACATAAGAAATGAAGGACTATGACTCACCCCATTAACAAAAACATTTTGAGGAGCTAAATGGACTTCAACAGCCAATTTCATTGATTTGAATTTCTGGCTTTTAGTGTGTGTTATTGTGTTTGTGCGTTTCTTGCGCACCTTCTCCAAGACTTCAACTCTGTTCCTTAGCCTCTGCACCTCCTCTGTCACATTCTCCGCACGGTTGAGCACTCCGCCTGCATGAACCATACAAGCACAGTAATATATTTCAGACAACGCTGATGAAGACTGAGCTTGAATTTGTGACGAAGAGTGGAGTGAAGGGCTCAGAACCAGATCAAAAACAGGTATGATGTTTAATCTTCTCTTAGATCTCACGTTTATAACTAAGAGGAAACATGGCCTCACCGCTGCAGACATGATTCATGGCCACAGCCAGCAGCTACTTCTCTGAAGTGCAAACCAGGAAAAGGACAGGGGAATTTAGGGCACGGGGGTGGAAACCTTGTAAGAAATGCTAAAAACACATGCACAGACACACACAAGCTGTGGGAGAGGTGACCAGAAATAGACATGCACTCATTCATTCGTTCTTGAGAACGAGCGTTGGGGATGGCACGTCTGCTTCCAGCTGAGGGGAAGGTCCCTGGAGCAGGCAGCACCTAGATCGGGATGCAAAATTAGGGACCCCCCGCTTTCTGACTGTTCTCGAGCAGACAGACGTGGAGCAGCTCAATCTCTCCCAGATGTGTTCCATTATTGAAACAAGCATGGGTTGAGAAACAGGGTGAAGAGGAGGGGAGAAAAAGGGGGGAACTGGTGATGACCCCCAGCAGACAGGGTTGATGGAGTTAGAATGAGAAAGCGAGCGTTGGCCAAGAAGTCGGTGAAAAGGGGAGAGAGGGAGGGAAAAGAGAAGTAAGATTGAGATAGAAGCATATAGTCAAACACTCCTCCACAGCAGCTTGGTAGCGTCAGAGTGAGGAGGTCTACTTTTCTGAGCATTTAAACCTGTGTTTACATTTTTGATCTTCATCAACAACCCTCTGACACGTGCATATGATCAGATAACGGAATGCAGTCTCAAGCAAAACAATGCCGGCCTTGCATATTTGCAACCCAGAGCTGAACGGTGAAACTGAGCACGTTCCCATAAACAAACCCTCTGCTGCTCTTGGCCAGTGGAAAAATCCATCAGATTTTAGATATCTATCCTCCCACTTACTTGTGTTTTTTTTTTCTGTGTATTTGCTGCCTCAGCAACACTAGTGTGACTCTCATGTTGAGAGAGTCAAGTTAAACGTCTCATTTTAGTTGAAGAGTTCCATTTTGTGTGAACATGATCCACAAGAAACGTTGATAAATAGGAGTCAAGATTGGAGAAGAGCCTGAGAATTTCTCTTTAACATTAAAATAGCCATATATCACTTTCTGACAGAGAGACAGAACACAATATCGCCTTCAGATTTGCTCAAAAAATCCCAAAAGGTTGAAGGATTCGGGTGAAATCCAGGAAATGGACGTCAGCTTTAAGGTCTCGTGTTGAAATAATTCCCAGAAAAGCAATAATGCTACAACAGAAAAGGCCAGCTAATAAACTTCAAAGTTTGGACGGGGTTTGTATTATTTTGTTGCTAGGATACAAGGAGCACACAAAAGGTTTTTTCTCACTGTAAGAGATGACATTACAAGATTCTTAAGGGAAAGTTTTGGAGTGTGCAGGACATCCGCGTCTGTATTAGCGGCTCTATTAGAGTCATATGTTTCTGGTACTCTAACGACTCACAGGGGAAAAAAATCCAGTTATTCCCAGTCTCACCGCATGATGTCTGACTGGAGTCGGCACCAGTCGCAGTGCATTATTACTCACGGTACGAGTTGAGAGTGGCATAGCGCGTACCAAAAGTAATAATGGACCGCGAAACTGGTCATGTTCATCTCTTCTGATCTCCTGACACTTTGCTGCTGGAAGAAATTACACCGCATGCACACGCACACACCCATTTACCTGCATCTGTGTGACCACCCACTGGTGTCTGGCTGGTCTGGGTGAGAGAGGGAGGAGGGGTAGTAGCAGGAGGGGGAGGAAGGCTTTGACATGAACGGCCATCTCCTGCGAGCCTGGAGCCGTCTCTGCATGCACATCGATAGCTGCCAGCTGTGTTCACGCACTCCTGGGAACACCGCCACTGCTGGCTGCACTCATCCACGTCTGAAAGGAAAGTTAAACAAAAAGGCTTTATATGAGTGTGAGTATTCTCACAGAGACATGTCACGTTGTACGGGTAAACGAGTGTGAGTTCACCTGTTTGGCACTGGTGTCCCGTCCAGCCGGGCGGACAAGCACACTGGTTGGGTCTTGAGCAAGTACCTCCATTCACGCAAGGCCGTCCGCACAGAGCTGTAGGATACATTTAAAAGAATGACTCAGCATTTGTGGAATGTGCTCATTTGTTTTTTGGACAGGAATTAGAGGAGTAAATCGATAACACTCTCGAGAAGCATGAAGCTTCAGCCAAGTGGCAAAGTTAGGAATTCCACTATGGTGACGCAAAGATCCAACCGACTCAGCCTCTGATTGGTTTGGAGACGACACATCTGTGGAGCCCATCAATGAAAGAACAGAAGGTGAGCTGTTGTGCTGAGGATGCTACAATTAGGCTTCATATAACTCCATTTATTTGAGTCACACTCTATAATTATAATCTATTATCATATAATTTTGAGTAATAGAAGAGGAATCCTCATCTTCATGGAGTTAGGTGCATATTTTTATTAAACATACATATTATTGTAGAGGACTTTCTGTTTTGTGATTTTTATGCTACTTATCAGACACTAATGCAATAATATCAGTTTACATTAGAATTACAATAATTATATGTTGCGTTTTGTTTGTCAGTAATTATGTGATGAACTTTTGCTGCTTGATCGGTTTCTAGAGTTTTTCTCTGGTTCTCGTCTGGCTCTTGCCTCCAGATGGAATTTAGGGATATTACAACCTGCCTAATCCAAATATCAAACCCTGGTTATCATAATGATAATAACAAACATTATAATTATAGTACATATATAGTAGAGCATTAGTATGACTCAAATAGATGGCGTAATTGAACAAGAAGTTTGAAAAGGTGAGTATAAGAAAGTCAACTCACTCCCACTCTCCACAAACAGGTTATATACTACCTAGTCTTTGCGTCTTAACAAATCAAGCGAATTTGCCTGACATAGCACAACAGTTAACTGAGTGGATATGTCATCATAATTCCAATCCAATCAATGGTAGACTAGGCGGGATCATGGCGTCAGCAGAGTGGTGTTAGAAAATTCCCATCATAGAAACTGGGAACAGCTTCAAGGGGTGTCTAAGGTCAGACCACCTGAAGGTTGGGGTTACTTGAAAAACACAAGTGATAACGGGCTTTTTGGGAATACAGTATTGCTGTCGGGGACATCGGTGTTGGCATGGTTGTATTGAAGGAAAATGTATCCACCACCTAGGATCTCCAAATTAATTTTTTTCGTTTTAATCTCTCTCGCTTTTTTAATGAATTTTTTAAATACATTGCACTTTATAGTGACCATGAAAGCACAAGAGCCCATACCATAAACTCACCAATCTCTCGTATAAGAATGGAAATGTCAATGTCACCCAAAATAAACAATTATTTTCCCACTTGCCACATCAGAGATGCAGTTAAAAGTGTCTTACAGCCCTGCAGGTTACCTTGGTTGCAGTTATGAGAATGAAATCTCTGCCAGCCCGGGCAGCATTCTGGGAAGAAATGGGAAGAAACTGCTCTGCTCACCTGCCGATACGCCACTGAGTACACAGTCCTGTGGAAACAAAATACAGACACCCACTGTGAGGGTTTTCCTGGTTATTCATAATACTGTCATCACGCTTGTGAGTGTTTGTTGAGCTTGTCCAGACTTTTTCCTGTTGGCTCTGACCAAAAGAACCCTGATGAGAGGATGGGACTTTGGTCGAATATTAAAACCACTGACATCCAAATGTGTGTCAGAGATGAGACAGGAATGGAGGGAGGGATCAAGGGGCAGGCACACAAATGCAAAGTCCGATCTTAGTTCTGACATCTCGCTGCTCCCTTTCATACCAGGAGGGGAGAGAGTGAGATAACACTTGTTTTGTTATAAAAACAAAGGCCTCTAAAGACATGATAAGCACAAAACAGAATTTTGGTGGTGAGGGGAGAGTTAAAACTAAAGATTAAAATGGGGGGACAGTAGGGGGGAGGAATCGAGAGCATCAGAGCTAGAGAGAGATTGAGAGTGTGTAAGTATGGAAGGAGGTGCAGTCCAAAGTAAACATGATGGAGGTCTCTGCAGGCAAACAGTTCATTTCCCGTAGTTACACAAAGTGCTTGATATTTAGATTCCACCAAAACATGTGCTACCATGATCCCGTTCTGTGTAAAACATGTATGTGTTTATGAGGTTGTGTTTGGGTGGGGAAACTGTCTAATCTATTTACTGCTACGCCTTTTCCCTTTCTAAACACATCAGGCATTGTTTACCCCCTCATAAAATAAACTTCTCATGGCGGCTTAATTTGAACGCTCTCATGACGCTGATGTTACCCGAGTCCCCGTGTAAACCTGACTCCCCAGTTCAACCGGTGATTGCCAAACAAAAACTGAAAATGTCTCACAATGTGCCCAAGTGTTTTTGCGTGCTGGTCTACTCACTTGTATGTGCTGCAGAGACGATGGCCCTGACACAGGGTGATGTAGGGCTTGTGCACCGGCTGGATGTATGACTCTGTTGCCATGACGGCGCTGTGACGGAGGTTTCGGCTACAAACCCTCCTCCTACAAAAGCAAGTGAGGATTAAAACTGACCTGTAATGCGGACTTTTAGCCTATAATAGCACTAGAAGCTTCTACTTTCAGATGTCCTGAGGCCCATATGATGGATATTAAGGTCCTGATCGGCTAAAAAAAACACCTCTAGAATAAAGCCTTATGGTTTCTGTCCGTCCCTTAAAGTTGGCATGCAGCCTAATCGCTCATGACTGACCTGTGTAACTACTCCTAAATGTTTCAGAATTAAGAGTTGATCTTCAACCTCTTTGGCTCCACTTGACCTTTTGCTAAGGTTTTCTGTTTATTTTGGTCTTTTTGCAAATCAGCTGAAAACGACAAGGACGTGTCCTGAGAGAGAGCGCTCACAAGTATCTAAATGACATTTGACCAATTTTGATCGCAGTCTAGGAGGTCGAGAAAACAAACATGGTCTGACTGGCAGCTAAGGAGGAGATCTGAAGTTGATGGATCACATTGACAACATGACAGGCCGTAATAAACATAGGAAGAGTGTTGAGTTGAGCAGTTACCCGTGGTGAGAGATGAACTGTGGAGTGCCCATCACACGAAGGATGAAGAGGAAGGAGGGGAGAAGCAGCGTTTGGTGCATTGTCTTCCTCTTTCCCACGTTCCCTTGCTCGGTCTCACACTCTTCTCTGTGCCAGTCAGGGGGAAGAGGAGAGGAGGAAGTAGGGGAGGGAGTGGGGGGTTCTGGATCCCAGCCAAAGTCCTCCTCACACTGAATGTGTATGTTTTCGTCCAGGAGGATGACTCCGGCTACCTGTCACAGCCAGGAAATGTGAAACATTTATTAATTAAAAACAGAATCTGAACTGCTTTTATAGATTGAATTTGTGAAACTAAAGTCCCCTAAAACGTCAGCCAATAAGTGAATTATATGATAATTGTAGTTTCATTTTTAGAATGAAATGTTCCATTCCAACATTCCTTCTTTTCCCAGTGGGGGTTGCAACATTTTTAGGTTCATCTTCTAGTCTCAAATGTTTTCATGACCAGCAGTAAAAACTTGACCAAGGCATCGTTTATGTTTAGAGGTTTACTTTGCTTTCCATGGGGATTTGGACTTGTGTGCTAATCTCAAGATTTGACTAGACCATTTATGTGATGTTAACAATCCCCACAATACAGAGTTCCTTTTTGAGAGATGACTGCCTGGAATCTTGCTTGGAAGATGTCTGCATACATCTTTGGGCTGAACTACTAGAGTTAAAGCGGCTCTGTGACCCTACTGAACTGAACAGGCTCATGTAGTTTATATACAGTCTTGAGTTCCTGCAGACAAAGCAGGTTGAACTCTCTCTGACCTGCACCTGCAAAGACTCTGAGACAATTAGACATAGGACAGGGCACACAGATAAAGAACTCTGCTTTCACAGCAATGTTCACTTATCCCCTCTCACCATTTTGGATTATTACATACTGTACAGGATTAAAAGCCATCCGTTTGTAAGAAACTTGGAGGTTGCGTGACAGTTAGTTTGGACCTGATCCTTCTGCAGTGCTATCCAGTGAGAAAAGCATTGTGCAATGTTTAGCAGACAGTGAACTAAAGTCAGCCAGGTGTGATTACTGGTGACACGACCAGAGCCTACAGGAGAGTCTCCAGTAATATTAGGGGGTGATGCTAATCTTAGCCAATACCTTGCGTGTCGCTGTGATCTCCATCTGGCTTGATCGTTCATTCACAAATCCTGGCAGGGAGTGTGACTTACAGGGGGTGACGCCAGTGAAGACGTGTTTGTGATCATCTTGCCGATGAGAAAGGTGCTGCAGGGTATTTCCAAAATATTTATATTCTATGGGTGGCTTTTTAGAGACTATACACAAATACAGGATTTATGTGGATAGATATTTATCAATCACAAGACTTACATTTTTCAGAAGTCTTTCAATTAATAAATGTAATGTTTTGTTGCTGCTAAAAACAGAATACAATCCTGTTATGGAAGGATTCTTATTTTCCACGTGTGAACATAAGACCTGTCTGTGGCTAATTTTAACAACCTAATGAATTCTGATCCACTGACACATCAGGGGGCGTTTGAGCGCGTTTCTAACATTGGCCATGGGAGGGCGCTATTTTACAACGCTGCAGACATCCCTCACTCGCGGCATCATGTTGGTAATACCCACACGCGCACGCGGATTTACACGCGCTAAACGGATGAGTCCATGAGTAAAGGACGAACAGCAACTAAACACACATTCCCATACTGAACAACACGTGCGCACGAGCCTTCACACTAGCAAAATCAGTGTAGCAAACATGGATAGAACAATAATCACAAACCTTGCAATGATCAATCAAGTGTCCCTAAATTTAATCCCTCAAAAAACTCACAGTCCAACGCCGCAGGAAGTGGAGAAACGCGGGGTCTTGAGCAAAGGTTAGTCCCGTTATATACCGCTGTGGTGCGTTCAAAGACCAAGTGATAAAAGCCCGCTACTAGTCAGGTTTCCCGTCAGACTGTCAGAGAGCATGGGGGGTGATGGTAGGACCTCCTCCCACTCCTCCAGCTGGGTGTCCCGCAGCTCAGACTGCCTGCCCCAGGTTACCGCGTAAGTGACGTCATAGGAGTCTGTTTTTTTTTATTCATTCATAACATGCAGATACACTTTAGAATTGGACTACTGGGTAAGGAAAACGGGCATTACCAACTGGAACTTTTGGTGTGAGTACAGGATAACTCAATCGGCCATAATATTAGCACCACTAAAGAGGTGAGGTGAAAACTGATGTAGGAAGCAGGAAAAATGGGCAAGCTTAAGAATATGAAACACTTTGACAAGAACCAAACAATGATGGCTAGAGAACTGGGTCAGAGCATCTCCAGAACTGCAGGTCTTGTTGGGTTTGTGTTGGTTGAGTGGTTGCAACCTTCATGAAGGAAAACCGTTGACAGGGTCCTGATAGCCCAAGGATCATTGATTTGAGTGGGACGAAAAGGAAAGCTGTATCGCCCGATCGGCACAAAGTGCCAGAAAAGTTAATGCTAGCTCTGATAGAATGGAGAACACAGAATGAACCGCAGAGCTGTTTTAGTGCCAAAAGAGAGACCTGTATAATATGAGACAGGTGTTTTTTTATTTTATGGCTAATCAATGTAAAATCATCAGTATTTGAATAATATTATGAATAAGTACAATATTAATCCAAAAATAAACTCATTAAGTATTTATATATGCATGTTATAACTAATATGAATACAGCTCACCAATAGCACATGGTCATGGAGATGAGTGTTATTCCATATATTTTAAAAGTAAAGGATATCACAAAACTATTATTTTTAATTCAATTATGATATAAAATTCTCAAAATGAGAACGCACCGCATTACTTTAATATTCTATTGTACAATGATCTGCTATGGCATTATAACCACTGACAAAGTCAGAATAACATTGATCACCTTGTTTCAATAGTACCTGTTAGAGGGTGGGATACATTAGGCAGAAAGTGAACATTTTCTCCTGAAGTTGACGATTTGGAAGCAGGAAAAATGTCAAGCAACTTTGACTTGGACCATATTGTGACATTTCAATGACAGTGCCAGACCATCTCTAGAATGCGGGTCTTGTTGGGTGTTCCTAGTATAGAGTGGTTAGTACCCACATGGGCGCCTGTTAGGGAAATTAAATTAATACCTTTGCCCTAAATCTTTACTCCTGTTATATCTAGCGAATGATGTGGGCATTGTTTTGTCTGAAGGGCAAGTTAGCTTGACCTGTTAGATAGGCCCTGACATTGTAAAGATATAATGATCCTGCTCGATCTGAATGGGAAAATCAGGGATGGGACTGGCACCTGAGCAAGCCGGAATCTTCTCTGTTACAATAAATCTGTCTGTAATAAAACCATATATTTACGTAAGACAACTGAGTCTCCTTGAGTTATTTTCTTTCTTCAAATGATTAGAAGACAAGATTTTCTTCATCAGCGCCCAATGAACAGTGATGTGCGTGAGGAGCGAAGGCTTGCCGGGGCTGTCCGATTCCAATAGTACAACTACTGTAGCACAAATGGCAGAAGAAGTTATTGCTGGTGCTTATAAAAAGACGTCCAAACATACATATCATTTCAGAGCTGGTTTTTTTTTCAGTGGCTAGCAAGGCGACCTACATATTAGACAGGTGGTTTTAATTTTATGGCTGATCTGATGTTACAGTGTAAAACCGACTATCCAAATCGTATCTTACATTTACCAACTCTGTAACATACATTAATTATTAGCACCCTTTGAAGCATCCACAATACAGCATCGTTCGGACCTGTGGCTATATATTTAGTTGTCCAGCTCATGCCTGCATAATGTGGTTAATTATTTACATTTTATCACATTAATTCAGCGTGCAGGCTTAGATTAACTGTATTAACATCCCTCTTTCAATTGAACCTGCTCTCTGTGGACGTTAGTGTATTTTGAGATGTTCCATGTGCCAATGAAGTACATCGTAACTTTATTAATATTTTCGAAATTACAGTATCAACAGAATGAATACGTTCGAAAACACAATTACATTGTTAAAAGACCAGCTTTTTCAATTAACTTCAATTCTCACCTGTGCAGTGTGAGGTCATCTGGTGCATGTGCGCGCGCTGGCTGAGCAGCGGCCAGAGGCGCGAGCCGCCGTACCGGTGGATTAGAGGAGTCGTCCATGGCAGCCAGTTTCTTTTAAAGCTCTGCTCGGTGGATTCAGATAAAAACCTGACGGTGAGCTCGCAGTGCTCCCCGTGAAGTACCGGCGACTAATGAAATGTGTCAGGGCGTTTTTCAGCTGCTTTTTATGCTGGGCTTCCTGTGGAACGCAGGAATTGGACGGACAATCCCAAACCGGACTTCCTGTGAGTGTTTGCCGCTGATAAAACCCTTCTCCTGCACAAACACGCTCCATCCTGCTCAAACCGCTTTGCAAATCTGATTTTGAAGCACTTTTCTGTCCCCATTGTGGCGCAGGCATCTTGAAAGGGCGAGCGAGCCTCCAGCCTTCTCACCGCAAGGCCTTCTGGTGCCTTTACTGTTCACAGGAAAACACGACACTCTCCTGATTAACCTCACACGCAGGTTAAAGAAACACCACTATCAAGGATTCCATTTCAGTTGCAGTTTATATAGGCTCATGTTTATAGTGAGAAGAAGATCAAATCTATCAAATTGCGCCTTGTTTAGGCTAAACGGCTGCACGATAAGAAAGAAGTTTCTCTTCTTCCCTCGCTCTTGTTGGGCTGCTATTGAATCAGTGCAGCTCAGAGGGAGGAATGATGAAACTGATCTAATATATAAACTTTGTGATTCTTATCCACGTCACATTTATTGAGAAGTATTCGTTTTTTGGTTTACCTTAATATGGATGGTGAGTGCTTATAAAAAGGTATCTGTCATCTGATGTTAGAATGTTAATAAGTCACCTTTTGAAAACATAATATAGATTAATCAACCATGAAATTATAACCACAGAAAGATGAGGTGCATTACAGTGATTATATTGTTACTATAGTACCTGTCAGTGGGTTGTGTACATAAGAAAGCAAGTGAGCATTTTGTCCTCAAAGTTGATATAATGGAAGCAGGAAAAATGGGCAATCCTAAGCAGCTGAGAGACCTGGGTCTGAGTATCTTAGGTAATGCAGATCTGGTATGGTGTTCCTGGTCTGCCGTGGTTACTTCCTACCAAAAGTGGACTTAAATGAATGAATGAAGGACAACCAGTAAATCGGTGACAGGGTCATGGGCATGCTAAACTCAATGACGGCCAAGTTCTCTGATCCCACAGAAGGTGTCAGAACATACAGTGCATCCAAGCTGGCTGTGTTCAGGTCTGTTTAGCTGCAGACTTGAAGTCTGACTTGTCAAAGCCTGTTTTTAGTGGTTGACCAAAAAATCAGTAGATCCCCGCCCTTGATGGAACATGCCAGTTGGGCAAGAAACCTGAAACCCCAATTGCTCCCGGGGCTGCCCACTGCTCCTGAAGAACAGGCCAAATGTAGAGAAAAAATGTCATACTGGTTGTAACTTTTACTTGCATGATAATAAAGTATTAAAGAAATTGACCACACTGACGCCGATCTTCTGCCAAAAGTTTGCACAATGGGCATGTAAGCATTAGAACTACGGAGAAATGCTAGAAGACAGCCTCGCCGGATGAATCACGTTTACTTTTGAATTGTGGAAGCCGGGGTGTTTGGGCGTGGCATACCTGGAGAAGAGATGGCATCAGGATGCATTGTGGGAAGAAGGCAAGCCGGGGGAGGCAGCGTATTCCTAGTTGGCAATGTTCTCCAAAGAAACCTTGGGTCCTACCGTTCATGTTGATGTTACTTTGGCCCGTACCACCTACCTAAATATTGCAGCACAGCAAGTGCTCAGAAACAGTGTTCCATAATGGTAGTGGCCTCTTCTAGAAGGTTAATGCTCCCTGCCATTCTGCAAAACGGGTTCAAGAACGTTTGGAGGAACATAACAATCTAAGGTGTTTACTAGGTCTGCATATTCACCAGGAATTGTGCTGTAAGGATAAGGTCTTTGTGCCGATACCACAGCACATCTTTAGAAATCTTCTTGAGTCCATTCCTGTATGTTAAAGCTACGTTGAAGCCCTGACAGTGTTTGTGTGGATCCTGGTTTTCTGAAACAATCTTTGGAGGTGGTCCATTCATTATTGTTGTTGAGCTTTCAAACAGAACAGCTGCTAAATGAACCTTGTGGGGAAATTGTTTCCTCAAAAGTTGTTCCAATAATTGTTTCCAAACTCACAAATCAACTTCAAACACAATCACAATTAAAATAAACGCCACTCTTCATAGGATCGCTTTGGACGGTGGAGAATTTTGCAAGACGCGCAACTCTGTGATCACTTGTTAATAATTTATTCACATTTCTCCTCCTTATCCAAATTCTTCGGGTTCTTTCAAGGTTTTTGTGATCTGAATGAACTTTTTAATGACTTTTTTTTCAAACTTTCCAGTCTTGTAATTGTTCCGGAGTTTGTTTGGATGTTCAAGTGGGCTTGCTAATGTGAGCCCCGCTCCCTCAAGCCGAGCTTGACTGGGATTAGCCTGACAACCATGATTAATTTGTCATTCTGGCCTCGTGCAGGACTGGATCGCATACTCACAGTTAAACGTGCATGCACAGCCGACACAAACAAGCCTTCAGTTAGTGTTTGTGGTGGGGTGGCTGGGCTACGGGCCATGAACTCGAACTCAGATCATGAAGTAGAGCACTTGTGCTCATTATGTAATGTATAATCATAATTTTAACTCTAGAGTTTGTTTCTCTTTGTTATGCACGGATTCTGCTGGAGAAGATTTGAAGTTTGCTGTGAGTGCAGATATTGAAAAAATGTATGGTCTGACACTCCCTGCATACAAAGAACTATTTTCTCTGTGATAACAAAGAGGCTACGTGCTGAGGCACCATGGGAACTCTTCACATCGGGGTCGCAGGTGACCACACACCAGCACAAATAAATCATCAAGGCTGATCGCTGAGACGGGCCACATTAGAATATAGGATGCAAAAATCAGTGTGGGTTTGTTTGTCAATGTGCCGTCTTTGTGTTTATGCATGTCGCAGAGACTGAAGTGGGAGCCTACCTCTTTTTAAGGAACTCTTTTCATTCTTTGAAATCAAAACTTGGCCGACAAAAGCAAAGTTTTGCAGTCGGTGTTCCAGATTTGTCCCAGAGAAGATGCAGGAGGGAAAAAACTGAAGCAAAGCAGCGCTTCCTCTTAAAGGGGAAACAGGAAAAGGCTGGCGGAGCGAGATTCTGGATCCTGCTCCCTTGAAACAATAAAAATCTCTCTTTGACAGGAAACGGATCTGCGTCAAAGAGGGCCCGACAGATTCTGCTAAAGGGCAGTAGCAGTGACCCTGGATGGGGCATGAACAAGAGGACAGCTGTGCCCAACAACAGATCTAATAAAATGCTGTTGATTGCATGCAATGCAAATGTAACAGGTTTTACTTGAATACAAACCTTAATGACAAAAATGATAACTGAGCATGATAAAGAATATCCACGATTCTCTTTAGCTGCATATTCTTTACAGGGTTACTCAGGGCGCTGGAACCTATCCCAGATATGATTAGACAAGAGGGAGGGGACATGCAAACAGATATTAAAGTTCACACGGACACAAATGAGAAACATAAATTCACCAACTCACCTATATTACATGTTTTTGTACTGTGGGATGACGCAGGAGAACCTGCAGGTAATCCACAACACTGCAAACTCCTTAAAGAAAGACCCCAGGTCTAGATGCAAAACATTTTAATATTCTCCATGAAGGACCGCTTTAGGTTAAGTGCCTCAACCTGCTCCTATGTTTTGTAAGAAAATGAACGTGAACCCCTGTCTGTGTGCTTTGATATACCATCAGTCAGTGCCGCTCCAATCAAAGGATGAACACTATTCATCAAAATGTATTCCCTCATTAAATGTTTTGATGATGGTGGCTATGTATTTCATATTTAATTCATACAATCAGAATTGGATACAGCGCCGGAGATAAAGCCCCCTTAGGAAGCTTAAAGTTTGACTTCTTGGCTATAAAATATATAACAATTATAAAATAACCCAGATATTTTTCATAACGTGTCAATTGTGCTGCACATGGATCGCTCTAGCATCTTCCACCAGCCGTGCCTCTGGTTCAGACCTCCGCTGGCATGAATGGCGATAGATCTTCCAAATAGTTTCGGACCACATGGATCATATTCTGAATTGTTCAATATACGTATCCAGAATTTTAGAAATTTTTCTTTCACAATGTAAGTTTTCGTTAAAAATGTTTTTGTGCTAGTTTACCTCATGCAAGCTTGTAATGACACTCGATGGGGTGCTTGGCAGGCATTAACTATCTGGGGGTCTGATGTTATTTGCCGTTGATTTGTCCAATTTGTGGTTTGATACTTACATGATTCCGTGCTTTGAATCACAGGAGACGGAAAGAGTGCTGTCTATGTTTAAGAGTGCTTAAACATAGACCTTCTCTGTGTTTAAGAATGTGGTACTTAGCGTGACTGATGATCACACAGCAGGTTTGAAAAATGACCTAAATGAGAAGTAACATTCCAAGTGGAATACAAATTTAAAAAAACATTATGGGCTTTCTGAGAAAATCCATATTTGAAATGAATGCATAGCTGCAATGATGAACAGCAATACAGACTTACTGAAGTGCATTGGTGTCATGCAGGAAAAGAAAAAAAAAAGACACTTACTCACTTTCTCACTTAATAATTTGATCTTTTTTTCATTTTTTTTAACCTTATCATATTTACATTATAATAATCATTTTCATGTTATAATATGATACATTTCATGCTATATGTCATAATTTTTATGTTATAATGTGATCATTTTCATCACAAGTTATTTTTCATGTTAAAACATGACTTTCTTTCACGTTTTAAGAAGATACTATTCACGTGATCATTTTATATTGTAAAAATGATCATGTTATAATGTGATAGTGAAGATTTTTGTATTTCGACTTTTCTAGTAATAAGCTGCTGTATAGACTTTAAAAAAAACATAATTGCATCACTCTATTGTGGGAAAGGCCAACCTTGAGACTTAAAGCGTACAAACTATGCCACCAAAATGTCCAAAAGCAGTTTTATCCTCGTTAGAAATGCTATACCCAGATGCTGAGGTATCGTTGCAGTTTCTTTGCTCCCATAAGCCCTGATGACAAGCAAGGTTTTAAATTTGACCATTAAAGGTTTTGGTCCTCCTTTTAGTCTCTCTCTTTCCCTGTTATGTTCTAGAGTTTTACATTCAGAATTTAGACTGCATCAATAATGAAGGACTACAAGTCGTCAGGAAGAGCCATGCTTTACAGAAGTGCAGCATTTAGAAATTTAATCTAGTTTTAACTATATTGATCAATTGATTTGTGTTGACTGTGATGAAAGAGGTGTGTACGAAATATTGAGATAGTTACAGTTGTACAGCTAAATTTCCTTAAAGTTTTCTTCAATGATGGAAAACATTTTAAGATTTTACATCTCACATGTTATTTCTCAAGGATTGTTGAGAACACGGACAACTGTTGTCTCAGACTATATCTGCAGCCCTGGAAATAAACCCATGGAGTAGGATCTGTCTCTACTCTGTAGGATTTCCATGTTGAGCAGCCAAACAGGACATCCTGATGTCCAAGGCCTGACATCAATGCCATCACTCCCTTGTCACCCTCTGCATGAGACAAAGCCAAGGCATGGACTCATCCAAAGCCTTTGTGCTGGTGGTCCCTGCACTTCCTGAGCTCCACTTCAACAGCCAGAGGCATTTTCAAGATATATAATTCAAAGCTGACGTTATGGAATTCTTAAGGAACCCATCCAAACCAAAAATATCTTTGACTAACTTTGTCCCTGTGAATATTTATTGTGCGAAAAATCCTTTTCAGTGGCCTCACCTTCATAAAGGACTCCTGGTGCCGGCTCTCCTAGTCAGTCTGTCATCAACCGCGCGGAGAGATTAGAGAATTTATACACATTCAACCAAAATCTGCTTCTCAGAAACACATGTGAGTCTCAGAGCTGTATTTACCACAGTAATCCAAGTCTCCTGCACTGAGGTTAATGTCTGTTACTGTGGCTGTGTGGACTGTGGGCCGCCGTCTCCAGAGATATCTTCTTTAAGGCTGTTAGAGCGATAAGTGTGGACAATCACAGCACTGCCACACTAATCCTGAAATATTTTCACCGGCATATTCTACAATGATTTAATGTTCTGCTCCTGCATAAATAAGCATCCCCTAGACGCCGAGGTGTCACAGAAAGGAATGCTGTTACATGAGGAGAAAATATGATATTTCTTGGCTTTTATAATTGCCTAAGCATTGCAGGCTTTAGGGATGCCTTGACGGCAGGAACATTTGGCAATCTACTGTTATATCTATTGTTTTGACAAGAGGTATCCAAAGATCTCCTCTGTGGATTATTATCTAATTTTTACACAAATAGATTAAAACGGAAAAATGGTAATTGAACTTGTTCGATAAGGTTTGATTTGAAAGTAAAGGTAAATTATCTAAATAGATGGATTAGGACATTTAATGGTTGAACTTGCTGCAGACAGTTACCGATACATCATCCTGGGACCATGAATTTTAGGTCACATTTTGTTCCCATTCGTTGCGTTTAAAAAAAAAAAATGTTCTCCTGTTTGTATAGAGCAAGTAACACGCAATCAAAAATGTGGTGAAAATCTTCTGGGGAACAGGAATAACAATATTTTGCTACTCCATTTGATATTTGTTGAGCTATTCCATCAAACTACAGAAAATAGCAGGATAATATTGGCAACCATAAATAATGGTAAATGGACTGTACTTATATAGCGATTTTCTAGTCTACTCGACCACTCAAAGCGCTCCTACAACAAGAGTCATCATTCACCCATTCACTCAAACATTCATACAGTAATGATCGATGCTCCCATGCAAGGCGCCACCTGCTCATCAGGAGCAGTTACAATTCACACCATCATTCACACACCAATGGAACATCCATTGGGAGCAACTTGGGGTTCAGTATCTTGCTCAAGGACACTTCGACATGTGGACAGCAGTAGCCCAGGATCGAACCACCGACTTTCAGATAAGTGGACAACCGCTCTACCAACGCAGGTCCAGAGCAGCAGATGTAGTCACCAACCATGTGACCTTACAGAGCGAGAAAACAAAAAGGCTCTCGGGAAGAAGTCAAGTTAGTAACATGCATTAATTCACTAACATAAATTAGAGTAAGTGGGATGTATAAAGAGGGACAGTGAGAGAGGAAAGAAAAGCTCAGTGCATCATGGGAGATCCCCCAGCAGTGTAAACCTATAGCAGCATAGCTAAGAACTAGCTTACGCCAGCCTTAATTGTAAACTTTATCAAAAAGGAAGGTTTTGAGCCTACTTTTAAATGTAAAGGGGGTTTCTGCCCCAAAATCCAAGATTGGAAGAGGGTTCCACAGGAGAGGAGCCTGATAGCTGAATGCTCTTGCTCCCTTTGTACTTCTTGAGATGCTTGGGACTACAAGTAACCCTGCACACTGGGAGTGCAGTGTTGTGGTTGGACAATATGGAACTATGAGCTCCTTCAGATACGTTGGTGCCTGATCGTTAAGGGCTTTGTAAGTGAGCAGAAGGCTTTTGAATTTGATTGTAGATATTACCGGGAGCCAATGAAGGGAAGCTAATACAGGAGATATATGTTCTATTAACCTGGTTCTGGTCAGCACACGTGCAGCATAGTTCTGGATCAGCTGGGGGGGCTTCAGAGAATTATTGGGACTACCTGCTAGTCGGCATTACAGTAATCCAACCTGGAAGTAACAAATGCATGAACTAACTTTTCTGCATCTTTATGCGACAGAATGTGTCGTATTTTAGAAATATTACGCAGATGAAAAAAGGCAGTCCTAGAAATATGTTTTATGTGGGAGTCAAAGGACATATCCTGATTAAAGATAACTCCCAGGTTCCTCACAGTGGTGCTGGAGGCCAAGGTCAGACCATCCAGAGTAGATAAATCATCAGATAAATTGTTTCTGAGGTGCTTAAGTCCCACAATAACTTCAGTTTTATCTGAATTTAATAATAAACAGTTGTAGATCATCCAAGTCTTAATGTCTTTGAGACACGCCTCTAAATTGGATAAGTGATTAGATTCTATGCTAGCGGCTAAGTGAGACTGCATTCACAAAACCCTATCAAACATGGTGAACTAAATAACTACTAAACATCAGCATGATGCCATTACTATTGTCATCGAGACTATATAATAAGGTTAGCTTTAAACATATGCCTTGTGATGCGCCCCGACACATCAGTAGTGATGTTTCCTGGAGAAATTAAGTGTTTCAAGCCATTCAAAAATGATACACTCTCTGCCAGGTAGATGACGCTTGTGTCCAAGTGGTACAACCTCAAACATGGCTCAACTCTCTGTACCCAGAACCACGTTGAGGCAACCTCTGCTGCCTCAGTGGCCAACTTAATGGCCCTTTGCCTACTGGCCCCTGTAATTCATTCATTTTCTTCCTCTTATCCAGGGCCGTAACTGGTGGCAACAGGCTAAGAAGGGCATGTCAGATGTCCCTTTCCCCAGAAACACTCTCTATCTCACCTTGGCGGATCCTGAGGCATTCCCCGGCCTGGTAGAATATTCCAGTATAGTCCCTCCAGCAAATTTCTCACGGGTCTTCTCCCAATTGAACGGGCCTGGAAAACCTCCAAAGTAAGGCAAGGCATCATAATCACATATCCGAACCACCTCAACTCACTCCCTTTGATGCAAAGGAGAAGTAGCTCTGAACCAAGCTACTGCTGATGTTGCACAAAACCACCTGTCCATCGCACTGTCAATTTTCTTATCACTCCTAAAAGGAGTTAACAGAACGACCTCATCTGCAAACTACTGAGACGCTTTTCAAAACGCCCCAAACCGGTAAGTTTCTTGAATACTACTGCGCCTTGAGATACTTTATACGTATATCAAGACCAGAATTGCAGACATGGGAAAAGCTAGTGGAATCCCTTCTTATGCCTAGAATTTTAGAGGCCCAGACGGACCTGCAAACGCTCTACATCGCACCTGAATGGACTCACACTTGCATGCCACCTCTTGCGTTGGCAGACCTCCACCAGCTCAATGTACTTCGCTCTCTTGCTGACTCCATACGGTCCTCCCAGAGAACCATGAATTCGTTGAGTTATCTGTCCGGAGGCTTCCAATATTGGCACCATGTCTAGCCTGAGCTTTGTGGTGTCATTATCCTCCTCAGGTCAGCTTCCAGGTCCAAGTCTTGTGCTGTTGCTTGCAATGTACAGGAAGTGGTCCCGGAAGTTGGAGTTTCACTTGCGTTTCCCCAGCCCTGACAAAAGGGATGGTGTTCTTCACTGGACAGAGGATTTTAAGATGCTTTGTCTCGTGGACAGAGCATTTAAGATCTAAGATAAGATCTTTATTTTTGTCATCATACAGTGTACAATGAAATTACGATGGTCAGATGGAAGGTTAGTCCTGAGCCGCTGTGACTGAGCGTGCCGCCACTATGGGCCAACCTGAACCAGTTCCTACCACACATGTTTTTGATGGTGGGTGGAAATCGGATCACCCGGAGAAAACATGCAAACTCAACACATAAAGGACCTGGGACAGACCGGGGTTCGAACCCAAGACCTTCTTGTTGTGAGTTGCAGTGCTAACCACTGCACCACCGAGCACATAGAACTAACTTCATTATATGAGAGAGTTCACAGTAACAATTCCATCATGCCTATTCAGCAGGTATTAAGTTTGCTTCGTCATTGTCATTTTAGTTTAGCATGTTAGCATACTTACATTTGCTGATTAGAAATAAACACAAAGTACAGCTGAGGCTGATGGAGATCAGCTATATTTTATTGCACATGCAGTGGATTGTTGGTGCTTGTCCAAGTTAATTGTAAATGTGCAATGTGTTCGGTTAGAAAAGGGCTGTATCTCATGTTAATGTCCCTGAAACTCTCCGGAATGAACTCTTTAATAAGGAAGAAATGCTTGAAGTATTTATTAAGACTGTCAAAGGACTATTTGGAATATTAAACAGAGAGAGCAGACTAATAAATATATGCTGGCTGCAGAATCATTAATTTTTGATGGCGCAGTTCCTGAAATTGAAGAAATAAATTAAGCCATACATACAACTTTAGGTCTTTTAGCCAACTCCAGTCTGTTTTTGTCTACTCCTCTGTGTCAGTTCATGAACCATAGCTGGACACAAAGGAGCTCACAAACCCCTCTCAACCCTTTTAACCAATGATTCATCATGTCGTCCTTGACCCTTGCTTCTAAACTGACCTGTAAACCTGCCGGTCCAGCAAGCTCTTTGTTACTTAAAACCTGCTCTGCCTAAAAGGCTCGACAGAAGTTAGTCTCTTTCCGCGGGAAACGAAGAAGCATAACAAGTCAATTTTATGGATTGTTGATGCATCCCAGATTGGAGCAGCTCCGGTGATGGTCACAAGTATGTTGTCCGTGTGGTTGAATCGAGGGATGCTACATCAAAAGAGACAGATTGACATCAGGGTGGAGCAGAGAGCAAGAAAGGTTTCTGTTCAATCAAGCAGCCATCTGTTGCAGAGCTGTCCTCCGGGAGAAAAGAGTACCGTTGCATTATAAGCAAGACCCCCCCCAAAAAACATTGACAGCTTTTCTCCCAGGCTTAACCTCTTTCTAACTTGCAATGAAACTATTACTGTGCACAATTTGTTCTATCAATCAATCGATTATTTGTTACTCTATAAATTGCTAGCAATTTGAAGAAAAAAAAGGACACAGCAAGATGACGTCCGCAAACAACTTCAATGGCTTCAGTACCACCGAATGGTTTTGACCAAAAAGTTCACAAAACTACTTATATTTCATCAACCCAGGCTCGGTTTTATGTTTACTGTCAATTAGCAAATGTTAGCATGCTATTGTGTTAAATATGCAGAATATGGTCAATAATATACATAGTCCTCATCATATCTTATCAAATTAAAGCCTCATATAACTGTTTGTGTGTTTTTTTTGATTTACAGCACAAGTAGATGTTTTAAAATCAGCAATTTTCCTCTTTTGAGCTCTAATATTTCCCAAAAGTCTTTTCCCTGTAAGACATCTGTTTAATTTGAGTCAAATGCAGATTATTGGGTCTTTAGTTTAGAGTGTTAAGTAAAAGTGACGCTCCGTCGGTAGGGCGGTACGACTCCTTGATTCCGATGAGAGCTTCATGAGAATCCAACTCTTTTTATGTTTGAAAGCCCACCCTGCTCTTTCAGTCAGGTATAACGTGATTCTTATTGATGTGGTGAATGGATTTTTGTATTCAAAGCAGGTCCAGGTGATGTTGGGAGAATCTTGCGGCGCTCCTCTATAATGAGGTCCTGTACTGCTTGAGTTGTTGCATTTTGGCGAGCCATCAGCGGACCACATAGAGGGAATGCCAGCCCAATGCTGTTACTTTCTCCTACAGTCTTAATGATGGGTTCATTAAAAGGTATCTGGATCGCTAACTAAGCACAGATGGCCTACAAGCAGTTATGGTACATCAGACAGAAACTCTGGAGGAGATTTATGTCAGACCACAACTAAACCCCAGGAAACTTATGCCGCAGTCTCGACGTTACAGCCATTTGATCTCCTGTCTGTCTCTGGTTTTACACAAGATCCGAAACTGTCCTTGACATCAATTCCGTTTAAACTTGACATCAATGACAGTTTCTTCAGCATTTTTATAAATATACCCGATTGACCGACACGAGGGCTATCAGATACTGTATCTCCATAGACAGGAAACACTCTAAATACATGTTCGTGGTCAACATGAAAAGGATATGATCTTTTGACCTTAAATGTGCCCAACTTGCACAACAGTAAAATAAACAAGACTGATAAATAGGCTTCTCTCTGATAGGGTTGCACGCTGCGGCACACAGGCTTTATGAGGCAAGGCACTCCCATAACTGTATCCAAGACATTAGCTGTGGGCCCCTAATGTGGCCACAAAGTTCAACTGGCATTGTTCAGTCCACGAACTGTCTACAGATCAGCCGCATTGATGGTACAGAGAAGGAGAAGAGCATGAAGCAAAAGGAAGAACAGTCGCATTAAGAAAAAGAATGGAGGAAGACCAGTGATAAAACAAGAGTATGTAGACGGGGCAGGCCATAAGCAAAACAATTGTTTTGAGTGGAGGGTTTTTTTTTTGTGTCCGAGTGAGTTCCTGTATCCTGAAACGATTTTAGCACATATCCAGGATGCATTTATGTTGCCAGCTTAAAAGCAGCCTTGTGTAAATGCACATCATACATAGGTTTATCCTTTACTCAGTCATTTTGTCCAATAAAGAATATATTTGTGAAGGGATGAGCTCAAAACCCCGAAACATGTTTTTTTTTGCATGTATGGTTCCTTTGTCATAAATTCATTTGGGTTTTAAAGACCAATATTATATGAGGGTCAGTGGTAGACACAAGATTAAAGGATGTCCATGCTTCGTTCTTCGATATAAATACGTCAGAGGGTTTTCAGGGACATTAAACGCACCAGTCTGCCGTTACAGCCTTGCTGTGTCTGTACTCACATTCTTCCTACTCCACTCAAACTTTACAACTTGTAGTTGTAACAACTTGTAGTTGTAAAGTGTGCAGTTTGCAGTTGTTCCCCAAAGAGTGCGATTGTATAGGGTATTAGAAGGCCTTGAGGTTATAGGAACATGGTGTTCATAGCTTATATCCTCTAGTCTTTCACTGGTGATGGCTTCAGAATACGTTATAAACTTTATAGTGTTGAAATTGTGATGAATAACTTGTGACAAAAAATATGTAAGATCAGATCTTATTTTTCGGAATAAGCCATGGGAATAACCAGTCCAGAAGTTTTTTTCAAAAAAAACTTACATAATTATAAATACGTAATTCCTGCAACACTGAATAGTTGATAGTTGTTCATAGGGAAGTGCGGGAAATGCACTTTCTTGCTGAATATTATATGATTGATGCTGCTCTCATGTTTGAGTATGTTTAATCCATGTGAGTTCTTCATCTCTTGGCTCTAGAACCATGACTAAACTGTTGGCCTCGAAAGCAAGGGCATACCCCCGAAAAGTCCCAAATCCACTGCGTTGCATAAGCAATTCCACAAACTTCTTTCATGAAGTCAGCAATATGCTCTAAGATAAGATCTCATAGTGACTCAATAATGTACAGTATGTACAGTACAACACCTGACCACAACCTAACCTATGGAGCTTACCCTGTTAAGTAAAATACAAACTATTAGAGTAAAATATGACACGTACAAGTTGATTCGTTTTCACCAAATTTGGACTAATACGCACCATTGAGACATTATGTTCCAAAATCTGAGATTTCTAAGATAAAAATTCCTCTAGTGGCGTAAATAGGCAACTGACCTTTCCGGAAATAAATCTATTTCTTCCTCGCACTGAGCTCTATGTGGGTATAAAATTTGAAAATCATCCATGAAATACTTTTTGAAGCGTCACACTAACACGAACGATCTGCAGCGGACCCAATGATGACTCCATAATATTTCCAACTTTTTGGAGATGTAATAATTAGTGTAAGAATATGCAAAAGAGTGGTATGGACATTTCAATGATCTCTGTACAAGAGTAAAGAGCAGTGAGTCCCAAAACTACTGTTATAAATTAATTTATATTGCCATTATATTGTGTCTCTCTGTCTTATAGACATATTCATGTTAACGCAGTAAGCCTAGAGGATTGGGAATTCATGTGCTCATTTCTGAGAGGTTGTCTTACTGGATTTGGAAAAACTTTGTGTATTCCCCTTCAAATCCCTCTGCTGCCAACTGCAGTTTCCCAGAGAGTCATTAGAGGCACTGAGGCTTTGCTGGAGAAAAGTGGTGGATTTCCGGATGAGTGTGTGAGCCGAAAGCTGGGCATCATTGAGATGTCCTGGGAGAAAAATACCCCTCTTACTATTATAAGCCTGGAGACGTGTCTGGTGAGCACAAAATGACTGACATCCTGTCCCCACCGACGCAACACAGTGGAAGTGCCAGGTATTAGAACTGTGGAAATTCACAACGAGGATAACAAGGTTTAGTATGAACTTAAAAGTTGTTTATTTCACTACACAGCAGGGATGTGCAGTGGGGTGACATGCCTCATCATGAAAAGTAAAAAACAAATAATGATCAAATTAGAGGTGCACCTCATCTCAGATTGCACAGTCCCTCAGAAACTGGGTTAAACACGGGCTTTTTGCTTTCCTTCGGTTTGTCACCAATGTAATGTTTGTAGACACTTTTATTATATGTCCTGTTATATGTCCTTTTTTTAATCATACAAATTTAACGTTCATCTCAGGCTAAATATGTACCTTACTTATGTGTGTGTCGAGAATTCCGATATGATATATGAAACACAACCAGTGGTCAGTGTGCAAGCTGCCATTTCAACGGTGAATTTAAGCTACTCTATTGGGTTCATATATTTGTAATCTGACTCTGAAAGTTTCAGTGCCTCACCTGCTAGGTACCTCACCGCAAGTCACTGCTACACAGAAACATGCCTCTCTGAGTACACATTTACAAACATAAACACACATGTTTGCTAACTTCCTTTTCAGGGTCAGAGTGTGTCAGCCTGCTGGGACTGGAGGGCTTTGGTGTGTCTCCGGACCCCAGCATGAAACACACAAGGACAGGCCTGCCACAGGATGTGAGAAGGGTGTGGTGCTTGAGATTTCTCATTTTCCACAGACCATAGGACACAGGACATACAACTTAAGAAGTGGTTAAAGAGCTAGTTACATTCAAATGATTCAATCAATCTAATGATATTTTTAAAAAATCTTTAGAGATTGTGAAAATACAAGCATTCTGGCTGATGGCCTCTCTATAAACCCATCCATTCATAAAGACAACGACACATCTACACCCAGCGTCCCAATTCAATACTCCCCTACGCAGCGGTTAATGAACTTGTTTTGAATTCTTTCACCTCTCGACAGGAACCGCATTCCAAGGCATGAAAATAGTGGCTAAAACAAAGAGGGGAAGTGATGTGAGAGCACTTCCTATCGACTCCCCTCTGAATTTATCTAAATCCTGCAGACCTGCTCGCCCGCGCCTCCCGCTCACAGCCCCACCCTGAAGAACGCTAAATAAAGCATGCAGATTTTCTGCTACTACCTATCATCCACGCACATTAGTTCACTGTATCCCGCCGTTTCATATTAAGGAAGTAAAACCTTACAGTTGTTCCACTTCTTTGATCCTCACTCATTCTTTCAGCCTGGTGGTGATTAAATCTGTCCTGTTTAGCCTAAACTTGAATTTCTCCTCTATCCCTTGACGTAAATTCAGATGTACTGGTGCTGAGAAGTGGATTGTACATCTGTAACATGTCAAGGTGTATTCAATGCAAACCTGCTGTGACCCACGACCTCATCACATGGTGCTCTGCCGCAGGGACAGTGGTGGGCACTGAGAATAATGTTTCAGGCAAAATTTCAGGGAAGTTGTCTCACGTCGAGTTTGCAGTTCATAAAGTCTGGATTTTCCCCTAGAGTGTTTACTTTGTCACGTTTCATTTGGGTGTGACAAATGTTCATCATGTAAATGACCTTTTTTGTAACATGTGCATATGTAACATATCAGTACTTCATTCCAGCCATGTATGGCTTTATTACACGTTGACTGTGTAATAAATTGCAACAGCCCTAGCATGGATGTTATAATTTCTTTTCAATGTTGGCTACATGAGCATATAACTGAAATCTTGATAAAAGCCCTTTAGCAAAGCTTTAGCCTTTTAATGTTTTAATGTAATTGTTCTGTAGACAACATTATAAGAGTAATAAGGGGTGGGAGACAGGAAGCGTCGTTTAGTTAGTGGCTCAATCTCCAGAAGCAGATCTTCCGGCTGACAGGTGCTTCCCCGCGTTAACGCTACAATAATATATGAGTCATAGCTCAGGCTGATAGATGAAGAGATGAACATGAGGGAAAGGCGGACAGAGGTTGGGATAAAAGCTCCACAAAAGCAGGAAGCAGAATTAGATGTCTTGGAAGTAGAGGAGGGTGGTCTGTTTGGGTAGTAACCCTCGCCTGGTGATCCATAGCTGCTACTAACTGTAAGAAGGCGCTAAGGAGCTACTTGGTGTTTTCTGCAGGGGGAAACATTTGCAAACTGTATTGTGTTTTTGACATACAGCACAAAGGCCTCGTAGCTAAAGCAGGAGAAATTAAATATATTTCTTTAATTTCACTATAGGAGCATGCTGACGGTTTATTGTTGAAAGTAACTCAAGGAAAATAAATTAAATTCTTTCTCGAACACATTGGGTCTGGATTAGGTTGCAATCAACGACTAAAAACAATCCCGATGACTGTTTCCCTCTCCGCAGATGTAGATATTCCTGTTTCTGTTTTCTGCACCTCTTAATCATCCTCCTGTGTCTCTGTCATTGGCACCATTTCTGCACCATTACCCAGCATGTAATGAATACACTGAAAAACACATCTCTCAAGCTGCTCAATCCTAAATTGAAAATGTAATGAATAGCTGACATGCCACACAGGGAACCCCCCCACACTTCTATCAGGTATGCACACTTGCATGCACATTAATACAAGTTCAGGCTTCACTCTCAGAAACGGCACAGATGGATGTTGCACTTTGTGACCGGTGGTAAGATTTAAAGACTACTAATGTGTGGGACGATGACCTCCAGAGCGACTCCCGCTCCTGCTCCTGGCCAAAGGGGCGCCGCAAGGTTCCCCCTTTTAACAAGCCTCTGCAGTCTCATCCGTCTTCCCAGAGAGCCTGTCAGTCTTTGTTTGAGGATTTTCATGTTTGAAAAATGAAGTGGCTCTCCAAATGGAAATAGGTTATCGGAGGCTACCTGACATATTTTTTAGGGGACTCAAAGCTGCTCCTCAGCTGTTTGCCAACTCTGATCCATCTGTTGTCCAATATTTTCACCCAGGTCTTGGCAATCCTCAAAGGTTGAATCAGAAGCATTCGGAGTTCTTTATAACACTGAACATAAAAACTGAATTGCGGTTGCTTATGATACAACCCCCAAAGATCTGTTTCAGTTTATTTGAACTAAATCATAACTTCACTAATGCACTAAAGGTTCTGTTGCCCTCCAGTGCTGTTAAAACGTATTGGACTCCCTCCTGATTTCTTCTATTTATCTGTGTCTTATCCCAAATTAATCGTTCCAGGTCTTCAATTTCAAACTAAAATAAATCAACGGCAGTCTCAATAAACACAAAATGCGGGTTTTAAACTAAGACAAAAATGTTATCCCAAAGCTAAATCACCAGCATGAGGGAGTATTCCTCCCCCTTGAACTTAATGAAGCTTAGCAATCTCAATCTCTCTCTTTCTCCCTCTTTGTGCATGCTTTCTATATATCACAAGCAGCTTCCTGCTTTATGTTCAGGTCTCACCAGCCCATTTTCTTCTCATCCAATCACACTCTGTCATGTTTCTCCTTCAGCCAATTGTTGCATCCCCTGCGATTCCAGAAGATGAGGGGATTAATGTATTAGTTAGTTACCTGGCTTTTAAACATAATCCTAAAGGAAGGAAACAGAGGCGGATTGTTATTAGAATCACTGATTTAGTGGAATTTAGGTCATAATAAAATGATTTATATAAGAAACACATATGGCACTAGAGCCATAGCATCAGTCATGTGTAAGATCTGTCTCTCCGCTCCCACATCTTCACCCACCTCCACCCCTGCATCCTCTCCACTCAGGAACACATGACCATCTCCAATGAAGTTCTCCTCCAATCATCCTCCAGAATACTTCATCAGAAGCTTTCTTGTCATGAAGTTATCCCATCATCAAGGTCCATTCCACACCCCACCACCTGTGTCCGGGCTGTGGGGGAATTTTCCTTCATACTGGAAGCACCTAATTTGTCATATGGCTTCCCTTGGTGAGCCACCTCCTGCTGTGGTCCAAGCACTAATGAGTAACCTTCTCACACAATAAATGAAACCTTGTTTGCATTTTCTCATTCTTATTTGTTCCTCTTAGTAACCCCTCCTAATTGAAACAGTTAGTTTCTCGACTTTTAGCAACAACAACTACAACCAAACTCTCTCAATTAGTGAATATCAATCACCTCTGTGGAACCCCTCTGGAGGTGGGCTTACTCCTCGGCTTGGGGAAAGTTTCCTGCTGCATAACCCACTTGTGTTTGATCTTGAGTTTGCAGACAGTTGACCAGAGACCTTGCCCTGAAGAGGCAAAGCATACCTACATCATGACAGTCCCACCTCCACACTCGACCTGAGACCTGCCAGTGATTAAGTGTCTGTATTTTATATTTTTAGTCTGGGAGTCAACCAGCAGTGATTTTAATGGCTACTTAGAGACAGCAGAAACAAGTTTTGAATACAACCTTAACATATAATTATCATTTAAGTGACTTGTTGTAAACAGTTGCTTGTATACATAATCACCACTTAGACCAACATAATTATTCAGTTGGAGTTTTTCTGAAGAAAGAAATCTTGTATTTCCGTGTTTTTAACTTTGTTGTTTGGCCCCTACCGACGCCTGAAGGAAACAACTGGCGCATAAGCTGCATATCGCTACGGTGCGTTATCCTGCTGTTCTCTGCCATTTGTTGGTGATCAGTCACTTTACAGTGGATTTTTACTGCTTTCTCAAAAAACAACACATTAGAGCAGTGAAGGTAAAGCAGCTGGCTCAACAGGTGAATCTGTAGATGTAGGTGATTATTATGTTTCGGCTCATAACTATCACACTGCTTTGTAAGCCTTTTATAATTCACCTCTCAACGGCCTCGTAAGTCTAAGCAGTCTCAGCAGGGTAATCAGCCACCACCACCAGTTTCTGGACACTACGGGTTAATTCGACCCGCAGCTGCTCAGGGCTTTGTTCACAATTGAAGGGAAGGGTCTAAATCCCAAAGATGTCCAGATATAATAATGTAAAGGTCGGATGCATCAAACAGTTATCTTAACTTGTCCCTCCTGAGTCAACTGTCATGATGCCTGAAGTCATGCTTTTGCTGCGAGAAGAAACTGTTGGTAAAACTAGTAAAATCATGTGTTTTGTTTGGGAACCTGTCACCGATCTGTTCAGTAAACGCTTGTGCAGATATTTCCTTTAACAGTAGGTGTGTCACTTTCCATTGGACGACAATCCTTTTAAACTTAAAGAAGGGAAGGAAATGAAAACAATCATGCCTTTTAATTGTGACAACAGTTTCTATAGTTGCAAAATAGTAAATTCTGCCTCTAGGACAAACTGTGGGTGGTACCTCATATTAGCTTTTAGAGGGTGGCTGAGTTCAAACAGAAGCACAAAAATGTACACACACACACACAGATGGTGTTGGACCATTGATCACCCACCTCAGTAACGGCTCTTATCAACATCATGCTCCATTGGCTGTCTGACACTTTCACAGTTCTCTCGCGCTCTCTCTGGCAACATCTCTTATCTCTGTCTTTGTGTGTATGTGTGTTTGTGTGCGTGTAGCGGGGAGGAGGGGTCAAAGAGCAAAGGAGGGAGATTAAATGAAAAGGATTCCCTGAGTTGTTGGTACGAAGGTTGCAGACGGTTTCAGAACCCCCTTGTTCTCCATCTTCATCAACCAAAGTAGCCTGATTGTTTTTTTCTATCATAGATGGACCTCTCTTACTGCTTGTCAAATTGATTCTAATTTGATTATAAGACCATATCCTAACGTTGCAGTCACAGTGTTATTAGGCATATCACGCAGTAATGTCAAAATCATCTTCATCTCATTAATAATAATAATAATAACTATAACATTTATAAAGCACCTTTCAAGAGACCCAAGTACAGCTTACATAGTGAGGTGCAACAAAGAGAAAAACAATAATAAGAATAAGAAAGCAGCAAAATGCAAAAGCTGATAATGTTGATAATAAACATTGGATGGGAGGGTTTGCAGAATTATCTCAGATTATAGGCCTTGGTGAGCAGTTGGTGTCTGAGGTGTTTCTTGAGAACAACCAGAGATTAAGCATTGCAGAGATCGGCGGGGGGGGGGGGGGGGGGGGGGTTCCAGAGGGCGGGGGCTGCAGCACTGAACACTCCGTCACCCAAAAGTTTAATGTTTGGTGTGGGGGGGTAGAGATACCCACATCTGAAGGACACAGCTTCTGCGATGAAACATAGTGATGGAGGAGGTCTGATCGGTACTAGAGGGCAAGGCATGGAGGGATTTGTAGGTTAGAGAGAGGGTTTTGTAGTCAATACAAGACTTGATCGGGAGCTAGTGGCGATGGATGAGGGTTGGAGTGATGAGCTGCCAGGGCTTGGTGCAGCTGTGGACCCTGGCAGCTAAGTTCCTAACATGCTGGAGTCTATCTAGGGCTTTTCTGGGAACCCCAAACAGTTCCCACTTGCAGTGGGAATTGACGAAGGCATGGATGATTTCTGCCATGGAGTCACAGCGTGATGACCAGAGTTTGGAGATGTTCTTGAGGTGGTAGAAAGCGGATTTGGTTGTGGAGATCTCAAACCTTCCAGAGCAGCGCCTTTATGGGCCACAGCCGTGAGATGTTGTTGAGATGTAGTAGTGCTGTTCAGTTTTTTGGGGTTTGAAGACATCATAAGTAGAAAGAAAATAGTCCCATAAGAGATTAGGAGAATTCAATATAAAAAGAGGAACTCCCTCTTTGGGACCATTGTGCTTCTCAAAACCATAACATAGGAATGAGATTAGAAGTTTGAACATTTTATTGGACTCGGGACTTCAATGTGCCCCAAGGACATTGTGATATCAGGAACAGTTTTTATCAGAACGATTATATGTGTTTCAGGAAATCTTCTATCAGTTACAAATTTTCAAATGGATGTGAAATTCACAGAATGTTAAGACTTAAAGCGGAGAGGTTCTGCAAAATTGTCTAAGAAATCTCACAATTTTCCCAGTATGTTTCCCATGTAGAAACGTGGGGAAATGTGTGTCTTCTCTAGATGTGTTCATTTGGCAGCAAACAGACACACTGTAGGATTACTCTGATCTGTTTAGTCCATCGCTGGTAGAGGACAGCCGGTGGAGCAGGTGGGAGTAAAACAAGCCCTGTGTTTGTTTGTTTGTTTCTCACCGCTGCCTGCTGCAGCTTCATCCTCTCATTTATATTGGGTTTCCTCCATTCATCGATCACTGCTCTGTCTGCGTCAGGTTGTTCCCAAGCCTGTCTCCCAGCAGGGATTCACAGATGGTTAATAGATAGACAACACCTACTTCTGATCCGGTCGCAGTTTTGCTGAGCTGTTCAAATGATAAAATCACACATTCTGTTGACCCGGTGCGTTTCAATTGTGGGTTCGATTGTTTCTGTTTGGTTTTATGACTACTCTTTTGACAAAAGAGCCAACCGTGCACTCAAGTGGCCCTTACTTCACCTGTTTGAAGGATCTGAGACCCCCGTTCAGCCTGTGTTTATTTAGCTCTTAACTCAGTCCCACAATCTTACCCAGAGCAAACATGGCTGAAAGGGTCAGTCACCTAGAAGATCAGCACAGGTGTGTGTGCCCTCCTACTTTTCTACCTGTAAAAAACAGCCGTTTTTTCTCCTCAGCCAACCCCTTCAAACCCTCAGCAGTCTTTGTTTGGATTTGGTCTCAGGACTCGTAATGGGATCAAATCAGTCAAAGAAATCAAACACATTTATAATGTCTATTAGGTTTCCTCAGCATGTTGCCATAAAAGCAGCTATTAATCATGTTTAATGGGCTCATTCATGTTGTTCTATGTGGTTACAGCTGAAGAATTTGAAATTTGTCATGTTTTTAAAATAACACTGTTATTGAGCTATAGCACCTCTACAGACACCTTAGATTGATTAACTTACACCAATGCCCGATTTCTTTTGGAGGTTGTGTTGTTTTAAAAATACAACATGACTATAATGTATCCCTCAATGTATTCCCACTCCTCCTGATTAATGTGCTCAGATGAAGGTTTCGTGCAATGTTTCACTACCTGTGGGAATATTTTTATGAGAGTTGGTTAAAAGGGTTATGGCCTTAACTCCAGCTTTATAGTTTTTCGACTGTCACCCAGGCATGCGGTCCTTATCTTTATCCTCCCAGCTCCTTGCGGGGTCTTTGGTTTAACTTATGCTTGATCTGTTGTAGTAGGTAGAGGTCACAGTGGTTGCGAATAAAACACATCCATAATGGATATATTAATAATTATTATATTCTACATTGATAAAATAATAAAATAATTGATATTACTGTAATATAAAAAGGAATAAAATAAAATATAAAAATTAAAAATGTATAAAGAAATAGGCAAATAGTGATTAAAAAAAAGAAAGAAATAATATTTATTACTAAAAAAAAGAAAAGTTAACATTATATGATAAATATAAAATAAAAGGAAAAATTATGAAATTACATAAATAAATATACTATATAGACTAGCAAAAAAACAGGGATTGAATAAAAAACTTAAGAAGAGATAGAATTCACACCAAAAGCCCAGTCATAGACAGTATAATATAATAAAATGTTTAGAATATATGTCGATATATATGTTCTGAACAATATGTAGATAGAGATATATAGATATATATATATATATAGATATATGTATATAGATATATATATAGATATAAATATCTATATATATAGATATATATACAAATGAACAAAAAACAGTGACACATTTTGTGGGGCAATGTGAGAAATAGTAAAATAAGCAATTTGTAAAGTTCTTAAAAAAATAAAAGTATTAAAAGCACAAAATAGCATAAAATAAAAGCATTTCAGCCGCTTGTATCTGCAATCTCATTCTTTCGGTCATGACCCACAATTCATGACCATAGGTGAGGGTCCCTTTTTCCCTCACTCGTGAACAAGACCCCAAGATACTTTAACTTCAACTCCTCCTTTTGGGGCAAAAACTCCTCCCAAACCCAGAGTGAGCAATCTACCTTTTTCCGGCTGAGAACCATGGCCTCAGACTTAGAGGTGCTGATTCTCATCCCGGCCGCTTCACACTCAGCGGAAAATCGTCCCAGTGCGAGCTGGAGGTCAGTGTTTGAATGTGCCAATAGGACAACATCATCCGCAAAAAGCAGAGACAGGATCCTAAGGCCACCAAACCCGAGACCCTCCGCCACTTGGCTGCGCCTAGAAATTCTGTCCATAAAAATTAAGAACAGAATCGGTGACAAAGGGCAGCCCTGGCAGAGTCCAACCGCAACTGGAAATAAATCTGACTTACTGCCGGCAATGCAAACCAGACTCTGACTCCGATGGTACAGAGATGGGACGGCCCGTAGCAGTGGGCCATTCACTCCACACTCTCGGAGCACCACCCAAAGGATGCCCCGAGGGACACGGTCGTAAGCCTTCTCCAGATCCACAAGGCACATGTGAACCGGTGGGGCAAACTCCCATGCCCCCTCCAGCACCCTCGAGAGGGTATAGAGCTGGTCCAGTGATCCACGACCAGGAGGAAAACCGCATTGTTCCTTCTGAATCCGAGGTTCGACTATCGATTGGACCCTGGCGTAGACCTTCCCAGGGAGGCTGAGGAGTGTGATCCCCGATAATTGGGACACATCCTCTGGTCCCCCTTCTTGAAAAGGGGAACCACCGCCCCAGTCTGCCACTCCAGAGGTCCTGCCCTCGATGTCCAGGCAATGTTGCAGAGGCGTGTTGGCCATGACAGCCCTACAACATCCAGAGCTTTTAGATACTCAGGGCGGATCTCATCCACCCCCGGGGCGCTGCCACCACGGAGTCGTTTAACAGCAGCAGCGACCAGCCACAGTGACTAGTGGAGGGGTCGGCCAACCGTGACTGGCCGACCAACCGCCAGTCACGACCAACCGTGACTGGCGGTTCATCGGAGGGGTAATCTAATCGAGAGGAGACAAAGGCATGTTTGACCATACCTAAATTACCTCTGGATAAATCCCAAAAGGTAAAGCACAAAATATCACAAGTCTGGAATTAGATTCAAATTGTTGATCTTTCTCTTTTATATAAAGACAAAAAAACACCTTTAACTACAATATTCTAATTCCAGTTGGCTCCTCTCTTATTTTACCTCGATTAAACATAATCGCCAACAAATGTTTTCACTTGCTGAAGAAGTTTCAGCCATTGAGATTATTAAAAGGAAACTAGTTATCACTAGAAGACAGTTATTATATATTTTTACCCAATAAAAATGTATGTAATTATTATAAATAATATTTATTTTGAGGAAAAGCGATTATGGAAGGAAACTTTCAATGAAACACCAGAAGATCCAATGAGATTAGTTGTTGCGTCTTCAAGCTTATGATCATTTGTACGGTTACATGTCCTCGGGACAGTTCTGTAAGTAGGACTCATTATTTACTTACAATTGCTGGTGAACAGATCCAGTAGTTGTGGGAAAATAACTGTTTTCAATGGTTTGTGCTTGCTATATTGTGTACTCAAAATGCATTTTGCCTTCACTCAAGATACACGCAGAACCCTCGTCTCGGCAGCTGGAGGATTTAAACAGCCAAACTTCTATACACACATATTTTAATTCTCGGCTACTTCAATTTAACTAACTACAACTTTTATCTGCTGTGAAGTAATTAATACAAGAACATCAGAGACCATGGATCAAGCATCACTGTGATGTCAGAACCACATATCTGAGAATATTATAAAGTCCAAGTTTAGATAAGTTAATGCGTTTTTTGCAGTTTTTGATTTCAAAATCATTTTAATCCACGTGTATAATATTTTCTTTGAATATTTTGCTTTTACACAGGGTGCTGACTGTTTTAAGTTATTTTTTCTGATTCTAAGGCCCCAGGAAGAGGTTGAAGGAAACTAAATTATCGGTTAATACATAACATATAAAATATCAGCTTTTCATAAGAGCTGCCTGTTTTCAGCTTTTAGACATTTCCTACTTACAATCCTAAGCAGTTTTTAAGCAATTTATTGAAGAGTGTGATGCCAAAAAAAAAAAAAAAAAAGGTTATACTGTAATGAACTATAAATATTTGTTAGATCACTAAATGTGTTAATAGAAATAAAAGAATGTTAAAGTCACATCCCACAGATTGGAGAAATGTTTAAGATCAAAAAGAAAAGAAGAAAATCTCACACAACATTCAAAAGCAATACTGTTGAAGATACAGTGTATCACTGGACGGGCCAGGTATAAAACAGTGTAATCTGTTAAGTAACAGGTAACTAAAGTTTTCAGACAAATACAGTGGAGTAGAAAGTACAATACTTCTGAAATCTAAATGTTTTTTACTTAGTGTCCACTACAGCTCAAAACGAAAGTCTGCTCTGTTGTCTCCTCCCACAGAGGCTTTACAAGTACAGTACTTCATGTGTTAGAACATGACCGCCATTAAAAAATGGTTTTCTCAGTTGTCACTCTGGAGCTCCGTGTACCAAAACAGTAAACTTGAAGGCCTCACAGTCAAACAGCCAGATAAAAGTCCCAACAAATAGAGCTGATTGGAGCTGCAAATCAAGGTAAGAATTGTATATAGCTTGTCAGGATAGGTATTAAATATATAATATATATATATATATATATATATATATATATATATATATATATATATATATATATAAGTTAAACTAGAAGTTGAAAGAAGTACACCGTTTATAAGACAGCACTTGTTCCTGTGATAACATGCAGTAGCTCACGTTTCTTTGGATTTCAGGACATAGAGATTAATCTGGAGGGAAGAACAGTGAATAACAATATAGTGAAGTAACGCTATGGCCCACTGAAAAAGTCTGGGTCCACCCCTAGCTCTCCATCACATCCCGCCCCTTGGTCAGGTCGGCTGCCAGGAATGTACACCACCTGAGACAGGAAGACTGAGGAGGATGTTGGAAATGAAATCACTTCCTGTTCAGGCTCTGAATATAGTCACGATGGGGTACAGAGGGGATGTTTACATAACGGACTACAGGGGTTCCTGACACAATAGGAACAGCTTAGAGCGTGTTTATTGGATGACGGCAAGCATTGTGCTGTAGAGACGTATGCCCTCCCTCCCTCAATCTAGGAGAACTCCAGTTAGACCTTTGTATTGCTTTGTATTGTTATATTGCATGATGGGATATCCATGTTCCTACTTTGCAGAGGGTGCTGAACCACGATGAGGACCAACAGTGTCTTGACGTTTATTTGGCAGCCAGCGAAAACTCCAACTAAGACCTGCGTAGAGCAGACAGTAATCTGGACTCAAATACTGAGCTTTGAAAAAGTATTGGACACCCTCCCGATTTCTTCTATTTTCGTGTGTATCTCGCACTGAACTTGTCGGAGAAAATTGCCACACCGAAACCAAAACACCAAGAAACAAGCAGACTGCATGTTTGCTTGTAGGTCTCACTAGTAGCACACTATACCAAAATGAAAAGAATTTCCAGGAGGTGATTTAAACCCATCTATCTGAGATGGGTTACAGAAGGACTCCCAAGGAACTGGAACTCCACACATCTACACATGGAGAAGACCTGGAACCCTAACCCTAACCCCTAACCGTAACCCTAACCCTGTCTACACAGGTCTTCTAATCCTAAACCCTAACCCTAACTCTATGGATCCTTCCTTGAAAGAGTCAACCTTTCTAAATTTCTTCTTAAAGCATAGCGAACGCATTCAGTAAGTCCCTGTAGATCCAAAGAAAATATCAAAGGAACTGCAGGCCTCTCTCACCTCAATAAAGGTCAGAGTTCATGGCTCCACGATTCAAAGGACAATGGGCAAAAATGGCATCATGGGAGAGTGGTGAGGGGAAAGTCACTGCTAATCCAGAAGAACATTAAGGCAGATTTTGCTATAATACACGTTGATGCCCTCTCAGATGTCTTTGGTGGCAGCGGAATGTTGTGGGGCTGCTTTGTTGCTTCATGGCCAGGACAACTCTGGCTTAACTGAGGAAAACGTGAATGCAGCTCTCTTTCAGAAAACTACGAAGAGATTCTCTGGTCATCTAGGAGTCGAAGCTGAAGTGCAACTGGGTCATTCAGCAAAATCCCAAGCTGAAGAGTAGGTCCCCCACTGAATGGATCCCAAGGAATAAACTTGACATTCCGGAGTGCCCTAGTCAAAGTCTGAACCTCTACTTCAAATGGATAATGTAGTGGAACTTGAAAGCATCAGTTCATGCGCATAAGCTCTACTATGTGGCTGCACTAAAGCAATTGTGCAAGGAAGATGGAAGGAAGAGATGCCACCACAGTGAAGTCGGAACAGATCTTCGGTTATTGGGAGCATTTTTTTTTTATTTGATTATGATTGAAGGTCTGACACAGTTTAGCTTAAACAAAGAACAAAATTAAAGAATTTAAGAGGGTAGGGAGCAATATGTTTTAATAGAACTGTAAATTGAACACTGTTCTTAAATTACATGCTGGTACAGCAATACCGAACCAAGGGCGAGTGTTTCAAAGTCAAACCTTCTCTCTGAGGTGTGTCTGACCGAGTAAAAATGTGTAAAAGCATTTTAAACTCTCAAGTCTGGCGCCACACAAAACATTCATCATAAGATCTTAAACAAGCCTTAAGTAATTTTAGTTGTTGGGGGGTTGGGGGGGGGGGGGGGTGGGGGTGGGGGGAGTGAGAGGATGCCTGAGTAATGGAGGAAATATTTACTGGTGTTGATTTGAAAGAACTAGGGTGATGTTCAGAGCTGTAGTAACTGCAGAGGCATAAAGCTCATCAGCCACACAAGGAAGATCTGGGAAAGAGTAGTGGAAGCTAGGTTAAGAGAAGTGGTGAGAGTTTGTGAGCATCAGTTTGGTTTCATGCCAAGAAAGAGCACTACAGATGCAATGTTTGCGCTGATGAAGGACAGACAAGGTCAGAAGGAGTCTCATTGTGTCTTTGTGGATTCAGAGAAAGAGTACGACAGAGTGCTGAGGGACAAATTGTGGTATTGCATGAGGAAGTCTGGAGTGGCAGAGAATTAAGTTAGAGGAGTATAGAATGTGCATGATAGCAGCATGGCTGTGGTGATTTGTGCGGTAGAAGTGAGGGATGGATTCAAAGTGGAGGTGGGACTGCACCAAGGATCGGCTCTGATCTCCTTCTTGTTTGCTTTGGTGATGGACAGGCTGACAGATGAGGTCAAATATGAGTTTCATGGAGTATGATGTTTGTGGATGACATTGTGAACTGTAGTGAGAGCAGGATGCAGTTGATAGGAAAGCTGGAGAGTTGGAGGTACGAGCCGAAGAGTAGGGGAATGAATGTCAGCGCAACAATGAGTAAGTGAATGAAAGGGAGACAAGTGGAGCGTGAGGACCCAAGGAGTAGAGCATTGGACAGTGTGGAATGGAGTTGAAGAAGCGAGGGCAGGCAGAGTGGAGAGGTGCGTCAATAGTTATCTGTGACGGAAGAGTAATAGCAAGAGTAACGGGAATGGTTTACAAGATGAGCCAAGCATCAGAGGGACAGCCCAGGTTAGACGTCTTGGAGACAAAGTAAGAGACGCCATACTTAGCCGGTTTGGACATGTGGGAAGGAGGGATAGTGGATCTATCAGGGAGAAGGATGCTGGAGATGGAGCTGCCAGGCAGTAGAAAATGGAGAAGAAGAAAGCGGAGGCTACTGGATTTGGTGGGAGAGGAAACACAGTTGGTTCTTGTGACGGAGAAAGAGGCAGAGGACAGGGCAAGATGGAAACAGATGATATGCTGTGGCGACCCCTAACGGGAACCGCCGAAAGAAGTAGAAGGTTCTGCTCTGGAATCTTAGAGTGGGTTTGTAAAAGATTCTCCTTAACAACATCAGCTCTATGACCTGAGAGTTATTTCTCTATTGGAACATATTGCATTAGTAAACTGAGCCCAGATACCTTCAGGGTTAGGGTCGGGATTCACCCTGGTATGATTTTTTTGATCGTCTGGAAACTGATCACCTAAAATTTCAAAGTGTGGTAGGTCATTGATTTTAAGTTGTTAAAATTGCAAAAACGGTCTTTCGCTTAAAAAGGTTAACAGCTTATAATTAATAATGTTTTAACTTGAAAATTTTAAGTAAGTTAAGGGCTACAAGATGAAAACCACTGACTTAATCTGTGACATTTTCAGTTTCATATAAGTTCATCTCATATTTGCACTTAATCAGTTATCAGATTTCAAAAAAGTAAGGCAATCAGTTGGTATATATTTTTTTGAGTTTAAGTCAAAAGTCTGAGAGTTAGTGATGCATGTTTTTTATGAAACTAACGTTTAAGCCACGGTTATGCTATTTGCAAAAAGTTTTTATTAATAAAACTGGATGAATTTTAGCAAAACAGAAGAAAGCAGTGGCTACTGGTACTCAACATTATTCATTTAGAAAAAATGACTAACAGATTTCATAACTTATTCCCATTAATTAATTGAGCATTAATTTTGAAGTTCTTGAAACCTTGGAGTTTTAAGTACTTTGAAATGAAAATTTTAAATACCAGTTAAATAATATGCAAAACAGTTCATATTTATAGAAAATCAAGAGTTTGATAAACACAAAGGAAAGTACTGGAACCCAACCTTATTAAGTTAGTAGAATGATTTTGCGACTGATTCCAATTATTTAACAGTAGAATTTGGGTTTACAGTGTGAGAATTCCTAAGATCAGAGATGATACCACAGTCATTCAATACATGGATTAAAAAAAAGGCAATATTTCCCTCAGATGGGTAAGTGAACTTAAGTACCAGGTTGAGGTCCTCGACTGAATTGTAGTTTTTACTTCACACCATTCATCTGACAGCTTTAGATAGAGAGAGATACAGAGAGAGAGAGACAGAGAGAGAGACAGACAGACAGACAGAGACAGAGAGACTGATAGATAAGAAGTACAGTTTCTGTTGAAAAAAAATCTAGTTAAAGAACAAGAATTGAATCAACTTCTTTACTCAAGCATCATTGGAAAAGTACAGACACTGAAATGTACTGTGTGTCTGTTCTTCAAAGTGTTCCCAAAGTATAAAAGCACAAAAATGCAGTACGAAAATAAAAAAAATGTTAGTATAAACTAGTGTGAAAGTAGTAGTAAGTAGTAATTCAGCCTTATGGAAGTATTAATATGAAGATAAAAAGTAAAATAAATGTACTAGTTTAAATTTAAAAATTTAAAAGTGAAAAGTACTGGCAAAAAAGTAAAATTCGCTGGTTGTAAATAAAAACATTTCGTACAAAAGTTTTGAAAAAAGGAAACTGAAGTGAAAGGGGAAACTATGTCCAAACTTTAGACTGGCTCTGAATGTCTGTTTGTTTTCTAGTATATTTTGTGGAGATTAATCAAAATAAAAATAAATGATGTAATGAGTCTGTTTTTAAATGGTAAGGAGTAAAAAGCACTGATACTTATGTTTAAATCAAGGGAGTAAAAGCAAAAAAAGTGGTTGGAAAAGTAAATGCTCACGTTAAGTACAGTTACAAAATATCTGTACCTGATCTTTTCCCACCTTTGTTTACCTTATGAATTTATAATTTTAAGTCCAAAACATGTGAAGCCTATGAAATATTAAATTTGAAATAATGAATACTGTATAAAAATATCTTCAGTTAGGGTTCCAGCTTCTCAAATGTGAAATTTTTTACTTTTGATTATTTGACTCATTGTTATATTAAGAGGTTTGGGTAATTAGATCAGATTCCACAAAGTTTGTTGTCCCTCTATAGTACGAGTACACTCGTTTGAAATTCATTGATTGAGAGACTCTTAGAAATAAAAAATGAAATAAAATAGATAAAATAAACTAGATCAAATCTCAGAAGGATGGACTTTCAAATTAGTTTCACATTTCCTAAACCAAACTACCAATATAATGGAGACTAACGGATAAAATAACATCCAGATTCATTCTTGAACACAATAATGATAAGTTCTATGACAGTTAAATTCTGCTATGGTATATAGTAAAGCAGTCACACATGGACATGTCTGGCTCTTCATTGAATTTACTCACTATGTGCATATTCTCCTCAAGCTTTCATAATGAGCCCTTCCTATGGACCAAGTTTAACATGAACCACAGTAAATGTTGTTAATATTTACTTGAATGGTATGTTTTGATAAAATGATTGAAATGTTTTCATTTTACAGGGACTTTTTACGTATATATTTATCTTCTTTCTGTTCAACAGCTGTTGGCCTGGAGAGCAGCATTTCACAATTTCTATGTATGCAGATAGATATGGAAAATGACAAATAAACCAGGTCTTACATCTTTTATGGTATACGCCAGTTAGAAGAGGATATCGCACATGTAACAGAGTATTTTACAGTGTGGTTATAACACACTGCAATTAAGTATCTGAAGACCAAACCCACCACAGCAAAACACTGCAGATGCCTCATAATCGGATTCCTTTCGTGAAAATATTACGAGAATAAGAAAGAATCCTCCCATTTATTTGAAGTTGGAGCAGAAAGAACAAATTAGTGTCTTCTGCATTTGCATAAACTGCAAAGGTAAAACCAAGGATTGTACATTAGCTTGTATCGCCTCCTGCTGGTTTTAAAGGGAACGACTATTCAAATACAAATTATTCACATCAATGGACCCTCCCCTCCTGCATGTATAACAGGATATATTTGTCCCTATATTAAACCTTTATCGGTCCCTCCTCTCTATCAGTCTCTGATCATCTCTTAATCTTCTCTCATTGCTGACTTCAAAGGAATGTGCTTTGGCCCTGGTTTGTTTCTTTTTTTGAGTGGTTATCCAGTGTAAGTGGCCTTCGGGTGGGGGTTGAGGCAAGGGTTAGATGGGGCGAGGAGAAGGGGAGCAGGGGGCGGTGTGTGGTGGCAAGGACCTCTGTTCAAAGTGAGATTAGAGGCTGACCTTTCCCCCTCTGATTCCACCCTCGAAGTGCCCTCTTAAACCAATGGACCTGCCAGCGCTGGAGAAATTAGTGAAATGATCTCCGAACACCTCTAAGAGCTGAGTCTCCCTTCTGGTGACAGGAGAATTAATGATCTTAGGCCAAGCAATATACGTTCCTCTGTCAGAGTATTCAAACCTATTCCCAACATCCTTAGCGAATGGATATCTTTACGCTGCAAATTTTAATATTTCATCACCATTGAGAAGAATCCCAGTCTTCTGAGGCCCTTGAGTTAGAGGGGCCAAGCCTCTTTCGTGCCACAAAACTTTGATTTCTTAATGAAGAAAATAACTAAGACTAGACGGGCAGCTATTGAAGCGCCATCTATCCCTTTAATGTTATTGGTGGCTGAATTTTGCATGGTTCCTCGGGAATGGATGCATTGCAGAAGAAAACCGTGCATATGACTGTATGTGATAACAAAATATGCATTGTTATTATTATCTCTTTTATTAAAGAGGCATTCTCTCCATTTCCTGTCAGAATCAGTTTCTAGTCGGGAGGAATATTCCAGAAGGAGCCTTTCTTAGGTCAAAGAAAATTTCTCAAATGACATGAGGCTGGTATGATTGCTCGGTATTGGAGACTACAAAGTTTCAGCAAAAAGCTTGAAATGCACACTGGATGTGGTGAAAGTTGTTGATCTAAGGTCTAATTAGCTGTCTAGTTGTGTTATGGGAATTATATGATTCAATATTTTTGGCTCTGGAACATCTGCTTAATAGATTACAATGAAATTCTACATAAGCATTAATCTTCCTCAGAGGATGAAGCCTGTTGACCTTTGTCCCCCGGTATTTCCACCTGCATCAATGTGAAGCCAACATTTTTGTATTTTCAGTAAAATATCTCAAAAAACTATGGGATGAATTGGCATACAGTCGGTGCAGTTATTCACAATGGCTGGATGAAGTACCTGACTTTTCCTCTTGGTCAACCATGAGGTTGGTTCCCCAAGGATTAATACTAATAATTTCACCATTTAGAGTCTTTATCCTGGAGACAATCCAAACCAGCGTTGCCAAACATACAATGATTATTGTATCTGTATAATCATTTCAACCACTGTGCGATTTCCGATAAATAACGCCAAAAAAATCCCCAAATGTACGATAAGTTGACTATTTAATGACACATATATTTATCCCTAGGTTGTCACACTGTTTCTAAATTCCGAACACAATCTGTGTATGCAGCAAGCGGCTGTGTTAACAGGTTTCTCACGTAACGTCGTTCCAGCCATGCAATGCATCATTTGACAGTGAGAGCAGAAGAAAAAGTAAGGATTCAGGACCCTTGTAGCGAGGTGAAGAAGGGAGGATGAGGAGGACATCTGTGTAAAAAAGTAAACTGCATCATCATCAGGCTTACAGCAATTAATTAGAAAACGAGCGTAATTTTACTAGGTGGCTGCAACCTGTTTATGGCTGTGGCAATAAAGGTGTTTGTTGTTGTTGCAAGATGCAAATGGAAGATTCTTCTTCTTCTTCTTCTTTTGGCTTTAAAAGACAACACATAGTCTGAAATACATCAGAAGAAAAATTCATCCATTGCCCCGACACCAAAGTCAATAACGTATAATGTTATATAATATTATTGACTGCTGCGAGAATAAGATTTAAGAATGTTGACATGGAAGTAGCGATGTGAGCTCTTTTAATGTACAATGACATCAGAGAGAGCTGTTACCAGTCATTGTTTGTTACCAGTCACTGTTTGTTACCAGTCACTGTTTGTTACCAGTCACTGTTTGTTACCAGTCACTGTTTGTTACCAGTCACTGTTTGTTACCAGTCACTGTTTGTTACCAGTCACTGTTTGTTACCAGTCACTGTTTGTTACCAGTCACTGTGATAAACAGTAGGGTAGAATATAGAGCTGTGCTCCGTTAGGAACCAGGGGGCAAATTTAATGCGTTTGACAATATTCCCCAAAATATGATAATTTAAAGCCTCTAATACGATAATTCTTCATTTCCCATGTAAAACCACTGATCCAAGCTGACATTGCGGAAGAAGAAGTGTACACGTTGTTAAGTCGCCATTTTATTACAGCGTTCAGGTTTAGTTTTTACTTTATTCATTCATTCTGGTTCGTGACCTGCTGACCTGATTCCCATCCTTATCAACTTTGTGTCATCCTAAGTTAGTGCACGCTAATATCTATAATAATATAATAAATAACATCTGCCAGCTAAACAATAGCATTTTATCTTTAGCATTTGGTAACATACTACATGAGCATTTAGCAGGCTTGCCGAGCTAATAAGATGTTACACGCTAACATGCTAGCCGGGTAGCTGCACCATGCTAATTCCAGACTGCTAACATGTTCTCAATTGACAAAAGTAACGTCCGGATGTTAAGCAGGTAGATGTTTATCAAGGTCATCATCTTAGGTTAGCGTGGTTACTCTTGTCATTTGCGTCATCAGCACCGGATCAGTACCAGAAGTGTAATACCATAGTATGTTGTAAAACCATGGAAGAGAGTAAAATCACATTTAAACGATTTTAATCTGCATATTTCTCTTGAATAATTAAGAGATCTGGGTTCTTTAGTTTTTCTGAAATGCCTGTGCAGATGCTAACAGCTAACACAGGATACGGGTTCAAGGAGGCCCAATAGTCCTAGAGAGAGAAAAGCTCCATCATTTTTTATTTGTTGGTGCTTTAGCCGAGTCATGTTGGCCGTGACAGGTTCTGGGTATTCTCGTCTGTCACAGTCGCTTCCTTATACCTTATCGCCACCCTGAGGAATCTGAGGAAATGTCCTGATGCACGAGAAGAAGGAACACAACTTGACCCCATCCACAACAGCAAGGACGTGACATCACGGAGGAAGGAGAAACACAAGCAGCAGCAGAAAATGAAGGTTCGTTGTTTGACTTAAGCCTCATGAGACGGTTAGCGTTGGCAGATTTATGACCACATCCTGATCAGGAACCAGCTCTACTGGAGGGAAATGTGGAGTCAAGTATCTGAAACACGATATGAATTTATCACCGCTTTTCACTTTGCCTTCTGAGTTTGTTTGAAGAATGGGCGCTCTGCATTATTTGATTCACACCTGTTGTTGGTTACGCTCTGTCACCATCCTCATCCTGTCCGCAAAGTGAGCAAGAATGTTTCAGAACCAGGGGCCACAGAGGCTGGTTAAAAAAAAAAGAAAAAAGGGGGGGGGGTTTGGGTTGAGGACTGGAGTAACATTTGGTACCTATAAAATACATTCTCTTATAATAGACGAACCTGATCCTGAGAGTAAAAGCCTAAACATGGAGTACGGGTTTTCCCGGAGGGTTTGACCTTATGACTCATAGCAAAAAGACAGAACTACCTCATGTTTTCAAATTAACAGAAATGTTTGAGTTTGCCACTTTAAATATGTCAAGTAAAGATTATCTGAGCCAATATGGACTTTATCATGAGTACTGATCGGCCAGTGCGTAAATGGAAATGTCAAATCTGCAATTCAACATTCTCCTTTGAATTAAGTTCCTGGTGAATGAAGTTCATACTAGTAGTTCAGCACATAGTTTGCAGAAATACCTTCTTGGTCCTGGCAAGCGTAGCGTTCACACGGACATTTCTAACATTGAACGTTGTATCAAAAGATACGAAGCCAAAGGTGGAAAGTCCCAGAACAAGATTTTAAGCTTATGTGTATGTACGTAACATGAGAGATGAGAGAGGAGGAGAGGAGGAGAGGAGTAGCGATCGTAAAACATGAGAAAGTGATAGAAAGTTGATTAAATGCCTTCAAAGTGAACTAAAGTTAGGAGCAGTATGAATCTAACCACTGGTTGAAGACGTGTTCTGGCTTTGCTGCACGGGTTGGATGGTGACACATTAAGTGATGCTTGTTGATTAGCCAGTGGATTAGTCACAGGAGCTAATAGCGTGATTTTTGCTAGCAAATGCTACCCAGAAGATTTATGCCTGTATTAAGCTAATGTGTTAAAGTACTGTGTTTAATTTTTTTAATGTATATTTATATGTTTATATCATAAGTGTATGTAAAAACTGATTTCATTAATGTCTTAAGAAGTTAATTCAGTATTCGATTCCTGTTCAAGGAATTTGATTTAAAAGACATGATAACACAGAATAAACTGCTTCAATCCTTAAAGCACAATAAGGTCCACGCAGTTAAAAACTTGGATCCCCAGAAATTTGATGATCTCTAGATGATATCTCATCTAATTAGATTCAAAAACACTTTGCTATGATTTATAATGATTTGCTCTGTACTATATGTACAGACTGATTTTGGACTGGATCAAATGCTTGGATCAAACTTCTTCAGAACATGATGGCAGGCCAGACACAGTTAGAACTTTCGGAGGGAACGTTAGAAGCAGCTGTGCTGTTTCAGCTTTCTCTGTGGATTCAACCAGGGGATTTTGAGAGATTCCCAGATAAGGAAAAACCAATCCAACAAAACTTATCCTACCGGGGTAGTAGTGGTAATAGTGACATTTAAGGCCCACATAAACAACAAAGAGACATTTAAAAAGCACAAACGAAAAGCTGAAGGAACTCAGAACTTAAAGACTGCATTTTTTTTCTTTTTTCTTTTTAGATTCAAAATAGCTCTATTTTTGTTTTCCTCTGTTTACTGTTGCCAATTGCTGTCGTTGTTCAATAAATCCACCAGTTGGTAGAGTTGAATGCATCTCTATTTCAATATTTCTACCTACGAGCCTAGCATTGTGGCATTTGATCTAGAGTTCTGGTCCATAAGTTAGCATAAGTTCTACAGTCTGAAGACTGAAAACAGGATGTGAGTCATAAAATGCTGTCACGTGATCTGACTACACTACTTACTTTTGTGTGTGGTGAGGAATTCCTGAGACAGAACACCAAATGCAATGATTCAAAAAAATGTTTTATTTATTACCACTTAGGCTATTTGTCTTGTATTTATACCGTTACTTCAACAACTGTATGGGGACATAAATAGATATATATTTCCATTGATTCAGCCATTAGTATTACAGTAGTAGTTCATCTCAGCAGTAGCATGTGATGTAGATCAAGGATATCTATATTACAATACTCTCTCGGCGGGAATTTGTTCCACAGCCAGTAGTTAAATTATAAAAAATTGACAATGAAAATCCAATAAAACATTGGACAAAGAACAATAAATATCATATAAAAACTCACACCGACTGATTTAAAAGGCTAACCGCAGCAGGAACAGATGATGATGATCTTGGTAGAACGTATCTGCTTCAGTGTTCTCCTAAACAGTATCGTAAAGCAGAATCAGTCATTCTACTAACCTAGTAGAAAGAAACATCCTGCTGTGTCAGGGGTTGTTTATCCTCCCCGAGAGCCTCCTGACATATTTTGGGTCTGACAGATAAAGGATGCCTAAACTGGCATCATAACACTGGGTAACTTGCCATTCCTTCATGATGGTGACAGGCTTTCTTTCTTTTGCACTCATGTTAGACTCAATCCCGTCTTTCCAAATAAGCCTGTTTGAGCGAAGTTGGAGGGATCATGTGAAGCTTATGAATTGAATTATAACCAACGGGCATCAGAGACATTAAGTCAAAATAACTGGGAACTTTATTAACTTGTGTAAAAGGGGTATGATACTTTATTTTATCTTTAAATGATCTCCCTTCACTCTGCTTGGTCTTAAATCCCCCCCCCTGATGTTGTGATGTAAATTTATTTCACATTATTGCAGGAGGTTGACCCCAAACCTAACCTGACTTCAGGCTTCAAGGAGATTAAGCTGGGTTTATTAAGATGGACTATGAAGTTTCTTTTGTGATTTTCATGTGAATATTTCTATTTTCATTTTTGGTTTATAATCAACTAGAAAATGTGTGTCCTAGCACAATGATGCCCAAACTACTTTAAAAACTAAATTTGTGGTAATGTAGATAGACCTTAACCTCCAGCATGGCTGAATGAATGATGATGATATCTACTGTAAATTTCATGGCCCATATATGTATAATTGGTCAAAGTCCAAATTGGCTCAAAGTTCATAAAGGGAAACAGTCCAGCTTCAAAGACATCACTACTCACACTTCTACTACTCCTACTTGACATCAGAAAGACATCAAAGCCATCGGGTTATAAGTCACAAACACATAAAAGGTTTGAAGTTACATGCAAGTCACAAAGAAATCCCTTCTAGCAATGACAGGAAGTAGCAAGAATAATTATTGTGTTTCTACTAGATCCTTTATGGTTTCATCCAGTACACTGACCACACACTGATGTTGAGGGTGTTATGGTCACAGTTTATGTAGTTGGCTGAATCATAGAGGGCTTACTTGACATTGTTTTTACAACATGCACTTCTTCATTATGAAAGCAGTATATTTGTTTTTGTACTTTAATCTGGCAGAGAATGCCCAGGACCCCGCAGTCCTTCCATCCAAATCTACGACTGACGATGATGAGAGACTTTTGGGAAATCCAGACGAAAGTTGTGACTCAAAGTGGATCTTTTTCAACGCAGCAGGTGAGCATGTGAGGCCAGAAATGGCTCTAGATAAATGATGCGTTCCAGAGGGTAACGGGTAGATCATTCCCTTTCACCATTCCACTGGCAGTGACGGCCTTGCTGCATAACAATGTTGATCTGCAGCCTGTAAGGTATGTCTGTTTACTTTTGTGTTCATTTGAACCTAACTTTATGGGACAGAAATATCTACTCTGTTTTGTCTTAAATCAGAAATTAGTCTCACACAGAAATATGCAGACTCTGGACCTAAAACATAAGAAAGTGTTTGACCACCTCAAGGCTTCCTCTAGTTTTGCGAGTGTTATACTAAACTGTGTTGGATCTTCAAACATAATTTAACGTAAAACAAAGGCAACCTGAGTTAACACAACATACAATTTTTATGATAACTGAAATTGAATTATATCGAATCAAAACGGTTATCCTATAAAAACCGGGGACAGCACAGTGGCGTAACCGGTTACACAGATGCCCCACAGCAAGAACATTTCGTGTTCAGATCCATCTCTTGCCATGGAGTCTTTCTGTATGGAGTATGCATGTTGTCCCCATCTCTGCATTGATTGGCATGGAAAGCTGTCGCTCTACATTTGCTCTGTAATGAGTTACTGAATTGTCCAGGGTCAGCACTTCAAAACATATAACAAACCCTTTACCTTGACAGCTAGCAGCCACATTTAGCAAACTACACTAGAAGGAAGAATTTCCGAATGAAATGGCTGTTTGATGACTAGCATACAGTACATAGAAGTATTGTAAGTGATATTGTACACTGGATCCATGGAAACTCTTGTTCTGGGGGATAGTTCTGGTAGTTATTTGCCTTGAAAATAACATTTTTTAAAAGTCGTACGAGTTAAATAATATATGACCTTTAACCCGTTCAGTCTCCCTTACCCGAAAGGGAGATATTATGACATCATTACTCCAAATGGCTTATTATTTGTTTGCAAAGCTGAAAATCAACCTTCACTAAGATTTAATCACCTCTTATGTGCCAAAACCTACCTCTTGGAAACTGTTAATTATTTGTTCACAGAGAAACAAACAGGGAAGAAAACATAATCTCCTTCCTTGATACTGGTAATAATGTTTGCAGGCTACTTTGATCTTTATATTTACTCTTATAAAACCACTTATACATGCATTACATCATTGTTGTATTCTGCAAGCATTTTAAATCACAGTGTGTGTAAGAACTGGTTGTATGTTTCTTTGTTTCACCCTCCTTATCTCTGTCACTCTAAACTTTATTGTACATCTTGTTATTTTTTCAGATGACACAACGTTATATGCCACTGGCTTGCAATTTGTTTATTTTAGGGCCTATAACAAAAACTACCTGGTTCTTACCTCAGCTGTCTGGTTAGATTTAAACACAGTACCCACAACGTAAGGTCACAGGACATTTCAGCATTGACTCTACCTCCTTTTCACTCGGCAGATGTAGATTTAGATAACAGTCGCTCACAAATACAAAGAGCGTCTCCAACTCATGAAGTTAGATTATCCTCTTATTTAATTTTATAAGTTCAAACATAGGTATTTGCAGTCACACCAGCAACTTTGTTCCAAATTATTCTAGTGTGTAGTTTATGTTTTTAAAAATCTGTATATGCCCATTTCTTGTAAACAGTTCTCTCAGTGAGACTACCTGTTTAGATAAAGGACTTATCTAAACTAAACGTACATGATAAAAACACTGTATTTACAGGTGGTGATGCTCGTACCACTACTGTCAACATGTTGCTGCCAGAATCAACAGAAGAATGGAAGTTCCTAGTTGATATGTGTTCACTGTGATGCAGATTCTTGTCTGAACCCCAACTAGATTATTCAGTTCTTGCTATAAGTTGCTGCCTCGTGTCAAAAGTCTCCTGTTGACCTTCTGCTATGAACTCTCCAGGCCTCCAGGATGATCTGGAAACCAAACTGTTGGGACAGCACATTGCCTCACGCATCATTCTGACCTCAGTGGGGGAATTCATGAGAAACAAGGAGTCCAAAAAGCCCCTGGCGCTCTCTCTGCAGGGAACCACAGGCACAGGGAAGACCCTGGCTACCAAGCTGATCGCTCAGAATATTTACAAAAAGGGAATGAGCAGCAGATTTATTCACCTTTACACACCCGATTATCAACTCCCACTTAAAAGTGAAATTGAGAAGAACAAGGTATGCTCAGAGATGTCTACACACAAACATGGTGATGTTCTTTTTAGTCTGCTCTATATATGAAACATGCTGTTGTTTTTCCCCAGGCTCAGTTACAGAAGCAGATCAGAGAGAACATCACTCACTGTGAGCGCTCCATGTTCATCTTCGATATGATAGATTGGATGTATCCTGACATGCTTGACACAATTATACCGTTCTTGGGCGACCGAAATAAGCTGGAGGAAGTTTCCTATCGAAAAGCGATCTTCATCTTCATCAGGTGAAAGGATGAACCCATCCCCCGAAGCCTGACCAATAAATCTTTCCAGTTTGAACGACAGAGAGTTCAATCTGACCCCTAACACAATGTTGATAACAATATTGGAGTATTTTAAGCATCTTTTAAATAATTTGGACACAGGAGGAGAACTGGTAGGAACCAGCTTATGCCTATGAGAGTTGGATGATGTTATATGGTTGCCAATGTTTGTTTGTTTGTCCACCAGATATCTCAAAAAAGCTGTCAATGTATTTGGATGAAAGTGTTTGTAGAGTTGGATCTTCGGCTGGGGAAGAGTTACAGTGTTTTCAAAAAGTACTTTGACCTTGAATGCACTGTAAAGACATTTTCTTCAGAAACAGGCCTTTTTTAAATATAATATTCACATCATGAATAAACCAATAGCTCTGAAAGGGATTTGATTGGACGTAGTTTGGTAAAGGTGATGGCTTTCAGAGAGGTACCCACTCTTTGAGTATATTCCAGTTTGTTTTTGGATAAGGAAATTATGTTGAAGTTGGATGTAAAATTATTTTGCAACAGTTTTTTATACAACTCTGGCGGATGATTTGAGGTCAACATAAGGATTTGAGTGATACTTTGCTTATTCATGCCAAAATTCATCTTATCATGATCAGAATCGGTAAAAAAGCTTCATGGCCACGTTTGGGTGCACATACCGGACTCACTATTACAATGTCACTCTGATATTGTTTAGGAAAAATAACATACCGCTTACATCAAGAACAAAGCTGAACAAAGATTTAAAAATAAACACACTATGATACACTAGATACAAATATTTATAAAAGGCAAACCAGTGAAAGGGAATGTCTGTATTAAAAGAAAACTATAACTAGTGCAAAGGAGAGTTGTATTATATATTTTGACTTGAAATATTTATTACGAATATATCAAAAAACAAAAAGCAAAAATGTTTAAAGACTAATAATCATAATAAACAGATTACACAAATTAAATTAGAAGCAGAGATATAGTCTCTCTGCTTCTTATTATAAAGAAAGAAAAAAATAAAATAAATTATACTTACATACAGTGAAAAGTATGAAGTAAAATAAATTGTCAAACACGACTTGGTTTACATATTAGCAAAAGGAGTTAGAAGAAGTAAAAACTTATTTAATCCCATCCAATCGCCATAAGTTAATTATGTGTTATTATATCATATTATATTATATAGTCTATTATATAATAAATGTATTTAATATAATATCCAGTATGTATATCATAATCAATATGATCATACATTCATTCATTTCCCAAAACCGCTTCTCTTGATCAGGGTGAAATATCTTCAAATTTATATTATTATTTTCATAAAAAAGAGGAAAATAAACCAAGAAAGAATAAATATTCATATAGAAATAGTACAGTCCCAAACATCATTCAGTTTTTTTCAATGTAGTTTATTTTGCTGTCCTCAAAATTGTATCCGTTCTATTTCTTTGTGTTTGTTGTCCTCTTTTTATTTATTATGGCATTTCTTTTAACATTATATTATATTATAATATAAATAGTAATGCCATATGTAATTAAGTCAATATTTGACCTCAACACAACATACATAAAACCTCAGCAACAAATTTGTAGAGAATTCTATTACGTTTTCTTTCATATTTGATATAAGATAGCGGCCAAATATAATTATCTGCCTCCATGAGTGTTCTCGGTTTCCAAACTAACATGTTTCTTGTTTTGGATCTTCCTCTTAGTAATGCCGGAGGGGAGAGCTTCACGCAGACAGCTTTAAAATTCAAGAAAGAAGGACGACCTCGAGAGGAGATCGAGCTAAAAGACCTGGAAATACTGCCCTCTGTCTTGGCATTTAGTGAACACAGTGAGACTATTTCTTATGGAATAATGCTTCCTTTGAGTTATACACGATTTTCATCATGAAAGTAGTACAAGTATATTTGTTACACTTCATTTTGACAGCCTCTACCCTGGAATACATATTCAGTGTGGTCAAAAAATTGTTTGACCCTGTGGAGATGCTGTGGGGGAATCAAGATGAACGATCTAATTCAGTGTCAGCCTGCTTCAATGCAACAGGTGAGGCCCGTAGTAATGAGACTATTTCTCTCTGTCTTGGTCAGATAGAATAGAACTAAAAGTTTTGATTTGTTCTTTTATACAGGATCCTTTCAACATCCTCCTGTATGTGGGTTGGGGCAATCACGCTTGATTGCTGAGAACCTGGCTGACTTTTTTGTCCCATTTCTGCCTCTGGAGTACGAGCACGTCATCCAGTGTGTTTTGGCGGAGATGAAAACCAGAGGACTTCAGCAGGATCCAAATGTGGCAGACAAGGTGGCCAGGCAATCAGCCGTCATCTTAAAATCTGAGAGAGAGCTCTCTGCTAAAGGCTGCAAAGCAATTACCACAAAGTTGTTGTTCTACATACTAAGTGCAGCTGACCAAAGATGAACATGTTCAGTCAGAGAGGGGTGTAGGTTTCTGTGATATGAGCCAAAAAGTGTTTTTCTTAATATTTTGGCAAAGCCGATATTTTGTATAAATCCTGTTTTTTTTGTTGAATAGATTAACAAATCATTCAGTACAGCTGATGTTGGCTGCTAAGTAATTATAGCTCAATAGTTTTAACTTAAAATTCACACTGTGGAGAACAAAATCACACAAAGGTGTGCCCCGATAAAAGCATTTTGTTCATTTATCTCTAGAAATTAAGTTTTGGACTGGATACTACGGATGACTTGCGTGAAACTGAATGCATGAGCTTGAATCAGTATTCTATCTTTAATTGTCTAAAAGGATACTGACAGCGTGTGTGGATTTTTGTGGCAAAGGAGATATTTAATTGGCTTTCTTTTGCATTATTGACGAGAGCTATGTCTATGAAACTGATAATAATGAGACGAAACTGCCCAATATATGAGGCGGTAACAGTGTTCCATTCTCAAATGTCAAAAAAAAAAAAACTTACATGCTGTATGAAATCATTTAAACATCTTCACACTTTACTGTAATCATACCTCTAATAAACTGATAGGGAAATGTACATTCACTTTGCCCCACTTGTTTATGAGGTCTTTCCTAATGTCTGATAAAACGATGTGGAGCTAGCCAGATCCAGTAGATTGTCATGACATTGTAAATATATAACCGTGCAGTTGTATCTGAATGGCAAGATTTTGTTATGAGAACCGAATAGGAGCATCTTCTCTGTTATGACAGATCTTTTTGTAATAAACTCATATATTTAAGTACAACTGGGACCCATCGTGTCATGACTTTCTTTTCCGACAATGATCACACGACAGGAATACTTTTGTTCATCTTATACATACACTCCAATACTGTCATTCTGTGGTATAGCTTGTTTTTTTTCTGTGTAATATTACTACTGTTGGTTAAAGTAACCCAGCCAGGAAGGGCTCACAACCCGATACAAAGTTCAGACTTCTTGGAGACAAAGAAAGAAAGGCTCGTTGGACACGGGAAAAGGAGGGATGCTGGATCTATTGGTAGAAGGATGAAGGAGTCCTTCCCTTATCTCCAACTGCCAGGCTGGAGATAAGGGGGAATACCATAGAGGACGTTCATACCATAGAGGACGTTCGTTAATGTGTCGTGAAAGAGGACTCGCAGTTGGTTGTTGTGACCGAGGGAGATGCAAAGGACAGGGCAGGATCCGGTGTGGCGAACCTAACGGGTCCAAAATAGAAGAAATGATTACTTTTAATAATAGTCATTAAACTTCAATCATGATATTTCATTCATCTGTATATTGAGCATTTGGTTCAATAACGATGAAAGTTGAGTTGATAAAAAATCCATTTCGAGCCATGCTCCAGGAGATGGCAGTAGTGAGCACCAAATGTTGTTTGCTAACCGCACCAAACAGCAGCAGAAGAAGATTCCAAGTACATCTGCAGCCTCAGTTGTGTTGACTCACTCGTCTTTAGTAAACAGTCTGACGCTTTCTCTTGCACCTGGAGCCTTTACCCACACTTTTTTTGGCTTGTTGAAGCAGCGACATTAGTGCGGGATGAAGCACAGACAGCAGCATGTCCTGCTGCTGATGATGCTCGTCTGCTCGGGTATCACGAAGGCGATCGAACCCATCAGCACCAGCATAGCGGTTGGCATGGCTGCGGCTCTGACTGGCTTTCTAGCCAGCTACCAGAATATTCTCTACTATTTCCACGAGTGCTGTCGACCGGAGTGGATTGCTTTCAACAAGACAGGTAGGAGAATGGTTAACGCTTGAGCCACCATCACGTCATTCGACACAATCATTAGCTGTAACGTCGAAGCAAAGTTTAGGTCAGGAGAGCTGGTGAGTCTGTTTCATCCTACCGCTGCCACACACCTATATAAAGTGTGCAATTACAGGCATGGGTGTGTGCAATACTTATCATTTATAAACGTAGTCTTACAATAATATAGATTTTTTTTAAAACACTACTTGTCAGTGGTGGATGGAGCATTCAGATGCATTACTTGTGTAAATGTACTATTACCATACTTTGAAAATACCATATATATTTAATATCACAATTAAGTAAAAGCATGAAAGTAATATCAACACAAAATTTACTTGAAGTATCAATGAAATTAGAATTACCCCTCTCAGTGTTTTACAATCATACTGGATGATTTGATCCAAATGTAAAGTGTATTGTTATTATTATTATTATTATCAAAGATGTTTTTTAAATGATTTATTTAAAATTTCGTAATCAGAAATTAACTACAAACTACAGCTGTAAAAGTGCACTATTTTCTACTGAGATATAGTGGAGTAGAAATATTAAGCAGCTTCAAATTTAATCCCTTGATGTACTGCATGGGCAAGAGCAAGTACATCATTTCGTACATAAGTACAGTACTTGAGTAAATGTACTTAGTACCTGCCAACGATCATCAACCTTTACCAAATTTCAACAGGGATATGAACGTATGCTGCAACACCGCTGTGTTGAACTGAGCGTGACGTGCATGTCGCGTCTTTATGACGCATGCGGAACTTTACAGTCACAAAGAAGCCTGTTCGTTGCAGTTTTATCACACTATTATGGTCGTTTATTAAATACATACGGTTGATGAAAAGAAAAAGTCGTTTCGACGATGAAAGCCGTGCACATATATTTGTTCTTGTACGTTTTATCGACAACCAGCGTGCCGGTAAACGCGTTTGATCCGATCACAATAACAGTGGCCTTGGGTTTCGGTGCAACTCTGGGGCGGACAATCTGGAATTATTTACATGAAGGTTGTGATTCTAAATGGATATATTTCAATTTAACAGGTGAGTGTGTGTAATTTTAAAATGTCATGTGGCTCGGAAGACAATGAAAGTTTCCGACTGAGTTAGTGTCAAAGTCGCGAATATCTGGAATTCGTTTCGCAAACTAATGAAAAAGATTCCAACCACAATAAATTAAATCCCTTATTCAAGCACTAATAAATTAATTAGATTTATGAATTATTTGGGTCTTTTTTGGATTTTAATATCGATTTATGTGCATCAGAAAGTGCAACAGATTGATGCTCTTAAGTTTAAAAGGTAGAACATTTCTTACCGGGGAGCATATCCCCCAAACAAAAATTTGTAACAACATGAAAAATGTGTACAGTTCTTTTTTTAATTTTTATTATTGTTCTTTTTGTTATTACTTCGTTATAATTATTGTTATTGCTAGCTTCCTTAACATTTCATGTTATATCGTGAACTGGTGATTTATTCCCCCATGGGAGGGTGTTCATGGAGAGCCATTAGTTCACGTTTCTTTAGATTTAAGTAAAGACCAGATTCCCCTCCTCTATTTTCCTTATAACCATTGGGATAAGTTCCGAACTTTTAAGAGCGATGGAAGTATCATCTGCTAACTTGAGTAATGATCAGGTGACTTCCTAGCAAATTAAAAGGCTCAATTTTTTTTATTAAAAGCACTAGCAATTCTGCAGCTAAAATAAATAATAATGGGGAGCAGGGACAACCCTGTCGAATGCCACGCTTAATTTCAAATCTTTTGGAAGTTCCATGAGAGACAGATACTGTGCTGTTAATATCACAATAGATCTTTTTGATCATCTTACTAAATTTTGAGGAAAAGCCAAAATCGTGTAGTGTTTTCAATGTAAACAAGTCCTCAACAGAATAAGAGGCTTTGTTAAAGTGTATAAAAGGATAAAACCCTCATCGTAATCAATTAAGTAATTATAATCTAATAAATCCAGAACCAGCCTTATATTATTATGTATGGGTATTTCTTTAATAAACACCAATTGTGTTTCAATTATTATCTGTCCTTGTACCACTTTTAGTCTTTTAGCCATAATCTTTATAAAGAGTTTATATTCCACATTTAATAAAGTTAATCGTCTCAGGTTATCAATTTATCATATATTATATTTTCCAAATTTGTGTAACAAAGTAACAATGCTTTGTTTCATGGTTAGCATTAAGTTATCATTTTCAATACATTCCTTTAGAGCATGAAAAACATCTTCTTTATATCGTTCCAGAAACATTCATAAAACTCTGAGGTTAGGTCACCTGGGTCCGGATTCTTACCAGCTGAGATTTGCTTTATGGTTGTATCCAATTCCTTCACACTAATCTCAGGGTAACAGCTTTCTTTGATTGCCAAATCAATTTGTGGAACATGGTGCCTAATACTTTCAAGAAAAGGCATTTAATCCCAAACAGCATATGAAGTGGAATATAATTTAGAATAAAATTAGTAAATTTCTTCAGAACTAATTCTTGTGTTGAGCAGTCTTTATTGTTCATCAATACATCCATCTCGTTCTTTGCTTGCCTCCGTCTTTCAAGACCAAAAAAATATTATGTATTTTTTCCCCCTGCAGATCCTTTTAACCCAGGATCTAACCCTGAGCCTTTTGGATAAATAAAGTATCCAACTTATCTTGTAACTGCAGTATCTTCATTCTGCTTTATTCATTTAATTCCTAAACCAATTTTAATTTGTTCTCCCTTTGCTGTTGACATCTAGTTTTGCTACATTTAATGGACAGATTCCTGACCCTATAGTTGAAATATTCCCCTTTTCTATTTCAAAATCATGTTCTATTTCCAATATTAATGCCTTTACTTTTTTCAACTTATTCCCCAGAATTTGTTGTATCAACATTGAATTTCCAATAATTTTCCTATATTTTAATTCTTTTTTTTAGTTGATTGTAAACTTAATAACAAAATGGTCGGTCAGGTTGGCTGCTGATATAGAGAAATTTGAGACAGAATTTATCATTTCTTTGGTAACCAGCCACTAAACTCGAGTAATCTCTAGGTTTCATCCAAGTGAATTGTCTTTCTCATGGATTATTTTCTCTCCAGATGTCTATAAATTAATTGAAATTCATAAATTCCTTAAATATCATGTTAAACTGGTTATCATTTAAAATTGATCGACATCAGTCTAGCCACTGAACTGGTACCATGTCTCCATCTTTTAAAGTAAATCCTATCCCATACATTTGTTTGTATTCAGTAATAACCTCTGTAAGTGTACTTAATAATAATCTATAGAAACAAATAGCAGCTCCACCTGGTCGGTTAATGCCTTGGGAAAAGAGGATGTCGTGTCCCCATTGGTTTTTCCAAAATGTAATGTCCTCTTTACATGAATGAGTCTCTTGAAGAATTACACCATGTGCCAAAAAACTTTGCCTCGCATTTAATATTCTCTTTGAGGCCTCTTGCATTTAAAGATAAGAAGGAAATGTCTGACCACAGAAAAGAAAAGTAAAATACTCAATTGATTTAACAGTTATCAAACAGGAAAAAAGCCAACATTTTTGAGTATTTGATTTAAACTTAAGAGTTCCTCTGGAAAAAGAACATTGAAACATCCCCCTTCTACATTTTCTTTCATAATCTTTTTTTCGGAACGGTCATATTTCAGTGTTTTTCATCAGGCTAGATCCGCTTACCATCAAATGGACCAGGAAAGTAAGCTCTCTTCCCGGCCCTTTCGGGCATCCTGTATCTGAGGCGTGCTTCTCTTGCTTGTTTATCTGCTGGGGTTAGATCCTCAACAAATCCTACTCCCGTTTCCTTACAAATTTCCGACTCCTTGGTCATTCTCCAGATTTCATCTCTGTGTTGACGTTTGACGAACTGGAGTAGAATCTGGCACAATCTATTCTCCTTTCTCCCCACTGGATGTACAGTGACTACCATCTCAAGCATCTTCTGTGCCCATTGTGGTGCATCTTCTTGAGTAAATGAACCACATCCTCTCTACTTTTTTCTTTCACCGTTTCATTCATACTCTCATTCATACTTCATTACTCTCAGGTTCCACCTTTGGCTATATCTCTCATGTTTGCCACATATTTCTTTCAAGATGGTATTTTCTTTTCAAGCGATGCCACTTTTCTTTCTCCATCACTGTACTCTTGCATTCTTTGATTTCTGTAGCATGAAATTCCAAAAAAATGTAGTCAAGTTTCAAATCATTGTGCAATTTTCTTTAATTTGATTGTTAATGTCTTCCAGCGTTTTATTTGTTTGTTGAATCTGGTAACAAGGGTGTTAATGGCCGCAAGTATGGACTCCTCATTTGGTTTTAACTTCTTCCAAATATTGGAGCCTTTGGTTGGCATATTCAGAAAAACCTCAAGCTCGTCGACTATTTGTTTGTCCAGCGTTAGTTGCTTCCATTGCATAGTCATGATGATGGATGTGGTCAGATGCCATAACATTTCTTTTGTCGCTAGCTTGAAACTAGCTTTAGCATAAGGGTTTGTTGCAATTTTTTCTTTTTCTTTCTGTGGCATTCTGAAGCGGAACCAACAACCTCTGTTGGGGGAATTTGACTAACTTTAACACTTTGATGAACTTTTAGAATGCGATCAAGAATGTGCGTCCGCTCAGTCGGCTACTTCCTGGAACCTCCTTAGATTCTAAACTTGCTTTGTTCCAAGGGTGATTCAATTTGAAGTGTTTGATTAACATTGTGCTGAACGCTTTCAGGGTTGTTCCGGCACAGCTTCTTTTATCCTTACGTTTCAAAACTATAAGTGACAGCATATATACATATATACAGCTGGGTCATGGATGGCTCTGAGCTCCCGCTAGCTTTTGCTGCACTGCTATTGCAAGCTTAACTTGTTATGTTCATTGGGTTGTTTAAATTTGAAGTCTGTGATAAGTTCGTTGTGCTGAAGAGACGCCTTATTTTGTCTTTTCTGGTGTTACCAATTGCGTGCTTTGTGTTTTCTTGTTTACTTGTGAGAGGTTTCGACATCAAACTTGGCCCCCTGGCACCAAGCCTGCCGAACCGCGTTCCTCTAATTGTAGGATTATGTTTTCACTGAGCCTGAGAACTATTGTCTGATTGTTCAGGCTTAAGTAACAACACGGGGGTCTTGCAATATCTCAGGTACTTTTCAGATTGGAATTTGTTCTTAAAAACTTGATTTGTCAAAAATGTAACTTGGACATCTGTTCAAACTAATCCATTACACGATTAATCGAGTCACCTCTCAAAAGAGATACTTTTTGTGTAATTTCAAGTGCCCAGAATAGAAAGGCAGCTATCCTAACAGAGCAAATATTTAAATAAAGCTTGGCATGGTTTTTCTTTGGTCTATTTGAGGCAAATATTTGCAGTCTTAGTACCAGTGGGTGCTGCGGGTGCTGCGGCAAACACTATGGGTAAGATGCCTACGAAGAATTCAGGTCGGAGAGCAGCTAAGGTTCAAGGTATCTCTATTATCCCCAGGGGGGGTTCACAGCCAGCAGTAATAAAACATCAAACATAAACAAGTAAATACGACACCCAAGTCCAACACAGATCACGACTACATCGTGTAATTTACAAGGCTGATAGCAGCAGGAATAAATGATTAATCAGGCTTTTTCAATTACCTGACCTTATGCAGGTCCTGGAGGTTATCTAACAACGTACCAGCAATTTTGCTGCATATCTACACGATACCCTGCAGTCGATTTAACAGAAAGTGACCAACGCCAGCAGATAAAAGAAAATGCAGGAATAGATTCAATAAAACAGGAATAAAACATTTGAACACAGCATCAATATGGGGCTTAAAACACAGTTTGTGGTCGATTGCAATACCCAGATATTTGTACTGCTGCTACTCATTCCACATTCTGATTTTCTAAAACCAATGCACATCTGTTTCGTTTTTGCCACATTTAATATTTAAAAATTATAATTCACTCACTACACTATGTCCAGAATCGTCACTGCTGAGGAGGGACACAATAAAAGAATCATCTGCAAATTAAGTCCACCAGCCAGCCAGCAAATCACGCCAGCTTCAATGTTGTGAAAGTTCTTCAACTTGTCTGCTTAAACGTGGGAATGGATGCAGTTAAAAACAGAGAAGTTAGTAAAAAGGAGAAGGACAAGGGACTTGGCCCTCTCAAGATATTTAAAAACCATTTTAAAAAGTGTCCCTGGCAAAGGGCCACAGCTGGAATTGAACATGTGAACGCGACGCTATGAGGACTGGCCTCTCTACATGAGGTGCCTGCTCTATCGAGTGAGCGGAAATGTAGCACAAATATCTAGTATCTAACTAACTAAATTGAAGAGGTCAGAAGGGGAGGCAGGAATTTATTAGCTTGTCTCCTCAGCTTAACAATGTCTAGAGGGAGAAGCTCCACAAGGTGTTTTATTTGATATTTGCAGCCACCAATTCTGTGTGCTTTCTGCTGTGTGCTCCTTAGCTCTTGAAGATGACCTGGACAGAAACCTTTTCGGACAGCATATTGCGAAGCGCATCATCCTGAAAGCTGTGAATGGATTCATGAGTAACAACAAACCGAAGAAGCCTCTGGTGCTCTCTCTGCACGGATGGACCGGCACAGGGAAGAACTTTGTTAGTCGGCTAATGATTGAAAACATTTACAAAGAGGGAATGGACAGCAGCTTTGTTCACATTTTCACATCTGAACTCCACTTCCCACATTCGAGTCAAGTTGAAACCTACAAGGTAAGAAGGGAAATCCATTCACTCTCAGTTTAAACTCTTGGACTTGAACTCTTTTTTTTTTTTATGAATTTGCTGTTTTCTCTCAAGTCTCAGTTACAGCAGTGGATCAAAGGAAACGTCAGCAACTGTCCGCAGTCCATGTTCATCTTTGACGAGATGGACAAGATGCATCCAGGCTTAATTGACAGCATAAAGCCGTACCTGGACTATTACGACAAGGTGGATGGAGTCTCTTACCGTAGAGCCATCTTCATCTTCCTCAGGTGAAAAGAGACGTCTGATCAATCAAAAGATTCTCCCGTGAGCCACAGAAAGACAAAATATGGAGGGAGCAGATGTCTGTATTGTCTTTTTAAGGGCTCACAATAATGCCAAGTATTGAAAGGAGAACTGGTTCTGAATGATTTTAGTTATGGTTGTGAGAAAATGATGATACACTTGTGTTTCATAACAAGTTTTGATACTGCAACAATTCTCCAAAACGCAATTTCTTACTACCTCTTCCTCTGTGTCAGGATAGACATTTAATTGCAGATCCAAATAAAGGGATGGTTCTTTTTTCTCCTTACTGACAGAAAGAGGCGGTACTTAAACTACTAGATGCTTCCATCTTGTGCATGCGTAGTTAATTATACCAACAGTCTCCTTTGACCCCTGGATGAACCGGGAGAGTCTATATCTTCCAATGTCACCAGAACCACTCATGTGGTCATAATATCTAGATTACGTACAACACGCTAAGTTGTCTATCAAGGGCTGTTCTCGCCATGTGTGTGCATGCGGGTGTGTGCAGTCTATAAGGCTATTAACTGGTTTCTGCATGGCCCTCTCCAAGTGAAGGGTGACCATGAACAATGTCCTGCATGTCTTGAATTGAACAACTGAGGAAATGTGTGTGAGGTAACCCGTGAATGAACCGTAGTTTCATGCTTCATGCCCTGAAGCTCTTTAGATTGGCCGATGTGGGGGAGCAGTCCGGATCTGCGTCCTTCTGGATACAATACAGCCAGCTGTGTGTATGGCCTTTGCATGTTTAGGCTTAGATGAAGCCCCGTTTGTAAATGTGCCTGCAAATGTATTTATCAGGTTGTCCCCTCAGTGTTCTGCCTTTACTGTGCCTCCCTCTGAGCCTTACACTGTGGAGCTCCGCAGTTACTGGTCTGACTCAGGGGCTTTCTCCCATCACACCAGTGACTGCAGAACTCTGGCGGCTATGCGCAATGCAGGAGGCGTACGGCTTGGGGCAGTTAGCCCCTGTCAAGCCTTCCATTGCCGCGGGTGTTGTATCCTAAAATAAAGATCTATGGACTGATGTGCGCTGCTACCGTCCTCAGTGCCGGATTACAGACCCCCCTGACTAAGGCCTCTACAGTGTTTCACATCAACCACCACAGGGCACCAGATACAGGCAGTGCCTGCAGGTGACAGAATGACTCCAGGTGTATAGAACAGAGCAGCAGAGCGGCTTTCCTTATAGAACCCACCCTAAGCGGAGGATCTCTTTGCCTCAGAGGCAATTATCCATTTCCCACCTGCTGCTACCCGGTCCACATCATGAGACTTTGCACAGTTCTACAGGGTTAATGTTACTGCTCCTCATCCTGTGGCAACGGCTGTCAGGTTGACGGCATCAAGCCATTCATTTGGTTAGGATTCCTTTTGAGCTTTCTGGTTTAAGTCATCCTGGCGTCATCCAGGATTCATTGGTCAGTAGTTACATATGTAAGTTTCGATTCAGGATATATATTTATATATATATATTTTTTTCAGTTTCTTCATCATTACAAAATAAGTCATTCTCAGCATTTAAAAAAACGCAATTTGATGATACTTAATTGATCCCAAAGAAAATTTAAGAAAGTCTCTGGGCGCCGGGTCTGTAGCCTTGCAGTGGTTGCAAGGATCTACTTGTGTCTGCTGCATCAGTTTGCAGGGGACCGTAACTCCTTCAACAGGTCAAAGAGTTTATGGCTGACTGCCAATAGTTCAGTTGCAGTAAGTAGTATATCGTGTCCTTCACAGTGTTCCTTCATACCCCCCCCCTCTGCTTTTTCCACATTTAATCCTGGCAGTTCCATGTTAACCATGTCTCTCAGTGAGGGAGATCGGGCAACTCGGGGTGATAAGATGAGGATTGCTAGCTTCTCCTTTTCCCTTGAGGGGCCAGCAGGTCATGGATCTTGAAAATGAAATTTAGGGGGTCGGCATTAATGAGTAAATTTTTTAATGTAAATAAAAAAATTAAAAAACGAGGTCCACCAGAACTATATTTTCAACGGGGGTACTCTACCTTGCTTTGGATGGAAAAAGTTATAGTAATGTAGTATAGTATAGTAATATCGCTCGATCATGAAAATGTAATTGTCGGGAAAAAAATTGGGATCAAATCATCATTAATTGTGCAGCCCTACACCAAATAAATAAACAATAGTATCCAAGGATTATGTCTAACAAACTCTATTAGAGTTTCCTTTTACAATATATAAGCAGGTTTTGTATTCAATTTTTGGTAAATGTATACGGTGGCAATTCCCATACGTTGTTTACTGGTCTTCCTTCTAGCAATGCTGGTGGGGAACGCATCATCCAGACGACATTAGATTTCTGGACGGCAGGCCGAAATCGAGAAGAGATCACACTAAAAGACCTGGAAGCGGATCTGTCTCTATCAGTTTTCAACAATAAACGGAGTGAGTATTGGAAAAAATCAATGTTTCTCTTAAGATTTATGGTCTCAGCAGTAACAGAATGGGGACCCTAATATAGCGCTAGGAGCTCCTCATCGTTTTAACGCCTAATGAATTATATCGTTGGGGGCTTTATCATGCTTGAACAATCATGTCAGACGTACGATAAATTTGAGTATAGCATTGGTTGTGGCAAAATGGCTCAAGAATAACAACTAGAACAGCCCCCAAGCCCTGTTTCACCTAGAAGTAATTTGGTTGTCATGTTTACCATATCAGGATCGACCAAAAAGTCTCTTGGAGCAATGACAAAACCCCTAAAAGGAAGATGGCAATTTTGAAATGAACTGAATTGAATTCCAGGCGCAGTATATTAACAATCTCCTCCAAGAGTTTTTACTTGACTGACCAGATTTGGTGATCAAAATCATAGCACTATTAAGAGTTATCAAAACCTTGAGGTTTTGATAAACTGTCTGGATGGTACAGTGCGGGAAACAATTTAGTCTCTCGTGAAAACAACATTGTCATAAATTCATGCTCTGATCTTCTACAGCTTTGACAAGTTGAGAAAGGGTCCCATCCTGAAGATGTCTGAAAGAAAATAAGTCGTCTCTTTTCATAGCACCACCTAGTGGCAAGATGAAATGCTATATATTATACTTTTATAAATGTCTACTACTAACCCGTTAGCACCAAAGGGTTCAGATTTGGTGAAAAAGGCCATGACAAGTTTTAGACGCATGGTTGTGAAGAATGTGAGTTCTCATCCAATGGCGTGGCTGCGGCTTTGTAGCAAATTTCGGCGAAACCAGGCGTTTTTATTTAGTGGCAAAACTTTACTCTAGACAAAATTACAGACGGTTAGTTCAAAGGTCATGTGTCGAGCAGTTGCATATGGGATTGAGGAAAGGTCTTGGCATAAAGGCTCTATAGCAACCACTACAATATTTCAAAAAAGCAGCCGCCTACATGTCTTTCATCTAGAAATATGAAATTTTGTACGCGTGCATGTTATTATCACCTACACAAAAGCTTGTGTAGTGTGCAATTATACATTTCCTCTGTTTTTTTTAAGTTTTTGAGTGTTGTACTTAAATTATAGGACGTATTGGGTAAAATGATCTGTAAGCATTGAGGAAGAAAATGGCATATTTATACCATAATCCAAGGGGCGAAGTTGGAATTTCTGTGTAGAAAAAAACTATGTGCGTAAATAAACCAAACCCGTGCAACAACATTTCTTGCATGATTTTAGTCACCTGCTCTCTCTAGATCACTTCTTGCACACCCGTGCAAGAAGGAGGGTAACAAATAAGCTTGCTGCCTTATTGGAGACTAAGAAGCCAATCAGATCATTCTGTCCAAGTCTGATTGACTGTTTTTATGGCACAATTATAACGATGTGCCAACTTGCAAGCTAGTGCGAGGTTATCAAGATTGGATTTTGTTTGTGTACTCAAATTATCTGTTCGTCTTCTCACACAGGTGGCTTGTGGCACACAAGCCTGATTGACAAGAACCTGGTGGACTACTTTGTTCCGTTCCTGCCACTAGAGTACAGACACGTCGTGCAGTGTGTCCTGGGGGAGATGAAAGCCAGGAGACTTCAGCCGGATGAAGAAGTAGCCAATCAAGTGGCCAGAGATTTAGTCTATTTCCCCAAATCTGAAAGACTGTTTGCTGTTAAGGGCTGCAAGACGATAGACAGCAAGTTGGACTACTACACATAATGTCAGCATTTTTTTAAAAGAAAAACTTCCTTATCGAAATGACGAAAGAGAGGATGATCGCAGAGGTTTTTTCTGAAAAAGTACACTTGAAACAGTATGCTGTGAAACTGCTTTAGGAGCTTTGGCTTTTATATCACACCACATGGGAGTCTAAGAGAGGGTCTTAGCCCTAACAGGGTCTTCCTCTGTTAGTGCTGTTTTATATGTACTTTATATATATTTATGGATTACAGGAAACACACGCCTTAACTATTTTTAAGTTTCCTGATAATTCTTAGATCTATTGAGTTATTTCACACACTCACACACACGCGCACACAAACACACACACACACACACACACACACACAGCCACTGTGCATCGGAGTTGAGAAACTTTCAAACTCTGCCTTTTAGCAAAGTCTCACCTTGCAGAAACTTTCTGCATCATGTTGAATGCGTTGGTAATAGATTCTTATATTATTATTGTAAATAAATCAGATGTGTGTTTAGTTGAAAATCTCCAAATATGATTTTGTCTTAGTCATGATTTCTAACAAACCTCTGTCTTCATTTGGAAACTTTATAAACTTGAACAAATACCCTTCTGACTGTATACAGTGTCCAAATGCTACCGGTTTCCTTTTTTTGAAAACAAAACATTTTTTTACTATTAGCAAACTAGCATTACGCTCAGAATACAAATCTGTACTTGTATTGTGTGAGAGAGGGGTTGAATGTCAATTATTAAAATTCAGCTGAATAGCTGCTTTCCAAATGGAGGACTTTGTATCATAGCTTGTCTTTTAAAGAGGAGAAAGTGTTAAATCAGACATGGTTCTTCCCTGGCTTCATAGAAAGAAGTGCTTTGCCCGTTTGGAAATCATGACGATAACATTTTCTCTAAATTTCCTCAGTTCCCTGCAGGTGAGGGAGCCTTTACTGAACCGTGAAACAACTTTGTTTTTGCATGGATGGGAAGCAAACACTAAATGAGCATCTTTGTTGCAAAACACCAAAATGGCAAATGACAAATAAAATGAGATTTTTGTTTCTTCTTCTAATGAATCCTTCACATTGGCCCGAAGAGCACGGACTTTGTGGTTTTTGATCTATTAGTTGCAGACCTGAGAAGTCCAACTGTGAAGATCTTCCATATGCAAGAAACAGGAATTCACGTAGAAGTTGTATCTTTAATCTGCAGTGTGTGAGATTCTCTGGCATCTAGTAGAAAAGTTCCAGATAGCCTATAACGTAGTTTGACCCTCACGAGAATCTACCGTGGCCTTCAAGTGTCAAAATGATGTGCTCTGTTAAACTATTGGTCAAAGCTGATGTTCTGAAAATAAACAATCCTGTTCTAAATGGTCTTCAATGATGAACCCAGGGGGACTGGCCTTCTCTGGTCCTGGTCTTGTGGGGCAGGGAAGTGCCTGTCTCGGTGTGCTGTAGATGCTCCAGGGGGTATAGTATGAATGTAATGTTGATATGGGTGTGTAAGTATCGGTGTTTGCATGTACATGTATTCATATGTATATGTATTTATAATAATGCAAAATGTGTTAAAACCCGTAGAGCATTAAATATTCACATCCTTTACTTGAGAAAGTACTAATAGAATACTGTGAAAATACACTATAAGTAAATGCCCTATATTAAAAACCTTAAGTATTATGTAAAATGTACTCAAAGTACCCAGTACCCATTGGTCCCTCTCATGGATTACTATCACTGCTGCAACGTTCGATACTAAGTAATCTAATTACTTTATCTGCGGTTACATAGTTCAATCTACAAATAAACCAAGATATAGTCGCAGCCTGTGTTCTAGCAAAGATGTCCTGTAAGAACCTCACATTTGTAAAATGTCAACTTTTCATAGGATCATTCCGTTTTCAGCTTTGTGACATTTTCCACACATAAGTTTTTTATTCATTTATTCAACAGGTATGAGGATTTTCTCAACCCATCTTCTACTTTATTACAAACATTCAAAATCAATACTGTTGTAAATATGTGGGTTTGATCAGTGATGGACAATAACTACAAACATGTACTCAAGTACTTGACTTACGTACAAATTTGAGGTACTTTATTATTTCAATCTGATTCTATTTTATACTAAAATCCACTAAATCTCTGTCGCAAACATTGTACTTCCATACTCTAATACATTTTTCTGACATCTTTAGTTACTAGTTACCATTAAGATTACCATTTAATGTCCTTCCTGGCCAGTGAAAACCAAATATCTGTAACTCCAACAAAAACTAAACCTTTAACTGCAGATAAAGGTTGAGGTCATCTAACTACTTTAACATTTTATATTATGAAATAGCAGCAGACCATTCCAGCCTACAATCAATACTTTCACTTTGATACTTTTCTAATGTATATTTTGCAGATAATACTTTCACACCTTTACCTACCCTAAGTGAGGTTCTGAGTGCAGGTCTGTTACTTTTGGTGGAGTATTTTCACAGCGTGGTATTAGTACTTTTACTCAATGAAAGGGTGGGAATATTTCATCCACCGCTGGTCTTCACTGGATAGGAAAGGTGTGAAAAATTCTAATCTGTAAAGTAACTAGTTACTACAGCAGAGAGATTACAGTAGTTCCCTCTGAGATGTGGTGGGCTAGAACTATAAATTAGTATTAGTAAATTAGAATAGAAATTAAATAAATAAGCAAAATTTGACCTTAATTACATTTCTTGAGTAAATGTATTTGGTTACTTCTCTCATGGACATTAAACCTGAAGTTTTGTAATAATCAAATATCTTGCAACACAGCAGGGCGCAAAGTGCAGCAGTGGGTCTGCGGCTTGAATAAAGAGGAGAATTAAACATTGATGATGTTTCAAGCTTAGCCCTGTCCTGATGTTGAGGATCGAGTTGGGTTTGCAGCAAAGCATGAAGCTGAAATGAATTTCACCCGGAAGAACCCAGACCCATTTCTGCTTCAAAGAAAATGATGATGGATGTAAAGAAACCCAAAACAATTGAAACACAATCATATAGAGTTCTGTGATATTACAAGTATGTTATCTTGGGAATTCTTTTTCCCCTTAATAAGTAACAAACTTCTTTTAAATGTTTTTTTTTAGATTTTCCATGTCTTATTTGCAGTCCCATAACCTAAATCAAAATTGTAACATTGCTGAAAAACATATCTAACAAATATAGCTTCCTGCACATGTGCTCATAAGTAATGAGCACATTTATTGTTTAAGTAGAGCTGATTCATAACAGCTTTACCGCTACATGGGGTTTAGTAAGCCTGCTGTTTTTAGTGCACATTTTATAGCAAGGCTCAACCCTCAGGAGATTTTCTGTGGCCTTTTTAATCATTATTCCCTTTCAGCTGACATCTGGAGCCAACACAAGGTGGGAACAAGGACCCCCCAGCTAAGGGGGGAGTAATACTGGTGTAATACTTCTCTACAGGTCTTACAACCAGACATGTATTATCATGTGTCGTGCTTTATTACTTCACAGTATTATTACCATGCCCAATGTTGTAGTCATTATCACATTTTTATTCTTAGGCACTGGTTTGCATTTACTTTTCATACCCTTAAATTTTCACTTGTATTTAATACTAGGTTGTCTTTCTCACTTATATTCCCAAAAAAGTCCAGGATATTATGGAATCGTCATTGCCGCCACATCCGCATATTCCTTTTGTTAAAGGTATGACGCAAAAACATCAAGATGGATCAATTTCACATTTGTACCCACATAGTTATAGACTGGATTATGTTTTGGAAAGTTTGGCTCTATATTTCTGCCAGTGGGGGGAACTTTTATCTCCAAATGTTTTCTGGCCATAATAACAACTGTTATTTTAAAGTAGTTGTCCAATTTAGTCCAAGTATTGAGCATATAGGTCAACATCAGATTTTACACTAATAGTTCATATTTTATTCAATAAAGCGAGCTCTTTTATGAAAAACACTGTATTTCGGACATAACTTCCTTGCCGTTGGCCAAAATAGAAACTGGCTGGTGAAAATGGCTCCAACATAAAACAGTCAGCCCTTATTTTGACAAGACACATATCTGAAGCATTAGTATATTACCATCTATCTTACCGTCTTCAGGGTAGATGTTTACTATTCCCTTATAATGTTTAGTATTCTATAAGAAAGCAAATAAAAAGACAAGTTCCAAAAATTCTCTTGTGGATGTGAATTTTATTTATATCACATTTACAACAATTTTATTTTCCTGTGAGCATCAGCCCGTTACAAAAAAAGGTTGTGTTGTCAAGAGAAGCATCAGGGATCTCTGATTTGACAGCCGGTGCTTGCCATAAATTTGTGTTCTTTGTTGTTGTGAACACTTCTCATGTAAAGCCAGAGTTATCAGGTTTATCAAACAAGTCTGTACAAAAGGTCAAGAGTCTCTTATACCAGCAGAACGGCATTAATGCAGCCATCGTTCTCTGGGTTATTTGTCACCTGGGCATATTTACCTGAGAAGTAGCAGAAATATTTTAGTTAGAACCATATCAAAAAGATTTTAATACACTTTTTCTCCACATTAAATTCAAGACATTTTTGTGACCCTTTAAAGAACATTGCAAATACCCATTTAATGCCTGTACTAGCAAAAGAGTACACTGAATATGAAGTAATGTCAGAATACTACTTAGTTAGTCGATTAATGTCACACAGTTCATTCTGAAGAGCAAGAGCAAAGTAGCATTTAATATACAATTTATTTAGGACGTCATACATAATAGCTCAACAGTTTAGCACTTTTTTCAGCAAAAAATTCTAATTGTTAATTTTAAGACTTTTTTAAAGACCTGACAGAAACCAAACTTTTATCTGGATGCTATTTTCAATTATTGCATTTAAAGAAGTATCTAAATGCATCCATAATGGATTTCCTGTATACAATTAAGTTTGACTTAATTTTTTATAAAGTAGGATATAAAACATGTCTGTAGAGCATGCAATCAAAAAAGATTTGTGAGTACTCACCCCAGATGACCTTTCCTCCTTGTGTGACCAAACCCAACTCGCTGACGTTGACCTCTACGACTGTTCCTTTTGTGATGACTCCCAGAGAGGTGTACAGGGGTGAGGAGGGGTTCTTCTTCACCCCTAGGATTGGGAGGCAGAATGTGGCCTTCAGCTCTGGATGTGTGACATGAGCCTTCTTGAATCGCAAACCCTGAAGATGAGCAGAGAGGGAATTCATATCAGGTTTGATTTAGGACAGAAATGCACAATTGAGTTAAAACATTCATTCTGAATGAGTGCTTCGCCCTCTTCTTTAAAAGGAGTCGTGTAACTCTGATAAGACAAGATAAGAGATTTAACAATATACAGTTTAAGTTAATTAACACATAATTAAAAATCAATTTAATAAGATGAACATTTTTACATAAAATATGACAGAAATTCAAAGTTTCATTCAGAAATGCAATAAAATCTTGACGTTCCGCACAGCTTTGGAACGACGTTAGGAACATCGCAACAACACCATGATCTTACCATTGGTCTGATGAAGCGCTCATACTTTGGAGGTTTGCGGGTGAAGCCATCACCAACAAAACAAACTTTGGTGACCATTCTCTTCCAGGCCTTCTTTTGTCTCTTTCCGGTTTTGATGACTTTAAGCACTTCTGTCTCTCCCTGGGCACGCACCTTTGGAAGGGGCACCTCCCATTTACCCTACGGAAAACATTATGCATATGTGTTTAGAAAACTCTCCCATTATTTCCACATGTCCATATATTACTGTAAAAATAAAAAATGAAAAAATGTTTTCCCAAAGGCAGGACATTTAAATGTGGTAGGTTACTTGCTGTCCAGTGTAAAATAAGCTGCCAACAATAAGATACTTACAGCTTTCTCTTTCCTCTTCTGTTTGATCATGTTGGAGAGGACCTTAGCACGGGACTGCCCCTCTCTGTCCAACAGGTAGGCTGGCACTGCTCCCTCAGGGGTCTTATCATCATTCTTCTGCTTGGTCTTTCTCTGTTCATGCATTTTGATGCTGAGAAGATACAAGCCAGGATTGATAAAATTATTGATATGTGGTAAGTCACCATTTAAGAAGACAGGTTTTTGTCTGTATGTACTCACGTCTTCTTCATCTGGATCTTCTCAGAATGTCTCTGTTTGTGGTATAATATGGCCTTCAGACCAATCAGCTTCCTGGCTTTGTGAGACCGTTCATGGACCTCACGGCTTTCCTTCTTCCTTTTCCTTTCATGGTGGTCAAGGCGGTAGCCGTGCCGTTTCCGATGTAACTCAATGTGCTCGTTCTGGGGCTACAAAACAAAAAGTTTGAATGAGCTTAAGAGTTTCTCATGATCAAAATAGATAAATCTACATGTTTAGTGGATTTTAAGTGTGTAACACCAGAGCACATACTTCCCTGTCCATGCATCTTTACTGTACAACTTGTCTTAAACCTCTGTCCTCTATTTTTCTCCTAAAATGCCAATTGGCAGACTACATCCATCTACTGAAAAAAACCTGAGGTAAAGAGCAGCGTTCTTGTATCTTTGTCCTATGCTGACCTTAGCATTTGTTGTGTTTTCCAGTTTGGTTCATGCTATTTTAGTGAATTTGACTTTTAGGACTGAATCTGACGAAATATTTAAATTACCTTCCAATGTTTGTATTGGCCGGGGCTCCAATCTGATTTATTTGGTCCTGCTAGTGAACTTTATGTCATTAAACTTGGTTTGACCTGCAGCACATGGATGGGTTCATCTGTTGTCGGTAGAATAGCTTTGTTGTAATTGCAAACTGTACCACTAAACTCGTGTTCAATGCCTAAAAAAAGGTTTAACACACGATACCCACAGAAAATATAAAAATAACTATTACTACTAGCATTACTATTCAAAATATTTTCTCATGTGCATCATGATTAAACTGTCAAACATTTTATAAATGCTGATTTTTATGCTTTATTGTAACAAAGAAATCTAAAAGTAACACCTCAAAAGTTAGTTATAATTAAATAAACGGTAAGTTGGCTCAGTTGGTAGATTGGTTGTCTACTTATTTGAACGTCAGCGGTTCAATTCCCGGACACTGCCGTCTACACGTCGAAATATGTCCTTGAAGTAGCTCCCAATGGCTGTTCCATTGGTGTGTGAATGATGGCGTGAATGCCAACTGCTCAAGGACACATTTCGACATGTAGACTGCGATCCAAGGCAGCCACATACTCTATCATCACTGTATGAATGTTTGTTTGAATGGTTGAATAACTCACAATGTCAGTGCTTTGAGTGTTTGAACAGAGTAGAAAAGCACTATATAATTACAATCCATTTACAATTTAAGTTGTTAAGAGATTCTTAGCATACTTCTCTGACCAAATATGACTAAACTCTCAGTAATGTCAGGCAGAAAATAACTTTTATTTGGTTGTATTTATGCATTACATCCAGGGTACACTGGGGAAAAAGGAAGTCTGACTTCCAGGTCAAATTCGAAGTGTGTGAACTAATCTACTTCTAAAAAGGTACAGCTTTACCTGAAATATAAAAGCAATACTTACTCCCTCATAAGTCATAAGTCACATCAGTAGAACAATTTATAATGTTTTAATGTGGAACGCTATTACTTGAACAACTTATTACTAAGTCTTATCAAAGCCTTCGTGCCAATGAAGTATAAAAGAAAATAAGAAAATCATAATTGAACAAATCAGATTCCAGGTTCTAAAATATTAAAATTTCATATCCATACATATTTATATATGTGTGTTGGAGAAAACAATGAAATTGAAGGACTAATTCAAGGCTCTGGGCTTTGACAAATAAAATAAATAACATTCAATCAGAAGCATAATTCTATCCATTCAACTTTGCAATATATGGAAAGTAAATTCAGGTTTTAGAGAGATCTTTCACTTACAAATCCATAATAATATAAATTCATAGATAAACAGGTATGATCATTAACGTTACACTTTAAAGGCTTTCAGCCTAAACAGCTAGAAGCTGAGCACACCATAAGGATGATAAACAAGCAAGCTTAGTTAACTAACATCCAATTTTATGCTCAAACACTTGTCATTTGGTCTGCATTTTCTCCGTAATTAAATGTAACATGTTCTTAACACACCAGACCATGGCAGTACGTCAGCTAGCCACATGTGGACAGTAGCTAATGCTAACACGACGTGCTAACCCGTTAACCTGTCTAGAGAAAAGTTAAATATACCGTCAAAAAGGCTTAAATTCTCACCATCTTGAGTCCAAGGTGTCAGTTGTTACAATGAAATTGTTTCAGATGTTAGTGTCCGTGAAGACGCCAAATATTCGGCGTTTTGTACTTGAGGCTGGGGTCTCTTAGATGTTATTCTCCCCGGAGCCGATAGCTAGAGGAAGTACGTCATTGTGACGTAACTTGTTGTCCGCTGGTAAAAGAGACACGGCTCGCCCCAAACTAAATAGACCGTGACAGAGAACAGTTTTAAATAAAAAATATTTTACATTTCATGAATTGTGAAAACGTTGTTTGAGGACTTTAATTATATGTATGTTCATGAAATATTCATTAAGATTAACAAGAAAAATGTTGTTTTCGCATCCAGACCAATAAATCCAACTTGCTTGTTCCCTTAGGGATGTATTTTGGAGTTGCACCATATGAATCCGTGACATTTGGCAGCATATAAGAGGTTATGATATTTCGTGGGGCATTTTACATGTTTCATATGAGACAGCTATATAATATATATGCTGGTTATAGATACAAGTCTTGCTGTTTTCCTGCCATGTTTTAGACTGTCAGCGCGAGCGGAGACTCTCTTTTTTGACTGAGATGTTGCTCCAGAGCCCTAACCCACATGGTAAATGATGGAAAATAGAAGATAAAAGATGCATGCTGGAGCCGTTCGGACATTAAACAAGATGATTTGGGTAAGATAAGTTTCCCCCAATTTTCTGTTGCATTTCAATTTTTTTTTTTTATATGACTTTGCCTTCCCAACAGTGCTATTGTCATTTATAGGGAAGGTATTTATTGAGTGCTGGGCTCCAGTGCTGCAGATGTACGCTGAGCTGTCCTTTAAAAAGACACCACAGTTTTCTTCCAGGTGTGTTGATTTAACGTCTACATTCATTATAATAAATTTTGTTGACACGTGTAAATTTGATTGTTTTGAGTTTTATATCATTATAAATAATATTATTTGTTGACAACACACTTACTACTGATCTGTCATTAGTCCCCATCACCAGACATAGGTAGCCCTGTTGTCCTTCATGAAATAGATTTCAAATATTTTCTTTTTTAAGTAAAAAAAAAAAATTATGACTAGATTTTTTGTAAATTGCTCTTTTATGGGCAAGAATGAAATCAGGAAGTCAAGAAAATAGTTTGGGGGATATTTGAACATTCGATGTTTACTAGATATTATTGTAGACATTATATTGACTAAATAATTAATTCTCCAATCAGAGAGATAACTTATAACATTGCCAGTCATAGAAACCTCTTCAAAAGCATCACTGGTTCTTTCAGCTTTTCTTGTTTTTCTTTTGTCATAGATGATGTCAAATCATTGCGGACTGTTGTCAATCCTGATATAGCCAAGTAAGTAGTTACATTGTGCACTCTCTGCTCCTGCAATTCATCTGTGTTCTGGCCTCTGTTAACTCATGCACTGATACCTGCAGAATCAGAAACATCGGCATAATGGCTCACATTGACGCAGGAAAGACAACAACCACGGAAAGGATGCTTTATTACTCTGGCTATACAAGAGCACTGGGAGGTGTGTAAAACATGTTAAGGACATAGCTTACTCTTTTTTTCCCACACCTCAATCTCGTGCACATTTCTACCTCATGAATGTATTTCTTCTATTTGTTTTCTTCCAGATGTGGATGACGGGGACACAGTCACAGATTATATGGCTCAGGAGAGGGAGCGCGGCATCACCATACAGTCGGCATCTGTCACATTTGATTGGAAAAGTTACAGAATAAATCTAATAGACACCCCTGGTAGAAGTTACCTCCTTTTTGGATAATAATATTACAATGGTAAAAGGGAACAGCCAATCAAATATGACCATGTGTTTTTACAGGACATGTTGATTTCACTCTCGAGGTGGAGCGGGCCCTCCGTGTTCTTGATGGGGCTGTTGCTGTGTTTGATGCATCTGCTGGAGTTGAGGTTAGCCCACTGCTCGGAAAAACATTTTATTTTCATTAAAAATGTTGTTAGGTAAAAGTGTACAGACTTAACACAGTCGCCTCTGGTGCCTTGAAAATTTTGCCAGGCTCAGACTCTGACTGTGTGGAGACAAGCAGAGAAGCACCATGTTCCCTGTGTATGTTTCCTTAATAAGATGGATAAGCCTGCAGCAAAGTGAGTGACCAAGCAGTCCAACCATTTACACATTTTCTCCCATCTCCTTTTTCAATTTAACTGGATACAATTTTTTTTTTCTCAGCCTCAATTTTTCTATTGAGAGCATAAGACTGAAGTTGAAAGCCAATCCAATCCTCTTGCAGGTAGGTGTCCTGAAACACAGAAGATAATAAAAAGAACGGCATGACTCTGTAATTTACTGACATAAATACTGTAGCAAATTTGCAACACAATGTGCAAAAACCAAGTATAATGTATTTTAATGCCTTATAAGATTTCTATAGCAAAGCTGGCCCTTAGTACAGCTCATACCTTTGCCAAGACCCAACAGTTAAAACCATATTTGAACCATAACTCAGATTCCAACATGATGTGTAAACACACAGTAACAACCGGCTTCTCACATTGTAAATCAATAATCGTGGCTCCAGCCCTTTTTTCAAATCTACTCCAAAGTCCAGTGTTTTCTTCACTGTGCATTTTTTTCCCTGGCCCACACTTCAAAAAACTAATCCTATGGCCATCCCATAATTCTTATCTAAACGTAGTGGTATCTTTCCTGTTACACGCCGGCCCACTAAATATCAAGACAAATCCGCCAAGTAGTGTTTCTTCGTCCTGCTAAAAGACAACAATAATCAACAGACAGAAATCATGAGAAATCATGACTCCGGTCACACTGTTACTGTCTCATGGAGATTCCTCCTCTTTGATAGATTCCCGTCGGCACTGGCAAAAACTTCTCGGGAGTTGTTGACCTGTTAAACTGTCAAAAACTGATTTGGAAGCCAGGATCCTTGGGAGGTGATGGACGAACTTTTGAAAGCAAACCTATTGACCAATCAGATGAACAGCAGCTGGTGAATGAGGTCATTGAGGCCAGAGAGGCTTTAATTGAGCAGGTAAACAACATAAGATTTAAAGTAATAATAAAACATTTGAAGTTCTGAAAAAGACGTGAGACTTTTCCTTGATTACAGGTTGCTGATCTGGATGATGAGTTTGCTGAACTGATTTTGACTGATTATAGTGACAATCTCAATGCCGTCCCCGTCGTCAAAGTAAGTGTTTTTTATGGCATGGTGGCTCAATAGAATTCAATAAAGTAGCGTGTGACGTGTGAATGCTGAGTGAATCATATGAATCTGTCTCCAGCTACAGGAGGCTGTGCGGCGCATTACACTGGCCCGCAAAGGTGTCCCCGTGCTCTGTGGGAGCTCTTTGAGAAACAAAGGTGTTCAGCCCCTTTTAGATGCCATCACCGCCTACCTGCCCGCCCCTAATGAGCGGCATCATGACCTGGTGTGAGTGAATGCATTTAAGCTATAACTGAGGGACCAGAACATTTTGCCACAGTAGGACTGGGCCACTCTGTCTTAAATGAAAATTGAAGGTTTTTTGTTTGCTTAGAATTCGGGTCATGATTCTTTCCTGCTTGCTTCAACAAACAAACAATAAATGAAATTACAACAAATATGAAACTGCTATAGATCAACCCCATCAAGCATTATACAGTTTCCGTCATATTGCACTTTGTTATGGACAACAGGATTTAAAAATCACCATGTGCTGTCGGTTTGAACCCATGCATGGGATAGGTGAGCGCAAAAGGTTAACTCCCAGCGTCTTTATTTATTGCGCATCTTCCCCCGACTAACGCAACTAACTATTGCAGAAACTGTGGGAGGGAGGGATGAGTAGCCTTCATGAAACAACATAGAAATAAAATGGAAGAAGGAGAATAGATTTTTAAGTCAAGTGACCGGAAGAAGGAGTTTACAAGTAATAAGAAACTACCACTCCGGTTTCTGCCTCTGCTACGCGAGTTGAACACAAACTGTGATTAAGTTTAGTTAACTGAGTGCACGCACTGACGCATATCTCTTTTTTATGTGACACTAGGGGGGCACTTGGTGGTGATGTTTAATTTAAATCTATACGTCTGCTTTGCTGCTATGGCAAAACATTGCATGCAATTTGAGTGTTTCTGACCTTCATGGTGTACTCTCAATCAAAAAATCCTCCACACCTCAGAATGTGAGCCCTTATTCAGCAGAATCTCAGTGCAGCTGGTTGTATTCTTCTCGTTTTTGAATTTGTAACAAAAATGTCAAATATGCTGTTCCAAAATATGTAATTTTTGTTTGTTATTTAAAAGCTCTTTCTCCCTTAAATGTATAAATTTTTTCTTTCAAAAGACAAAAAGAGTGAAAACGTTGCATAACTAACCTTTAAATTAACCACAGAGTAGCAGAGAAATAAAGCATTCAATTAATAAATAAATAATGTGTCTTTAGCAATAGCCTTCAGGCGTTTAGTTCTGTATGTGTGTAAGCAGGAGAAAGGCAGAAAAGTCCCTTCAGTGGATCATCTTAACAAGATCAGATCTAAGAGGTGTGACTTATTTTACCCAGTTTTCCCGTTGCCGTATGAAGATGTCCATCTTCAAAATTAAATGAAAATGGAATGTTTTTCAAAGTCTCCACTATACAATCCATCTAGACATTCATGGTAGCTCCTTTGTGCAACAGCTTATTTTTGGTCAGGGTCCTTTCAACCAGCTGATAAAACTACGCTCAGTAGATGTTTGACATCACCCTTTTATATATCCAGAGATGTAAGCTAAATATAGCGATTTAAAATCTAATGGTACATGTACCTCCATATGTTATTCTGCTTGATTTCACATTCCCAGAAACTACGTTAGGATATTGTACGTTAAGGATATTTTTGGAAATCAAAGTACTTCTAATTTCTAGACAAAAAAAAAGACAACTTTTATTATTTTTAAATGGAACTTTTCCTCAAAAATGCAATAAATAAGAATCCCAATTAATAGGGAATAGCCTGAAAACCTGTGTTCAACGGAAGGGGATCTGGACAAACTGAAGTTTATAGAGGAGCTTGAGTGGAAAACCAGAGAGGGGAGATTTGTAGTAGTCAATGCCGGACGTGACCAGGGCGTTGACCAGGATGGCGGTGATATTAGGTTTGATAAACGGACGGAGATGGTTGATTGTTACGTAGGTGTAAATATACGGACCGAGTGATATTATTGATGTGTGCTTCAAATGATCATTTGCTGTCGAGGATGACACTTAGACTCTTGACTAGCAAAACAGATAGGAAGTGTCTGACATTATATTTATTTGCTGGAATCAACAAAATGCCCTTTTAAAAGATATATATTTAGACCTGAAATAAAAAGATGCGACTGGTTCTGCAAACATCAGATCCACTTGCAGGGAGGTTCAGAAGTGGGGGATTTTCATGCAAGCTGGGATCCAGGAACAGCCATATGTTACATGTAGAAAGGAGCTAATTAATTAGGTGCTTTAAGATTAATCGGGAAACTCTTGAAATCGATTCTAAAGCTGATCGATAAACAGCGGAGAGATGCTGAAACGGGGCTGATAGATCATTCAGAAAAAGCTATGTGGTCCCTGGAGATTCCAGGGGAGGATGGGAGTTAAACGCGTTAACTTTGTTTGTCTGGGATTTCAAAAAAGAGGGAAATTAAAGCAGACTTGGAATCAGAATAAAATGCTTATTTGTGATTAAACCAAATATAAGTTCAAGTCCTCAAAAGAAGGCTGGTCTTCAGCAGAAGCAGAAGACAAGGTTAAATCAAAATATAAGGCCAAGAAAGAAGAAACAAAGATGGCAACTTTTACTCTAGTGAAAGAATGTTTGCCTCTAAGCATGATGGTTTTATTACACACAGCACAATCACTTCCTTCTGACTAACAATCCTGGCTTTTAAAGTCCATGCCCCACTTACAGACTGGCCTCATCTGCACCACCAGTCACCAGGCTAAAGCTGTAATTAGATCAAATCCAACTTTATTTTCTGCTTCAATGTAATTTCATTGCAGAGGGGAGGTTGTTTCTTTTTCCAAGAGTTTGGATTAACAAGAGTTTTGGATTAACAGGCGGTGGTACAAGGACGATTTGTGTGCTCTGGCCTTCAAGGTTCTCAACGACAAGCAGCGCGGCCCTCTGGTGTTTCTCAGGATTTACTCCGGCACACTGAAACAGCAGACCGCCGTCCACAACATCAACAGGAACAACACGTATGTCATTCCCGACACACATCTGACCTACCAGTCAAAATCGTCAGCATGACTTTTTAAAAGTTGTATTTTTCCTATTGATCTGGCAGTGAGAAGATGAGCAGGCTGCTGGTGCCGTTTGCTGATCAGCATGTGGAAATCCCCTCCATGGGAGCGGGAAACATCGCCTTGACTGTTGGACTGAAGCAGGTAGCGCATCACAAGTCACATCATTTATTTGCTATTTTTGACAAATTTCCCTCAAAAGTTTTCAATTTTGTCTAAAGACAGTCACAGGAGACACCATAGTTTCATCAAAGGCTTCAGCAGCAGCCGCAGCTCGCCGAGCCAAAAATGACAGCAAGGCAGGGAAGAAGCATGGGGAACATGCCAGTGTGGTCCTCTCAGGGGTTGAGGTTCCTGATCCGGTCTTCTTCTGCACCATAGAACCACCTACTATGGCCAAGCAGACGGGTTAGTTCGAGTGATCAGAGCTCTGCTACACACTTTCACTCACAGTGTTTTAATCTGTTACATATGACATGTTTCTTTTCCTGAAAGATCTTGAGAATGCACTCAACTCCCTCCAGAGAGAGGACCCCAGTCTTAAAGTCAGGGTGGATCCTGATTCTGGACAGGTAGTGCCATAACGGGATAAGATAGAGCGCGCGTCTGCCAAAATACGGCAAGTAAATGTTTGTAACTTTTCATCTTCCAGACGATTCTTTGTGGGATGGGAGAGCTACATATCGAGATCATCCATGATCGAATAAGAAGAGAGTATGGCATCGAAACTCACCTTGGACCTCTACAGGTGGCTTACAGGGAGACTATTCTCCATGAGGCCTCCACTACAGGTACCACTAGAAACCTACACCAACGCCCCACAATACATACGTACAAAAAAAGACACGGGTTCGTGGAACCCTGGAGGAAAAAGAAGTATCCTGGTAGAATAATCATTTAAATTGCCATTAATGGCCATAAGTCATAAACAGTTCAAATGAAAGACAAATGTTATTTATTCTTTTTTTTCTACTCCTCACCACATAAACTATGGATACACATGACATGAGTTCTACACATGACATTCTAACCCCTGTCCACCGCTGAAAGCTCTTACAATGGACACATCAGCACCAGAGCTTGACCACAGAGCAATGGAAGATATTGGTCCGATATGATGCATCAAGGTTTCTTTTGCATCCTTTGGATGGCCAGGTGGGTCTGATGCGCTTACCTGGGGAAGAGTTGTCACCAACATGCATTATGGGAAGAAGGAAAGCAAGGGGAGGCAGGGGGATTTTTCTATTTTTCTAGGATATGTTCTGTAGGGAAGTTGTGGGTCCTGCCATTCATGTGGATGTTACTTTCACATGCCTCACCTTTCAGGATTCGGCTGAAGGCAACGATCACCTCTTCACAGAGTTGCTACTCCCAAATGGCGGTGGCCTCTTCCAGCTGGATAATGTTCCCTGACACTCTACAAAAATGGTTCAGGAATGGTTTGAGGTGTTGATTTGGCATCAAATCTCCCCAAATCTCAGTCCAATCCAGCATCTGTGTGATTTGGTGGCCAGACATGTCTGATCCATTGAGGCTCCATCTCCAACCTTACATGATATAAATGATCTGCTGCTAGCATCTTGAATCTCGATATCACAGCAGATCTTATTAAGTCCATGCCTTGATTTTGTATTTGTATGTTGGGTTCCTGCTTCATTCTGATCATGTAACTGTTGTCGACCATTTCTTACAGTGAAATAACAAGTCTGCAGTAATTGATCAATAAAATTAAAAAGTAAAGTTTTGGATTTATTATCTTTTCTACAGATTTGGAATTTGATATTGATGGTGTGGCGGAGTACAGTTCACATCATCACTCTGTATTTGCCCGCTCTGTGGCGCCCTGCAACTTAGTATCTGGTGTCAACAAAAAAAATCCCTCACTGGGACTGTTAGTGCTCCATAGCATTGCATCTTGGGTAGAGGAGAGATAATCTTTTTGCTGATTTTACAATATAGATACGCTGGACCGGACTGTTGGGGACAGACGACATGTGGTGACTGTGGCACTGGCTGTCAGACCTGTGGACATCCTCTCTGTGGGCGCTCAGTGTGATTTAGCTTTCACAGAGGAGCTGGAGGGGAAGCTCTCACCAGAAATCAAAGAGGCGGTGGAAAACGGAGTACACAGCTCATGCCTTCAAGGTAAAGCAAAACTAGTCCTGCCATCTTTATACCATTGTCTAAGAAGTCAAGAGGACCTGTGAATGTTAACATAGCCTGCTTTCACCTTCAGGGCCGTTGATCGGTTATCCTTTACTGGGGGTGTCCACGCTGATCAAAAGTGTCAACATGGAACCAGGAACATCTAATCCCATGGTGTCTGCCTGTGTGTCTCGCTGCATGCTGAAGGTGAACTATCGCTTCTCTTTACAAGATCGACTGTAGAGAGGGCTTGGGGTCTCATTTATGACACAATTGGTACTTTTCATTTCACATAATATCAAATTCTAGTTGTGTATATATGTATACATGTATATATATACGTATATATATATATATACGTGTATATATATACGTATATATATATATATATATATATATATACGTATATATGTATATACGTGTATATATATATATATATATATATATATGTATATATATATATGTATATGTATATATATATGTATATGTATATATATATGTATATGTATATGTATATATATATGTATATGTATATATATATATATATGTATATATACATACATATACATATACATACGTATATATATATATATACATATATATACGTATATATATATGTATGTATATGTATATATATATGTATGTATATGTATATATATATGTATGTATATGTATATATATATATATATATATATACGTATATATATATATATACGTATACGTATATATATATATATATATATATACGTATATATATATATATATACATACGTATACGTATATATATATATATATATATATACGTATATATATATATATACGTATATATATGTATATATATATATACGTATGTATATGTATATATATGTATATGTATATATATATACGTATATATATATATATGTATATATATACGTATATATATATATATACACATATATATGTGTATATTTATATATATACATGTGTGTGTATATATATATGTATATATACATGTGTGTGTGTATATATATATACATATATAAATATAAACATATTTTATTTTTTTGATGCAGGGCCTGAGGCTAGCAGGAGGCCAGGTCCTGGAGCCGCTGATGTCACTGGAGGTTACGGTGGGGGAGGAGTACCTTGGTTCTGTGCTGGGGGACTTGGCTCAAAGACGAGGAACAGTCAGAGAAATTCAGAGTCGTCACAGCAACAAAGTGCTGCTTGCTAACGTGCCACTGGCTGAGATGATGGTAAGATGGCATCAGGTTTTTATTTTTTTCCATTCTGTCTGAGTTTGGTTTAATAGGTTACTCTGAAAATTAATAAGATACCCATATCCTTCTCAAGGGCTATTCAACCATCCTACGAACACTGACATCTGGCAATGCCACATTCTCACTGGAGTTGGACAACTACGAGACCATGAACCCCCGCGACCAGAGCACACTGCTTAGAAGAATTTCTGGTCTGCTGTCATCGCTCATTATATGTGGGAGAGGACTAGGGCCACGGTAGAACGTTTTTCATAATTCTGACTTTATTCTCAAACTTATAAGCTCATCTCGTTGCGAATGTAGGTATTTTTTTTTATGAAAAATTCAGAATTCTGATTTTATTCCTGGAATTTAATGAAAAAATCATGAAAATAAAGTCAGGTTTGTTTGTTTTTATTTAGTCTTTAAATTAGGTTATCCCTGCAGTTTATTATTATAATTCTACAAAACAGAATCCAGGAAAATATCAGAATTCTGTTCGTGCAAATAACCTAATAAGAAAAAGGTTCTAGAAATAATTTATTCATACAATTCTTAAATATAATAGGAAATAGTCAGAATTCCCAAAATAATTTTGCCAATGGCCCTCATCCTCATCTGCTGTTCATCACTGACACCAGTGGTATTCTGTAGCAGAGGAGTGTCTAACACCCCAAAAAACTTTTACTGGACTTTAAGATGGGACTCCTGGACTAATTATCCAGTGTCACCACTTCAGGAAGACAACACAAATGGATTACTAGGTTAATAAATTATATGCAGAACAATCTGGAGCAGCATATTTATTCCATTGTTTTTGTAATAAACACCAGGAAAGTATCTAAAAGGTGAAGTTTTTAATTCACAGTCAATACAAAGATTTATAAAACAGTGCATTCGTAGATTGGCTTATTTTGAGAATGATGGATGAGGAAGTCTCGACAATGTAATCCTCACATTTGATTACCAAGTGCAGAAGTATTGGATTGATATTGGCTTTGTTCTCTCTGAGCACTGTCTGGTGTCCATTTGCTTCCCTTTGTCACCAGTCTAGCCCCTCACTTGTTTTCAGATGCCTTTGTACTCGATGGGACAGTAGCTTGAAAACAGCGGCTCTGCTGGAATACCGCGCCTTAGAGAAGAAAAGATTACTTTAGATTATGCTTCTTAGCAGGATTGTGTCGGATAATAATGTGACTAATGTAAACACAAATGGCAGACACTTACTCCACCATACGGCAGCGGTGAGCAGACAGTCTATCAAAGGCGTGTTTGAGGTCCGTCACATTCTTGTCGCTCCAAAGCCTCTCCGCCACGGCGCTGGCACGAGGCCTGATAGGGAACAAGGAAGAGAAATCAGTCATGTGATGTTTCAAGATTCAAAATGAACAGATGATTACAGATTTGATGGAATCACATGAGCCACACATTACCAGAGTCTGGGCATCAGGTTAGTGGTATCCACGTACTCGCCCCACATGCAGGCTTCTCCACCAATCACAAGCTTCTTTTGCTCTTCAGTTCCTGTTTTATGGGGCAATATTTGATCAGATCACGCTGCCTGAGAAATGTCCAGGGATTCTTAACTCCACTGGCCCAGAGTGATAAATGATAACTACAATTATATGGTTTGATATGGAGATGTATTGCCTCTGCTCATTTAACAGGCTTACACATTTGCACAGGAGTGACAAATAACGTAGCAGATTCTGTTAGGAGCTAATAAAATTTGGGTCAGGCAGACAAAAGAACAATAAAACAGAATCCTGATGGAGATAGAGGTCCCACACCAACATTCACAACTTAATATTCTATGCAAAACAATCATAGACTAACCCTCAAAATCCTGTGGGTCGGCCTGGTAATGTTCCCGCCAGTCCTGGCCATAGGCGATACGGTTCAGGTACCAGGGACTGGACAGCAGGGTCTGGTACCCTGCTGCTGTAATGTTTGACAACTCTTTCTGGTAGCTTGGCAGGTTTCCCTTCCAAACATGGATAATTGTGTCTGGTTTCATCTACACAGCAGACATACAAACAAGCGTAAGTTTTGGCAAAATGGCCATGGGCTTATTTAAAGAGTGCCAAATCACAACACAACTTTAAAGCCACTTTCCAAAAACAGCAGGTCTGGACTGTACCCTTTATTCTACAGAATAACCAGCAGTTCTCACATGAACAAACAGCAGTGACATTGGTGTAGGGAAAAAGCCTTTTATCAGACTGAAATGAATGATGAATGAATGTTTTTTCCTACAGCTACAAGAGGGCCGTGGAGAGTCACACATTTTAAAACAAAAAAATGGCAACGTAGAAAAGGTTGCACCTAGTATATAAAAAGCAATCTGCAGTGACCATTACACACATTGCAACATGTTAATAGAGACCCACTCCCAACACACACCTTTTCTCTTCTTCGTGTCGTTAAAAAAGTCACTTTGTCTTCATTGTCTGACATGAATTTTGGCTACACTGCGCCCATGGGTTTTTAGCGGGAGAGCACCATTGCATGTGTATCCATAAGAGCTCTGCAAACGTGCATACATTCGTACAAAATGGACATACAGACTGAAAGCTCCCGCTGTATCCGTCCCAGAGTATTATGGATTTTCGTCCCAATACCAATTACAGCACATTATTTTGCATTTTATGCAAAAAAGTATTGTTTGTTCCTTGCACTACCAACCATATGTTCACTCGCACCCTTCTTTGTCACAACTGTGCAGTTTCCACATGTAAGACTGTTAAACAAAAAGGCCAAAATAACCAAATCAGTTGATTGGAGATAAGAGGCCATTTTTATAAAAACTGACCGTTGAAGTTGAGTGGCTCAACTTTGTAGTACCTCTGCCAGTCCTGTGAGTAGCTAATGTAATCTAGGTACCACGGGGCAGAGAGGATGGTGGTAAACCCAGCAGCCGTCACCTTGCTCATCTCCTCGTTAGACTGACCACCGATCCAAACATGCACCACAGTATCGGGCTTCAGCTGGAATAGTTGCAAATGGAGCTGCTGCAGTTAGGTTATATACTACATCATATACACATATTGACATATTGGGAAATCTGCTTATTCACATTCTGGCATACTGACATTTAAAAAAAAATAGACAAGTTGTGCTTTATGGAGGTTTACACGCAGACAATTTCTCAACCGGAATAGGGACGTCCTTAAGTCTCTGCTAAGTCCAGGATGATGAGACTTTGCTAGCTGACCAACTTCCCTCCTTAAACTACACGTCATTTACATAAAATGAAGAAAAGGACTCAGTCACAGACCTTTGGTACCGATTTTAGAGTGTTATTTCTTCCTGGTTTCAAGTACACTAGAATTTGTCGAACTGCATCAATCCTTGAAACCCAGTCTAAACACCATCAACCACATGATCACAGTCTGACTCTCATTCTCACATCTGTGTGGTTTTGTTGAACAAAATTCAGAATGTCTTGCCTCAAAACCAGAGGTTTGAGATCAGCAAATGACCTGACTGGAGAAAAAGGGAGTGTTGAAGTTGAGTGGCTAAGCCTTGTGATGCGTCGGTCAGTCCTGACCCACCACTGATCTACACATGCACAACGGTATCTAGCTTTAGCTGGAATAGTTGAAAATCAAGCTGCTGCAGTTAGATACTGGACACATGGTTGATATATTGTGATATATGCTTATTCACCAGCTAACTGAGTACCTCTAAAGCGCAATAATAATGAGACTGATGATATTGGGAAAGGGTTCAAATGGTATAAGATTTTCCCGGTATAATGACCCTTTCAAAAAATATCAATGTATAACAAAGTGTTACCATTGCTGCTACTACTACAATTATTAGTACTATTGTTTTACCTATTATAACTACTATCATTTTTACTATTCCAAATACAATTTCTACTGCATTTATCACCATTACTACATACAATTTTGTATAATTTCCCCCTACTATTGCCCTGAGGTCACATCATCATAGCAGCATGTATTTCTTGACTTAATTTCAGGCATTTGTTATAATACTTGATTGAATGATAACCATGAATAAACGATCATGCAACTAGAATATTTTATGTAACTAAAGCAATTTGTCCCACCAGGCCTATGAATGTTTTAGTTTAAATGTTCACTGGATTCTTGGGTTGGGGTCAATCATAAAGTTTTATTTATTTTGAAAAAAAGCCATTCCAAATTTTTCATGGCACGATAACTTTTGAGTTTCTCTGCTACATCCAAAAAAATGTCTGTGCTAGCTAGCACAGTCTTTGTAACTTCCTTTCTTGAAGCCACAATATGCCAAATGGATAAATTCAGAAATAAGCAGTCAATCCCAGACTTTTAGAGTGCTCTGCAGTGGATTTAAGTACCATATTGCCAGGCGAGCAGTTTCCTAGTTTACAGTCTTTAAACAGAGGCGAGCTAGTCACCTACTGACGATTACATCATGTTTAGCGTTAAGGCATTGGAGAGGTATTGATTTTTTCATCTTACTTTGGATGAGTAATCGAATTAGCTTATTTCGCAAAATGCCACACCATTCCTTTAAAAACAAAATGAAAAATTGAATAAGTCCCATAAGTGGCGAGGAAACCTACCCAAAGCCCATAGGAATACTGAAATATCCCTCCTTCTTAACCTAAATATGGCATTCATTTCATTAGTATGACATTAAACAACACATTTTGTCAGTCACCTTAACACCATTGTCAAAGACCTCCTGCCAGATGATGTAGCCCCTCTTTGTAGCAGTGACGATATCCAAGAGTCTAATGAATCATAAACAAGTGAGGTTAAATTAACAATTCTCCAATTTTCTATCTTTGTGCGAGCAAAATCCTTCAGACTAAAAAAAGGTACACACCTCTGGATGTAGAATGACTCCAGTTTACTGTAGTCTTTTCCAAAGCCTTGCTTTTCCATGAACATCTGGATGTCTGGATTGGACTTCCTTTAGGGCAGAACAGCAGACAAGATTGAAATCTTATAATCTGTGATGCCAAGGAGAATTTTTCCAACACTGTGATGCGACTCACCAGCAGGTGAAGTCCACCTCATCACCTCCCAGGTGAACGTAGGCGTCAGGGAACACGGAGCTGATCTCCTTGAAGAACTGACCCATGAATTCATACGTAGTGTTCAGGATGGGGTTCACTGGTCCGAAGGTACCAGACAGTTTGGGGCCAGAGTAACAGGGTGTTAGCAGACCTGGCTGGCCTGGAAGGATATAAATATAAATGCGGATTAATGTTTATCATATTAAATTTCCTTCAGATATCCTTTCATTTACTTTTTCCATCGGATAGACTGCTGGTTAAAACTTTATTTTGAGATTCTGGCCAATTTTAAAGTTTTATTGTGATATGATAAATTAAGTTTTTAAATCCTATTCACATCTTTATTTTTCTAAATTTAATTTCTCAAAATGAGTTTCGTCTGAGGTATACATTTTGTCCTCATTTCTAATCGGAAGGTTTAACAGAATACATTTTCATGTAGCAACCATACAGCTCCTAAAAACATGGAAAAATTGTTTTTTATGGCTTTATATACGAAGCAATGTTTTGTTCTAAGGAAAAGACCTTATATAAATATAGTTATAAATGCTACACAAAGAAACCTTCAGTGTAAATCGGAATATCTATATACAGATTTATTTCTGTATATTATACACAAATTAAAATAGCAGTATTTATGTACAATATAAGCACATATACACAGAAATACAGTGTGCAACATTATTTGACATTGGTGGTTGATATGTACTAGTTAAAATTCAATGTGTATTTTTTATTGTATTCTATGTATAGTATGTATTTACAGTCTGCTTTAATGTGCATGTATCATCCATTAATGTCAAATAAAAATGTTCCTGTCAAACGATGTCCTCCTATATGGTCTATGTACAAATGCACGTTCCTATCCTTACTGATAACATTTTCTCCTGATGAGCAGGTGGTGCCGCATATCGCAGCCAATGTTTGCACATAAGTCAATGTAGATCCGTGTTGTAAAGCGCTTTGAGCAGCCGACCGAATGAGAAAAGCGATAAATTAAGTACTGTCCATTAAACATTGTTAGAAACCATATAACCATGATATTGTTTAAAATTTAAACAAATTTTCATTGTAACATAAAATGTTGACTAAATTAAAGAAACTGCACTTAATCAAATGTACATTTCCATCCTAACAATGTGTGCAAATCAAAGCACATTTAAACAGCTTTAGAATGATATACACATTTAAGAAAAACTAAATTCCAGAAATAATAATCTTTATTCAAGTATCAACAGGTTGAGTTCCATAATGATGGCCCTGAGTTAAATTTTAACCTGAACATCTTGCTATTAAATGATAAAATAAAATAAAAAACCTGTGGACCCTGATTTTTCCCCAACCTATACTTCAAGAGTGAAGGGAAAGGTTTATAAGACGGTAGTGAGAGCAGCTCTGCTGGATGGTTTACAAACACTGGCCAAACGACCAGAGGCTGAGCTGGAGGTGGCAGAGTTGAAGATGTTAAGATTTTCTTTGGGATTGACGAGGATGGACAGGATTAGAAACGAGGGAACATCTGAAGGACAGCCCAAGTTAGATGTCTTGGATACAAACTAATTGACCTTGCGTCAGTTAGCGATGGTTTGGACACGTGAAAGGGAGGGATAGTGATCTATTGGTAGAAAGATGTTAGAGATGATGCCATAAGGGGAAGACCAAAGACGTGGTTTCTGGATTTGGTGAGAGAGAACATGCAGTGGGTTGGTGGGACAGAGGACGATGGATATGGATGAGCTGCTGTAGCGACCCTTAAAAAGGGAACCGCCAAAAAGGAAGAAAAAAAGAAGACTTCAAAAACTCACCTTTGCCCCAGGACTGTGTGTGTCCTGGAGTGTCAAACTCTGGGATAACACGAATCCCTCTCAGACGGGCAAACTCAATCACCCTCTTCACATCAGTGGGAGTGTACACGTGTGTGTATGGATGATAAGCTCCCTGTAAAAAACATCACACTGGCAATGAACCAGCTCTTCTGGTGAGCTGTGGGACCTCAGTGTCCGAATGTGAAAACTTTGCTAAGACTTAACACCAACAACTGGCCTCACCCACCTTCTGGCTCAGATCTGGGAACTTCTGGCTCAGGAAAGGGAATGATGGATCATCCACAATGTGCCAGTGGAAAACATTGAATTTGTTCATTGCCATTGTTTCCTGTGTGAATAATCATAGATAAAATATAATAAGGGCAAAGAAAATTGAGATAATGGACGAATGAATAAACAGAGACATACCAGGTTAGCCATGATTGTAGTGACGGGGAGGAAATGGCGAGAGGTGTCCAGTAAGATCCCTCTATGTGCAAATCTGGGAAAGTCAGTGATTGTTGTTGCGTTGATGCTTTTCTGAAAAAATAAATTTAAAGTCAGTCTGAGCCATTCCACATAATGTCCTTGGTAAGAATAAAACAATCATGTAGACTTACAGCTCCATAATCATCTTCATACACCAACTGGCTGAAAGTTTCCAGACCTAAAAATGATACACAATGAAACACTTTTGAAATATTACAAAATCATTTTACAGTACTTGGTATTAACTGTAAAGCTCATACCACAGAACCACACAAGGTGTTAAACTACATTTCATTTTTAGAATATGATCAACATGACAATTTTATTATATTATTAATTTTGAAAATATAATCATATATGCACCAAAATAGTCCGTTTTGATTCTTGTTTAAAATACCATAAAAATATCCTCATTTATTGGTGCCTGGAAAACCACCAAAGGGAGGAACACTGGAGGCATTCTGATCAGGAATTCTAAGGAACATTCTAAGGAATTTTGTTTTGTGAACCGGAGATCCATTGATTAAAATATATCTGGGAAACATCTGTTAGTTATAGGCCAAATGCAGAATTTTAAAGAGTTCAATAACTGGCAAAGGCATCCTACCATGAAGCGCTCCCCAAACCGTTGGGGCTTTCAAGACAGCATACGGCTGATCCACAAACAGCATATCTGTGGACAAAAGACAGTTATATAATACATGAGTAAAGTCAGGAGGTATTACGCCGTGTTTGAAGAGGATTTGTTAAAAAGGTACAGCTTTGTAAGTACCAAGTAGAAAATAATTTAGACGACGACACGTCCTCTAACTACAATTCCAAATAAAATCAAGTTGGTTGGAAAAACTATCAATCTAACATCTGATATGAAATAATAACTATACAGAAAAGTACAATTCTACCAATTAAAAATCTATTATTGAATTAGTTTATTGCTAAGGTGCCAACAGGACATACATAAAACTAAAAACTCCACCATTAATGGGTTAGTGCATTAATGGCATGAAGAGCTTAATTCACCAAGACATTTACTAAATCAGACAGCATAAAGCAGTATTTCATAACGTCTCTGAAGACTAGGGCTTAAACAGTGAAGTCATCAGTCGACACGTTAATGCCTCATATATTTAGGTGACATCTCTGGCCATGACTTTAAAGCAAAGGGGCTGAAGTTGCTCAAAAGTACCTCAATAACTGAGCATCTACAACCCTTTCTTTTTCTGTTTATCTTAGTCATTTGAAGTTTCAGTAGTTAGCTGCAGACTGAAATGTGGTAAAAGATCATTCAATTACTCAAATGATAAATAAATATATTTATCATTTGAAATATGCTGCAAAATGCTTTACATATCTTTAAAACGATATCTGACAAGTCCTAATAAGTAGACACTAAAATTAATTTTTAGACAAGAATTATTTTGGCTTGTCGTGTTATTATTGTGGCTGAGTATGCACGCCCACACGTACACAGGAACACACCTGCCCAAATTAAATGCTGACCAATGCTGGCCCTTGCTGGAATATGGTTAATTAGACAAAAATATGTTATAATGATTTAGACTCTCTTGTAACGATGCGATAATAGATAGAAATAGCCAATACTAAAGTTCTAGGACAGGCATAAGTACTTGAGTAAAGGTCTGGTTCAACCACCCAGCAGACGCATCAGAGTATAAACTGAATACCTCGGCCAACCAGAGATGGAGGTCATGTTATCACCCATGTTTGGGCGAATGAAGAGGCGTAAACGGATGAATATTCTGGATCACATAGCTCTTTTCGTAATTGTGAGATAGGTGCCCCAGTTAGGCAATACCATAAAAGACCAATCAAGATAAAATTATCTAAGAATGGACAACTCAGGTTACACAATTCAGCACATAATCCAGATGTGGAAGGAACTGGAAGTTGAAAATACAAAATTAGTAGAATATAGAACTAGTATTTAAAAACAAATTAAAATTTTCATTATCATAATTAGTTGATATTACATAATATGGAATGAGGCAGATGAAGTGATAAAACTCTGAAAAATAAGTCTTAAAGATTTTGTTTTGATGAGGCGTGACAACTATTTTGTTAATTGACTAAAATAGCATTGGTATGTGCTCTGTCAACACTTATAAGTTGGTAGATTTTACTATTCCAAGTAAAAAAATGTACATTATCTTACCAAGTCAGATACAGATCACTTCACTTTGTTAAACAACGCAAGATGTGTTCTTTCGTTAACATATGTCCTATATAAAGAATAATAATAATTGGCTGAATGTAAAAAAAAAAACCCAGGCATGGAACAATCACGATGTTCCATCACTGTGGACAATTGGATCCAGATTTGGGATTAGAGAACCTAGACTGTTTTGAAGGCATCTCGTAGTAGTGGAAATATTAGAAGTGGTAGTAGTCAAGCAACTACAATGAAAGTACAAAAACACTTGGGATTGGGACGGATTAGACCATGTTCAAAAGAGCTATAGCAACTTCCTGCCTAGCAGTGTAGGTAGTCATTTATTTTGTTGTATTTTCAGCTGCTTTCACATGTTCTTTGTGCCCATGAAAGGAAAATAAAATTCTGTTTAATATCATTCTACCAGCTTTGCCAGCATAATATACTGGGCAAATGCGGTAAAACTAGTAGATACTACCACGCTAGTTTTCTCTCCCATGCTAGTGAATATATTTACTTTTTTTCTAAATATAGGCTCCTGAGTGTCTTCAAACTTCCTGCTCAAATGGCGTGAATTATGGTGACCACAGCATCTCACTGTATACTAAAGTCAACCACATTGTCCTCATGTACGAGTTCAACTCTGCATTAGCCAACTCATATCAGCGGTTCTGGAACAGAGAAGTCTAAGTTAAACGTGCTTTTGGGTTACACCCATGGTGCATTTGATTATGGGGTTGGTAGGTGCTCTCTGAATGCTTTTTTTTTAAGATGGTAGAATTCATACATATTTGCAATTAAGCTAAGTGACCAAAACTTTCTTGTAGTAGGATACAATGAAGATTCAGACTAAATTCATTTTTCAACTGTGTTGTTTTGTAAACATTCTTCCTGTATGAATAATAATAATGATAATAGGCTAATCAAAATTCATATTAAAAACAACCCAGGAATGGAAAATTCATGATGTTTCATCACTGTGCACAATGGGATAAGGATCTGGGATTAGTTAACCTGGACTGTTATGAAGGCATCCAGTAGTAGTAGAACTAATAAAAATATTAGCCTCAAGTAACCGCAATGGAAGTACAAAAACATTTGAAATTTGGGACAGATTATGACATGTACAACAGAGCTATTGCAATTTCCTCTGTCAGTTATTTTATATCTACTTATTTGCATGCCACTTGATAGCATTGATGTCTTTGTGACAAGAAACTATTGAACTTGTGTAGAGAATTGCCACAGATACACCTCATTCCCATTGATATATTTTTCAGTTTAGTCCTGATCAAGCTGTAAAGATTGGATAGATGCATAAAAAATCTATCCAATCTATCTGGGATCTATCCAATGTGTAATTGATGATGGCATTGTTATGTTCTGTCCGAATGCTTCCTTTTTTGGTAGATTTTGTACATATTTGCAATTAATCTGTGTATTCAACATAGTCATTCTATGTATGGCTATGGAGGGAAGTAATATGTATTGTGTCACAGTATGGACAGAGGCATATAGATATCAATGCTTTTTATATGTAGCTGACCTATGACAGATTCAAAGACAGCCTAGTGGATATCATGGGATTGTGAAAGATAGGAAGTCACTGATGACAAATGGAATCGAATATTTAATAAGAATCTCATTTTCTATTATAATGCCAAAAGAATCAGGATTTATTACTTGATTTTTAAATTATTTTAGAATCTTAATTGCTGGGTTATAATGATGTTGGTGTGTGTGTGTTCTCTGGTTGTGGTGCCAATGAGGAAGGACTCACATGACTCGACGGAAGTCACACTGGGGTAACCCTCACATTCCGAGTCAGGTGATGTGATCCACACCTGCAGCTGTGTCAGCGCTGATGAGCCCGCTCCCACTGCTTTGTTCAGCCCCCGCTTTCTGGCGCTGCCAAAAATGTATTCATAATACCTGTTGCGAGAGAAAAGGGATTTTTTTTCCATACACAGGGCCCTGAACTCAAGCAGCGCAACAAAAACAAAAGAAATCCCGGGTGATTAAATCTTACCTCCTGTAGGCATCCTGCAGGACACTGCAGCTCGCGCCAGCTGACGACTGATTGGCGTCCACTATGCTGAAGCTCGTGAGCTGGAGTGAGATCTGGGAGGTCTTCACGCTCTGTGGTAGAGGCCATAAATAGCCGTATTTAGTCGCTTCGACCACGAGTTTAGGGTCTTTAACCTCAACTCCATCGAAAAAGTGAGGTGACCTGCTATGACAACAGCTTAGCGTCACCCAAAGCACCACTAGTTTCAAGTAGAAGGTCATTTTCACAAGAGAACGTATCACGAGACATACCAACAGTTAATTTATGTTGTAAAAAGTGGGCGTGTCTTGAAATGCGGAAGCCAGTTATTTGCAAAAGATTAAAAGGGCCAGTACAACCTAATATCCAGTCTGAAGCGTGCCATTTTAAAAACAATCTTGATGTGATATCACAGCCTCCAAAATACTGATCAACAAATCAATCAGTATATGATATGTCCTCAAAAATACTGTACAAATAAATTTGTCAGAATATGGCATATTCCCCAAAATACTGTACAAGAAATCCATCAGTAAATTTACATATCCTCCAAACAAACTGTACAAGAAATCCACCAGTATATAATATAGTACAACCAAATTTATTGTGCATTGCCCCAAAAGAAAAACCAATACATACTGTACTTCCACACACTGAGGCACATTTTACTTGAGTATGATCCAATGACGGCTCTTGAAAATAATCTGTTTTTCAGTCTGGAAGAGGGAGCTCTCAGGGCCCTGTGGTGCGTCCAAGTGGCAGGAGAGTAAAGAGGTGTTGGCTGGGGTGGGTTTCATCTTTCTTAATGCTGCTGGTGATATAGAGGCAGCTTGTCCTGAACATGTCATACAGTGTGGGCAATGCCAGAGGATTTTCTGTCTGCAGGAATGCAGTTTGCCTACCGTGCTGTAATGCAGTTTGACAAAACACTCTCAATGCAGGGGTGGTATAAGGTCCTGAGCACCTCTGAAGACACGATCATTTTCTTGAGTGTCCTCAAAAAGTTCAGCCACCGTTGAGCCTCTTTGACCAGAGCAGTGGTGTTAGCTTTTCATGTAAGGTCCTCCGTGACGTACGTCCTCAAGATCTTAAAACCGGCGACCCTCTCTTCTTATGTGACTGGGGAGAGGTCCCCACAGTGTCTCCTGAAGTCAATGATACGTTCTTTGGTCCTGTTGATGTTTAAGGTTAAGTTATTGTCGCTGTTTAGGGTTAAGCTATTGTCACGGTCTGTGTGCAGACTTCATCTGTATGTTGTCTCATCATTGCCGGATATCACTCCTGCTACTGTGTGTCATATGCAAATTTAATTAATTTGTGTGGGTCTCTAAATGTCTAAGACCAGCCCCGACAGAACCATAGAAAATAAAAAAACAGACACTTCTGACTCAATCTGGTGATCCTTAATGGCACCCTGATCCCGCCTCGCTAGCACCAGTGGGATGGCATTCCCCTAGACCTCATTACAATTATTATAATCAACACAATTATTGCCTCCGCCAAGGAAGGAGGTTATGTTTTAAACCACTGTGTGTTTGTCTGCTTGTTTGTTGGTTATACGACCATGATTACGGACAAACTAATGGACAGATCTAACCAGCAGTAGTTTGTGGCATATCCTAGAAATGATTACATGTTGGTGAAATAACATGTTGGGCAGCATTTAAAATGAAGTAAAATAAAATAAAATAAGCCCTTTGGAGTTTTGATGTATTATACTATTTCCGTTACTGATAGGCTTGTTCATCTGATGGTTTATACCGGAGAGGAACAGGAAAAGATGCAACATGTGTCATAACGAGTAAACCTATTGACTAGAGATGTTAACATTTTGGTGACATTAAGTGTTTTGCAGCATTTAAAGTAAACAAAAAGCAAAATAACATGCCTTTTGGAGAAGTGATGTCAGAATGAGGGAAATTACTCTCTTCAAACCGGGTCTGTTATTGATGCCTTTTTTCATGAGGCATCAACTGTTTTGTAAAGCAGAAATTTGTCTACTCTTCTGTTCACCCACATGAAGACAACAATGACTGAGGAAGAAACAAAATTGTTTCACAGGTATGTTTTGGCCTTTGGGGGAGGTTTGTGTGCTCTTAGAGCTTTTAACCTCTGCCAAGGAAGAAGGTTATGTTTCCACCCTTTTGCCTCTATTTGTTTGTTTGTTTGTTTGTTTGTTTACAACATGATGGAAAAACTACAGGACGGATTTGAAAGAAATTCTACCCAAAGGTAGATTTTGATATATCCTAGAGCTGATTAAAAGTTGTTGATGTTTTCCGCAGCATTTGAAATAATATAAAATCAAATAGTAAGCCATTTGGAGTTGGGGCATCACAACGTGGCTATCCTGCAGTAGTCATATCAGCTACAGAGTATTTCAGAGATACCCAAGAGAGTTTTCGGGAATTTTGGTAAATTTCGGAGCTTTCAATTACTCCCACATTAAAGGAGAAATCTGCATGAATTTCTCCTAATATGTTGTGCCTTGGCTGAGGTTTGGGCTCTCTGAATGCTTTTATTTTAACTTTGTTTATTTGTTTGTTCCTGACCAAGATTAAGGAAAAATGAATTGACAGACTTGCACGATCTTGGCAGATCCTAGAGGTTATTCTAAAGATATTATTTTAATGTTGTTAACTGTTTCGCATCTTTTTAAAATAATAAATCATTATTATTATTTTTGTGTTTTTGAAGTAGTGACCGTAGGAGCCATTTGTTGCCTTGTGGGTGTATTGCTACGGCCAAGCCTGGCCAAACTACTTAAGGTCATGGCAACCAACAGCAGGGGTTGTTAATTAAGGAAGGAAACAGTTCAATTCAATCACATGCTCAGTGGACATGTTATTGAATTTATTTGTTGTTTTGCATTATTTAAGTGAAATAAATAAATATGCAATATAAGAAGAAACCCAAAGGACTGCATGTTGGTTATCGTTTGCTCACGCGCACGTCAGGATAGTTACCACGACTAACAACCAGTAGCGACTGAAGTACAGGATTTAGTCTCTACAGTGTCCATTATTATTAACTCCGCCAAGGAGGCTTTGTTTTCCTTCCTGTACATTTGTTTGTTGGTTTCAATGCTTGTAGGTCTGTTTGGACTGACCATCATCATCTTGCTTTTTTGTGAGTAAGATTACGGTAAAACATTTTTATTTATTTTTTGCTACCTATGGACATGAAATTGTATCCATATGTAGATTTTTGCATATCCTAAAGATGATTAAAACATTTTTTCAATAGTGTGCTAAGAAACTAGAGATGACATTTCACACAGAGTGATATGAAACAATATGATGTACTGTAGGCCTACTGTGGAATGACAACCAAACACATAGTTGGATGACTCTCTCAGTGGTTCATCCTGTCAGACCACTCTGGCAGGCCTGTTGAGTTTCACAACACAATACAAGAACAACTTTTCTTTCAATTCTTCCTGGATTTAGCAGTTCAACATCTCACAGTGTTTGAGAAATGTCAGCATCTGTTTCAATATAGAACAATCTAATGATCAATTCCTACCTCAGGTGATACCTGTTGTGAGACGGCATTTTATATGGGTTTTTCTTCAAATTGACTTGTATTAGATTTGACACAGCTACGATGATCTCTTCCGCGTTGTAAGGGAAATACTCGGGAAATACTCGGATATTCTTTATTCAAAACATTACCTGGAACATAAAAATGGACAACATGAGGTGGGCATGGTCAAACTCACTGTCACATAACTGTAATCATCAAGCTCAAAGTTTAGAACCAGAGAATTATCCAGCAGACGACAATCCTGACAGCCCATACTGCTGTGAGGGCAGCTGTGTTGTTATTCAAACTTTGGAATGTGTGCTCCACTCTCAATGGTGAAGCAAGGGGAGTGTACTTCAGGGACCTCCTGCTCTTCCATACAGACAGAAAGAGAGTAAGCATGTATGTAACTAAGATAGTAAGAAGATAAGGAAGTGAGTAAGGAATAAAAGAATGGAAAAGAGGATGGGAGGAAGCAAGAGAGCAAGCAAAAAAAAGAAAATATATAATGTTGTAAATAAAGAAGGAAGGAAGGAAGGAAAGAAGAAGGAAGTTAAACCAGACGCGAGGTTTGATGATCAAATAAATAATTAAGACTGATTATTTTAAGTTGTACATTTATCGGTTGTACGTTCCTACTCATATCTCTCAGTCTGCCGTCAGTTCCAAATGTTTTGTCCTTCAGTTCCTGAATTTGCGTCCTCAAGTTCCGGATGTTGTTGCCTTCACTACGGCATGTTATATCCCTCAGTTCCTAATGTTGTATCCTAGATGATATATCCTTCAGTTCCTAATGTTGTATCCTAGATGATATATCCTTCAGTTCCTAATGTTGTATCCTAGATGATATATCCTTCAGTTCCTAATGTTGTATCCTAGATGATATATCCTTCAGTTCCTGATGTTGTATCCTAGATGATATATCCTTCAGTTCCTAATGTTGTATCCTGGATGATATATCCTTCAGTTCCTAATGTTGTATCCTAGATGATATATCCTTCAGTTCCTAATGTTGTATCCTAGATGATATATCCTTCAGTTCCTAATGTTGTATCCTAGATGATATATCCTTCAGTTCCTGATGTTGTATCCTAGATGATATATCCTTCAGTTCCTAATGTTGTATCCTGGATGATATATCCTTCAGTTCCTAATGTTGTATCCTAGATGATATATCATTCAGTTCCTGATGTTGTATCCTAGATGATATATCATTCAGTTCCTGATGTTGTATCCTAGATGATATCTCCTTCAGTTCCTGATGTTGGGATCTTAGTATCCTAAGGTTTTATCTTTAGTTTCCTAATGTTGTGTCCTCCCGTCCTGATATTGTATCCTTCAGTTCAAAGTGTTACATCCTTCATCTCCGGATTTTTTATCCTTCAGTTTGTAGGATTGTATCTTTCATCTACTGATGTTGTATCCTTCGGTTCCCAATGTTGTATCCTAGATCAGTGGCTCTCAAACAATGGTACGCGTGCCACTGGTGGTACGCAGGATCCCTCTAGTGGAATGCGGCGGAGTCTCTAAAATTGCCCTTTACTAAATTAAATATGATTAATTAAATAAAGTAACGATACTATCAAATACTTTGATGAATGAAATGAAAATATTTTAACCGTGAGATAAATGAAATCGGCTTTAAAATAAATTGGGCCTTTCCTCTAATCTTTTTGTTCAGAGGTCCATGAGCCTGCTACGTAGTCGGGTTTTGCTGCGAGCGTCAAGCCGTTACAAGCTAAACTGTGAGGACAAGAAGACAGTAAGCACAGGAATTTAAAATTACGAGTAGTTTAACAACAATGCAATCATGGCTTCAAACGGGAACTTTTAGGAAGAGAAGTGTGGATCAGGAGGAGAATATTATTAGCAGCGTTGCAGAAACTGCAGTGGAAATCAGTGAACACAGCAGCATCCCTGAATCACCAGCAGCAAACGCCGAAGAACAGTAAGGAGACATGATTCAGGTTACATCACATTTGAAATGTGCTGTTCCTGTGACTTACAGTTGTAATTTTTTATTTTACACCTGCTCTGTGTGTGTACACTGTGTGTGAAGGGCTCTCCCTGGCATTAGAATCCTGTAAAAGAGTTTATGTGCCAGTTCTAGTGTTACTCCTTCGCACATTGTGGTTGTGGCTGACTAGTCAACAATAAATAATATTCTTATTGGTTATACATTTTCCTCGTATTTGAACTACGTTTAGATGAATAGGGTTACCTAGTCCTACTAATGTATTTTTACATGGGTCATAATTGTGGTACTTGGACATATTCTGAGTTGTACGGTGTAAAAAGTTTGAGTAACTCTGTCCTAGATGATATATCTTTCAGTTCATTATGTTGTTTCCTTCAGTTCTTAGTGTTGTATTCTTCTTCTCCTGTTGTTGTATCCTCCAGTTCATGATGTTGTATCCTTCCGTTCGTGATGTTGTATCCTTCTGTTCCTGATTTTATATCCTTCAGTTCCTGATGAAAAATCCTTCATCTCCTGATCCTCCTGTATCCTTCAATCAATCAATCAATCTTTATTTATATAGCGCCAATTCACAACAACATTTGCCTCAAGGTTCTTTCCAGAAAGATCAGGTCTAGACCAAACTCTTTATATAATTATCTACAGGACCCAACAAATTCGTCCTTGAGCAGCACTTGGCGACAATGGCCAAAGAAAACTGCCCTTTAACGGGCAGAAACCTCGAGCAGATCCAAGACTCAGGGTGGACGGCCTACTGCCATGACAGGTCGGGTTTGAAAAAAAAGAGAGTGAGAGCGAGAAAGAGAGAGACACAGGTGAGGAGAGATACAGACGGGGGGAAAGCAGCAAAGATATCAGCTATAATCCACGTTCTCCAACATCTCCATGGTCGGGCGGCGGCAGCAGCAGGTATCCAAAGGTTTATAATAACATTAATATTAATGTAACATTTAGCAGTAGCTTATGGGGAAATACTATACAATAATAATGATAATAATGATAACAACAATAATCATCATCATGAGCATCTTGTGATCATTGGACATCAAGCAGGTCCACAGCAGCAGATGCAATCACCAACCATGTGACCTTACAGGGCGAGAAAACACAAAGACTCCAGGGAAGAAGTCAAGTTAGTAACATGCATTAATCCATTTAACATGCATTAAACCATTTAACATGCATTAAACCATTTAACATGCATTTAATCCATTAAAATGCATTAATCCATTTAACATGCATTAATGTGAGAGGGATGTATAAAGAGGGACAGTGAGAGAGGAAGAAAGAAAAGCTCAGTGCATCATGGGAGATCCCCTAGCAGTCTAAACCTATAGCAGCATAGCTAAGAGCTAGTTTATGCCAGCCTTAATTATAAACTTTATCATAAAGGAAAGTTTTAAGCCTACTTTTAAATGTAAAGAGGGTTTCTGCCCCCCGAACCAAGAATGGAAGATGGTTCCACAGGAGAGGAGCCTGATAGCTGAAAGCTCTGGCTTCTACTTCTGTAGATGCTAGGGACTACCAGTAACCCTGCATGCTGGCAGCGCAGAGTTCTGATTGGACAATATGGAACTATGAGCTCCTTCAGATACGTTGGTGCCTGATCGTTTAGGGCTTTGTACGTGAGCAGAAAGATTTTGAATTTGATTCTGGATTTTACCGGGAGCCAATGAAGGGAAGCTAATACAGGAGAGATATGTTCTATTAACCTGGTTCTGTTCAGCACACGTGCAGCAGCGTTCTGGATCAGCTGGAGGGGCTTCAGAGACTTATTGGGACTACCTGCTTGTAGGGCATTACAGTAATCCAGCCTGGAAGTAACAAATGCATGAACTAACTTTTCTGCATCTTTTTGTGACACAATGTGTCTTATTTTAGAAATATTACACAGATGAAAAAAGGCTGTTCTAGAAATCTGTTTTATGTGGGAATCAAAGGTCATATCCTGATCAAAGATAACTCCCAGGTTCCTCACAGTGGTGCTGGAGGCCAAGGTCAGACCATCCAGAGTAGATATATCATCAGATAAATTGTTTCTAAGGTGTTTGGGTCCCAACACAATAACTTCAGTTTTATCTGAATTTAATAGTAAAAAGTTAGTCATCCTGGTCATCCAGGTCTTAATGTCTTTGAGACACGCCTCTAAATTAGATAAGTGACTAGATTCACCAAGTTTTATTGATAAGTACAATTGTGTGTCATCAGCATAACAGTGAAAGTTTATGGAGTGTTTCCTGATAATGTTGCCTAAAGGGAGCAAATATAGTGTGAATAATATTGGCCCAAGCACAGATCCCTGGGGAACTCCGTGGGTAACTTTACTATGCATGGAGGATTCATTGTTAACGGATACATACTGAGATCTGTCACATAAATATGACTTAAACCAATGTAATGCAGTGTCTTTGATGCCAACTAGGTTTTCAAGTCTTTGTATTAGAATTTGGTGGTCAATAGTATCAAATGCAACACTAAGATCCAACAAGACCAGAACAGAGACCCGAGACCAGAACACAGACATGATACCAGAACAGAGGCCAGTCCCTCATCAGATGCCATTAAAAGGTCATTCGTAACTTTGACCAGTGCTGTGTTTGTGCTATGGTGAAATCTAAAACCACACTGGAAATCCTCAAATAAACTATTCTTACGCAGAGAATCACACAATTGTTCGGCTAAGACTTTTTCTAAGACTTTAGAGAGGAAGGGAAGGTTAGATATCGGCCTATAATTTGCTAAAGCCTCTTGATCAAGTTTTGGCTTTTTAAGCAGCGGTTTGATTATGACTATTTTAAAGGCCTTTGGTACGTAGCCTGAATTTAACGATAGATTGATGATTTCTAATAGAGATATGCTGACTAAGGGTAAACTTTCTTTGAGTAGACTAGTTGGGATTGGGTCTAGGAGACAGGTTGTTGTTTTGGATGAGGAAATAAGGGAAGTTAATTGTTTTAGATTAATAGGACTGAAGCGGTCTAGATCTGCTCCAGGTCTATCTGCTGTTTCCAAGCACATAGTCCTGGGGTGTAAACTTGAACCAATTGAAGGCTGGAGGTTATGGATCTTGTCCCTAATACTTATAATTTTGTCATTAAAGAAACTCATGAAGTCATCGCTACTAAGGGTTTTAGGAATACGGGGCTCCATAGAACTCTGACTGTCAGTCCGCCTGGCTACAGTGCTGAACAAAAACCTGGGGTTGTTTTTATTTTCCTCTATCAGCGCAGAGTAACGGAGCCATCCGCAGCTCTGGCTATCTCTTATATTTTGTAATGCTATCTTGCCAGGGTAATCGGGACTCAACAAGTTTGGTGTGTCGCCATTTTCTTTCTAGCTTATGAGTTGTTTGTTTGAGGTTTGGAGTCAGGTTGTTAAACCATTGGAGCTGCTCTCCTCTGTTTCACACTCTTCTTTTTTAGGGGGGCGATAGTTCAGTTCAGTTCCTGATGTTGTTTCCTTCCATTCCTGGGGTTATATCCTTCTGTTCCTGGTGTTATATCCTTGAGTTCCTGATGTTGTGTCCTCAATGTTTTATCCTTCATCTCCTGATGTTGTATCATTTATCATTCAGTTCCAGATGTTATATTCTTCAGCTCCTGATGTTGAATCCTTCACTCCCTGAAGTTATATCCTTCAGTTCCTAGGGTTGTATCCTTCAGTTCCTAGGGTTATATCCTTCAGTTCCTAGGGTTGTATCTTTCAGTTCCAGATGTTATATTCTTCAGTTCCTGATGTTTTTGCCTTCAGTTCCTGAGGTTATATCCTTTACTTTCTGATGTTGTGTCCTTCATTTTCTGATTGTATATCCTTCAGTTCCTGATCTTATATTCTTCAGTTCCTGATGTATCCTTCAGTGCAGCTATAGTATCATTTACATTCTGTCCACTAGATGTCTCTCCTGTCACATTTATAAGGCTGTTTCCACTCTGATGGTTTTTTTTTAAAGTAGTAACTTCTCTCAACAGAACAATGCCACTAATTTTCCTTAGGACGGAATCTTAATTAAAACCATTGAAAGGAAGAAAAAAAAGGAGGTGATTACATCAGAGTCTTGATCCTCACAAGAAAAATACGCAACACAATAAAAACTAAGTAATAACAGCGTGTCCTGGAGGGTCTACTGAATGGTTGAGTCAGAGCCAAAAAGTCCAGGGACTGCATCAGGCCGCATAGGGAAGACCACAGATGTGACTCACTCAGGATGTCCGGGCATAAACGTGGTCTTCCTATTCACAGCTAGCAGAACCAGCAACCACAATGCATTCATAATTGTACTGCTGATACGCTGTCTGTGTTTTTACTTGAATAACTGTATCTGATACTAACTCAGTTGAAAATAATATTTTACAATATGCAACACATTATTTTAAGGGTTAAGATAGACCCTGTGTCCAACATTATGTCAGAAAACACAGATAATGTTTTGGGTAAATAATTTCACAGTGTAAAATAAAAATGTGCCCCATTCACATTGTATAGGAATAATAATAATAATAATTATTATTATATTTGATAGTCATGATCAGGGCTGATCTTTTAATAAAACTATTAAATCAGTAAAAAGTATGCAATAAAAAACAATAATAATAAAAATATATAAATAATGATAAAAAGATTAATCATTTATGGCACTTCATTAAAGTAAATGTTTAATGTCCGAAGAGGAAAAAAGGATTTAGTATTTGAGGAGGAAATCATAGAATACAAAAAAATAGAAATATAAGATGTAAGAAACATTTTTCTCTACGATACCTCAGTTTCATCTGGGGACCCTTGGAGGGCGCCCAAACCATGTGATGGGAACCACTCAAGTGAACCACCACTCTATATAGAGTTTGAAAGTAAACCTTTCTGATGCATTCACATTGATCTATCTATCACAGACTAATATGAAAGGAACACTTTTGACTCCTGACCTCCATTTGTAACAACAGTGTACTTTGCACTGGTACTAACCCGAGAAGATCTTGCACCACTTTTTGAAGAACATGTCTAGCAAAGTACGTAATGCCCCTTCAAAATGTAGAAGTGTAGAGCTCAAAATTCAAGAACAAATATAGAAAATGCAAATTCTATGAAAATGAAGCTTGAATGTTAATGAAATGTATTTCTCATCTTAAACTTCAGTCAATTTTGAACCATTGAAATGGATGATTCTTAATGGTCCTTAAATAAAGAATATTACTCAAGCAATAAATAAATAAATAACGTTTGGGATTCAAATATTAATTGTGTTTGTGTGAGTGTAGGGAAACATTAACTTCGCTCCAGGTCTTAGTGCATAATCTCTCCCTTTATTTCCTGCACGAGGGGCCGGTCCTCCCCCCTCTCTCTGTAAACACACCCACTGATCTGAGCGAGAGAAGAGAAGAGCGGAGGACGCGCGGAGGAGACTCACTCAGGAGGGCAGCAGCGCAGAAGAGACCTCTCCTCGCATCGGCTCAACTGACACTTCACACTGCTGTATTTAAACCTTCCACAATCCGCTGGAAACCCAGTTTAGTTCGTGATCGGAGAGAAGCTGTCTCATTTTGACGCTCATCATTTCGGAAATAGCCAAGAAAGAGTTGCTTCCAGGCAGCCAAAGCTTATACAGTGGCTCTCTCAGCAGCGGCATGTTCGAGGGATACTCGGGACACAATTGAACTCCTACTTTCTCCCAAAGAGGTATAGTCTATTTAATAACAAATCTCACCTTCGTAATCTATTATTAACGTGTTATGACTGCGTAATAATGGCTTCTTTCCTCCTTCATCCACCTGATGAGTGAAATACTGAGTTGTTAGAGAAAAAGCGTAGTAAAAACATATTGATGGACAAAAGATTGTGGACGACATCCACCGGTTTTGTCCATATTGATACAATTATCTTTCAATGTTGATGAGGAATGCTGCATGTCTCTCAGTTCTTTGTGCTCTGCTCCTCCTACTGCGCCTTGTTCCCTGCATTCTCATACTCGTGATGTTCGAGGGCGACATCAGGTGTGATACGCACCACTTGCTGTTAAACCGATGAGCTGTATTGTATTTAAGATCTCAGATACGTGTAGACACTTTCTTTCACTCTCTGAACTTAATGCTGGGCTGCAGAAAGGCCAATCTTTTTTCCACTTTGGTTTCGAATCCTTATTCATTATTCCCTTCAATGGCAGATGTAAAGAGCTGGCCCACATAAGCCTGGCGTTTACTTTTGAAGTCTCTCCCTCCCCATCCTCTTCCCATGGATGACTGTGAACACCTGGCAATGATTTTAGAACAGACTGCAGCCACCAGGCCTGGTGATAGAGTCCAGAGGCTGCATGTGCATGCCTCTGCTGTCTGCTCTTTGAGTGTGGAGCAATGTGCTCCCTCCACTCATGAGCCTGTGGATGTGTTTACTGTGAGGAGATGATGATGGCAACACTCACAGTCATTCAGCCCACTGCTTAAGCCACTGCCATGTTTTCCTCCTCACAGGTTTTGGTGTGAATGTGCAGAACCTGTTGCTGTAAAAGACATCGGCCTGTAAGATCAGTAATCTTGGCGAGAGCTATGACAACATAGAAGAATTAGTTGCTTTAGAGCTGCAATTGATTTTATTTAACTTTTCGTAGGCCACACAGTCCATAATTCATGAATGAATCCCTTTTACCCCACAAATTCTGCTGTATGATGACAGCATAGCATATTTATTTATAGGATCAAGGTTTATTATATTTTATTTAATTTTAAAGTATATTTCATTTACCAAGCAGATTGCTTTCCCTGTAGATAAATAGACGTATATGTTGAATTTACTGAACGCAATTATGAGATTGTCATAGACTCAATAGTTCTTTCAACTTAAAAAAAAATCATGTACTGTAAACAACATCCGTGTTTCATTTCTAAGTGGTTCCGATGTTTCCTCACAGCAAGATGGCTCTGGGTTAAAGCCACCTGGGGATTTGTTCTCTGTGTGTTTGTGTGGGTTCTCACTAGGTATTTCACAGTCGATGCAAAAAAGGTGAGTCGGTGACTCTATGTTTTCTGTATGTAAAGTTTCCTTGGGTCACTTGAAAGGCTCTATATAAAGTTCAGTTATTATTATTATTATGTGAGAATGGTTGTCTCTATATGTTGGCTCTGTTTCATGTCCAGGTCCTGTCATGCTCAGTGTCAACTGCAATAGAGTCCATACCCCCCATGACCCCGCACAGGATGAGCCGGTGCTAGAGATGGGGGGAATAGTGAAAAACTGTCAAGTCAGTAAAGTGCTTGTTTTTATCTGTCTTACAATCCAGAAAGTGTAGCAAAGTAAAGCAGCAAATCCTCACATTTGAGATGGTGAGGCAGAAAAAGTGTCACCTTTTCACTATTATGCTTGAAAAATGAAGGAAAGAGTTTGTCTGTGATGATCCACTGGTCTCCTCCTCAAATTGGTTATTCTGAAGCCTAGCTGGATAGATATTCGAATAACATGTTTTCACAATAGATTCACCAAACAAATAATTTTCTCATACAAGTTTGGGGATGGTAATATCAATTGTTTTCAAAATTAATAGTTTCGTACAAAGCTATTACAAGGAAATGTCTAAATAATAATGACTTTTTGCCTGGAAAATATCCAAAACGCTTCAAACCAGTTTACTATTTGATTAACTGTGGCAGCTTGGTGCAAATGACCGTTGATTGGTAGGTAGTGAATAAGATATTACCTCCGCTTTGGATCTCAAACTTGGACTTAGAATTGGCTTCAAATCAGCCATTTATTTAACATTTGTGTCTTTGCATATAAACATCCAGCTCAGGATGTTTATACGCCTGCTGTAACCTGTTTACTGTCAACAAGTAGATTAAACTGATAATCGCATTTGAGTGGTTATGGGAGGTTGCAGTAATCTGATTACCCCACTAATCTGTGTTTACATATGTTGGGTTAATTTCCAGGAGGAAGGAGATGGGTGGCAGTTTCTTTTTTTTTTACATTACAGTCAGCAAATGATCAATATTGGTGCTTATAGCCAAGCGGAATTGGTGTACAACTTGTAATAGTCAGTGTATTACAATTCATGCATACATACGATGATGATAATTAAAAAACATATTATTATAAAATATTTATTTTGAATAAAAATAATTGATTTAAAACAAAATTACTGTATGGACACAGGGGTTTCAGAATTTGCAGGCTTTATCCAATAATATTCAAATGTAGTCTGATTAACTCTGCCTCCCTTTGTTCATCACTCCTCTACTCACTGTATACATGATTGAACTCATTCTCCCATCACAACTCTGCTTGATGTAATACAAAACTTATATTACACCAGCGAAACTCCTTCAGTAATTGTCTGGTATAATATGCAGTTTAAAGGCTAGAGGTGGGGGGATACAGAAGGAACATAAAAGCTGTACACCTGCTGGGGCGTACAGCTTTTATGTTCCTGCTTTATCCCCCTACCTGCTGGGCGTGAAAGCGGGGCCTCAGAAGGATCGTGAGGCCCCGCTTTCACGGTCTGAATTCATACTGAAAATCAAGATCAAGTGAGCTTTTGCCCTTCTGCTCCACGGGAGGTTTCTGTCCTCCCTGAGCTCGCCTTAGGACACCTGCGTTACCGTTTGACAGGTGTACCGCCCCAGCTATTTCTCCAAATGAAAGACCAAAATATACCTTATTTCCTGGAATTAAATCATGTTTTGTTTAGCCAAAATTGAGATGAGAAAAGCCTTTTTAATATAAGTTCTATTTATACTTTGTAGTTTCAAACTCTGGAACAAAAGCATAATACAGTTATAGATATGAAAAATGTGTGTTGTTTGCATTACATTATTTTTTCTTTTCAAGTCGAAAGCCAAATAATTGCGTCGTTGACAATTCAAATAAGGTTATTTCATTCCTTTGATGAAATATCAAAAGATATTTGAGTAACATAACAGTGTTTCGTAAAGTCAATTTAACTGTATTAAATACATGTAACGTAATTGTGTTCAGTAAATGAAGCATTGTTGTTGCATTCATGCGTCACATGAAATAACTAAAGAGTTCCATCTTTGACAATTAAAACGAGTCTCCCATTGCATTAAGGAATATTAAAAGTTCTTGGAGTTAATTGTTTGTAGTAGATCTAGTATTCTACATAACTGTCGCAATAATGTTCTTTAAATCAAAAATGCAACATCATAACAACATAATATGATAAAGAACTTAATTAAGACATTTTGGTTCTTGAAAGAATTAAGTAATAATTACTTAAAATACTTTTATAATCTTTTTCCCATTTATTGAACCTCCCTCTGTTGGTGAGATTGTCATAACGGAGGTTTTCTTTATCTTACAATATATTGTGTGGTAAAAGGGTTGCAATGATGACATTTACGTCATCATAAGTTAACTTCTGATGCAGAATATGTCTCTTTCCTTAAATGATGTACATTTATAAAAATAAATGCAAAACCTCTCCAACTTCTTGATTTATTAGGACCACTTATTCAAACTAAACCACTTATAGCATCCAATTAAAAATTATGTGCTCTCACATCATTACTGTGTGTGTGTGGCTATGTGCTTGTGCACCTCGCACTGTGTGTCACCTCGACACACAGGATGAATATTCTTGTTATGGCGTGATGACATAATAGATCCTGTTGAACCAAGGTTGCAGTTGGCTTTGTATTTCATAAAGCTGTAAATGTTTCTCGTTTTTTTGAAAGCTAATTGTTTTTGAACATCAAATCTTCCCACACATTTAGAAAATATATTCAAATTGAATGCATTCTCTACAAAGACTAGACTATTCCTGAAAGCAGTTAGAAGACCTGCATGAAGAACATCTATTATTGTTCTACCGCCTTCTAAATAGTATTTTTTTCTTGCGCTTCATTCAATCGCATCTTTCACTTGGGCCATAATTTCTCAACCGTAAGTCCAATTTAGTCCAAACTCAGTACATTTGAATCAACATCGAGATTTATCTTGTTTACATCATAGTTTACTTTTAATAGTTTATTTATCAATCTCCATGGGGAGCTTTTTCACTAGAACAGTTTTTTTTGGACAAAACCTTACATTTAGTCAGTTCAATCAGGGGAACTGCTTGGGGTCATTTCAAGGATATACCCTTGTTGTCGGGGACAACAGCGTAGGCGTAGTTGGGATCGGAATTCAAGCTGACTTCAGCTATTGGCATCTACTCTATGTGTATAATGATACTAATAAGGCATATTTTTTAGTAGGATATCCATAAAATGAAGCAATACTCTTTCACTTCTTTAACCTAACCTCAAAGAGAATTTCAATTTATATTTCAATATAATATAAGTCTTATCTAAAAACCTGACAGCTGTGGATTTATTAGGTCAGAGAGGGACTTTGTGAACAGAGTGGAGGAGGGAGGGGGTGGGGGGGATCTTGACATGTCTGGAAAGTGGGTGAAATGAGCTCTGAGCTAAGACAGGGCAAGGACAGTGAAGATGGAAGCCGTGACTCTCCGGAGAGGAGTGGAGTGGAATTCTATGCATTTCTCAGAGGCTTAAAAGACTCCTGCTGTCTCTCTTTCCTCTTATCCCAAAAGAAGGTCTGCAAAGGGACATGTAAATCGCAAAAACTCTAAGAGAGGGTGATTAGTAGTGCTTGGAGCTCAAAGCTTAAAAGCTTCCTCCTAGTTTCTACGAAAAGACATTTTTTATCTGCTTGACCTTCTTAACGCCCAGACGTCTGCTGTTTTGCAACTTATAATCGCTGGATGTCTTGCAAAATGTCTCTATATCTCTTGGAAAGGATTGCTGTAGGACCTACAAGAAATATAAGCATCATCAATCATACAAAGCCTGCAGAGTGTAATATTTCAACATCACACCGCATGCTTGAACTATAGTTACGGCTGAGAATACAGTTTAATAAGGATTTTTATTCCAACTTTAATACTTGATTGAAAGCTGCTAAATCGATTGTGCTCTTCTTTTTCATGCAAAATCTTATAGATAAATAGTCTAGTCTCTCTCACAACACACAACAACATCATTTAGGCTGATTCACAGTGATCACACACTTATTTTGCACGCACGCCTGCATGAGCCTTGTACTTATTTTTACAACCAACTAAACCTAATCATTAAAATTAATCAGGGTAAAAAAGACTGACAGAAAACCGAGTGAATGTCTGGAACTGTTTATCTACATACATCCCAATGTAATTTGGTCTGAATTTCCATGATCATCAAATGAAAAGCTCAAGGTAAATCATTTGTACAAAGGAATACCTATTGGATGGACAGATAAATGATGGAAGAGGAGAAAGAAGGGCAATGAAAGACAATACATTCTTATAACCCTAAGTCATGCTGTGTCTTGACGGGAGCAAAGTTTACCTCCTCCTCATGGGAACTCGACGCTACAATCCTTAGTTCATCACAAGTTTTGTTTCAAACTTTTTTACTTTTCTCTTGCTGCCCCATTGGCACATTAAAGAAATCCGTTTATTAAGATTTTGATTTGAAATTCACAACACTGTAAACACTTGTATAATGGACTTAAAACGTATTAAAGAGAGATCCTTTCTTCTTTTCTTTTTCAGGATTCAATGAAAATGTCCGTGTGTGTCCATGAGAACCGAAAATCAAGAGCCAGCACTGGCTCTATGAACATCTATCTGTTCCACAAGTCCTCCTATGCCGACAGTGTCCTCATGCATCTCAACTCACTGAGGCAGCAGCGACTTTTCACTGACGTCCTGCTTCACGCTGGTAGCCGCTCATTCCCCTGCCATCGGGCCGTGCTGGCGGCCTGCAGTCGCTACTTTGAAGCCATGTTCAGTGGAGGGCTGAGGGAGAGTCAAGCTAGTGAGGTCGACTTCCGTGACTCCATCCATCCTGAGGTTTTAGAGCTTCTGCTGGATTATGCATACTCTTCACGTGTGGTCATCAATGAAGAGAATGCAGAGTCACTGTTAGAAGCTGGAGACATGCTGGAGTTTCAGGACATCCGGGATGCTTGTGCCGAATTCCTTGAGACAAACCTCCACCCGACAAATTGCCTTGGCATGCTATTGTTGTCTGATGCCCACCAGTGCACCAAGTTGTCAGAGCTCTCATGGGGTATGTGCCTCAGCAACTTTCCCACTATTTGCAAGACAGAGGACTTCCTCCAACTGCCGAAAGATATGGTGGTGCAGCTTTTGTCACATGAAGAACTAGAGACCGAAGATGAGAGACTTGTTTATGATGCTGCCCTGAATTGGATCAACTATGATCTGGAAAAGCGGCATAGCCACCTTCCAGAGCTCCTGAAAACAGTCCGTCTGGCTCTGCTACCCGCCATCTTTCTTATGGAGAACGTCTCTACAGAAGAGCTGATAAACGCCCAGGCTAAGAGCAAAGAGTTAGTGGATGAAGCTATTCGCTGCAAGCTGAAGATCCTGCAGAATGATGGTGTTGTTAACAGCCTGTGTGCTCGACCCAGAAAAACAAGCCATGCGCTTTTTCTTCTGGGTGGACAGACTTTTATGTGTGACAAGTTGTATCTGGTGGACCAAAAAGCCAAAGAGATCATCCCCAAAGCTGACATTCCCAGCCCAAGGAAGGAGTTCAGTGCCTGTGCCATCGGCTGTAAAGTGTACATCACTGGTGGGAGAGGCTCTGAGAATGGCGTGTCCAAAGATGTATGGGTCTACGACACGGTCCATGAGGAATGGTCAAAGGCGGCACCCATGTTAATCGCAAGGTTTGGCCATGGCTCTGCCGAGCTCAAGCACTGCCTTTATGTGGTAGGGGGTCACACTGCAGCAACGGGCTGCCTCCCAGCCTCTCCATCTGTATCACTCAAACAGGTGGAGCAGTTTGACCCAGTAGCAAACAAGTGGACCATGGTGGCCCCTTTGAGAGAAGGTGTCAGTAATGCAGCAGTGGTCAGTGTCAAACTTAAGCTCTTTGCTTTTGGAGGAACCAGCGTCACCCATGACAAGCTGCCAAAGGTACAGTGCTATGATCCGCAGGAGAACCGATGGACCGTGCCCGCTTCCTGCCCACAGCCGTGGCGCTACACCGCAGCTGCTGTGCTGGGCAACCAGATCTTTGTCATGGGCGGGGATACAGAGTTCTCAGCATGCTCAGCTTATAAATTCAGCAGTGAGAGCTACCAGTGGACTAAAGTTGGTGATGTGACAGCCAAGCGGATGAGCTGCCAGGCGGTGGCATCGGGGAACAAACTGTATGTGGTGGGTGGGTACTTTGGCACACAGCGGTGTAAAACTTTGGACTGCTACGACCCCACGCTGGATGCTTGGAACAGCATCACGACTGTGCCGTACTCGCTTATTCCCACTGCTTTCGTCAGCACCTGGAAACATCTGCCAGCTTGAGCACCAACGCTTTCCACCAACATACTTTTTCATGAGGTGAGTTTGACCTTGCATGTCTCTTTAGCTGTCCCAGGTTTATACCTGCAAAGTTCTGTTTTCACATTTTGAGAGTACTACTCCAAGAAGAAGTTGTGTTAAGACGTTGGTGGTTGCCCAAAATTGAATAAATTAAATTATATAGTATATTAGTAAATTTAGCATCAGACGATCGGCAGTTTGCTCCCAGGATTAACCCTGCAGTCTACATGTCTTATAAGGTCCTTGAGCAAGACCCCAGTTTGCTCTCCAGGTGCTTCACAGGGGTCGCCCACTGCTCCTCAGGGATGAGCAAATGCTGAAAACTAATTTCACAATGTTGTACAATGTAAAACAAATTCATAACAAAGAGTTAACATCTTTACATATTATCTGTTAAGCCTGAGGATTAGACATTTGAAGATGAGAAAACATCTGAGGGTGTGGACTTGGAAAGTGCTGAGCTTGCCTGACCTCAATAGCCCCTCCACATCTTTGTGAAAGGCTTGTCGCTTAAGGTTCATTAGCTCATACTAGCATGAAACAACCGCCTGAATCTCTGACTCTCTGTGGGAAATGTAGGTGCTTGTTAGTGACAAGGAAGAAGAATGTGATCAAATTTCCATTGCATCAATTGATTTCATTATGAAATGGTACTCGAGTACCCTTAGAGGCATATTTGCCATTATCTTGGGTAAAAACATTGAGTCTAAAAGGGACTTTAAAGTAAGAAATAATATCAATACTCCAAGGTTCACTAAATTATGTATATATTGGCTGATCTTGGAAGTAATTCTTTTGTAAGATAATTAATGATATTCATAAGAAGACAGGGAAGAGCTCTCAGGAGGGAGCGTGAGCGAGTGGGGGCCATTGATAGGGGCTTGTGTGTGTTAGTTAAGTGAATTATGTGGCCGTGGTGATGGGCCGAAGGACAGAGAGGGTAATTGAAAGAGAATAGGATACTTTTATGGCTCCTGTGGGGGAAATCCCTCTAAGAGGTAAACGGGGGTCTGCCAATTAGACAAGCCACAAACCAGCAGGCTACAACACCCTGGCAAGGCTAATCCACTCTCAGCCGCCTTCCTTTGATGAGGTTATGGTCTTTACACTTAGTGAGAGGAAGGAAGTTGGCGACTCAAGCAGTGTCGGAAACCATTCATTTTCAGTTACAAGAAGAGGTGACTGACAGAAATGGCAGCACTGGAAGTGAGGAGGGAGAATTGTAGGACTAGAGACCATCAGCCCAACCCCCTCAGCCCAGTCAGACAGACATCAGCCTTGATATCAGTCTTCTCAATCAAGCAGACAGTCTTTTCTTCTTCCATGTATATCTTCTTTGCCTCATAGTAACCCACACAGTTCTGGCTGTGATTATAAACTGGCCAGACATATGTGGAGCATGTGTAGTCAGCTTGCAAACCTGATCTTTCCGCATGCTGCAGGCTCACGATCACATCGCATCTCACAATCCTTTCACCCTACCCAAGCAGGCAGTCTGTTTCATTTTGTTTGTTGAATCGGCTTGTTTGTTGAAATGGCTGTTGGCTCTCGGCTCCGGAGAAGGCAAAGGAAGTAGAGTCACTTAGCTGTCCAACACAGCAGATTCTCCCATTTGATAATGGCAGGAAGCAGAACAGCCTCACTGATGCAATAAAGCAATGTTTCTCATCTCCGCTGGATTGAATATTCTTCAAGACTTTCTTTTCCGTGACTCATCTTTGAAAAAGGAACAATAGACTGAAGGGTTCTACCACTACTTTATACGTTTTTTTGGTTTTCTGGGGAGGCTGTCTTTCATGGAAACTTACAGTTTTCACAGAGAGAAGACGAAATGTGGAGGAATCCAAAAGAAGTATGGTTGTCTGGAATGAAATTGGACGGAAGTATGTTAGACCTCACAGAATGAAGTTGTGAAAAAGTTATACCCCAGTTTTTCTCAAGGAATCATGCATTTAGTTGACGTCAATGGTACTGACATAATCTAATAAACCTTGATTTCTAATTGATTTACCTGACGTAAGGTACGATTATTGTCTGTGAAGTTTGATATCTAGAAATTGTTCCCTCATTAGATTTGATCAAACCAATTATTGCTAATTTTGTTACGCATTATTAGCAGAAATGACAAAGCAGCTTTTAAAGTAGTTAAAGTTTACATTAATACAAATTAATAATCTGGCTTTATCTCTAGGGTAATTGAATATTATGACTACCTGAGCAAATGTAGCAACTTTTTTATTCATTTATTCATTGGAAATGATAATCAGTAAAAGATTAGATTTGGGCGTCCACTGAGTCTTTCCAGCTCCAAGGGTTTAGGGTTCAGGGTTAGGGTCGTTCTCCTGATTGATTGGTTTTCAACTGCACTCATAGCACTCCAAAAAGGGCGCCAGCGCTTTATTAAGTTTTGTGAAGAACCTTAGAGGTTGTATCTCACCTTTTCCAAAGTTTAAAAGTGTTTAGTGTCTTGAATTTTGTCTTGTGAAGCTAGGGCATGCTTGTGCCTTCCAGGAGATGATGAATGGACTCCAGGGTGATTCAGCTTCTGTCCAAGAAAGTTGTAACTTAATGTTAATGTTTTTGTTTTGTGTTTTTGCATGAAGCAATGGAGATAATAGGTATAAATTTAACTGTTGTGGACATTTAACCTGCCTCTTGTCTGTATGTTTACACAGATTATTTCTGGTTTTAGCATAATGTTTGGTATGCAAACACAAGAGAAGCTTCTTTCTAGAGTCTACAACGGTTGGTTACAGAGCAATTTAGTCCATCCCAAAATGTCCTAACTATTTCTGAAAACATTATCTCTCATTTTTGCAAAGCATTAATTTTGGGAAAGCAACAGTGGTGGCAGTGGAGAGGGAAAATTAGTCTTTTTCTATATTGATTAATAAAGTCAGGGGTGAATTTGTTTTTACACAAACATGGAACTGGAATCTTGGATTTAGTTATTTTGCAATTTTACTGGAACTATAGTACACTTATAACCGATGTTCATTGAAACTGTGAGGGGATATCTCGGCTTTATCAGCCAAATGGCCACTTCTAGGGTTCACTTATCCACTCAACGTCCAGGGAAAATCCAACAAAAAGCTGGCTGAGGATCTAATATTCTCATCAGACACATAGAATGCTGCCAAGCAAAAGTGTTACCATTTTTGACCACAATGATAAGTACATATTAAGCAATTGCTTCAAAAAATTGGAAAGTGAAACAGTAAGAGTCGAGGAAAGGAAAATATTTAATGAACAAAAAGTTTAATTTTATATATTAGTCTTGCTGGATATAAAGAGTGGCTACATCAGCAATGCAATAAATTTTTAATGTAACACATTATATTTTTGTGCAGACTGTCAGCGATATTGAGCTGGTGATCTAATAGATCATAAACAAATGAATAACATTTTTCCAAGTGAACGTCACAACATTTTTGATACTGAAATAGTTCAATCAACAGCAAAATGAGGTACTAACAGCACTATTGGATTGCATTACATTATATTTATAATTAGTGTTTCAACTCAACTCTTCAAACCTCAGTCAAACTTGAGTCAGTTTTCTTAATCAGCATTATTTTCTCCTATAAAGCTTCTTTTGCACTTTTAATTATCTAACTGCCAGTTTAAAACTGTTTTCTTTCATGCATATTTTTATTCATTCATTTTATTCAAACTAAATATTCTATCCTCTCCCTCAGATATCCCTGTTTTGCATTATCTACTGGACTCCAACTGTGAAGAAGCACACATCATCTTCCTCTGAGCAGTGATGTACAGACGCCCGCATTAATCGTGATGTCGCAAAGATGCAGAACAAGAAGCATGTGCAGCTGGACTCTTATCTGGAATGATGTCATCTTGCTGAAACACACAGCACAGTTGCTCAGACTGAACAAACTGCGGCTTGTTGCAGGCGTCACAAACTCCGACCTTGTGCGCATCTGTCATGTCAGGCTTGTGCTTTGGTGCTGCCGTATGAGAACTGTAAAAGCTATTTAAAAAACCCTGCATTTTTCCCAGGGATCAGACTTCTGAAGACCTGCATTGATGTTTTTTTCTGTATTGATGAATAATAATAAGTAAATACTGTTTTCACAGAGACTGCAATGTATAGCATGATGGATGTTTTATTTACACAGCGGGAGGAAGAACGCAGTGATTTGTTTGCTAAAGAACCAAACGCAACCCAGTTTTACTGAGTACAGATGATTTATATTTAAAGGCACATGAAGGAACAAAATTCCCCCTTTCTCTCATCGATTAAGCTATACCCTTAATAGTTTGACCTTTTGTTTTTGTTCTCTAACCGCGTGGACACAAAAAACAAACCTTTAAGTTATCCTCTTATGAAAGCTTTGGCAATTCGGTGTCAATGTGACTCTCCAGGTGTTGATCCACAACATCAGCTGAGGTTGAAGGAGGACAAAGGGGGAGGCTAAGGTGCCTCAGGATCATGACCTTACATATTTGCTGTTTTTCAGCCACACATTTTAGTCCACTGAATACCAATTAATTCACCCTTCGTACACAAAGACGGCATTGAGCATTTGGATTCAAAACTTTGTATTCAGCTGTACACTTGATGCTATAAAAGCCCGGCTGGGATTCTGTTAATCTGATAAAAACAGCCGCCTGCTCGTCATCGCTTTGTAGAGCATGTCCACACATAGTGATTCACAACTGGCATGAACTCTTTCTTCTCTGTGTTCATATCAATTGTGTCACCTTTACCTGAACTGAGAATGAATCAGTTTTCTTGTTAAATATGCTTCGATTTAAGTCTTAATTTATATGACAATGATAATTGTGTTTATATGTTTAATCCTATTTATTTCTTTTCTGCCTGCGTTCTCATCAGAATGTATGCTTGGGTTATGTCATGCATGGCCAGGTTTTGTGTTTTATTTGATCTCACTCGGGATGCATTTTGCACACTTTCCCAGGAGGAGCTTGTTGGTTCAAAAGAGGCCAGGGTATTAATTTATGCGTGGATGAGACAGCACGCACAGCTCGGATTACTGGTGGTGTGAGGCGGTTTAGGCCACAGGTTGGCTGCAGGAAGAGGACTGAGTAGGGTTGGAGGTAATATTCATTCATCTGCTCCTAACATGTCCAGCAAACAGTTGCTGGAGCAGTCCAGCATGTGACCCAGTAACATCACAGTGACATGGGTTAAGAATGTGCCCATCTTTGCAGCTGTTCTTTGGACAGCTGGAGGACCATCACATGTACTAACTTGGCTCCTTTGGGTGCAAATACACAGCCTCTTCCACAATTGGTTTGAATCCAGATCGTTTTGCGCCGATAAGGGCAGACACCGCAGTGCTTTTCACCATAGTGTCAATTGATGCAAATAAAAGCAAAAGAAAAACAAGCAAGTTCCTGCAAGACCAAAAAGAGATGATATCTTAAAAACTCTGTAATACTTGCTTGTGATATTGTAACTCTAAGCAGTGTTTTTGTCTGTTTTTCTGTGTTATAGGTTACCTGAACATTGAAATTTTGCAATGAATATTAATGGAATCATTGAGTTCAATGTAAGAGGTAATGTTTTGGCGATATCTGTGTACATTTTTTACCTTTTGGACTCACAAAACAAATCAAAGCTATGTGGTAAATTTGCTTAACCGCTCTTCTATATTCCGGCTTAGCTCCTCAAGCAACTCAAAAAGTCCATCCTTTTATTTCAGAGCTTCTATGGACCCTTGTGGCTCCACAATGCATATCTCCCCTCCGACTAGCGCACACAGAGCCTGTGGCCCCACCAATCAGATAAGAGCTTTTCATTCCCATAGAACCCAAGTTTCCCCAGCAACAGCAAGTAATGAATGCTCCTTCAATTTGCACCTAATTGCTGAGTGGCATTTCCCATTTCTATTTTTCGCCTTCTTCTTATCCTCTATTGAATCTAGAGATCCAGCCATCTCAGATGGGAGCACCCTTACCCTACTTCTCACAATTATGTAAATTGGACACAAACATAAACACTGTCTGCCAGAATCAGTTTTGTTTTCATCCTGTAAGAGTTTATTTCTATTTTTTGATGGCATTATTTTATACATGTGATTTCTTTTCACAATGTGAAATTCATGGCTAATAAACATAAGAGTTTTTTCCTCTTACCTGTAAAGTGTGGTGTCTTTGTCTGTAGCGTGGACATAACTGCATTTGTTAATGTAACAGAGCAAGATTGAAGGGAAAAGGAGCTTCAATCGAGCATAGAGCACTTTTTAATTACTGCATGTCTCGCTTATTTTGGCAGCTTTGGAGAGACTACAACCAAAGTGTCCGGAGGTATTAAGGCACTATATCATGCGTGGAGCTTTTGTTCTGCGGAGGAGGGACTGAAATCATCTTATCTATGCTTCTGGCTTCTAAGCTTCCAGCACAAGAACAGGCGAAACACAGCCAGATACTTTCCCTTTCCTTGTCAAGTCACCTTGGCAACGGCAACCTTTATCTGTAAACTGTGGGGGCTGGAGGAGAACATGAAGTCTTAAAAAGCCCCTTACTCTGTTCCCCTCCTCCCCTCTCAGCCCGCCCTGCCTCCCCTCTCACTTCTTACACCCCCTTCCAGCACTTTCATCAGTGAGATGTGCAGCAAAGCGGCCTTCCAGTTGTGCATTCCCTGGTTTGTAACAAGTTTAACATCCCATTAGCGAGGGACTGGAGAGCACAAAGCCTCACACAGCATCCCTTCAGTTCCAAGAACCCAGATTCTGTTCAGTGTTTAGATTCTTCAGCCTGACACCACTCCTGACAGGAGGTGACATAAGGTTGAGAAACACCAGTTTTTCTGGATCCTGATACAGTGACAAACAAAACCCACGGTGGGTGGGGGTGGGGAGTTATATGTTAGCATGTTGAAACCATCTGTTAAAAATCTTATCTATAGTGTTTAAAGATATTTTTTTCAAATGTTCCAAGAGCCAGGAAATGACTTTTCTCGTGAGAACCAGCAAAACAGGTAAAATGTGGAGGCTCTGTGAATCGAGGCCCCTCAGTCCCCCTGTGGGAACAGTCCCCCTATTAATCAGGACAGGAAGTTGAATTTCCTGTCCGTCAGGAAGAAGGCCTGATCCCCCCTCAAACAGAACACTTCACTGATGGCTCAACCCTTCAACACTGAGAATCCTTTGGGTGCTGTTAGCTTACGCAGAGCCTGGCTGAGCAGTCTAGTATTTTGTGTGGGCAGTCTGTATGTGTGGCCGAGTGTGATTAAAACAATATACCTAAAAGTCTCAGTCGCCTGGCAACACCGGAATCCGAGTCGTGCAAAAGCAAACACACACACATACACCCACACACACATGCCTTTACGGTGTCAGTGAATGTCTAATCATGGTTATTTTTAGCAGGTCTAGACTGAGATGAAATTAAAAAAGAGGTCCAGCTTCTTTAATTGCAGCACGTACTATGCTGATAACAAGAATTACAAAACCCATTTGAATTTATTTTTGTAATACAACAACTTTAAATGTGTCGAGCATTAATGGCAATCCCAAACAAATGAGTTCCAGATGTTTTCCAGCACAGCTCTCTGATGACGAGTCTGATCTTTAAGATTTTCCTTATTCCATGAAAAGAGCAAACACAACAATGTGTTTTTAATACGTAATTGCAAGTGGTGGCAGAAAAGATACACATTCTTTACTGAAGTAGAAGTATATTTAAGCATGTAACACAGACTCTGATTAAAGTATGGTATAATCTAAAAATTATGTATTTAATAAATTAATGAAACATAATAAGATATAAAAGGACTAGGACTAAAAGAGACTCATTCACACCATTTAGAGCCTACAAACAACGGAAATGAAAAAAACGTACGCAAGAAAAGATAAATATGATGATGCAGGAAACACAAGCAAAACAAAGAAAAAGTTGATAAAACATGAACATCCACATCTTTTTTTTGGCTTATGTTCCTTGTTTGTTTTTGTCTTCTTACTTGTTTTATATCTGACGCCTTGTTTTGACTGTCATGTATGATATGAACTGATGGAATGGATTGACATTTCTATCTGTTATTGTCCACAAGATGCAAAATAACAACAAGCCACTAAAGAATAGATATTAGAGTCCAAATGTAGGTTGTTTCAGTCAAAAGTTAAGGGCATAAAAAAAAAAAAATAAGCAAGTGAGGTACAAGGCCTTTGGCACCAGACTCACTGGTTCCCATTGCAGTAGAAGATTTTATTCTTTCAATTTTCAATTTAATTCCTCCCCAAAAAGCTGGTCACTGCACATTTTAGTAACTTCTAATCAAACAAGAGGAAGTAGTGCATTTGTTGGAGACTATTTTCAATCGTATATGATACATAATTGATGGTCCAAACAGTATCACGAGCTGCATGATGGTGATTAAAGTACTCGCTTTCACGATAATGAAAAAGTGTGCTGTGGCTCAGAGATGTATTTTTAATATAGAGCTTTAATTATGGTGTATTAATCTTTAATGGAGCTATATTTCACAAATAAATAAATTGATATTACTTTGCATTTTAATTTTATTTTGAAGGTTCGTCAGTGTTATGTGTGTTGCTTAGTTAGTTTAATATTTCCTGTCATGTTTCCTTTGTTTTGCCTTTTTAGAGTGTTTATCTGTTTATTGTTCTTCATTTCCTTAGTCCTTCCTAGTATAGTCTTTGTGTGTTTCACTTATGTTCCTTTTCCCTCTCTGTGTCCGTCCTGTGATTCTGTTTTCCTCTTGTGTGATTGGTCATTATGTTCACCTGTGTTTTTCCTCCAGCTGTGTCTCATTGTCCCGTTACATCAGTGTATATAGTCTGTGCTCACCGTTCCTTCTGTGCCAGATCTTTGGTCCCTCATGTGATCACTCGTTCCAGTCGTTTCCCAGGGTTTTTTCAACGTAAGTTATTTCCCAGTGTTTCTTAGGTTATTTACTGTTTACTCCCATGTTTTTCCCCGTGCCTTAGTGTGATTTTATTAAATACTTAAACTGCACCTGCTTTGCCTCCGCTGTCTTGTGTCTGCGCCTGGGTCCAAGCTTCGCCCCAACGACAGTTCCTAACTGTGTCCTCCAGAAATATTGTGACTCTTTAAAAGAATAAGTTAAATGACATACAAACAATCTTTAGTCCTTAATGTCTATACCCATGATCTTTTAATTCACAAAAACCTAAACTTTTATTCAAGTAAGAAAATTAGAAACAATACATTATTAACATTAAGCATATAACTGTATATTTTTCCTCTAAAACATGTGTGCCACATTTATTGCCATCGTTCAGAAATCATGTGATTAAAAGGTAACAGAAACTTTTTTCCAGTTCTATTTGATATTTGTAGGTTCACCTCTTTGAGTAGGAACTGAAGTGTTGAACAATGACTTCCTGTTTTGCTGGGGTATAAATATGAGACACAGGCCTGGAAACGCCAGTGCTCTGACTTTTCAGCTCCTGCTCTGGAAGTCGCTTTACCTCGGCTGCATCAAGGCTCTGAATATCCACTCACTCATGTCAGTCAGGGAGTCGTTGGACAGCCATGTTTGGCCTTACATTGTCCCTCAAGGGCTGAGGATGGGTCCTCTATAAACCATCGGTTGAAAAAATGGATGGCTGACCTCCAGTGAAGGGTTGTACATGGAGCGCTGGCTACAAACATGCACAGGGCTCTCTTTGACCTACTTGCAAGGGAGTCCTGCTCGTTCTGCTGTCAGTCTGAGACTGGGACATACTGTGATGGCCTGCCCAAGACTAGTGGGTTCTCTACGACCTGCTTGAGTGGTGGGGGGACACTTTGGGTGAGGCTTTCTCCCTACCCATCTTTGTATTTGGACCTAGATATAAATATTTTTCTGAAATTCATCCTTGCCTGTGCCAAGCTGGCAGTGTGGAAAAGCAGGAAGACCCTTAGTCATTATCCTCTGCCCCACCTTAAGGGGTTAATTTCAGCCCGATTTCTACTGCTGAGAGCCTTCACAGCAGTTCGGGCTCTCAGGAATGTCCTCTGCTATGTGGGCAGGGACAATTCTCTGGTTCTGAACGTTTAGCTTGATGAACACAGTTATGTGACAGTGGGAAAGTGACCGCACCCACCTCATATTGTTGCCGCTTGCGTTAAACAGTGTTTTTTTTCTCTCTCTCAGCCCCCCCCCATTTTTAACATTTTTTATTAAAACTACCATTGTATTTACTTCACTGTTGTCACACATTTTATTTACTGTAAAGATGGTTCCCTGGTGGTGCAGCTTGGACACATCAGTGATGAAGGGTTATTGGGTGTTTTGGGCCTTTGATCATCAGACAACCTCACAGGGCAACCCAGTCCTGATAACCCTATCTGTCCCTGGCTTGTGTCCGTGTCAGACCACAGACCCGTCCTCTTGCTCCATAGCCATTCTGATGCTTTCTCCGACTCTAATCATATTCTTGATGTTGTGATCAGCTCTTTGCAGAGGGACCAGGTTTCAGTGAGACTTGAGTCCATCATTCTGAGGGCCCGCTCAGCTTCTATTTACCCAACAGGGGAAATAGCCATCATCACCAGACTGCTTCTTTAACAAATGTAATTACTCAGTGGAGAAATGCTACAAATCTATAAAAAGTAATCGTAAGATAATTTATAAAAAAGTCAAACAATGTGTACAAAATGAATTGAATTCAGGATTCAATTGATGAATCCTGAATTCATAATTAGGTGCCTGGCTAATGACGTTGACTTTACAGAGGAAATACTTTATCATTTGTGCTTAAACAAGATTGTACAGACCCAACCCTCACACTAAGGATTTCAGCATTTGGGTGGAGGTACACGCAGGTTGGTGCAAAGCTGAAAAAGCAGGGTGAGCTTCTCAACTTTTAGCCACCTATAAAAAATATTCATGGAAAGGATTGAGCTGAATTAAACCCTTCCAGACACTCACATTGTGATAATGTCAGGGATGTTTGCAGAATGAGAGATGGTCCACTGGGCTGTGCTCGCTCTGACCTCCGAGTTGCATCAGCATTCAGACAGGCAACGGAGGAAAAATCTGCCTCAGGCGAGGGAGCTGTGTCAGAGGCCAGTGTGTCGCTCTCAAACTTCCTGGCATGGCATTTACATCAAATATGGTCTCATTTTTTTTTACCTTTGATTTTCACAGTTGAAATGTCCACATTTTTGATGCTCCATCCTCTTTCTATGTCCAGAATAACACCAAACCTCAGGAAATGTATGTTACCTGCTCAGAAAGTTTTGAAAGTGTCTTCCCTGCAGCTGTTTCTGCTTATCTGAACCCAAACACAGGAGATAACATCCTGGAGAAGAAATTGCTTCTGCTGGATTTCTAAAGAATCAGTTCTGAAAATCCCACCAGAAGGTTAAAATCCTGCATCATACGGAAAGATGTCTGGTTGCAGAGGGTGTATTCTCACATTTGTTTGTTTCTGTTGAATCTACAGTTTCCACCCTTTTTTTCCCCCCATTTTGTTTTGGCATGACTTCATTAGTCCTCTGTTTATCCTCCACAGCATGAACCCTTCTCCCTTTGTTATCTTGAGACGACTGAATGAAAATGTATGTGAGGTAATTAAGTCAAAGGAGATCTTCTCAAATACACAATGACTCCTCTGTTCTTTCTCTTTATTTTATTTTATGCTTTTGTCTCTTGTCATTACCGAAGCTCCTTTCTAGATTAGCAGGCTGACCTCATCCTTAAAATTTGTGGCCGTCTCAGGAAAGATACCATGCCGATTGGGTTGCTCAGCAGCCATGAGCTAATATACTGCTTGTACATCACCTTTAGAGATTTCCCAACAGATGAGAACATCCAGAAGAAAAAAAAAGTTGTGATTAAACCATGGACTATTATGGAAAATGGTGTAATCCTGTTGCGATGGACACAGTTGATCCCAAGACCTTCAGAGAAGGGAAGCATGAAGTTAAGGAAAGTTGGAGTACGGCAGAAAGGGCAGTAGTAACTGGCCATGCATGGAGCTCAAAGGCAGTTGTGGATTCTGCCTGTGAGCTCAAACAGCCAGCCAGTGTCTCTTTATGATAATGAGCTGTTACCGTCACAGAGATAATGAGCTGTGACGGTAACAGCTCATTATCTCACTGAGGAATGATGATTGCCACATTTGTTCAAAATACTTGTAATAGTCCAGTAGTTAACCGTCAAATCTTAACATTCACTTAAATATGACAACACTGGAATTTCAGACCGTTGAGTCAGGTGCAGCAGCACTTATGTAATGTCTATATGATACGTTGACCAGTCTGTCTGTTCGATGATCCAGTATAAGATCCAGCCGAAGCGATGAAAAGACCGAGAAGTTAATCAGACTGGATAAAGGTTTTTCTTTGTGGGACATAATCAGCAGTTGAAATAAGACTATACTCTGTCACAGTATACATTTAAGCATACATTGCATACATACACTGTGTTCCCTCAATTTCTATTAGCAGTGAATGAACAGCCGTGAGTATCTCCCATTGCCCCAAACCATGTCCAAATGGAGAAGGATTTCACTTAACGTCCAAGAGATCCAGCTATCTGGTAAATGATGCCTTCTCTATGGGTTTTGCGATAGACATATTACAATAGTTCAGAAAAACACTTGCACTCGAGGGGCAAAGTGTGGTTCAGGCTCCAGGTACACCGATTTGAGGTGGGTGTACATGGACATCCTAATCCGAAAAGATTCTGAAAAGATTATTAATCAGAAAGAATCTGCTGCATGTAAACACTCCTTTCCAAAAGAACAGGCCCTTTCCGACTGAGATTTCATTCCTTCGCAAGGAGGTAGTCTAAGTCCTTTTGAAAAGACGTTCAGAAATGTAACCCCTGCCAGGGTTACCAGGATGAAGCGCGTGATGAGGAGTTTCTGCTTTAACGTTAGGGATGATGACATGTGGTGTCCAATTTCAAGTTTTATGCAAACTTTAAATTAAGAGGAGGAAGACTGGTGCTAAAGTCTCCGACCATCTCTCTATTGAGAGTTTCTGCATTTTCTCCTCCAGCTGCTGATTTATGAACCTGTGCATCAAAACAAATTCCCACCCTTTAGATGCCCTGCAGCTTTATCAGGCTTTTTTTCCCCCTGTTGATAAGATGTGTCAGGGGGTCATTAGTACATCCTTATTAACTGCTTAGGGATGCTTTTAAGGCCACTTAGCTTACCTCAGCGATCTCAGGCTTATCTCATTGTTGAAAACCACAGAAAGATGAAACGCAGCGCGGCTTCATAAGGTAGATGTAATAACAGTTTGGGGAGAGTCACTGCAGGCGGTATGCTCATAACATTGTTTACGTTCTCTTTGAAATTGGGTTGTGGGTCTTTTAATCAGTCTCGCTCAAAGGCATTTTTGCCCTGCAATTTCTGCTGTTATACAGATTTTCACCCGGGTGTGGTTTGAGGCTGGGGGATGGAGGAGGGAGGTGGAGGAAGTAGATGGAGGAGGGAGATGGAGCAGGGAGATGGAGGAGGGCTCTGCGATTTAGATGGGAGCATGGGGTAAACTCACTGTGCTTTAAAGATGCATAGCTCGGTTGATGTCCCTTCAAGAATCAACATTATTTTGTCTTGACGTGCGCGGGAAACCAAAACAATAAATTAACTCCAGCCTTCTAATTAAGGGAGGAAATGTCCCACAGAGGAGGTTGGTGATAAATGATCTCTTTTTTTCTTCCTCGTCGATTCTTCATCAGCTGCCCTTTTCAAAGAGACAACAGAAGGAACTGGTGTGATAGCACGTCAGCACTGACCTATATCATTCTGACAAGACGATGCTTCCAGAGATCATTCAAAAATAACCAGCAGTAGAGGAAAACTAAACAGTATTTTTTCATCTACAAAACTCTTTTACATTACTTGACGTAACTATCTCATGTAATTATCACCAAAAAATGTCATTTAAGTATAAAAAGTACCGTCAATGGCTGCTGTGACTGATGGTCAATATCACTGATTATTAGATTATCAAATTGCTTTTTAGATGCATCAATGCTTAAGCAGCTACATTGAACGGCCATAACATACTAATCTATTACTGGAGATGTCAGAATAACAAATAATAAAGTGTTGGAGGCAGGAAAAATGGACAAAATAGAGTATAGGGTCTCATCTCCCGGTCTGCAGTGGGTAGGAGATACCAAAAGCAGTCCCAGGAGGGATAATTCGGTTCATGGATGCCTGAAACTCATTGATACATTCATGGAGTGACGGCTAGTACGTGTTGTCTGATCCTATGGAAAAGCAACACTGGCACGAATTGCTGGAAAATATAATTCTGATACTGATCCACAGGAAATAAAACTCACAGAGCTGTTTAGTGGCAAAAAGAGGACCTTACCAATATTAGACAGGTGGTTTTTATATTATAGCTGATTGTTGTATTTACTGCTTTAATAAATTCAGAAGCAACAGTTTGGTTGAGCCCCATTCCAAAGGGTTACAAAAATACCTGGGCTTTCAAGAGATCCCTAATGGATCGAAAAGGTTTGTGTGTGTGTTTTTTTAAAAAGTATTTTCCCTATACAATGCATTTTTATTGGATATTTTACTCTTATCTATATACTATTTACTCTTACTTGGATTGAAGACCCTTCTCTACGCCATCTTTGTTTATCTACACTGAACACAACAACAACAACATGAAGCCATTCCAGTGTGAGATTTCAAGGGTTGTTTACACCAGAAAAAGCTTTTGCATAATATGGCAACCTTTTGTGGCGTTGAAAACTCGTTCCAAAGTGTAATCTTTTGTCTTCACTAATCATTATATATACTGTATATGGCAAAATTAAATTCTTATAGAAAAGATATGTAATGACAAACCTTCACTCACTTTTCTGTATTTACCCACATAGCTGCATAGCCATGGTCTTAAGTTCATGGTGTTACTCTGTTACTTGGACAACTACTTGTATGCACATTATACTATTTTCAATGTTTTTTTAAAATGTGTCTACCTACATATTTGTAGTTATCCCAGATGTATATTTAGTACTGTTACTGCCTAAGCTGCTGGCTCAGAGGCAGACCCCTTCTCTATACCGCATTCATTTTTCTTCACGGAACAAAACAATGCTGGAGCAGTGCCAGACCATTGTGTCATATTAAATTGTGAGCAAATGGGTTCCATGAGCAAAAAGAGGTGTGAAATATTGCACAAGGTTGAAGCCCTTGTGGTACCTTCTCTGTTTGATGTCGGCTGATTCCGTACACTGCTCAGAGTTTATACATATAGCTGCTTTACCTCTGTTACTACCCCTGCTCATGTAACAGAGGCTGAAAAAACCTGAAATGTAACATGATCCTAAGTACACATTTTCGACCTTTGGGTTTTTGTGTGATCATAAGTATATAGTATATATATATATCTATGTAGATATAGATATTTATCCAGAATCAATAACCAATTGTAATCACAAAAGTAGAATTGAGTAAATCACACAGTATTTCTATCTGCAATGTATTGCTGTAGAAGCAAAAGGAAGACTAAAATATGAATATCAAATAACTGCATGTATTTAGTAAATAGTAGTGTATGTAAAAGTAGTGTATTCCCCACAAATATTGAAATAATTCAGGAGAGAGGCTGATGATCCAAACTCTCCATTAACCCATCATGCTCAGGTGATCCCCGGAACTACCTGTCAGTAAAAGGTCAGCTCTGCTCTCATTCTGACAGACGTGTGAGTGCGCAAACAACATCAGGCTAAGACCTTAATCTGCAAACCAAAACAACGTCACAGAGGGAAAGAAAATTCAAGAAAACGTGGATGAAGGGACGGTAAGCCTGTATTTACTGAGGTATGCTCACAACAAGGCTGAAAAATGAATGTGTGCTGAAGTAAAGTAACCTCGCCACAGCTAATGAATGAGCGCGAGGTGCCTGCAGAGCTCCAATTTCGCAGGCATTTTTATAAGCACTTGAAGTCTGCGGTTGGAAATGCACTTCTTACTCTCTTTCATCAATTACGAGAGCCGCCTTAACTAAACGCAAGACTTAAGGATGAAATCGAGGTGAGGCTGGGATAGCAGTAGGTGGGGAGAGAGGGAAACCAGGAGGGCCATCGAGTTTGTAATTAGCAGAGCAATGCAGGACTTTTGACTGTCTTATCCTTTTCCTGCCTTCCCACGTGGCAGATTGTTAGCTGTGCCTTTGAGAGCTTTCATTAGCTTCCCCAGACTCCCTGCTGGGGGGCTCTGGAGCTGCTTCGCAGGCCCTGACAGCAGGGGACCCCTAAACTTTTAGTATTAATCACACAAAAGAATTCCTTGACCAACTGAGGCATGTGGTCCCCATTGGGGTCTCGACAAGCTTGAGCGAAGTTGAAAGCCCGCCTCTCTTTCCTGCTCCAAATGTGTTGTGCACACGCCAACTGCTGACTAGTGTCCGCTTTTGTTCTACACAGGACCACACACACGTGCACACGTAAACACAGCAAACCACACATGTGCTCAAACACGCTTCCAAACACCCACAGACCCACTCAGTTCAGCCACAGCCACTCAGACACCGAGTCCCCAACATGCTGTGAAAGCTTTTCATGACACCCATACCTCTGCGTCAGAGAGAATAAAGACTGGCCGACATTTCAGACGGCCGTTATCACTAATTTGATGATGGCTTTAGTGGTCGTGCCAAACTCTGATCCTCCTTTCAGATGTTTTTCTCTACATCTTGCCTCATGCACATGGAGTAACATGAAAAGGTTTGCTGCAGCAACGCCAAGTTGTTCTTAGATGTGCAGCTCATTGCAGAAATGTAAACCAGAGGAGTGATCCTGAGAGGATTGAATTTTCCATTTTCATCAGATTTGTAAAGCTTGCTTTACAGCATGGGTCGTGGGAATACCCTAAAATGCACTCTTGATTTTTTTTCTTTCTTGATGAATCTGGTAAAGCAGATGTGTATTACAACAAAGAAGAGCCCATATGGAATGTTTTAGTGGAAATTACCGGCTATGCACTGTAAAATACCCTTTGCAAGCAACCTGTATACAGTCTGGAAGGATTACCACAACAATGCAAGTACAAAGCAAACAGCAAACCCACAAGAAGCAAAACAAGATATGCAACTTCATCAATTAACCCTGTGTGCCTTTTCTGTCTGCTTCGAATCAACCCTATTGGGATATTTGAACTGTTGTGAAGGCCCAACAAACTGGACAAAACTGTCTCAGTCCGGGGCAAAAGCTTTAGGAGAAGTGTCAATAAAAACAGAAGGCCTGCAGTGGGTGCTTTGCCACAGTCCACCTTTTAATAGGGCAATAATTATAATTGGCCTATGTCAGCTAATTCTCAATCCCCAGACCTTGTCATCTTAATCTCTTCTAATCCTCCTTTGTGTGTGCAGAAATTAGTTTCTGAAGTGGGCTCAATCTAGGTCAATCCTTTGGGCACTTAGGAAAAAGTCTGTAGGGGTTTATGTAGGTGCGATTGTGTGTATGTGTTTATGTGTGAGTGTGTATATGTGTGTGTGTGTGTTGAAGTCCCCCCTGACAGATTTGATGGGAGGTTGCGTGGAGGGAAAACCTAGCAGGGGTTCAATGATGGGCACTGAGTTGGGCAAACACCTATTATCACCATTTTAATTGGAGATTAGTGGGAGGATTTAGCAGTAGAGTCTGCAGGGAGGCAAACACCAGTGGGTGTTGGCAACCCTCTTTGTGGGCAGGATTCATTGCACACGATATAAGCCTCAAAATGTTTTTCCTACCAATGCAGAGAAAAAGAAACAAGAAAGAGAGCTTATTTGGGTAAATGATGGAGTGGTGATGATAGTGGGTCAGTTTATCAGCAAAAAAAAGTAATACTCATTCTCATTGAACTGTTCTAGCAGGGAGAGAAGTGAGAAAACATTGGAGCAGGAGATTGTTGTACTTTAAGAATTGAAAGTCCATGAATAACATGATACTGGTACTTTTAGATGATTTTTCTCAATGAGCAAAATGTAAGAAATAATGAAGAGGAATAAAATTATTTCTGAATGTCTGGAATGTTTTCTTTTCACGCTCAATTGAGCCATAGCTCAGCTCACAAAGTTTAAGGAAACACTCGGTTGACAGACATGCCGGAGATCTAATGCACAAACGTTGATTAAGCAGCCATCAACGCAGCCAGGTGCTTATTGATAAGAATTTAGTTTTTATTTCTATTATCTAATGAGCGCAACACCGTAGGGTCTTACCTGACGACTGTCAGATGATTCCGAGCTGAAATGTGGACTCACCTGCTGGAGATCTGGGCCATAAACATGAGGCCATATAACCCAATCTACAGTGAGTTGGAGAGAGATAACGCCCAGTGTCCTCAGTGCTGACGGCTGGTAGGCTGGAATTTATCAAAGTTGATGTGCTCAAAAAATGCCTTTTTATCTTGCTAATTTTCTCTTCCCACAAGTGTCTCTTTTTCGGAGGTCTTTAACTTCCCCATATCTCTTTTCTCCCTGTCCTCCCAACTTTTCTCCACTCTGTTATTATCCTGATGTTGGATATGTTTGAGGCTGCTGAGGAAATTGTAGGAAGCTTGTGGAAGGAAGTAAACAAGCAACTGTAGGAGGCTTTAAACTTGTATTATTCAAAGCTAAACTGCGATTGATTCTTTCATTCCTTACTTCAATAAGATGTTTTGCAAGTGACAGAAAATTAGCTTAGCAGTTGAAATGAGGAAAGTCTGACTACCATGAGGTATAAAATGCCTCTTAAATCTGCGCCATTACAAATGTGACAATGAGTGGCTTTAGACATTGAACTTATACCGTATAATAATGACATTTGTACTCATTTAAAAAAAATAATTTAATTGTGAATATTCTTTCTTTCTCTCAAGTTAGATCTGGAATTTGGATGAAACTTAGTATCAGTCTGATTCCGATTATTGTCATAAACCCGGTTGGAGCCCATGGAACATGGAGAGAATAACAAATTCCATACAGAACATTCCCAGGTTCCTAGGAGGGTTTGAACCCAGAACCAACTTGCTGCTGCTATTGCTTGCAGCTATAACACTCTTTGCGTTGATTTGGGCATGGAGTTTAGAATCCCGTAACGCCACTTGTGTTGAGCCAGTGGGTCAGATGACAGCATCGGAGCTGTGTGTTGAGCAGATAGTATCCTCTCTGGAAGAAAGGGTGAAAACCAACACACCACGTAATACAGCCCACCTTAAGGAGAAATGTTGATGAACAGCAAGAATTTACTTCAACTGGTAGCCCTCAATTAAATTATACATTTTTTAACCTGAAAGTAAAAGTAATGCCTGGGCCATTAGAAACGATTGTAGCCCGATTTGAACATATTCTGGTTGTTTGCAGCAATTTTGACAGTCATCAAAGTATAGCATGTTAGAATTTTTCTCATATCGCTGTAGACTGATAAAATGTCAGAATGACTTGCCTCCTCATCGACGTTACATGACTTGATGTGATGAATAATGGTATCAAACATGTAGTGCTGTAGCAGCCAACCATCCAAGAAATGGTACATTGTCGTAATGATGTGATCACTGATCAGATGGGTCAATCTTGAAATACCATCATTGAAGACAAGACTGTCATGATGTGGGAACCAGACATCAATCATATCTTAACGTGACATGAAATCCACTGGTTTGAGGTGAAAGTACTAGTTTCAATTTTGTCTTTCATTTCCTTCTGGGCAAATAACCTAAGAAAACAGGTTTGGACTGGATCAGTACAACTGGATCGTAGTGATCACTACCATCACTACAGTATTCCATGTGAGTGATATAAACATACACACACACAGAAGTGGCCCGGGTCCTCCTGACAGCGAACAACTGAACAACAGTAGTAAATCAAACTGATAACAGTAGCTGTGCTTCACATAGAGTAATAAAGTATAGACATAAAGAAACATCCAGCTTCTGTAGTCCACGCAAGTTGTTGTGATAGAGGCCATGCGGTCACAAATTTTAGGCTGCTCATTCAGTTAATATCTGCACTGGGGACCCTTGTGGCAAGGGTCGCAAAGCAACCAGCATAGGCAGCCAAGAAATGATTTGGCATAAACCTCAGAGAAGCCACAACTTTCCCTGCTTTTTCCACTGTTTCAGCTGAACACAGTTTCACTCATCTGCTGTTGGATGTATTTGCATATATAGTGCAAAGATTAGTAATGATCTTCTGGCTCTTGGCACGAAAATTGAATGAGCATATTTCCCCTTTTCTCAGTGATAATGAAAAATATTTATATAGGGCCTAAATAAACACAGGATAAAAAGTTCTTTACGTAAAATGAAAAAAGGAGAAATCCTAACACAAAATAAAACCCACCTCCATAATATAAAAGATAAAAATAACCGTAAATAAAGTTCATATACCTACACCTATTTTGACGTCACGACTGGAATCACTCTCAGTGATGACGTCTTTTTGACTTCACCACTGACATAGATGTTCTGTTTCTGTTTCTTTTGTAACAGAAACAGAACATCGGTTTCTGTTACAGATGTTCTGTTTCTTTTGTATTTTTCTGTTTCTTTTGTATTTTTATGAATTCAAAAGTTTGGTTTGGAATTATGAGAAGATTCTGTTCTGATGACCCGAGAAGCAGCCAAATGTTTGAGAATGTTAGTATGCAGCTAATTGTTCCATAAATTAATAAAATAATCTTAAAATCAAATTTAAACTGAAACTGGGCAATAAAGTATTTGAGTCATTAGAAACTAAATTCTAAAAACTACCAAACTGCACAAATAACTGGTTCCAGCTGGACTAAACCCACACAAACCTGATCACTACGAGCCCTGTTCAGTCCCATCATCGCTTAATTAGAAGCAGGAAGTCTGACTAGGAGCACTCTATGCAAAAATCAAAAGAAATTCCTGAAAAGATGAGGAGGAAGGTGATTGAAATGCGTCAGTCGGAGAAGGGCTAAGCTCCGGATCTAAACTGAGACCCATTATCTAAATGGAGATTAGAGACGATTTGAACAATTGTGAAGCTTACCTTCCAGTCCTGCAAGAACAAAGCAAAAGGTCATTCATGAGTTAGTTAGTTAGTAAAAGATCCAAAAACAGAATCAGGGAGAACGGCTGGATTTTCTCAACTCAATAAAGGTCATGGCTCCACTGTCCCAAATGCATTGGGCAAAAATGGCATCTGTGGAGGAGACCCTGATGAACCCCAGATCTTTTGGAGGAATTTTCTACTGACTGAGTCGAAAGGTGAACCGTTTGGACGATTGGGGGTCCTGAAACGTGAATTCTGCTCCCTTCCATAAACATGTCCTGTAAGCGGTGTTTGTGGCTTTAAGTTCATTTGCTGCAGGATTATATCATTATATTGTTTTACTGACATATAAACCTGACATAAACGGTATTCCATTCTAACGATGATATTGTTTGCAATGAAAAGTCAGATGAATTCACTCTGGTCGGGAAGGATGTTACTCTAACTTTGGGAATGTACACAATGGGGATTACAAAGGGAATGTTAATAATTCATGTTTTTTCTTCTGTGGCTGCTATATGAGGAAGTCCCTCAAACACCTTCCCCTGCAGTTTTCATTCTACCCAAAAGCTTTACACCCCTTAATCCTCAGCAGTTAGAAACTAAAGCAATGTATATAGTAATGATGAAGGGCAGAATTTTTCAAGCACGAAGAGAAATCTCCAAAACGTGTTAGTCCGTTTGCAAACATCTCAACAAACAGCTCGCTGTTAGTTTAGCAGTTTATTTGGCCGCACACATCTTCTGCATTCACTCACTGTTTAGCATTTCACAGTTGTAGTTTCCAAATATAATAATATCTCCGTCTTGGCTATATCCATCTCAAACTCTGCCTCCTTTCTTACTCCATTTTTATGCCTAGAGACGTGGACCCACTCCCAACTTTGAACTCTTTCTGACTCTTGTGAGAGCAGCAGCAGCGGCAGGAATTCTCCATCCATCAGATCACATGCAGGGAGCACATACAACCCCAATCCTCCCTCAGGACTAATCAGCCGGAACAGTTTCTGCCCAAACAGAGCAATCTACACACTCCCACAGACGGCCAACTCTTGACTTTACCTCACAACATGCTCACAACTGGAAACGACCCAGTGAGACGTCCTACATGCTCGACCGGTTCAGCATAAAACACTGTCAGAGAAAAGATGGACAATTCAAATTTAAATAAATAAATAAAGAAGACATTGTGGACTTTCTATTCAATTTCCTTTCTATACCCACAATGTCATTCAGATGCAAAAAAAGACTGTTGCGAGGCTAGGTGTTATGCTAATAGCTGCCATTAGCATGTGGATATTTAGCCTTAACTCGAGCTGAGATGAAGTGTGGACTATAGAGGGCCGGTTATCTCTCTATTTTCAATCTCCATACTACTTCAGCCGTTCCCTTTTATGTCCCCACAGCGGATCATCTCTTTCTGCATATTGATTTGTTTTTTTTACGTCAGACGTCCTTCCTGACACTACTAAATGTTTTTTTATGACCCGTACGCTCTTTTAGCAGATGTGGTCGACTAAATGCTTCAAATGCATCAGGAGAGAAGTGATGCGAACACAGAAGCCAGAAGTTGTTTACGACCACAGTCGTCTTCCCACTGTTTTATCCACTTCTTATCTCTGGGAAAGTTGTGAAGACTTAAATCACTTCCCGTATTGCCCTTCGACTGAAAAGTACACCCAAAAGCAGAACAAATCAGCATTGTATCGATTATTCTCTCACCAATGCTACGAAAACAGCAACCAACTACAGCGACTCAGCGCGACAACAACCATTCAAAATCACCATGCCATAATGCAATGCGCTGTTAAAGTAATGGCCACCTGCGTAGGTCAAATATGTCTTAAACTTTGGGGATATATAAAGTAATGACAGTATGTGATGTGTTGTTAACACCGTGTATCATTATGAAAAAACATTTATGGCATAATAATGCCTTCATGTCTTTACAGTCGAGGTTCCCTTCAAAGCTTCCCAGAGTGCTGCGGATCCTTGTATCTTACAGTAGAGCTTTCCACTGGGGGGTAGCTCTCACGAGAAAGACGACTGACCAAAGCACTGTGGCAAAGGAGTACTATACCTTCGCTTACGGAAGCTATTCTGGTGGATTTCACCGAATAAACAGGACCAAACTGAATTAAGTTATGCAAAGGAGAAGGAGCCAACCCGTTAAGAATTTTATAGACTAGGCACTGATTAGAAAACGGTCTGAAGTTCTCAAGGCTCAAAAGATGTTCCAACATTATTTGCACTAATATATCCATTTACCCAATTGCCTCACCTTTTTTATTCAACAACATGCAATTTGCACACCGTCTTTTTTATATAGCTCACATTACTCTATGCCTATATTTATATTCTCCATCATGTCTCCTTGTCCTCCCTCCTCATTTTCCTTGATTTGTCCATCAGTACTCTGGCAGTGGTTTTCCATTCTTCTGATGGTTCTTCACTGCTACCCAGTATCTGTCTTAGCTCTTCTTAGACCTCCTCCGGATGTTCTACCTTCCTCAGCTGACATCAACTTGACTCCAATGGCCCTCTTCCTCTTTTCCTATATAAGGTCATTCCGGTTATATATTATATCTAGATTAAATTTTTGTGTTGTCTGTTGTGTGTGTGTTTTCAAGCTGCTGCTTTAACAAGAATATTTCCCAGCTTGGGATCAATAAAGGGTAATTATTGTGTTTTTAATTTCTGTGTAATTAGCATTAATAATGATGATAACAAAAAGTTAATAGCGATGTTTGAGTTTATATGAGGGAGCAGTTTAAATACTTATATTTGTTTAGATTTGGTTTTCTCCACCTGTTACTATCACAAGAATGTTTCATAGCATTAGACTTTTATCTCCCTCTCCTATCAGCTCATTTCCATTAGCTACCTCTAAGTAATGGTGACCTGCCAATAGTCACCACTTGGGATCTGCTCCAGTCCAAATGAGCCCACGATGGCCCTCATTCCAGCACGGATGGCTCTGCTGTGATATTGGTCCATTTGTGATGGAGCAGGTTCACTACCTTGGAGGTCACCGCTCTATTGTTCCATTTCTGCCCCCTGAGGCAGGTCATTTGCCATGTTTTCTTCTCTCTCACTGTATATGACCGTAGAGATAATTGAACCTTTTGTCAGTGTTATTAAACATCCTGGAGCCAAAGAAGGCTGACATTCTTGAGGGTTTTATCTTAAGGTTGTGAAATTAATTTGATACGGCTGTGCTGCATGTTGTGAGCATCTGCTATCTCACAAATCCCCTGGGGCACTCACTCACTGTGAAATGACACTGGAATGTTAATTGAGCTAGAAATCATTAGGTGTTTTTCTGTTCAGCTCAATATACAGATATATACAGAATTAAATCAATTAAATAAAAAAATCATATATACAAATCATATCTCACAAGTGTTCAGATCGCTGACTGATGCTTTTTCATCTAATATGTCAAAACAAACTCTGCTCGTTAATATATAAAGACTGTAAATAGTAAACCATTGGGCTCTAATTAGATAACTATGAATCTGCACTTCACTTTTAACATCCCTTACAAACATTGAGACATGAAAAAATAAAAAGAATGTAAACACTATGTGCAGTGCACTGTGTTCACTAAGTGTAAAAGTGAACATACAGACATTTTTATTTCAGTTATTTTATAGGAATACTGCTCCAAGTGCAATAGCATACATTCAGAGCAACTTTTGAATTTTGCACGCTACCAAGAGCCAATCCCAGAGCTTCTAAACTGGCGTTTAATTTTTCTGCCACAATAACGTTATTCTGTTCTATTCTATAACATTATGGGAATACACTTTATTTAAATTAAGCCTCACTTACACAAACTATCCAACGCAGGGCTGATGCACTTTGATACGGCCACATAAAGTTAATAGAGGTGCAATGACGCGTCTTTGTTCTTATTTCTCTGACGGGAGCAAAAGGTATTAATGGAGGTAATTGAGACATTAGTATAAATGCATTCAGGAAGGCATGAGTGAGGAGTGATGCTTTGACGAGTCCCACACCTCTTAAATCTGCAGCAATCAAGCTGTCAGCCTACTGGAAGAAGGAGACAATTCACCAAAAGTGTCTCCAAATAGGGAGATTGTGCTCCTCACCCTCAGTGACGAGGAGGAGAGCCACCATGTAAAATGGAAGATACATCATTGTTTCTGTCTTTGTAATATTGAGTTTTGTTCTGCTGTGGGTTTTGTTCAGTGGACACAAACAACGGTAGTGAGAGGGGTCTTCTTGAAGGCACTATTGGGCCTTCGATTACATACAAAGTCAATGCAAACACGGGTATGAAGTTGGAGGACCTTATTATCGTAGCTGTCTGTATCATCTTTGGTCTCACAATATAACTGACTTCTCCAGAAAACAATTGTTTCATGGTTGATGTGGGGACTAATTGTTGGTTTCGCTGGCTTAGCTCATATGAATGAGTTCATCTGAATGGTGAAAAACTTTGTGAGGAAAATTTGAACAGAAAAGAAAATGGAGGAAACCTAAAGAATCACCACAGTGGACGTCATCTTCCCCCATGATGGGCAGCCATGTAATAGATGTTGCATGAACAGAATAGATGTATTAAAATATACAGTATTACGACTACAGTGAAAAAAGAAGATGTATATTGTGAAGTATACATAAAGACTGTGGATCTAAGAGGTCAACAGAGCAGCTTGAAGAGTCGCCAATTGCCACTGCTGCCATATGATGTCCTCCCCATCTTGCTGAAGCTGAAGACAAATGATGGAGGAGCAAGGGATTAGGGGTTTAGTAAGGAATGCTTCATCCTGATTATAATTTACAATTCTTTTACAGTTCCCTGGCTGTTCTCTTTTGCTCTAGACACATTGTGAAACAATGGAAAATGAATCCCATTTTTATTATTTGTCTGAACATGGGGGTTGCATCACTGGAACGTGGGCACATGATGCTGGAACGTGAATTGACCCAGATTTCTATGAGGCTTTATCGGTTAAGCAGTACTTATACATGCGCACACACCTGCCTGGGCGCCTCGGGCTACGGCCTCATTCAAAGATGGAAATTCCAGCAGTCCCATTGATGCAAATCACGTCGTGTAGCGGCTGCAAGCTGAGCGGGTCACAGCAGACAACAGGCTACAGTTTAAACCAGCTTGTTAAAGCCATCAAGTAGTGGCATAACTGTTGGCCAGCTCTTCCCGACCTCCCCTCCCCTCCCACTGTGCTACATTTTCTCACTAAATTCTAACAAGGCTATTGCAATTCAGGAGAGGGCGTTTAATTTGCCCTGCAGCCAAAATTTTCTCCGGCATGAGTACAATGTAATGAGATTTCCACTGCATGTCCCCCGAGCTGTGAAACCATTCTCACCAAATTTGAACAGAGAGGAACTGCTGCAATACCCCAGAAATACAAATTTATGTTGAATAACAATAAGTACGGTTTGTTGACTGTTGCTTGGTTCTGCTGTGCCTGTGTCTAAAGCGTTTGAGAAGGGAGACTCATATTGTTTACTCATCACTGGTAGTCTTCTGCTGAGGACAACTAATGGGATGAAATGACTCACTGCTGCATTGTGGGCAGAGCAGCATATTGTCATGTTTTGTTTATTTGGCCTCGTTCGGTCTTGAAACTATCACTAATTCCTGCTCAAATTCAAAACGGGAGGAACAACAAATGGAACAAATTAGTCGTCAGTTACAAAAGACATACTGAATATACTACAAAGCCTCAATAGAGCAAGAGCAGTCATCGTAAAAAAGACCTATTCATAAAAGTTTCTAGCATACTGAAAGAAAATGAAAGTCATTCATCAAACTGATGGAAAAAAGAAAGATGCTGCTGGTGGAATGAAGTTCAGCATGGTAAGTGCAACAGGTAATTAATAAGGAAGCAGAATAACATCGTCTTTAACAAATTAAACAAATAATTACTATGTCAGAATGCTGACAAAATTCGGGTTTGTTTAAACAGACAGAAAATCCATACCCAACATTAATTATCTGAAGTAGAGTTTTACCTTATCATGACAAGAATAGCAACTACAATGTCTCTCAGGAGAATGTATACCTCTTCTGAGGACCAACAACCACACAGGGGACTGTTGAGCTTACCTGGCCCATGCCCAATTACCGCCACTCAATCTACCTCTGCTTATCCGAGTGTTCATATTACAGTGGCAACAGACCAAGAAGGTTATTCCAGATGTCCATCTCCCCAACAACACTCTACAGCTCATCCCGGGGGGTCTTAAGGCGTGCCCAGGTCAAATTAATTATGTAGTCCCTCCTGCAATTTCTGGGTAGGTGACACCCAGCTGAGAACCTCCAAAGCGAGGGGTCCTGGAGGCATCTTGATCCGATGCCCGAAACAACCTGAACTTGTTCCTTTTGACGCAAAGGAGCAGCGCCTGGACTCCAAGCTCCCCCTTTATCTCTGAACTCTGAACCTTATCTTTAAGGCTGAGCCAAGTCACTCTACAGAGGAAGGTAATTTCAAACGCTTATAACCATGTCCTCTTTTTTAGGTCACTACCCTGAGCTCATGACCTTAAGTGAGGGGTAGAATGTAGATGGTCTGGTAAATTAAGAGGTTTGCATTGCATCCCAGACCTCTCTTCACCACAATGGACCGATACAATACCGGCATTACAGCTGAGGCTGCAACAAACTGCCTGTCCATCTCATTAGGTGGGTTTACATGGGACACTTTTCTCCTTTCCGAATTAAACTTTTCCGAATTGCAATGTCAGTCGCCTGTTTACATGACTTGTGATCTTTTCCGACCCGGTGTTTACATTGTTTTGAAACAATTTCACACATGCACCATGCACATGATCCACACTCCCATTCATAAGGTGACGATAATGCTTCGGTGAGCTTGGTGCCGACCGCCACCAAGCGCCCAGAAGAAGAATATGACTTAGAGGACGTGCGCAGAAGTGACCTTTCGTACATCTAACCGTCCAAACATGTTAAAATATTTCAAAGTTGCAATGAATACATTACTCGCCGATGCAGACCGGAACTGTTTTGAATTCCTTGTAATTAAAATGCATTGCGGCGCTGAAAAAAACTTAGAGGAGCATTACGTCACGACGGTACGGATGCGCAGATACAACTCAAACAGAAAGCTTTCCGATACAGTGTTTACATGCAGCGACTGGCTATTGCAAAGGCTTTCCGAAAGGATTTTGACTACCTCCTTCCATAGGAATGAAACCTAATTCGGAAAGGTTCTTTTCGTTCTGAAAGGGATGTTTACATGCAGGATTTTCTTTGTGATTAGACGTCTTTTCCAAATCAAATCAGAATTAGGCTGTCAATGTAAACCTACCTACTGTCCTTTTCCCCATAACTCATGAAAAAGACACTATGATACCTGAACTCCTTTGCGTGATGCAGCAACTCATCCCTAATTCAGAAGGGGCATACCTCTGATTTATGGCAGAGAATGAATGACAGCAGCTTCACACTCGATTGCAAACTACTGTGGTACGGTTAAGTTCACAAACTGAAAAGATCCGCATCATCTGAAAACAGCAAAGATGCAACTCTAAACTTCCCAAAACCAGACACTTCTCACATTGATATTGTGGAGAAGATTCATTTGTGGTCTAAAGGTGACTTATAAGACCACAAATCAATGTATAAGACCGTAAAGCACTAAGTCCGAAAGAAAAGGGTTTTACGTAGGCGGCTGGAGAGGCTGTAAGAGCTGATGTATTCTCAGAAAAACATACTCCCTTAGCTGAATGAGTCACAACAATACATCAGTTAAAACATTAAGAAACACATTCAAGCATCCCTCTTCAACAAGGCATTACCTCCTCTAGCCCCTGTTCAGGGCCCCATCTGTCATAATCGCTCACATATGTTTGGTGAAAGGGCCTGCAGGGCCGTCCTCTAGAAGGCACCAAAACATACCCCGCCTTCCCCGATTCATTTCCCACACAACACACACTCTGTGTGATAATATTAAACACTGTGCCATCACACTTTTGCTCGGGCTATACTGTAGACACACTCCCATCAATGAAATGACTCATTCATAAAAACTAGTATGTGTTAAATTACAACATTAACATGCAGACGCATTGAAGTGTTGATTTCCCACACGGCCTGTTCTTGTGTGTTGTTGCACGAGGTGTTGAATTTTCTTATTTGTTGGACCATTTTCTTAAAGGTGAAATATTATACACATATAACAGCCCTTTCCTAATCCTTTAATGTCCTCACCACGAAAACATGGACAACAAGGCCTTAGGCTTAGATTTATTAATGTCATATCTAAGACAGTCTCAGAGAATGTTACAGAGAAGTCAGAAGTCAGTCAGCTTCAGCAACTGCCAGCAGACTTTATCAGGATCTACAGAGTGGACTACAAGACTGCATGTCTAAGGGTCATTGAGCATGAAGTTTTACAATATGCACAATGGTTATTATTATACAAATTAGAGAGAAGAGAATACAATCATAACAATATCCCATACTTTCTGATGACTGTTCACTTTCATGTTTCTGTCATTGTTACAACGTACATAGTAAAAGACAAAAAACTGTTTATATCACTGTATTCACTAGTGATGTACGGTACCCCTGATTTTGATAACGATCTGATACCTATTAAAACACTGTCTGGTAGTGCAGATACCGATACAATACTGACCCTTTGTGCAAAAGCTTGGTGGTGTTTAATAAAGTAGGCTATTTCTAATTATAGCTACAATAACAGCATATTATTTTTGATTATTATTAGATTATTTGCTTACACATTTGTCTAGTAGAATTAAGAGGTTAAAATTAGAATCAGTGCATAAGAGGAATATACACAAATTACACTCACACACTGACACATCAAGTATTTACTATAAGGCAGAACCTTATGATGCGTCACAGATAGATATCGTACATATCTCAAATAACAGACATTACTGAATGATAAACTCTCAACAGAGATCAATTTCCATTGACATGGAGGCCAATGCTGAAAGCCTTGTCCTATATCTAAAATAAGTTTTAAGTCGTTGAGGGCTGAAAAAAAAAAAAGATTCTGGAATGAAATACAAACACAATATTGACGTGGCGATAGGTAAGTTAGAATCCCCACAAGCCTGACGTGCTACGCATTTACCAAGACATAGTTCGACTGTTACTAAGAGAGAAGGTTCCGGCTTGTTCTTGATCTCAGTGACAGCCTCATTACTTTCTACCTATATTCTATACTAGGCATACGGAAAGAGTTGTTGATGACCCAGATTTTATTGGAATTAGGACAAGCAGTTGGCCATCAACCCCTGCCTCGTTTATTAAGAAGCAGGACAGAAAGCTTTTCTGGATGGGAATCTTCTCCTTATCCAAACATTAGGTAAGAGCCATGTTCCACTAGGTTATATATATGTAGGTAAATCTGTAATAACAAAAGAAAAGGCTAAATAACTACTTTTGCAGATCTGGTTTTTACGAGTATTTACATTTAAACTTCCATTCTATTATATCTCCATATAAAATGTATTATAATAATCACCATAAAGACAGCAGTCACATTTTAATTCACTGGCTGTTTAATGGCTGTTTACACATAACTCAACTTTGTGACATTTACCATAAATGCATGTCAAAGCTCTCTTGGGTTGATTCTAATTTCTGTTTTTTACGTCACATAAAGCAGTTAAACAGCAGGAACATAACTGCAGATACTACTCAAATAACCACTGAGCTCTGACTGAGCCTCCATATCCTAAAACCAATCTGCGATCATTTTAAGTGGTCTGCATTACAATAGTTTTCCATGGTTGCATCTTTGTTCATTCTTAAGTCCTACATATGGATAGGAAACAGATGTAACAGATATCAAAAAGCAACTGGGCTAAATGGGCGAACTGTGGAGCTGAGATGAGGTTTTTATGGGGAATCGCACCAAACATCAATAAAACCAACAAAAACGTTGAAAACATTTACACACAGTCTCCCCCTCATTCTAAATTGAGAATATGTTGACAAGATTACGTTTACCTCAAGCATTAATTAAACAAAATGATTGCCTTAGCAATGCTAGCCTTCCTATATTGTTTCATTATCTGTTACCATTAGCCAGTCGCATCATCCGGGGAACACGAAGTAAAGCTAATTATAAAAACCAGTCGTCTGTAAGTGTGACCTACATCTATAGAGCAAGTAATAAACTACGGGGAAGCTGAAAGCAGCAGCGGTGATTTTATCAATAACAACATAATAAGAGTGTGTACCTAACCTAAGGCCTGTATTAGCGTCCTCTTAAAAACATTAGATCATTCTGCAGCAGGTACTGCTCCTGATGAACATGTGGAGCATCTCTTTTAAACCTTGTCATGCTTCTGATCAAGAAACCTTAAGTGAAATCCTGGTAGACTGGTTTGACACCTTGTCCACATTGATGTCCAAAATTCTGAAAAACTGTACAATGTTTTAAAAAGTGAAAAATCAAGCACACGTGCTTATTCACAGAAAGGTCCGACCCACATAAAATAATTCTTCATTTGAATTTCCACATGGAACAAGATTGCAATGTTTGTTAGGCTGTATTTGGCAAAGGCCGTATATTTAAGTTTAATTTTTATGTAAGTGTATTGCAGTCTGGAGAAAAAAATGTCCCGTTTTTACTATCATCTTATATAATGCTGTTTATGCAAGGTAAAACTAAACCTAGAAAGATGTATTTCATGAAAGTGTTTGAAGGTGGTTGCTAGGATGTTTCGGTTTTTAAATAAAATCATAAACGAGGGGCGACTGTGGTTCAGTTGGTAGAGCGGTTGTCCACTTATCTGAAAATCGGTGATTTGATCCCGGACCACTGTAGAACACACATGGAAGTTTCCTTGAGCAAGATACTGAACCCTAAGTTGCTCCCAATGGTTGTTCCATTTGTGTGTGTGTGTGTTTAGAGAATATGGACTTTACATGAATTAACTATAAACACACATCAATTCTCAATATCAACATTTATAGTAGCCATAAAGTCATACGTTATGTTAGTTATGTATCCGTACTTTGCCACTGTATTATTCAGGTTAATGTTCTTGCAACAACAGCTTCCTGTTTTACCATAAATTAAAAAAAGAAATTTGAATTTAGAGGAGGTGGTGATAATGTACCCAGGCAATAAAAAGCTGCCAAAGCAGAGTCAGCGAAACATTCACTGGATATCTGTGAGGCCATTAAATACATCTGAACAAATGTGTGTCATGTTTTGGGCAAAACCGGATTTTTTAACGCTACCCAAATGTTTAGTGCCAGACCAAAAATACAGCTTCAGCACACTATGAAATTAAAACACAATGCAATTATAAATATCGAACAAATACTTAAAAGTGAAATTATGACATTTATTGATTAGCCATGATTGGGTTGCTTTAACTGTATATGATACATATGATCATCTTAATTCTTCCACCCTGCACATTCTTCTGATTTTAGTTATGTTTCCTTCAGTTCACTCAAAGTGGCTGTGAGTTATTATTACTTTGGGGTGGGTGAGCAGAACTATAATTTTTATAGGATGATGCAGTTACTCCTAACATCTGCTGAGTGTTTTTACCATATCCCTCTCCTCGATGATGGATTCTGGAGTGGAAGGGAGCTCAGATTGCTCACATTACCTAACCTGCCCATCCACCACTGTGGGTGTACTCAAATGTATAGTTGCTGAAGAGTTTCAATAATTCACTGCATGGTATGTGTCAGAGTTCTGTTGCATGCAAGAGGGAACTGTTGGTGTAAATATTTGATGTTATCCACTGACAGATGACCCCTGAAGTTTGAGATAGTCAGTGCAAACTATCGTGGGAGAGAGAAAGAAACAGACATTCAGTATGTCTCTGGTCCAACTTGTTTTTCTTGTATTTTTTCGTCTGCTGAAATAATGAATTCAAAACAGGCCTTAACAAATAAATTATGAATAAGATACGGTTAACCCTGTCTCTCACCTGGAAAGGTTCACCTGGCACTTTGGTCAGGCCACCAGCATGAAGATAGCCACAATCCGACCCAAACTACAAATAATGAATGATATGGAACTGTAGTGCACCTTTGACGAAAATTAGCAACCTTGTGATGGAACCTAGGGAAATATACAGAACCGGCAAGTTCAGGTTCAGGGTTAATTTGGACCCAAATTGTATCTGCACGATTTTGCCTCACCATTAACCTATAAGCCTCCTCTCCTGTGGAACCCTCTCTCAGTCTCGGTTTTGGGGGGAAGACCCTCTCTACATTTAAAAGTAGGCAGAAAACCTTCTTTTATGGTAAAGCTTATAATTAAGGATGGCATAAGCTAGCTCTTAGCTATGCCGCTATAGGTTTAGACTGCTAGGGGATCTCCCAAGACGCACTGAACCTTTCTCTCTTCCTCTCTCACTGTCCCTCTTTATACATCCCTCTCACTTTAATGCATGTTACTGGATTAATGCATGTTAGTGGATTTGTGCTTTTTCACCCCGCCATGTAATACGCAGTGTGAAAATATGTGGCCTGAAATCGGCCAACATTTTTGTCTTTATGTAAAATGACAAGGTTCGAGATTTCTTTATTAGTACCTAAAAAAGTAAATCTGTTTTGCACACGGAAGATTCTTCGTTAAAAAGGATAAAAACCAGACAATACATCAGTACACATTCAAAATTCAAGAGAGGTCCAGGTAGGATAAGAAATACATTAAACAAACCTCAATATTAAAACAGGACATGACAATGTGCTTGCACAGACAAAAACAGACATTCAAAAATGCTAAAATACCTGAAAAGTTTAAAATACCTTACAGGGTCTAAGTACATCATCCTGTGCTACCTTTGATAATTAGTGCTATAAGTCCAGGTGCAAAAGTGTTTCTGTAGTGTTTCTTTGTCCCCTTAGGAGCAACAAACCGACGACCAACAAATCGGTTTTCTTGTGAAAAGGTTCGGCCCCACTTTGCAGATAACCCCGACATGTATGGACAGACCATAAAAAAGACAATGTTGGAATATACATTTTTGTAATGCAGGTTCCACTGATTCACTCCTCCTGCAAAGTGTAGAGATGCAGCACCAGTACTGTGGTCAGTGGAGATGGTCATGTATACAAAGTGGCTGGTTTTCTTGCCCAGTGTTGATGCTGCAAAGTTACACCGCCAACTACTGGCCTGGCAAATATATTCCAACATTTTAGTGGTCTTTGTAGATCCATGTGTTACAGAACTTTAGGCAGAGTGATGTAAACAACATACAAGATATTCTACTCTTGATTCCACATTTTCAGGGGCAACAACCCTGTTGAGCAGGAACCTAGCCCTGTATTAACTGTTGTTCGTGGTGAGATAAAGCTACAGGCCTACAGACTCTGTAATATCAGATATGAGGCTCATATTTCACCATGGCTGGCATGAACTTCGACCATACTCTGGTGTGGAGCAGGGGAGCTTTTGTTTATAAATCCAGCTTAGATTCCTCAAAAAAAAAAACTTTCTGAGAGTTCTGGAAAGAAATCTTGTCTGGCGACTGAGAATTATGAAAATACATTGTTTCATAAATAGCATTATAGATCTTTTCTTATTTGTCACATTTTCATGACAGCATTATGATTCCCACTAGAAACCCATATGATAACAGCTTTCCCTTACATCTTCACACTCATGTTTTCACGCAGTAGTGATGCCAATAAGTGCAAATGCGTAGGAAACATAATGATGCTTATTTGCCGGAACCCCCACACACAAACAAACAAACAAACAAACACACTCTCAAACAAACAAACAAACAAACAAACACACTCTCTCACTCACACACAAACACACACACACACACACACAAAACTCTCTCATACATAACTGCGAACACTAACATCAGGGCATGAGGTTGCTCGTTCATGGGATTTTTCTCTGAACGTTTTCATTTCTCACCATGTACTAAGAGGTGCAGACAGTTCATGGTTTCTGAGATGATGCAAGGAAGTCAACCCAAAGTGTGATGACATATTAACATAGGGCTGCATCGAAGTAATCTGAGGAGGAGCTTAGGACTGAGGTCATATTGTGAAAGAGTACACAAGATGTGAGATCGAGAGATGACAAGAAAAACAGCCTGTTCTCGCAACAGTCATGGCCTAAATAAACGCAAGACTGGCTGGTAAGAGTCTTGCAGAGAAGAACATATTCCCAGCTGGAGCCCACAACCGTCTTTCTTTCCTGATCGCTCTTCTTCGTTCAAATACATTCAAGAAAAAAACCCCAGACTATCAGACAGGACCTTGTGTTTGTGCTAACCTGTGTAGGTATTTATAAAGTATGTATTGTGGTTGGACTGGAGACTTACATCTGGAGCCAAATAAACAGGTGCACTCAGACACTAGGAAAGATAATCATGTGCTACTGTATGAGATTTATACTGCAAGTGATGACCAAAACCAGGTGTGTCCTATTTTCTAATATAGCTCGGATAAAACAGTAATGATTGCAACTCTGTTATTTCAGTTCTAAAATATCTCTCTATGGTATTTTACGCAGGGATTAATCCTGTGAAGGGAACTCACAATTAGATTTTGAGCATTACATTCAGAACATTTTGACAAATTCTATTTTGTCCCGCCTTACTCTACCTCTGACTGCCTGAGTATGAATTTGACATTTCTCAACTATCCAGAGTTCTTTCAGTAGTGGGTTATCGCCTTAGTAGGTAACTCTCCGACTGTATCCTACTACTTATAATACTCAGAACTAGAAAAAAGCACTCAAAGCATAATCATCCGCCAAGGCAGAACATAACCCAAGGTCAAGGAAAACTTCATACAGATTTTTCCAATAATCTCTGAGTTATGCCAGCCTATAAATCTACCGACAACTTTAAAAAACTCTCAGAGTATCCCTGAAATACTGCATTTGTAGCAGCTTTTTACGCCTTCCCATTCAGCATCTCTGTTCAGCAGACTGAGCCCGCAACTCTAACCTCACGTGAACCTAAAAGGAATCGAAGGAATTCATGAAACTCAGCTCCAAGCTCTACCCCCAAAGAAAGAACCACTTTCTTTGACAATCATTTATATAAAATTAATTAACCTCGGTAGCAACATATATCATATTGTCTATCCTTGTGTCCCCACCCAGCCTCAGGAAGTCTAAACCGTACAGGCTATGAGTTCATATTATCACATGAGAGTCAAGTGAAAATGGCAATGATCTATCATCCGTTGTTGGTCCTGGTGGTTGCTGTCAAGGAGACTAAACTGGCCTGACCGATTTGAAGTTCAAGGCAGGAACTTTGTGCCTTCATAGTACCTCCCCATTCTATTACAAAAGTGTAATTAAAGCTCTGTGTTGTGACTCGGTAAATAACCACGCTGTCAGATTTTCTGCCCTCTCTTTTTTTTACAGAAAACTGAGTTTGTGAAATTTTAACAAAACCAACAGGACTTTGGCCCAAGCTACGAAAAAATAAACAGAGGTTAAAAAATGCTCATTAATGTCTTGAATGTGAAACCTGCAACTGTATTATTTTCAGTACCTGCTGGAGGAGAAAGGCTCACGTTACAGTTGCTGAGATTCACTAGTTGGGTTTACATGGACAGCCTAATTCCAATTAGATTCAGAAAAGACGTCTTTCTGGGCGCTTGCTGGCAGTTAGCACCCAACTCACCGAAGCATTTTCGCCACCTTATGAACGGGAATGTGGATCGTCTGCGCATGTGTGAAAGCGTTTCCGATGAGATGAGTCGATGCATGTAAACACCGGGTAGGAAAAGATCACAAGTCATGTTAACAGGCGACAGACATTGCAATTCGGAAAGGTTTGATCCGGAAAGGAGAAAGGTGTCCCATTAAAGCCCACCTACTGCTGCCTCGGTAAATTAAATCCATCATTGCAAACGAGACCATTATGGAAATTCTTTCCAAACACAGCACTATAAAGCCTCAATCACTGCAATTGCAATCATGTCAGCATCAGCTTCCTCTGAAGCGAGGTAAAGAGATACGGCCTCCAGTTACATGTGATGCACCTCTGGGACTCACCCCTAACTGCCACCACAATAAATGAGCCATGATGATGGAAAAAATTCAAATATTTTAATCAGGTCTGAAGGAAAAATGAGTACAGTCGCACTGATACTGATGGATTACTTTTCAGAGTAAGTCTCTTCTTTCTCTATGTTTCATGCAAGACTTTGTTTCCCGGCAGGTGAGACAAACCACCAAAGAGCAGGAGCTTCTGTTGATTGTGGACACATCAGTGGATTTAGACTGTTAACTAGAAAATCTAATTAAAGTTTTATCATTCTTATGCAAACCCCTGCAAAAACTTTAAGTTTCCTTCAATTGAGTTTGCTTTGTTAGTTTGTTTTCCTCTAGATTACAACATTCAGTATATACTGTACCCTGTGTTGTTGTTCCTGACAACCACCCAATAGTACTGCAAGATTGGGAAAGGTTTGCTGGGAACAGATAAACAGACAACAACCATCAGCAAGCATAACTACACAACAGAAAAAAAATCATGCATTTAAAATAGGAAGAAAGAGAATATGTCATATTTTCTTCCTCTTCTTCTTACTTTTTGCGGATATTTGTTTTTCTGTAAAATATTAAATAATTCACATCAGATGATGTGTGGGTAGGCGAATGGGGAATGAAACAACCCAAAGAAATCTGACATTGTGTCAAGTCAAAATGGCTGGAAACCACTTTCACTCTCCTGAACTTAATAAATTGTCGCGTAGTCTAAAGTAGCAATAAGTATAATCAAACATTTCTGATAAGTGGAGGTCAGTCAGACATCACTTTGGTGTCATTCTGTCCCACTCGAAAACATGATTAAGTATTCACCACCCCTAAATAACTAGCTTTGACACCTTTAGCAGAAACCATCGCAACAAACCGCGTTCAATAACTGGAGCTCAGTCTCTGACATTGGAGGCTTTGGGAAGGAGAACTGATCTTTTCACGTCCCACCACAATATCTCATTGAGGTTCAGGTCCAAACTTTGTCTAGACCACTTCAACATTTTTATTTCAAGTCTTTTGAGCTATTTAAAGGTGGTCTTTTTCTTCTGCTCAGGACCATTGTCTTGCTACATGAGCCAGTATCACTTTATCTAGTGTGTGCATTGGTCTTCGTTGTTGGTTACAACTACAGGCCTATTAAGTCTGTGATATCAGATATGAGGCTCATATTTCACCATGGCTGGCACGAAGTTCGGCCATACTCTGGTGTGAAGCAGGGTACCTTTTTTTTGTTAACCCAACTTAGATACCCTCAAAAAACTCCTTTCTGGGAGTTCTCGAGAGAAATCTTGTCTGGCGACTGAGAATTATGGAGTTATACAAGATCTGTGTAGAAATTACATATGTTCATAAAAAGCATTATAGTTTTTTTCTGATTTACCACATTTTCATGACAGCATTATGATTCCCTCTAGAAACTCATATGATAACAGCTTTCCCTTACATCTTCACACTCATGTTTTGAAGCAGTAGTGATACCAATAAGTGCCAATGCATAGGAAACATAATGATGCTTATTTGCCAGAACCCACACACACAAACAAACAAACACACATACATACACGACACTCTCATACATAACTGCGAACATCCTTTTCTCTAACACCAGGGCATGAGGTTGCTCATTCATAGGATTTTTCTATGAACGTTTTCATTTCTCACCATGTACTAAGAGGTGCAGACAGTTCATGGTTTCTGAGATGATGCAAGGAAGTCAACCCAAAGTGTGATGACATATTAACATAGGGCTGCATCGAAGTAATCTGAAGAGGAGCTTAGGACTGAGGTCATATTGTGAAAGAGTACACAAGATGTGAGATCGAGAGGTGACAAGAAAAACAGCCTGTTCTCGAAACCTTTAAGTAGGGTGTGGTCATGGCCTAAAAATACCTTGGACTGGCTGTGAAGAGTCTTGCAGAGAAGAACATTTTCCCAGCTGGAGCACACGCCCCTCTATCTTTCCTGTACATTTTTCTTGCTTCAAATACATAAAAAAAAAAAAAGGTCCTTCAATTCAAAGACTGATGACCTGACTTTCTCCTTCAGATTTTTCTGACATTGGGCAAATTCAAGTTGTCCCGTATATGAGGCAGCAAAGTATGTCCACAACATCATGCTGACATATCCATGTTTGACCATAGGTATGTCATAGGGGTCAGCACTTATCTTTCCATATAATATTCTAAGAAAAACTGTTGGTGTTTTTACTACAAGGTGTCTTGTGGTGAGAGTCTTCTGGGTTTAAACTGGCTTTTGTCTCACCACTTTTTCCTGGATAACATATTTGCCTGGTGTCCTTTGAAAAGTGAAGCCATGAACTGTAACATCAATTGAGCTGAGAAAGGCCTGCAGATCCGAGCATGATTTGCTTGGATCTTTTTTGTCTTCCTGAATAAGTCTTGGCTTTACTCTTGGTAGATAATGGGACTCTCTGTGCAGTCCTAGTGTATTAGAAACCTCTTGTATTACTTCCAAGACTCTTTTTGTTTTTTGTATTTCAACCACCTTCAACTCTCTGGAATTTCTTATGATTTTGGCATAGTGTGCTACTGGTGACACCTACGAGCCAACGTTTTGCTTCTGAAAATGGTCTGTTTAAGTGATGATGTGACTCAACGGGGCTGGTATTAGGAGGGTCTACCCCAGGTGGAACCAGAAATGAGGGCATCATTTTTTTTGAGTACATTGAATAAAATGAGTTACATTCTATCATGAAAGGCTCTCCCCTCATCATGTTCCCTCTGCTCAATATATTCATCAAGTTTGAAAGATACAACCATTAACACTATGCACGCACCGACTGTTCATCTTCCGAGAACTTCAGCAGGATATTTCATAGCATGCAGAGAACAACAATCCATGTTACCATCCAAACCCTTTTGTAGGAGGACAGGGCAGCCAGGTGATTTAGTGGGCATCTGCCGTGCTTTTACTGCAGACACTTGATTTTGGACCACATCCCCAGTCAGAAAATAACCTAGATTTAGCCTCAGCCGCCTCTCCAGACGAAGCTTAAAAGATAACAAACATTTTATTACCCTCTGCAGAGTTTAAACCAAAAGTGGGAGATCTCGGCTCTGTTGTGAATAAAGTGTAGAGTCATGAACTGCTCTTTTTGTTAACTGCCTTGGAATGACTTCATTCACAAAATTGACTGGACTTAGATCTAATAGTAAGTGTGACTGTCTATCATCAGATGGAATAACATTCAGGTAATTCTTTTTCCAAGCATATGCAAGATAGATCTCTTATCAGATTGAAGGACATTAATAAAATAATGCAAATACAACAATATTCATGGGATATGCATAATATTTAATAACGTTTTCAGTAAGTAGCAATGACCTTTCGGGTAGAAAGTTATCAGTCAGAACCTAATTATTTCTTATATTATTATATTGAGGAGTTCAGAGTGCATATAGAAGGTACTAAGAATCAGGCTGAAGACATTCCAAGGTTTCGAATTGTGAGATTGGATTGTGAAAAACCACACAGAAATACATTACCAATAGTAGATAGGTTTTCAGATGAGAAAACTCAAAATTCAAGGTGACAAAGGAAATACAATGAATGATCGGGATAAGAAGCATTCCTTAATATATTTCCCCCACAATAGATACTGTCCCCCTGAAGTTATGTTCAAGTAAGAGTAGAAATAGTGAGGAGGAAAGGAAAGGAACATCTCGGGATCCTTTTCCAGAGACCAACTGCAAACGATAGACCCTCATGGCTGCCTGAGTGGGTAATGAAAGACTACATGCTCTTTCTACTCTTACCAAAACATTCCTCTGTTAAAGCCCTGTGAGAAGGGAGAATACAAGGTGAGAGCAAAAGGATGGTGAGAAAAATTGTGTACGCATTAAAGAGAGAGCAGAGATGAAAACCTGTAATCCCTACAATTGGAAATTGGTGGGCTGAATTGTATGTGGGCCGACCAATAGTATCCAAGAAGGATCATGCCATAAAAATGAAACAGAGTGGCCATGGCCTGGGATTATGCATTATACATATACGCCTCAGACTGTACACAGCACCGTGTCCTCTTCTCATCTACTTCACTTTTATAGCCTCCATTTCTCACGCAGAGAATTCATTAAAAATTGACTGCGTGACAAGTGTGCAGAGCTTAAACCACTTAATGGATACAGGAGATAAAAGACATCACTTTTTGTGTGTGTGTGTGCATGTGTGTGTGTGCATGTGTGTGTGTGTGTCAGATACCGTAGGCAGTGTCTGCAAGTGTGCCGACTTTGTTGATTCTCAGATGAAACGCTCATTCTGTTACTTTTTCTGACTTCTTCATTAACATACATCAACTCCTTGTTTAAAGTTTACTTTCTCTGCAAACAGAGCTCAAAGTACTTACACACCTGACTTTAATGGAAATGTGGACAGATAAGAATTTTGGACCTCCCACATTCAAACACCTTCATCTTATCGCAAAGCTGCCAGGCAACAATATGTGTGTACCTGTCACCCGAACGAAGGACACTCTGCTCATGTTCTACGCCTTGGAAGCACTGATCTGTAACGGTAGACAGCAAACCGTTTACTTAATACTGCCATGATTGGCTTTAAAGGCATACTGGAGTGAAAACATGACAAAGACACAAGTCAGTGTGAAATAGGCTATAATTGAACGCTTTCAGGAGGTAAACATGGATTACCCCCAAGACATTTCCTCATGTGAGGAAGTCAAGCTGGCAGATATAATAAACGTCCTGTGAACATCAGACAGACTACCAGCCCTGTTCAATCACATCATCACCAGTTCCACACTATGCCAAATCCAAATAAATTCTACAAGAGACGAGGAAGAAGGTGATTGAAATCCATCAGTCTGAGAAGGCTTCCAAATCTATTTCTAAGGACTCCTCAGATCTACCGTGGAATATACAATCTAGAAATGCAGATAACTTGGAACATTAGTTAACCCAGCCAGAAATGACCATCGACCCATAATTCCAGCACGATGAAGGCTCATCGAAATCGAGTTCAATTTTGAATACTTTTTCACACTGCTGATATGGATATTAAATAATGCAACTTCTTAAAAGAAATATCATATAAAACTTGTGTTGTCTCTTTTACAGTACTTATTGTTTGAAGACGTGACAGTTTAATATGAGATTCAAACACAAAGAGCCGAAATCAGGAGTTTTCTTTCCACAGCCCTGCAGCTGATGGATCATAGTGTACCTTTTTTCTGATTTAAACCTTATTTTGCTACAAAAACCCTAGATCAATATGTCCTAGTTTGAGGGAGTTCTTGATGCTTTGAGATAAAGAATTAGTCTAATAGTATAATATGGGGATCAGTCATCATATTTTACAACCTGGCTTATACACTAAAGTACATTTAGCTGATTTTTGTTGAACACTTTGGGTAGAGACAGTGATGAATACACACAATAAGAACACAAAATTAAATCTGACTATATCTATAAGAAGCATATGGTAAGGCGCAGACAAGCTGACAATTATTTTGAGAGCGCGTCTTGATCTTTATAGTCAAGTTTGTCTCTATAAACACACTTTCTCCAAACTTTATAGACGTGTGTGTGGGCTGAGAGAACAACGAGCCATCTGGAGGATGAGATCACTCCTTAAAGAAAGGGTGGGGCTGGCGATAGGGATTGCAGATGGATTGAACCCAGATGGACACGGTTCTAACAATGTGGAATAGACACACATGCAAGAAATGAAGCATTTATGAAGTGAAACTCACACACATATACATGGAGGTGGTTAGGCAATCCTACTTGAATCGTGCGGGGCCTCTTTCTGAGATCCTTATCTCTAAAAACTCCAAACACACCCTCCTCTCACTCTAGCACTCTTCCTTGTTAGAGTAACTGAGAGAGAAGGGGGGACTGTGGTGTTTTCATAGGCGGGCCGTCCAGTGTGACCTCTGCTGGCATGCAGCCAGGGTGGGGACACTTGACTTAATCCAACATGATGAAGTGGCGAGGCTACCCAATCATACTAGTCTGTGACGCACAGCAGTTTGAAAGAGACGGTAACTAAAACAGTCATGAACAATGATGTCTGTCCCAAAGGATCTCCGGGGTCGCTGACTCTGATTGAACAGGGGTAAGAGGTTTGTCGGTGACTCCTTGGTTTGTTCTCCAAGGCAACTGTCAGATAACAAAAGAAGAGCAAGATCGAGAAAGAAGGCTGAGTCACTCTTTCTCATCAGTCATACTTGAGCTGCTACAATTTGTTTCCGTCTGGAAATCAAAAATTGTGTTCAGGGGCCTTGTTCCCACCAATAGGAACCAGATGCTGGTTCTGGACAGGTGCTGGAGTTGGTTCTCAGTTGGCTTAATGTAAGAACCATTCCGGCTTCCCACTGGGTATAGGGCACACATTACATTGCATTGCTGCTTCTGGCCTGAATACTATTTCACTTTCCCAGCAATGGCCTTGCTTAGACTAACAACAACAATGGTGGCCAGCGTCTCCTCACAGGTGTTGCTGGACTTATGTGACTACATTGTTATCGAAACATTACTTCTTCAGGAGATTCAACAGCTCATTGTGATCGCTATGCTCAGTGATTACATCGGATAACAAAGTTAACAATTTAACAAGCTAATCTGTCCATGACATCTTATACAATATTGACCTGATGTGAAGTCAATAGTAAAATCAGCCACTGGTCAAGTTAGCACTTAGACTGCTGACTACTGTTAAACTACTGTTAACTAGAGGCTAACTGTTGGTCAGCTACAGTTACCCAAACAATCTTGGCTAATGATTTTAACAAGACGGAATATATGGTAAGCTATGGCAAGGTTCTATTGGTCTTTGGTTCGGTGAATCATCCATCATTGTCTAGTTTGCTGTTGCTGAGTTCAAGTTCCCCCGGATTCTGGTCTTTTTCAAAGGATCATATTTAATATTTGGAAATTGTAAGATTTTGATCTGAAAAATGTTGTCACATTGGCATTGGTCCTAACTAGTTCCCTTTACTCTTGTACATTTGACAAGGACATATCGTGCCGTTTTGTATCCCTCAGGATGCATTGCTCACTTGCTAAAGCTTTTTAAACATGGCCTACAAACAGCTTTGGTTTGCTACAATATCCCCGCCCCAGCCTTCGATGTCAGTGGTTCTTGCTTCGAGTCCAGCCTGCTTCAAGTGGGTTTTAAGCACCCATGCTTAGGTGCCAGTGCCTGTTTTCCAAAAGTGGAAAGCTAAGAACTGGTTCCAAGTCAGACACTGTCCCAAAACTAGCTCAGGAACCGCCTCGGTTGGAATGAGTCCTGGTTTATAAAGGTAGAATAGTGATATTGCAATTTTTTAATACATTTCATGAAATAATCATGCAGAGCTGCATTAAACCATATAAAAACACGCTAGAAGAATAAACAACAAGGGCTGAATTACTAATAATGCATTGGTACATGAGAGGGGCTGTAATTAAAGTGTTGTAACATTCTAACAGCCCAGCCTAAACCCAAACAATTCAAATAATGTGTCTAAAGTCTGTAGTAATACATAATGAGTATTTCTGGTCTGGGGTCTCTGGAGTGTTTTAACAAATGGAAAGACATTCAAACAAGTCACCGGAGGAGCTGAGACGACCAAGAGAGAGCACATCTGCCCATTGATCAGAGGTCATCCAATACAGTTTTAATTACATTTTTCCAAGCAAACACACAGTAGTAATTGGATCTTCAAATAAAAAAATAGAGAATCTATTTCCAACTGATTAAACTATCAATGTTTAAGTTTTCACTCTGTCATGTGATGCATGTGAGCAGACTCTTACAAACAAGGGAATGAATGAGGATAGCTAGACACCCAACCATTGAAAATCTCATTTCTGAGGTATCTTGCACACAAACTGACAGAGAAACAAACATAGTAGTCACATGACTGAATATTACCGACACGTCATTAATGCTACCAGCTGCCAATAACTGAGTCTTCATATCGACAATCCTCAACCTCTCAGGAAGCGTATAAAAATATTGGTTTGGTAAAGTAATGACCCAAATACAAAATGTAGTGACTCTCCAACAACTCTGCACAGCTGCTGCTATCAGTATTGTGGACTGAACAAAATGCCGGGCCTGCAGTCTGATGGTGGTTCCACAGATGAGAGAGGACGGAGCTGGATAATAATTAGATTATGTAAATAAAGACACTTTTGTCTCACTCACGCGGGCTGACAAGCTAATCGATGGTCACGGTCAGCACGGACTTGGCTTCTGCCGCTGGTGATTACACAACCAACTGTGAAAAAACCCCAAGGTGGACCAAGAACTCACTGGAGGGACCACCTTCTTATCCTACTGGCACTGCGACCCCACCCGGAATAAGCAGAGGAAAATGGAATGTGAGAAAGAGCAGCAATAATTCTAAGGAATGAATCATTTCATTATCTGTTTTTTTATTTTTTTACATTTCTTTAACATTGCGAGAACCCTGAGAGCAGCCATTTTTATTGGGCCTCAGTGGAGGTGTGCTGAAAGGACTGATGCGGCCTTGTTTCATTTTACATGAATCTAATTGTCTTTAGGAAAACCATTTGGTACAAGATGGTATAGCTTTATCTAGGCTACAGCTTTTTGTTTGTTTATGCAAAGTTTTTTTATGATCTCTGTACCAGAATGACATTTTGTTTTACAAATCTTCAGGCACAGACAAAGATGATACTTGCCAGCTCCCTTGGAGTCCGTTAACTCATTTCTTTTCTGGCCACGCTTTCAGCTTTTCAGCTGTCGACAATGTTTGCTTCTGTATCCCATATATTCTGTTGCCGGTTGGCCACACAAATGCTTTTCTCAGTGGTATCCATGATGATAAATGGATTCCCTTCCATTATGCTCGTTAATATGAGAGGTCATATTTTGTTTTAATAAGTCAGCCTTTTCTTGACAGTGTGTGTTTCAGTGTGTGTTGCAGAGGTAACGACCGTGATGAAACCTGTGGGGGAAAAATCAATTTAACATCAACAAACAAGGATGCATGTGTTTTGTCATCACACATAACATCCACCCCCAAATACACACACACACACACACACACACACACACACACATGTAGACGCACACACTACCACCACCCCCACTGCCACCACAAGTAACACACAGTCAACACTCAAGTATAACCATGCTTTGATTTATGAGGCCAGTGCCGGATGCAGCTCTGCAGTATAATGCATTACGCTCTCATCTGCCTCTCCGGTGGAAAGAGACGCCTCATATCATTTAGGAGAAGACAGCTCTGTAAACTATCCAGATGAGAGATTCATACACCCACAGTGTTGTGGAGAGGAGTAACGCAACAAAAAATACTTCCATTATTTATGGGATGCTTGTTTAGCTGAGAGCGCTAGATGGGAACAGTGTTTTGAAAAGTGTGAGAAGCAGTGTGAGGTCAGAGAACAAAGGCGGAATTGTTCATCTGAGAGATATCTAAGAGTCTTGGAAGGAGATAAGCTCTGAATGGTTATTGAAAAATGAAAAGGTATATTTGTGCCAGGGAATCTCTGAGGATTCTTTGTGTTTTCTAAGACAGTGGCAAAAAAGTCGATGGAATAAGCTCTGACAAAATCCTTTCATTTTGAGTGCAACGTCAACGGCATACTAATGAGCACATAGGTAGACGTATGAGGGACCGATTTTGCTGTATAGGTGTTATAAGCTACACACGGAGAAAGAGTACAGATATGGTATAGTACGGATACTGTACAGGGAAATGTAGTACAGTTTTATTTCTTGTCTGCAGCATTTTATTACACCCAACACAAAATGTTACACCAGCGATCCAAAACATTTCCATTACCCTCAAGACTGAGGCCCATTGCCAAGCAAAGGACATGTTCACATTTGTAAGTACATCGAAAAGTTTCCATAATTGAATTTAAAGCACCGATGTATCAAATGATAATGTGTTAATGAGCTGGTAGTGATGCACTGCAGAGATTTATCTCCTAAATCCGGCACCTCCTCTGAGCTTCCCTGCAAATTGCAGCTCAGTGTTTAGTCATTTGGGCCACATATTCGCCAATTGTGGCTTGTTGTTATGACAAAATAAGCCGAGATGTGTTTGTCATGACTGAGATTTGAAACAAGAAACTTCAGCGATCCACTAACAGCTTTCTGACAGCTGAAGTCAGAATAATATTGACTATCTACCATGGACCCTGTTACTGGGTTGGATATATAAGGAAACAAGGGAAGGTTTTGTCATGAAGTGGATGTGTTTGAGGCAGGAAAAATGGGCAAGCATAAGGATCCAAATTGACCTTGAGAAGGCCAAATTATGATGGCCAGAGGACTGGGTTAAAGCATCTCCAAAACTGCAGGTCTTGTTCGGTGTTGCAGGTATGCAGAGGTTAGAACCTAACATAGTTCTCTAAGGAAAGCTGACTGGGTCATGGGTGGCCAAAGCTAATTGATGAAATTTCTAAAAATCTTCCCAAAATATAATGATTATGAAAAAAAAGAACAATCTCCCAAAGTAGGTACAAATGAATTTGTTCAGTAGTGTTGATTTTGAAAAGGTACAGCGTTTACTACTTGCCTGGCATGCGTGCTGTAGTTTCATAGGATTTTACAGAACTGTGTGCACGAGGTTTGGTTTTATTCTTATTATTTTATTATTGTTTTGATTGAGTGATTTTTTCTCCATACAAATGAGATTGTTCTTCTTGTTGTAATGTATGTGTCAGGCTATTTGACTGAGAATGTAATTGCTATGTGTGGAGTGGGGTCAGTTTACATCTGGACACTAAAAGTGGGGTTTTCAATAAATGAAATCATTAAGTTAGCAATCTCAGGCTCCCACGATGCCGCTTTCACGTACACAAAAATACAAACCACCACAAAAAGTTACTGTTTATGAATAAACAGTTGTTGTGTAAATGGCTCCTTTGTCAAGGTTAGACTTAATATAGATCGTGAACAGGGTAAAGAGAAACTCCTTGGTTAAGGTTAGAAAAACATTTGATTAATGATTCACAAGACACAATCACTGACAGCTGGCAGGAGATGGGATGTGAACAGCTGTCACACACCATATGGTGGCTCCACAAACAAATGCTAATTTAATATGTCTCTAAGGTTATTGATCTATCAGAATGAAAATAAATGCTTCAAACGAGACATTGCCACTTTATTTCTTTTTTCCTGTCCTCTTCCCTCCGTTTTTTCGGATAAGGCGATAAATGGGGGCCTCCCACATTCATCTTTGTCAATTTTAGTGTCTGGTTCATTTCCTGCCCGCGTCTCTCCCTCTGACTCGTGCTCCTTTTTTGGTCACCACAACTAAACATATGAGCACACTTGGTTAGCTCATTCACATTCCTCACAGAGAAAAAACCTATCATTACACTCATCTGAATTCCTGCTGTCTGTCCCTCAGGTAAAGTATAGAGGTTGATCCGTCATCCGAGGGTTTTGGAGTCCAGAATCCTCCTGACCTGACTGTGTTGGCCAGAAATAAGCGGATGTCTTTATAAAGAAGACTGTACATCTCTTTTCTGTTTGGGTAAACAAACAGAGCGGATTCACTCTGGTCTAACGGAAGTGGTTGGAATAGAAAAATAATTAACTAATCCCCACGGGGAAATTCAAGTGTAACAGCCACTCCAACATTAATGAAGTGACAGCAGAGTGGTTCAGAGTTTAATCATGAAATAGAATTAAACTCTGGCCACTGGCGGAATATGTTTCAAAAAAGGTTTTTAAGAGTGTATAGGTTTATGCACAACAGCTGTATGTGGCAATAATGTGCTTATTTATACCCAGGGGGAAATAGCAGAGGACAATAAATAATTCACAGAAATAACATTTTTTACTGACAGTGTTAAGCTTCTAAATTTAGAGCGTTTACACATCATATTTGTCACTTTTATGAAACAAGGGTTCATCCTTGACCTTCTGCCTGAAAGGTTATCCGATGAAATGCAGACATTTTTAAATGCGATGGCAGGCAGAGGCCTTTTAAAGAAAAAAAAGCAACCGAATTGGTGTGTTCAAGGACACTCTGGCGTACGTCTAAAATTAACAATCCAGGCTGCAGAAAGGTGACTAATTTCTTCAAATAGCAAGAAAGCAATCCAAGGCAAAATTAACAATAATATTTTCAAAGTTATATTATGAACTGAACTCAATGTTGTTTTTTGTCGTTATCATTGGTGTACACTCGTTTTAGATATGGGGAAGAAATGTAGTAATTTGTTTAAAAGATATATTCCCAAATTGATTCAACGTTTTTACTCAAGTACAATTGAAAAAGTACAAACTGAAATGTTCTCAAAGTATAAAAGGGAAAAGAAGTTTCATGGAAGTAAGCAGTATAAAAGTAAAACATAAAAGTATATAGAAGTAAAGTGTATAAGATTAAAAAGTAGTAATATGAAGGTTAATATCATGGATGAAAAAGTCATAGTCTGGGTGGTATCCATGCCACTAGTCAGCAATTTGAACTATAATGTCCAAAAGTTTTTACTTTCTTTTAATAAATGAAAAACTTTGTAAAATAGTTATTTATATTTATTTACTTGGACGCTTTCAATTTCAGTTTAATCTCTTAAAATTGAAGTTTTAAGTGTTTTGTTTATGGTCACTTTTATAGCTTGAATATGCAAAACTCCCAGTTACTGTTGAAATGTTGTTACCCTATAATAAAACTTGCACACAGCTTTTAAATTCGGTCGTATCGGCTAATAGAATTACTGCTGTTTGTGTTTTACTGTGAAAACATGGTTGCTACACTACTTGACCAGTGCTACATTATCATAGCAGTGTGATTGCATTAATTAACATAAATACCTAACATAATAATTGACATGCAATGCGTTTATCGCAATCCATGCTTCTGAGACAGACAGCTTAAATTCTTAAAGTCATTATTGAGAAGTTCTTCTTATTCTTCATTCATCTCTGATCACATTCCTGCAGAGTCACCTGATCCGACTGTCTGGAAGGAAATGGAAGTGTCATAGGAGATTTGATGTGGAGGGAACCCAGAAACATAGGAATGCTCTTTTAGAAGTCCTTACAATCATTACACTTGTGCGTCACGCTATTGAATCATTTATTTAAGCAAACAGAAATGTTAAATATTAAACTTATGTTTTGCAGATTGATAGCATTATGTATTTTTTCTCATAGGTGTGGCTCCAGTATTAAGTTAAGGTGTGGACTGGCATGGAAATGCATTTGGACCAAATGCCAGTGCAAGAGTTTTTCATTCATTGTTTTTATAGTATTTTCTAACAGCACCTTGCACTGGACTGGTGACAGCAACCCACACTTTTTAAATTCACATCTCCCCCTGTCACCATTAAGCTTGACCTTACAGACAATGCATACCAATGGCATTCGATTTGTGTTGAAACCTTAACAGCGCCTCAATCAACTTCTTAAGATCATTTAAGCTAATGATCTACTAGTCAAAAACATTTCCTGCACTGCAGTACAAAGGCTGACATTTCTGCAAAAGGTGGTAGCTTACATGTTCCAAATAGCATACTTGGGATTGTTGCCTTTAAAGCCTCTGCCGCCATCGTTGTGACTCATGACACTTAACTAAGCTATGCTTGGAATTTAGGTTTCATTTGCATTTTTGTTTAGAGTTTTGCTTTTCTTCCCACGTCCAGCCGATTCACAGCTTGAATGGTAAAAGAAAAGCATCTCCCCATTCAGCAAGAACATCTCATCAAAGAAGCTCTGCAGGCACAAAGCAGCAGAGATGGAAGAACTGAAGAAAAAGCAGCAATACCACAATATATAATTGTGATTGCACATCCTTCATTCTAGTTATTTCATTCTAAGTAGTGGCTCCAAAACACAATTAAAGTATGAAACTTATAATGAGTGCATAACTTCAATGTTGGAGCTACTAATTGTGTTTCTGATTAGCTGGTGAATTTCTAAAGGGAATCAGTAGTCTCACTTTAATTTCATTTTATATCATTCATCTGTATCTTGTATAAAATTGGTCAATTTTGCTTTAACGTTTGGCATAAAACACACAATACCCTGCATTAAGTAGACTAAAGGTTTGATGCAAAACTCAACTTGGACTTAAGTAGAATGTGTAGTGAAGCAGTACAGTTTGTCGTTGGCTCTATACACCCCACAGCGTTGATCAGTCAGTCATCAGGAAAACTGGTGTGAGCTCGGTTAATAAAAGGTAAGTTCATCCAAATCTAAACCTTAAGATTGAAAACAAAGCAGAGTTCTCTTTTTTTCTTCTTGCAAAAGAATGAAGTCTTTGGTTTATATAGAGCAGTGGCCTCATACGTTTATGATACACACCTTTAGAATTATATTTTCAGCCCAATACCTCCTGATCAGTGCCAAATATTCTTAATGAGAAAAAATAATATAGATTTATCTATAAACGCTCACATGTAACATTTTTAATTTTTTCAAACCTAAGTATTCATGACAAACCAAGTCAGTCTCAGTACCTGTTAGACTTTTTATGTTTTGTTAGCTATCTATTTTCCTTCCTTCCTCTAGATTTCAGCTGCTTCGCTGCTAAATTTTAAACATGAATTTTAGTTGATTTTGTTGTCCATCATTCAACGTCCAAACTTCCCTCTCACAGTCGACGTGATTCTGTTTGGTGTTTGCAATGAATATAAATAGGAACGCAAAATATGAAATGTCATTACATTTTTAATTTAAGTTAAAATCCCCTTATTTAGAGCGAACATAGAGATACTTCTTTACAATCAGCAGTTTCTATTAAACATTAGAAACCTCTGCTGCTGCGACCCCGACTAAAAAAGCTGAACCAGCTTAGATAGCTCTGTCTTTTTTGGCAATTAGGCCACCCAATTTGCAATCAGAATTCGGGATGCAAATTAAAAAATACAAATTTTCTTAAATAAATTTCAGGCTTTGGTACACAATGACATATCCCATCTGGCAATGCTGTATGCAAATCCCCACAGAGCTCCAACAAATCTCTAAACCAAAAGTATTTTGTATGCAAATAAAATTTGCAGCAGCCAAAATAGGTATCGATGTCAGAGTACAATGTTAACTATCTGCCTTACATTTTCTTTCCCCTCTGTACTGTCTGCCTTTGTACTCCCTGCATCCCATTGTATGCACAATATATTCTTTGCACAATATGTGCCATGTCCAATAGGCTGCACAACTTTTTACCACACATAAATTGATGTACTATTATGTACTAGTTGCTTCCCACTATTCAGGCTCTTAGTCTGTATCTATGTCTATGTCTGCATCTCCCAAGCCCACAATGATACTAATACTAATAAATAAATTCATACATGAAACATATAAATCTGAAATAAATACCTATGATAGTATATAATAATACTAATTCTAGTTTTAGTTAAAAGAAAACTTAAATAGCATAATAATAATACTAACAGCCATTCCTTCAACATAAGAAAGTTACTTCAACTATATATGTTTTATAATGTGGTCATTAACGGCAATTAAATAACATAATCACAAACTCAAAATTTACAATACGAAAGTCTCAAAATATATGTTACACAGCAGTTTTTGTTTTGTTCACTTATAATAATAATGTATTATTTATACAAAAAATGAAAGTATATGTAACAAAAAACTGTTTTTATCAAAACAATAGTTAATGTAATATATCATCATCATTATCAACCGAACGTATAACAATAGAATTATAACATCCATAATAATTCTTAATCCATGATTATTATTTTTATTGTTTGAGTTTATTTCTCCGTCAACAATTCTCTGAAAATGTAAATATGTTCTACAACATCTCTGTTACGAATAAAACCTATCAACGGATATTAAAATTAAAAAAGATCCAACTTTAGGCAAATATAAATTGATATTTGACCATAAATTCAAACTTCTATGACCACCAGCAGGTCAGTTTTATTCATCAGACATGAATGCAGAGTGAAGAAAAGCACTTTAACAGAGAAGTAAGAAAGACAATAAAGATTGTCTCTGGAAAATCAGCTTCAGTGAATGTCCAGTATAAGGGGTTACAGAAAATGAATGAATGAATGAATGCCTAGAATAAGTTGAGGGAGAAGAAATTGTATCTCTATCTAGAGTTGTTGAACTTGAGGGAAATTATCTCAAAAATCGGACTTTTAAAGAGCTCTGTCTTTCTCTCCTCCTACATTTGCCCCACTCGCTCAATCGTCCTCTCTCTCAGTATTACGTTACTTCTCAGGGGTGCGCAATCCCGGCCCACGCGGTTTAAATTGTATTGACCACAACAAATTGCCCTCGGCTCATGGTGCCCCCCTCGACCATGACGCCTAAGCAAGCGAGAAAATCTGCGTAGGCGTTCTTTTGTTGTTGTTTTTTACAGCCGATATGCTTCTTCACTGTTTCTCTAAAAAAACTTTGAACCAGTAGTGACCTCCATCTTTAAATTTGTTGTTAGAATTTTAGATATGCGTGTGGTGGTTACAAGTTGTTGTATCCTGTATTTTAAATGATATCCTTTACATCTCAAGAACATATCATATCCAGAACATAATGTTAATTGGATTTTGCTCAGCATTTTCAAAAATCATCACTGCTTGCTGAGAGTACACTGACATACACGAGCAGAAACTGCTTGTCTGTATCCACATAGTAAATGTCCTGACGCGTGAACAAGGTTGCATGTTTATGTGTGAGTTCAAGCAAGAAATCCCAGAGTAAGTATCACCTTTGCACAGTGTCCTACGTCTGATACTTGATACCTTTACAATCCAAGAACTGATTAAATAAACATGAAGAACCCCCCTCGGACCTGTAAGGCCAACCGCATCTGTTCAACAGTCTCACACACACAAATACACACACACACACACACACATGCACGTACACACACAGAAACACACGCATACAAAACACTAATCAGATGTATCTCCTCTTCTGATATCAGCCTTACCTCCAGTGAGGTGGTGACGTTACGTGTTTTGTATTATTTAAAATGAAATAAAATGATATACTTGACGTGAGTAGAGATCTTATCATAAATGGTGTTTGCATGCGCCGACTTCTCATTCGGATGAGCTGTCAACAGCAGTGTGAGGAGCAGAAAAGAGTTTCATCAAAGGGTGGTCATCTATTGTGTGAATGTGGAGGTTTTGCTGTCATTTTGATGCTTTTAATGAAGAAACAGGTGATAATAACTCGTGTTTACTTCCATACTGCAGTTAGAGGGAGGGAGGGAGGGAGTCAGGGATGGAGAGAGGGAGAGAGGGAAATGCATTGCTTCACCTGTGAGTGGTTACTCTGACTAACGTTACAACTTAACGACTTTATCAAATATTACTTTATTAGTGAGACTGTGATGTGTGATAATGTTACATTAATCAATCAACCGACGTAACGTGAAAAGGTAGAAACTCCTCATCACGCGCTTTTATTCTAAAAAACCCAGATCAACTGATGGTCAGAGACTTTCACAGCGGTTTTCCTCCTCTTTAAATTACTTAATTTAAAGGCTGCATAAAAGATGAAGTCCGATTAGTCATCTTCTCCAAATATATTAGGAAGTGTTAACTTACTTCTTAGGAAAGAAAATACTTTAGGTTGAAATTATGATCCAACTACCGGTATGGCCTTTGACCCTCAACGAAATCCCATTCACCAAAGTCCAGAAGAGTAATTAACTCAAACAGCATTTGCTGAGGATAAAACAGAGATCTGGCATACCTGATGTTGATCTAACTATTTGACATACGATACTCTTTCCCTCCGCGTTGTCCTCGTTATACTTTTATGTTGGAAGTCGTTTTTCATAAAACGTCTGACTGCTCATGGAGACTTCCTTCTCCACTGGTCCCTTCTCACACTAATCAGCTTCCTGTTTAGCTTATAACTTAGCCATTGTTCACAACAGGCTCCAGAATTGAATCAATGACGCCCCTCACCATCTATGTGTTGTGCTCCTTCTGTGTTTCTCTGTTCAAGCCCAGGTTTTGAGCCTGGGCACTCAGCTGGAATGGGTTTGCCGGGACAAGGTCAGGAGTTCAAACAAGCACATCAAACAGTCACTTGCTAAAGGTTGTGTGTTTAAGGGATAGCACTGCCTCTCACAGCTTCGACTCTCTCGGTAGGAACATGCTCAAGTGCACAAGTGCAAACCATCTCAGCAAAAACACAATCAAAGCAGGTCTGCTGCCTGGTCAAGTATGAAATATAAAGCAGCAAGGACAAGGCTCAATCATGCATGCCGCCTGCCGTTCACACTTTAAACTTGACACCCCCATTCTTTCAGGTTACTTACTCGGCTTCGACATCAGACTCCTCTGTTTGTGGATTAAGCTCTGTTTGAACATAATTTGCCTCGGGAGAATTGCAATGAAGTGGATTTGACTAATTGGAATCTGTCCATCACCGTATATCAACTCGGTGTACATTGAATTAACGCACTGCCTGCTTGTAATTATTTACTGATCTGACCGACAGAGCTTTGGAGTCGAGTAAGTGTAGGGTGTGATGGGCACTCCTAGAGTTTATTCCAGCAGAACAGTCATCAGTCATCCATCATCCTGACAACTTGGGCTCCTAACAGCAAGAGGAACCACAGTGATTAATTAGGATCATGTGACTGGAAATCGTTTTCAACAGATAGTCATTTCTTTTTGCGGCATGCAAGAAAAACAAATGATTTAGTTAACTTCTTAGTTGTCTTCTTTTCAGGACTTATCAGACAAAAGGGGATTTGGAAGCAGCAGGCTTGAAGACGAAGACAGACACATTTGCCCACACAGTCACCGCCCTCTGGTCAGGCTGTCAGCATCAATCAGTGTGTGTAATATTTTAATAGGTTTGGGTAATGTATAGCCACTAATCTAGAGGCTGCTGACATCCACCTGGCTACCAGCCAGGTGGATTTCCTTCTCAAAGACAGCCCCTTTTTTAAGATCCCTCTCGCAGTTCTACTCTTTCTCCCGTATTCTGTCATCCTCCCTTATATCTTCATTCCTGGCCCCCTCCTGTCTCTTATTACAGACTTATCGCAACTATTAATCTCACACAAGTACTTCACTCAACATGTCTTATTGTGAGAGCCAGCCATACAGAAGTGGGGGGTAATCAAGACCAAGATCGCTGCTTCCATATCAGCAGCCAACAATGCCCCGTTTTCTTGTCCTTTTCCACTTTCTTACTGTATTTGTTTTACACTCATCTACTTGGATTAATTAGCTTTTGTTTTCCTGCAATAACCCATCTGGATCGTTTTCACCCAATGATCCTAAACCCTTGGACTGTGGAACTGTTTACTGCGTAATTGTTACTGAGGGAATACTGGTTTTCCTGATTTCTGATAGCATCTTTTCCGTTTAAACCTTGGATATCAGGCAGAAAATTGAGTTCAATTTAACATCTCGGTGCATGTCAAATCAGTCTCCACATACAATCTGACAGCAATCATTTTACAGACAAATTAAGTTTTTGTTTGCATCTGACCATACTATTTCAAAGAGCCTAGAATGACTAATCACCACTGCCTAATGAAAACTCAAACTTTTCACGAATGCAAAGAAGCTTCCTTGATTTAAGCATGACCAGCAGATTTTTCAGTTTATCCAGCGGGATACCCAAGAATTCAATAAACCAGTATGTGGTAGAATGTTTTGTCAAGCCACACAGGTGGATTGTAATTCTGTGATTAAAGAGAAAATATACACATCAACAAAATGACATCTTTTTCTGGCACTCTTCCTGACCCCATCAGCTAATTCTCTCTTTGCTGAAGTGTTGTCAGTTTGTATTCATGCTTCTTGATGCCTACATGCTTATGCATGTTACATGTGAGCCTCTGCAGACACACCATGCATAATGTACACATAATGTACAGTATGTGATGTAAATCTGACGTGCAGAGACGGTCAGTGAGATATCTTTTATGGGTGAATCAAATATGAACATTCAATACTGGACAGCTTACAATGCTGTCAAAAAGATATGGTACCACTTCCTGGTTTCTTCTACTTCTGTGTATATTTCATACGAAACTCTACCAGACCTTCTACACAAAATAAATGTTAATAATCGCTTGATTTAATATGATGTAAAGCTTAACCAGTGCCTAAATTACTAGAGTCAGTGGTGGATTTTGCTATGGGCGACATGGGCAGTTGAAGAGGGCGGTATCCTGAATCTGGTCTGAGTGGACGCCCCTCTAGATTGTGAGCAGGTAGGTTTGGGGGAGGAACGGCGAGGACCTGAATTACGGATATACCTTACCTTCGTTCATGTACTTGCTGCACCGCGCCGCCCCCTCTCCGTCTTCATCGTAGCATACTGTGTCATTTCTCCCCGTCATGCAGACATAACATGACGGGGAGGAATGACACATTATGATCCCTGTGTCAATAACGGGACCAAAGCCCGACTGGTCTGGTCAGGACGTGTCGGGATTGATAAATATTTAGTAAATATATTCAGGGCTCAGACATCATACGTCGGGGAAAGAGCAAGTCGGGTTCGAAGCGGAGCGGATAACGTTCTGATCGTTAAATGAACTGCTGCTCTACGCCGCCCCTGCCCATCTCCCAGCTCTGACCGTGGGATTCCTCTTTGCATGAAGAAACCTGTCTGCTCAAAAACTAGATTGGTGCCCGACCGGCTTCACATATTTGTACAATAATGCATTGATATGTTGGTTGCTGTGCTGAGACCCATACAGCGACAATATTCAATCTTCTGTCTACCAGAAACAAATATTGTGTATAATTACTTATCATCATGATGATATTTGTAGGCTGCAGCAAAATTAATACTCTAACACAACATAGTTAGTAGATGATTCCATAAAAGATTTCTGTATTGACCAAATCTTGAGCTCAGTGCAGTGGCGGTCCTAAGACTTTTGACCCCCCTGGGCCAGTTTATATTTATGCAGAGTCCGCAGAATTTTTATATTTATTAATAATGCATTTGTATATAATTAAAACAGAGAAATAAGCAAGATGGCACTTCATTGCCAGTTAGTGGTCTTTCTCTTTATTTTTCCATAAGTATGCTAATATTAACAATAACAAACAAATGGGATCCTTAACAGCACAAATTTTTAAGTTGAAGCTATTAACGTAGTCATATATGTGAGATATGTGAGCAAAAAAAAAAGTTTTTCACAGCACTTTATTAACATGCTGTGCTCTGCATCCTCCAGGGTGGCAGAGGCTAAACCTTATGTGGCAGGAAGTGCTCACTGCACATAAGGGAGGGTGAAGGAGGGTGAAGGTGCTTTGAATCTGCACCGTGTCATTGTTCATAGTGTAGGAGGTGTTGTCAGTTTGAGCATTCTTTATGTCTCAGCAGGTTTCACCAGCACGGGGATTTGTCTGGGTGAAACCGGGTTACACTGGTGGACAGTCCTGCGAGAAGCTTTACACAGCCTGACTTTAAATTGCCACGAGGAACACATTTCTGCCATCTCTTGCCTGGTGTGAATAGAACAACCAGGTTGTCACAAAAGTAGAAACTGTTCCATTTCCTGCTCCTGTATTGTGAGATGTGCAAGCCACTCCCTCTAATTATTGCTCTTTTCTTCCTGTTTAATGCCGACTGGAGGGAGCAGTTTCCTGCAACACTCTGCATCCTTTATGTTATAATAGCCAACATTTGTTTACCATTTCCTCACAATTGCACGTGCACTACGACACCTTTTTCCATGAAAGAAACATCTGAATACCATTATATAGTATTATCTCTGTAATGCTGGTTATGGTTGGATGATAATAGTTGTACAGTGGCAATTGTCTGAGTGCAATAATTATTTTTAATGTATGGTTAACATCAAACATTTCTATGGATGACCACTATGGTTGTCATCATAGTGTGAAATGAAATCACGGTTAGATCAAATAATAAAAACAATAAAAAAAAGATGATACAGCAAAATGAATGTATCACAAATTCAGAATTTAATCTGGTCTAACAGACAATACTGAGTTTGTCTGCAAAATCTTTTCCTGATTGGATTATATATATATATATATATGTAAATTCAATGTTTCACAACTGCTACTTATTGGATTAACTGATGGGTGGTGTTTGCTAGCTGGTCAGGATGTAAGTTTTGTATAAATCCCCTAAGCCATGCCATTATTTTTACAAGGGTCGGAAGTACTGAATGCAAATATGCATTTTTCTGAAGTATTAACCTAACCTTTAAAAAACGTTAAGTCTTTCAGGAATGTTAACTGGTATTATTCATTTTTTAGTGAATTTCTCAATGTTTTCACTCTCCTGTTTTGATTAAAACCCCGTCCCTTACATATGCCAGCCACTGGTGGCCTCCAGAGCAAAGTGCAAATAAGATTTTTTACATTATTGGAAAGTGCATTAAATCCGTTGAAATTTAGTCCTAAATTATGCCCGGTGCGGAAAAATTACCAGCATGTGTTGCACTCATCCCCATGCTTTGTGCATCCCTGTTTTTGTGTCATGACTCCAAGAGTAGAGGTTTGAATCTTATCCTCGGACTATTGTGTGAACGCACTCCGTGACCCTGTCCCCAGCCAGTGTGTGTTGTTATATGAAGGGTTTTAGATGTGTAATTCCCCTCAATCTACTCTGCTGGGAGCTCCATAAACACAGCTACATACCTGCCTGCACCTGACATATACACTGACAAGAGGAATGGATCAATTCTTTATACCGTCACATAAACTTGATTGACATCAAAACCTTAGTGAAGCATTTATTGCAGAGCCACAAAAAAGTCTCACTTATGGAAATAAAAATAAAGAATTTTTGTGATCGGACAAACATTACATGTGTCGTACTTTTCTCTTATGATTATAATGAAATATTATCATCTTCTATACACGGTTCCTTCCATTTACGAATCTAAGTTATTTAATGCTGTGCCTGTTATTTGCTTCAGAATGTGCATTTTTGGCATTGGATAAAAATGGGTGACCTTTTGATTTTGACCGTCAGGGTAATGGTTTTCATTCTCTCATTCCTAGTGTGAGAGGAGAGACCAGGTGGGTTAAGAGAAAGAGAAAGAGTAAAAGGAGAACAATTAAAGAGGAGGAAGAAGGGGAATGTGCAGTGAAACTGCCACCACAATAAATCACTGTCATCCAGGAAATCACAAAAATGTTTATGATGACCTGTGCATATTTTCACACCCATGCAGAGATATACACATGAAGGGTTTAGTGCCTCGTTGAAAGGAATGAGCCAGAATTGTCAGTGTCAGAGTGGCTGAAATCAGCATTCACTTACAGATCTTTTTCTCTAATTGAGAGATCTGAAAAGCAGGAACAACCAGTTGGTTCTCGTACAAAACAAACTGTCACACACGGAAACACCGAACAGAGAATTAACTATTACCACAGTCTCACACACATTTGTTTCTTTCTCTTTCTCTCTCTGTCACTCTTTCTCTCTCCCCACACACACACACTATACAAGGTATTCTAATTTAAAAGCATTGAGAGTAGCTGAAACTGAGGGAACATGCTCTCACATGTGTGAAAAGACTCGTGACCTCTGGCGAGGATTTGTGAGATCAAAGTTTAACGACGACATGACATAAAAACATTTTTGAGGGGTTTCAGCTCTCATTCTTCTCTTATTTTTCTTTCACATTTCGCTCTGCGTGTGGGAAGCATCGGTGTAAACTATGTGAGGTTAATGAAGGAAGATAACAGGGTTTTTTTAAAGGCAGAAATCCAAGAATATTCTTGAATTAAACTTTGCAATCATGACCCTTATTTAATTATTTACCTATCGTTCTAAATCAGAGGTCGTTAAAATTAGAATTTTCATGGGGACTGACGTATTTTATGCTCGAAAACCATTCATTCTCAAGCAACTACAGAATGAGGAATTAAACTTCATATCTGTCACAGTCAGAAAATTGTATTTGAAAAATTGAATGTGCAACTAAAAAAGCGTTCAGTAGAGCTCATACATCCGCACAACTTTCTCCTTTTGTTTAATAAAGCCTATATTGAAGCTGCACCAAATTTCAAACACTCATAGATAACAACCTGCTAACGATGGCAATTTTTGCAGTCGTTTGGATCTGCCCTATGTCGCATTGTCAGACGAGGGTTTAGGATACATATGAGGACAGTGTTACCGCAGGGGTAAGGACGGAAAGTTCCATCTTGGAAGTGGAGCTGTTCTAAGAATCGATTTCTGTCTTTTCTGGTTTGCAATGTTGAAGTATAGGTTGATGGATGAGGTTTAGGAATCGGGAGTGATTTTTGATTTCTGGGTAAAAGGAATGTTGTAGGGTGAGCAGCAATGATGTATGGATTGAGACGGGGCAGTTAACCATGAGGCAGGAGGCGGAGTTGGAGGTGGCAGAGCCGAGGGTGCCGAGGTTAGCAACGGGAGTGACGAGGGTGGATGGGATCAGGAATGAGTAAATCATAGCGACAAGACATGTTGGACGGATTGGTCTTAAGGTTTATATAGTATATACCTGACGCCTGGAAAACCTTCCTCAGAGTGCTGCCACTGAAACCGGACACTGGATAAGCTACAGAAAATGAATGAATGGTGATAAGGTGAGTGAGGCAAGAACACAATCAGAGAGGATATGGAAGGCATGTTAAGAGGAGGATGCTTAGAAAGCTGCTTAGGAAGCAACTATTGTTAATGTCAATACTAACGCAAAGTGTTATAAGTGTAGGTTTGACCTAACTGCCTATTTGTGACATCAGAACATTTATCTGAGCTGAGAAATTACTCTGGACATTTCGAGCAATGGATTGATAAAAATTGATGATAGCCGCATGCGTAACAGAAAATACGTATGGAACTGCATATTTGATTGGATTTGATTTAGCCCGGTCCTTCGTCGGTAGAAAAATACATACAGCCATTGAATTTGTAGTCATGTTTTCCTCTTAGGGACATTTGATATGAAGGTGTGCTTCCACCAGTGACTTCACTATAGATTAATTTATGATTTGCCATAATTGAAAAAACACCTTTAGTGTGACAGGATTAATTTGTTTCCATTACGCCTGATTTATAATTCCATTCCCTTTCCTCCTGCTCCTTTTTCTGCTCCATATTTATGCAGTTAGATAAATCACTGTACACAGTTCTGCGCTGCTGCACTGATGCATCTTTATTCCACTCAGCAGCGCTGCCCTCTGACCCTGGAGACCAGTCATTTTGTAAGTAGACTGTGACAGATCCTTCTGCTACCGTCTCCTCCTGCAAAGGCAACTGACAGGATCAGCCCGTCCTTCAAGTCGTCATATGGGAGCCCGACTCAACCGAAGTGCCTCCTGCATTAGCATTCCTCTGCCTTAGTATCTAATTTAGATATTATGGTACTTTGCCATTAGTTACAGCAAACGTTTATATTTTCAGACTAAAATCTCTGTGCTACCCAACATAATAAGACATATATATAAAATCTTAGTTATGTACTGTTTTTGACTATGCATTACAGTGATACTCTATTAAGAATTGTATGATCCTTTTATCATAATAAATAGTAATGTACATCATTTATTATCCATTGTTATATGCAGAAAATGAATATTATATTATTATGGTTGTAATTATTATCATTATTATTATTATAGTTATTTACATTGTGATTTATGCAAACATTTCAATAGTGCTCAAAATGTGCTATCACAATCTATTTAAAAAACAAAATGCCAAGTCAATTAGAGGATATTTAAAATGCACACTGCACAAATTTAATCAATGAAAAAAGGAGAACAAAACAGACTTTTCTCTGCAGACTTTTCATTAAAAATGGATGATTTATAATGAAAGTCTGCAGAGGTAGCAATAAATAATGAAGAAGAAGGAACATGGACATTGGGTCTACACCAGAAAAGACAGTGAGAAAAAGATTTGTTTAAGGAGGATTGAACACTGATGATGACCTGATATGGATGAAGGGATCATTACCAAGTTTAGCAGCTGATACTGAGAATACTCAATGGGCTGAAAGTACCGGTCTGCATCTAGGTACAACTAGAACCTGCTGGTCCAATGACCTGAGCAGACGATGTGAAGCATGAGAATGCAGCTTCGGACTGTTAAGTCAGGGCTAATCCATTTAAGTACACTACTAAAAAAATTAAGGGAACACTTAATCATCGCATTATGACCCCAAGCCAGTTAAACTTCTGGGATATGAATCTATCCTTTTAGGAAGAACAAGTTATTGTGAATCAGTTTCACCTGTTTTGGTGCAAATGAAAGTTACAACAGGTTAAATGGAGAGGCAAAAGCATGACAACCCCCTAAAAGGGAATGATTCTGCAGCTGGTGGCCACAATCCATTTCTCTGTTCTTATCTTTCCTGACTGACTCTTCTCTCGTTTTGTATTCTGCTGGTGTCTTTGTCACTACTTTTGACATGAGGCAGAATTGCAGTCCACTAACGCTGCACGGGCAGTCCAGCTCCTCCAGGATGGCTTATTCTTGTGTGCAGTGGCAAAACAGTTTGCTGTAGCTCCCAGCACAGTCAGAAGAGTATGGAGGAGATGCCAGGAGATGGGCCATTACACGAGGAGAGCTGGACAGGTCTGTAGAATGACAAAAACCCAGCAACCAGACTGGTGGGTTCATCTGCTACTCAGTGTGAGGAGGCACAGAAGGAGCCCGGCCAGATCCCTACAAAATGACCTCCAGTGTGTTACTGGTGTGATGTGTTCCTTCTGCTCACTTGCAAAGCCCTTAACAGTCAGGCACCAACGTATCTGAAGGAGCTCATAGTTCCATATTGTCCAATCACAACTCTGCGCTGCCAGCATGCAGTGTTACTGGTAGTCCCTAGCGTCTCCAGAAGTAGAATGGGAGTCAGAGCTTTCAGCTATCAGGCTCCTCTCCTGTGGAACCATCTCCCAATCTGGGTTTAGGGGGGCAGAGACCCTCTCTACATTTAAAAGTAGGCTTAAAACTTTTCTTTATGATAAAGTTTTTAATTAAGGCTGGCATAAGCTAGCTCTTAGCTTTTAGCTTTAGCTGCCCGTTAAAGGGCAGTTTTTTTCTCGCCATTGTCGCCAAGTGCTGCTCAAGGAGGAATTTGTTGGGTCCTGTAGATAATTATATAAAGAGTCTGGTCAAAACCTGCTCTTTCTGGAAAGAACCTTGAGACAACTGTTGTTGTGAATTGGCGCTATATAAATAAAGATCGATTGATGTTTCTGACAAAACTGTCAGCAACAGACTTCATGAGGTTGGCATGAAGGCCCGATGTCCTCTACCTGGACCTGTGCTCACAGCCCAGCACCGTGGAGCTCAATTGGTGTTCACCAGAGACCAGCAGAATTGGTGCTCCATTGATACCCCGTTCTCTTCACAGATGAGAGCAGGTTCAAACTAAAGTCATGTGGCAGACATGACAGAGTCTGGAGATGTTGTGGAGAACAAAATGCTGCTGTGTCATCATCCAGCAGGACTGGTTTGGGGTGGTCTCACAGATCCTTGGATGGTCCCACAGCCCTCCACGGGCTAGCGAACGGTACCCTGACTACTATTAGGTACAAGGATGAAACTCAGACTAACTATCAGACCTCACACTGGTCCAGTGGACACTGGGTTCCTCCTGGTGGTCAAAGTGTCTAGGCAGTTTCTGGAGGGTGATGGTACTGATGCCACTGAATGGTCCTCATGTTTTCCAAAACTGAATTCACCTGAGAACCTCTGAGACGTTATGTATCGCAGCATCAGACGCCACCAACACTGACCACATACTGTCCAGGAGATCCCCCAGGACACCATCCTCCATCTCATCAGGAGCAAGCCTAGACTTTTTCAGGAGGTCCATTTGGCATGTGGGAATCAAACACACTCCTGGGTCACATTATGAGTTGTTGTGATGGAATTCACTGGAGTTGGGTCAGTCTGTGATTTCAGTTTTTCAATTAGATTTTTGGTGTAAATTAGAATCCAGTCCTTAATGGTTTAATGATTTTGATTTCCATTGATCGTTCTTGCGTAATTTCTTCAACAACAAAAAAATTACACAATAGATATCATTAAAGATTTTCAACATGAATATTTCTTTCATCGAGATCCGGACTGGATTTAAGTGTTCCCTTAATTATTTGAGCAGTGTATAAGAAGACAATCAGATAACATTTTGTCATTAGTCCTCTGCTGAACAGGAAGCTAATGTTGGGAAACCCAGATGGGTGTGATCTGCTCACGACTATGAATGCCTGTCAGGAGCCTAGATAGGAGATAAAAGCACAAGTGACCTCATAAAAGTATATGACATACAGATTTCTATGAAATTAGAATTTCATAGAAGAGCCAAAAATTTGTCTTGAAGTTCATAAAACTGGGAAACAAAGAACATTTTCAGAAACAGGAGGATGGTGTCAGGGATTTACTACTAAAATCTTCATTGATTAGGCGGACATTTTGAGAGCGCCATTTTTTAATACCAGCAAATCAGCTTGACGGTGAGAATCAGGAGGTATGTCTAATAAATAGAATATAATATTTACAACAATGTTTTCATTATTGTATCAACAGCTTTTTTTTTCTTCTTTTTTTTCACTTTAGGTTAAAATTCATTAATCTTCTGTTACCGTTCTTCCTGTTACGGGTCACAGGGGTTGTTGGAGCTTATCCCAGCTGGCATTAGGCAAGAAGCAAGGTACAACCTGGACAAGTCCCCGGAGGCCGCCACGCTGTGCTGTCAGGTTTAAACAGTTGCCTGAACAGACAAACTGATAAGGTGAAAAGCCCTCTCTGGAGCCAGTGTTCAGAGTGTCAGACAGAAAGATGGTGAAGAAACGTCCTCATCTTTAAAAACCAACAAAGAAGAAGATGAATACCTATCTTAATTTGTGTTTTGACAAAAGGAGGATTACACTTATTGTTTAAACGGAGGTGTGAGATGGAAGCCTGGCTGACAAACAAGCAGAAACACGAAGACCAGACTTGTGAAACCTTTAAAGGTAAACTCCGCACATTCTGCCCAGTGGATTGAAACCAAAAGGCGAGGGACAGCCACATGGTCTCGAAGTGTTTGCTCCTCCACTGCGAGCATTTCTTAGATGGCAGTGTGACACACCTGGGCATGGAAACTGTTGTTCGCTTCAATGGCACTTTAACTTGCACTGAGCTGATTTTCAATATAGGTCTGAAACTTCCCCACTCATGCCACTGAATTATGCAAAAGCCCTTTAATGAAGGGTTTGTGTTTGATCTCAGAGGGACGTAAATCTGAGCATCATCTGTATTTAAGAGATATTATGCTGACATTAGGATTGAATAATGTATAGTATTAACACTTGTCTGAACTATGGAGGCTTTATCTATCCTCTCTTTAAGGAAATTACCAGACGAAATAAACTAATACAATTTGTTTAAGAGGGATATTTCAGTAGGATGTTAACCATAAGGGGATGAATCAGGGCTCACATCTGTGGATGTTGGAATGTATCAAGCAAAGTTGTCCCACTGTCAACCTGCCAACATTCATGATGAAAGTAAAGACGATGGGAAACATAAACAAGGAAGAGGTGCAAATGTGTGAAGGATAAAAAGACCGGTCCTGTGTGAAAAAGAGAGCGACTGGGCAGACGGGGGGCTAGAAGAGAAAATGTACAGACCTTGTGATATGAGTGTGAGGTACTTACATGTGGACTAATATTCAGGAGAGGTGGGCGCTGCACAAGGCTCCTCTGTTAGAGGGCAGGACGTGGAGAGGAACAGATGTCCACCCAGGCAGGCAGCGATACGCCTGCAGCCCAGCTGTCTGAGCCTGGAATAGTCAATTCACATACAGGACATTGGGTCAGTGTTCAAGGACTGATGGTACATCAAAACTTGTACCACATATACGGGAGGGTGTGTGCTCTTAACAAAATGCAACACACACAGACGGACCTTTAGTAGAAGCTGCAGGAACAGCTCGAGCATAATCAGCATCTATGAGAACATATTATTCATAACACATAAGCCGTTAACTTCTAATTTTATTTATTAATGTTCCTGAATATCAAGAAAAAGCCTTATTAAACATGCTGTAAGACTATTTATATGAAAATCCCTCAATTGAATCATTCAACGACAACTCAGTTACAGAATGTGTGAAAATACCTAATTTGAATTGGTATATAAATATATATTTATTATTATTTACTGCCAGCATAGTGTTGAAGAGAAAGACAACCAAACTCCTTTGAATTACATCATCAGTAAATGATGACTGAGACAAACAATACATGTCAAACTATCAGAGATGGGAAGTCATGAAGAACAAATACTGTTAATTACACAGTTTCGAGCTGTTTGAGCTTTACTTAATTTATTTATTTTTTGCCAACTTCTAACCTTTACTTCATATATTTTAATACAACTATCTGTATTTCTAATCCTTTCATTTTTACGTCAGGCTCATTACTTTAGATTTTTTTTATGTTGGATCTTTGGACAGATTTCCTGACATAACGATTCATTGCAATTTAAATAAGGGGATAATATCTGATAAAAAAGATCCCTTGGTCTTCATTGGAGGGAGTTTGAATCTATCTTCAGGGATAGGGACAATATTACTCTCAGCCATTGTAGTTATATCCCCAAAAGTTGGGGATATAATAGTAAGGACACTTAATTTAGAAATGGTTTTATTTATTTCTGTTCAACTTAGTGTCATTATCTTCTTATGTATTATGTATATTTATGTAGTTTCCTGCTTTTTAGACTAAGAAAGACCTCATGTACCCCCTGAAAAACACAAAACTTTCCCTCCGTGTACGCGGTACATAACATGAAATAATTCATTCCATATTCTGAGCACATTTCAAATTACTCAAGTGAAGAAGATGAATCAATACTTCTACTTTCTATTTATTCACAGATGACGGTACTTTTAATTTAGTAAAACATTTAGTTTTCTTTCGCCACAGAAAAATTGTAGGGATTAATATTCATATAAATACAAGGGATATTTCCAAAAAGCGTAAGGGAGCAACTTATGGGACAACAATGTGAAATTAATTCTCAGCATTTGATCCATCCCTGTGAAGCAGGGGAGGTCCAATATCAGCACTGCTTTGGGTTCAAAGTCTTGCCCAAGTATCCTACAACTGTTGGACTACAAGGGTTCGGGATGACAACTCTACCTACTGAATTACAGCTGGCCAAAACAGTACAGACTGCAAATATCCAAACATAGAGAAACACACTTTAATGACAAAGTTTGTATGGTTGTACGTTATGCATTAGCTGATCTGAAAGTATGGAGGATACTAAAATATGAGCACAGATTAGCAGTAGTGATGATAAATACCAATTAGTAGGCCATAAAGATGAATCAGGAATGTGTTTAGATACGAGAGGTTGAGTTCATTGATGAGAGGGAGGAATCAAACTATGTCAGAGGTTATGGATCATTCAGAGGTGATGTTTACGTCCATGATATTAAATTATTAATAATGCTGCCCATGAGTCGCAGAGTCAATGAATGTAATCTATGGAGAGCCACCAATCAGTTTCATATAAGCATAAATGGAGGTTGTTGACGCCTCACAATCAATCATCCACATTTTACAGGCCATCCATTATCCATCCATCCATCAACTTTTTCAATGTATCCATCTAACTGGATGGATGGCAGTGCAAGAGCAAGTTCCAACCGGGCATGGGTATGAAACAGCGTACACACTGGACCAGTTGCAAGTTCATGACAAGGGATAAAACATGTAGACAATCATTCACACTCACATTCCCTGAAACAGCCAATTTAGAAACAACCAATTGTCCTATATTACATGAATGTGGGGGGAAACCAGAGCACCCAATGGTGTAACCCACCCATGCACTTGGAGAACATACAAAATTAAAGGCTCATCACTCTAATTTTTTTTCTGTCATAGCAATAGACAGGTGTTATATAGATTTTGATCGGGTACCATCTTGTAACATAATTTCATGCTGGTCTGTTGGCTCCTCGGCTTGCAACTTAAATAAGCAATGTGTGATTGACTGGGTCACTACTCCAAAGCTCGCTGACATAAAATCAGGTATTGTTCAAACTGGTAAAATATGCAGGTAAAAATGCTCTTTTGCAGTTGTTTAAGATCCATTCACCACTCTGAAATCACACAGGATTCCAACAATCTGTAACACAGAGCTACAACTATATCATAATATTTTTATCCTCAGATGCAGGGTCCCCTCATGCAGTAACATTCCAGCTATTCCTTCTTTGGTTTCTGTTTGCAATGTGATAGACACATTGGTATTAATCTGTTTGCCAAATGTTTATTGTTTAATTTCAATTGCAGATGTCAGCTAAGTCTAAATCATTAGGTTTAACTCTGACGAAGGGGCCATTATTTTATGTCTAACACTAATTAAGTTATCATTCCATCCATAGAACTGCAAAGAGATTCATTGCAGAAGATTGTGTCATGATTTTAATTACCTGTTTGTGTTGTAAACCCATCTGCCAGTGATCAATTCAAAGGAATGCACTGGATGCAGCCGAGTCCAATAATGTGATATTGAAGGTTGAAAGTAAGAATGAATTGGATAAAAAATATATGCCTTAGAATTGTTTTGGTTCTTGGATTCAGTTTTCTTTATTTTATTGGATAGTTATATAACAGAGAAGACAAGTAGCCCGTTTACCAACATTAAAGTCAGTGCTGATTGGAGCTGATGAGAAAACAGTGAGCTGGATGAGAAATAATGAGTATTTCCAGAGGATGAATGAGGAGGAGTATTTCCAGAGGAGGAAGCCTTGTGGGTGAAATGTGGAGGAAAAAGAGAGGTCAAACAACCAAGGATGGAGATCAGCTGGAGCCAGCCAAGATAAATGACTTTGGTTTGGGAGGAAAGAATGGAAATGTAAAATACCACACCAGTTTGAAGTGTTCGTGAAGTGTAGTTCCGTGTAACTTCTCTTCCTACTGAGTGCAAAAGTTCAGGGGATAAAGTGTACAAGCTTCCACTGCGGCAAGACTAAACACAACAGCAGGAAGTATGGGTATAGAAAATGAGTGAAGTCAACACTCTTTCCATCAGGGGGAAACTGACAGCCTCTGCTCTATTGGACATCAGATCTTTAAATAAGTCGGTGTCAATTTCTGTTATTTCTCCACCTGATTGTTGAATCAGGGCCGGTGAGTGTAAAACATGTTGGTATGATTAGTTGTCAACATGTTAGAGCTAATGATTTCTGAAATCATTATGATTCTTTGTCTCTTTCTTTGACAAAATAATCTTCAAAGATCATTTTAAAGCTGAATTACTTCTGTTTAATCTCAGAAACAACAGATAACGGTGGTGATCTCAATCAAAACTGAACTGTGTTGTGGAGGTTTATGCTCTTTAAGTGGCATCTACTTTCTATATTGTTTATATATTGTTCTAGTTTCTCTGTTACCTCCATCCAGCCAACGTTTATACGGATATTTGTTTCAATCTTTTAAAAGACTTAACCTGGTTCATCTGGTATCTGAGACCATTTTAGTCTAAACCCTAATCCATACAACCAGTAGAAGAATCTATTTAAGGCCTACTGTTTGAGTTCACTACAATCTAAAAGTGTATGTTTATTCTTAGATGGGAACCATTTTTCAGTTTGAAACGAATGGTCATTAATTTTTATTTAGTTTATTGTTGATGAAGTGATTTCATATGCGTTCAGCCATATGGTATCTATTACCGAGTTCTGCAGAACTCCTATTACTGACCTATTTATTGCAGCCACTTGCAGCAAACATGGAAATGGCTTCTTACATATTCTGTGAATAATTTCTGAGGTATTGTGATTTGTTATGTGTCAGAAGTCTGCCAAGTTTGTTTTCAAATGCGTATAACTAAAAAAAAAGTTTACTAGTCAAGATATTTCAACTAGTTTTTACATGTCACATGCGGTCAGAAGGATTGTTCTTACAAACTAGCTAAACAAAAAATTGCCAGTGGCAACAACAAATATTTCACGGGTTTCAAAACATCAAAGCCTTTGACAATCCTCACAATCTTCCCTGCGAAGCAAACAAACAACAACATACTGTCAATGATTTGAGGGAATGAAACTCCAGCCATCAATTGATGTTGCTCCTTCACACTTTTCACTCAACAGTCTTGTCCAATATACATTGATGTATTAAATAGTTGAAGCAGGTATTCAAGACTGACCGTCAAGGCTGGTTTCCAACATCAGTGGGTCCCAGGCTTGCTGGAGGCTTAAATCAGTGAAACGTGCAGCTGAATCTCCTTCGAGGCTATGATCAAAAGCCTCCAGCCAGCCGAACAGCACCATTAAAGATACGGGCATGAGCAGACAGCAACAGTGATATGAGCGCTGAAAGTTTGCCCTCCATAAACTGTCCACCAACTTCTAACTCTTCAAATGCCTGCAAGTTCCAAATAAATGCTTAGAAGACAAGGCATTTCCCAAACTTGAGCAGTAGTGTCGAGACAGATAGGTACAAATGATTGTCCGCATGGACACCAGGATATATGAGGGTGACATTTTCAATGTATGCAGGAATAGATAGAACTTGGTATCCTTCCCTTAAATCTGTGAGTGAGTTGGTCAGCAGGCATTTATAGTATAACTATTGAGGGATTCTATGATAATGAGTTCAATCCATGTCACCTTTGTCTCTAGAATTTACACAATATATCAATATTAATATGTTCAGGCAGGAAGATTATCATTCACACCTCTCATGCATGCAGTATTGATTTCCTGCTGTCACAGTTGAGTCAGGTCACATCAGATGATTACACCTATTTGTTAATTGTTGTTGTCTTTTTGTCTGTGATGTTCTGTATACCTCTTGTTCTTCCATGATGCTGTGATGTGCATCCACCTTTCCCCCATCACCATCCAGTCTTCACAGATTCTGTTTCTCTATGTATTTGTAGTATCTTTATTACACATTACACTAGATTAAACATATGGTATCACCATCTCTCCATGTGCTACTGAGGCTCATTCTGTTTTATTGTGTTGTTTTCCATTTTCCGTTTTGGATTATAGCCCGTAAGGACTTCCTGTTGTTGACTGGAAAGTTATAACCATCCAAACCACAATTTCAAATGAAAATCTAAATGAAAGGACAGCACCTCTGGTTATTTATTTTTGTATTAATCTGGAAAATCCAGACTAAATGAGGCAGAATGTAAGAGGCCTTAAATTTGATTACATTAATAAATATAGCACAATATTAATATAAAGTTTCTTATAAATACACGTTGCCTACTAAAGGTATTTTTTCTAGATTTCATAATACATTGCATGAGCCGCCCATATGATTACATCCATCTCCTGTATGCTGTGCTGACATATATGCATATATTTCTAGCGTACCTGCGTGGCGGTTTGGTCACACTGACAGAATACTCTGTTATATTCTGTACTATGACCAAAGGCTTTGACGGATGTTTTTCAAAAGCAAGACAAGACAAGCTTCAGTGAGCTTATCAGGAAAGGACAGAGAAATTCCCCACTTACATGGTTACATTCCTGCCTTGGCACTGATATGGATATAGTCTGTAAGATTGGGACAGGGGAAATTTCTGGTAAATAAACAACCAAATCTTTACCTGATAAAACATGAAAGAGAGTGGGCCCGTGGTTTCTGCTGAATGTGTGTGTGAGGGTGTGTTGGGAGGGATTATGTGTTCATACCCATCTGCATTGCATTTGTTTCAATATCTTTAGCTGTGGAACTAACAGGCTGCGCCACGCCGACAGGACAGCCAAGGCCGGTAAGATGACGGGAGAAAGGCTCTGTATCTGAACAATGCTTGATACATGGATACAGTGTTCACAGAGAGACTCTGCACGGCCGCTCTGGAATATATCACAGTGTAATGCAGGCCCTTTCACACACCTTGGGAATTTTCTGTTGTTTTTGTGATAGATGTCTATATACAAACTGCAAGACTGCTTTGAAAACACTGACCGGGGTCTCTATGCTGAAGACAGCTCAGACCTTGTATATTTTACCTCATAAGAATTACCATCTATAAGATTTTGCACTGAAAATGTCACTTCTGTTAAGAAAGTCTGGGTGTTCCCTAAATAGATACCCTCATTCAACAAAGAGGTCAAGGACCAGTTGAGGATCAGAGATGCTGCTTACAGAGCTAAAGACACTGCAATCTACAGTCTATTATGGTCTAAAGGCATTGAAGCTGCAAAAACAACTATAAACTCAGATTAGCGGGGAATTTTATCAAAAATGACCTCCAGTATCAGTGGTATGCCATTCTGGCTATCACAGATTCTGGCACCAGGTCAACTGGGACTGAGGCTGGACACAAATGAGGCCAGGGACACTTGGCGTACCGTCAAAGTAACAGTCCAGACCTGGCTCAAATAACAACAATTGTGCAAATTCCCAAGAAAAAACATGTGAAAGGGGCCAATCACAATCCTACGGTGGTTGCGAAGTGCTTCGAGAGGTCGGTTTTGGTCCACATTAAACACTCAATCCTTGCAACTCTGGACCAGCACCAGTTTCCATAATGGACAAACAGATCTTCAGAGGAGGCAATCGGACTTGCTCCTCACATGAAAAAACTGGGCAGGTACGTCAGGATGATTTTAGCTCAACTGTGTTTTCAGTCGTTCCCAGCGGACTGGGGTCTAAACTCCACAGTCTAGACTTGAGCGATACCATCTGCAACCAGACACTGTGCTTCCAGACCAACTGCCCCCAGACTGTTAAGTAAGGAAAACACATCCTCTACCATTATCCTGAGCATAGATGTTTCAAGGCTCTGTTCTGAACCCCCAACTGTGTGCCCTCTTAACCCTTGACTGTGAATCTGTCCATTCAACATCCCTCATAAGATGACACAGACCTGATCTCCGACAACAACATGTCATTATAGAGGGTTCAGGTGGAAAACCTGACTGCTAGGTGGATTTCAGGAGGAAACACCCAGTGTTCATCAACAGTAGGTGGGTTTACATGGGACACTTTTCTCCTTTCCGAATTAAACTTTTCCGAATTGCACTGTCAGCCTGTTTACATGACTTGTGATCTTTTCCGACCCGGTGTTAACATGCATCAACACACCTAATCGGAAACACTTTCATACATGCACAGACGATCCACACTCCCGTTCATAAGGTGGCAATAATACTTCAGTGAGTTTGGTGCCGACCGCCAACAAGCGCCAATAGTAGAATACTAGAATAGCACTTTGAGATTTGATCCAAATGTAAAGTGCATTATAAATTAAATGTATTATTATTATTATTATTATTAATACGACAATGAGGGCGTGCGCGCGGAAGTGACATTTCACTCATCTAACCGTTCAAATATGACAGTTCAAATATTAAAATATTTCAAAGTTGCATGAATAAATCACTCTCCGATGCAGACTGGTACTGTTTTGAAGTCAGCATATTTAAAATGCATTGCGGCGCAGAAAAAACCTAGCGGAGCAGTTCGTCGCTGGGTATGCGCAGATACAAATTAAACAGAAAGCTTTCTGATACAGCGTCTACATGCAGCGACTGGCTATTGGAAAGGCTTTCCGAAAGGATTTTGACTACCTCCTTGCAAAGGAATGAAATCTAATACAGAAACGTTATTTCCGTTCTCAAAGGGGTGTTTACACGCATTTTCTTTCCTATTAGAATTCTTTTCCGAAGCTAATCGGAATTAGGCTTTCCGTATAAACCCGCCTACTGAGGCAGTGGAAAGAGTCTCTAGCTTTACATTCCTTGCGGTACACATCATTTTAAATGCTAACTTGTTAATTGTTTTGTATTTTTAGTGTTTAAACTGTTTTAACCTCAGCGAATGTCAACACAATTACGTTGTGTTTCTGTCTGACAGTAGCAAAATGGCAATAAAGTCTCTAATATCTTATCTCCCATCAGCACATGAGATGATTACCGGCAAGGAGCCATCCCTTTGAAATCCTCCCGGCATGTTTGTTTATGTCAAGCACTCGCGTGTTTCAGGGATTATATCTTCCTTTGCCAAATTCCCCTCCTCGTTCACCTCAAAGGAATTCGGCTCCACCTCTCTCCACACACACACACACTCACACACGCGCACACACTCACGCGCACACACACACTCACACACGTTTACGACTGTTATTTATTTAAAATGCATACTTATGCCCTGTTGCAAGGAGTAGATGAGGTTCTTAAAATGGATTGAAGCAGAACCATCTATTTTGGCATCAATAACCACATACACAGCGATAAAACAGCTATATAGGCGGTAAGATTTCACATTGATATTTCCCTACAGTGAAAGATTCTCCCTTCTCCTCCCTTGCCAGTATATAAATGTTGTGGCAGCGCACTTTCTTCAATGCATTCAATCATACTTCAGGCTTAATGGTCAGGCTAATTGGGTCTTCAGAGAATAGTGTTGTCGGACCAGTCAGACTTGTCACTAGAGAGGAACCCAGAAGGACCATTAGAACCTCGATTGATGTCCACTAGACAATTCTTACAAAAGGTTGTTCATTTTTGATTATATGAGACTCTTTGGCTATTCCCAAGTAAATCCACAGAATGCCCTAATTGCAACTGTTCATTTAATATGAATTATGAGTCTAAAAGTTCTGTAATGGCTGCCAAACTCTGTGTACCACATGTAAAACACAGAATGAAATCCTGTCATTATGTCTATGAATATGCACGATGAATACATAGAAGACACAGAGCTCATTTTCAAGGTGATATATTTTCCAGAGTCAGACCCTCACCCAGAGGAGAGAGACAGCCACCCCAGGATGGTTTCGATCACCTTGTAAACTTACAGTACTATCTACTAATTAATAGTGGCTCATTTAACAGAGGGACAACTGTTTATCAAACAGATTTAATCACAATGAGTGCTGTAAATATTTTACAAGAACACAGTATCAAATTTCCCCTTACGTCATGAGGCAAAAATGTCACTGAAATGTCAAGTCTGAACATGAGTTTATTGAGCTGTGAAATATCTCTTTCTGAAGTGGGACATGCTGTCTGCAAAACCAGGGTTATATCAGATATCACAATAAGCCTGGGTTTGAATCAAAATAAAAGCCGTCGGATAAAATTGATCGATATTTAACAGACTCTGTAAATCCTCAGAGTGGGAACAATGAGCCGTTCTGCTAATGACTCACTCTGAGTCATGCAGCATGTGGTCACAGCCGGGATGTCAATGTGGTCTGAAGTTCCTATAAGGCTGTGAAATCATTTGTGTTTGCATTCCTCCTCTGCCTATTGTTATACAGTGTAAAATAACCCTGTCTCGGGTGATAAAAAGTCTGACATGTATAATATGGCTGAAGTTTTTAAAAACAAACTGTCAGGAAGTTGAGTGACCTTGTTTATCTAGTTCTTGTTTGTTTTCTTTGTTACGTCTCATCACTAACGGAAAAACACAGGTAATACAGAAGTAATTATTATATATTCATTTTAAAGCACATATTGGGAGTGAATATTTTTAAATAAGTCCATGTTTATGTGCAGGGATCCGCTTAGGATGGTATTAGCCTCCCCTTTATCCTTTATCCTCCCATTTACACACTTCTATTAAAAGTGGGATTGATTCGCCGTTTTCCTCCGAGCTGTACTGCACAGAAAGTAAAGGTGTAATCGTGAGTCTGTGTTGTTCTATAGTGGCAATACAGCCGAACTAACTACTTAAAAAAAAAATTAGTCAGAAACCAATTGGGGGTGTGGCAATTGGATGAGGCATTACCTTTACAACCTTACAACCTGTTACCCTTGCAACCTACAATCATAAGCTGTATTAAGAAGCTAATAGCTGTTAGCTGCTTACTTGAAGGAAATATAATTCAAATGTGGGAGACAGCTTCCAGGAACACCGAGCAGAGCTAAGCCAACATATAACTGTGGTGTTCTCATGAGTTCAATTGGAGGACCCAAGTGTAAACATGAGGTAAAAAAAAAAATTAACCTACATATCCAAAATTAAATACTTCATGGAAAACAGCAGACAGGGCAAGACAGAATCTAAGGTAATCCAGAATAAAGGCAACCAATCCAAACATACAGAACCAAGTCTGCATATCCGGCAATGTCAAAACTCAATCAAACTTGAAGTGAATGATGACGAAACTGGAGAAACACTAGTGAACACGAGGGAAGGAGGCTGTAACGTTTGACTTAAGAATCATGATCCTTGACATAAGAATCATGATCCTTGACATAAGAATCATGATCCTTGACATAAGAACCATGATCCAAGTCAGACTAAAGACACACAGACTGAAATCGATAGAGAACGGATGTGGAGCAGGTGAGGAGTGAAAACCTCTATAAAAAAACAGGAAACAGAACCTATTACAATGCCAATAACACTTCAAAATAGAAATCAACAAAGATCAGAACAATGACAGTAAGGGGTGGGTAAGAAGAATGATGCCATGGTATTCAACTGTTTACAAAGCACTTCCTGACACACGTGTAAAATGTCACACTAGACACAGACACTGCTGTTGTACACTATACATCTTTTGCTAATGGAACGGTATTTAACTATGTTAAAATCCCAGACCTGAGTAGCATCAAGCGGGTCCTTGTATCGGGCAAATTATTTCACAAGTTAACCTGAAACTGTCTTTCGATTTACCGCTATATCTGGCGAAAAATTAGAGAAGACTGATACCTGATAAACTGACTGATAGTTTGCCATTATATATAAGGCTGATGCTAGCAACTGGTTAGCCTAACATTAAGATTGTTAATTGAGGAAAAGCTTTGCTCTGTTATATAACAATATTGTTATTTTTCCAATTTGAGATTTGAAATAAGCAAGGTGCTGATTCAAGAAAAAGGCACCCCCATGGCATGTATGGCTAACTGGGGTCTCAGTCATTTGCTGTTCCAGCCTGGAACAGCACGGAAAACATGGAAAAAACATGAGTGTAATCAATCTTCTCAGCAAAGTGTATTATTTTGAGTGGACACAAAGCTGCATTCATTTTATATCCACAAAAATTAGGGGATGCTATGGAATCATCATGGCCGGCTTGTCCACTCCGATGTGGTTAGTGTGGAATAATGTAATTTTTAATATCACTACATTTAAGTTTACAAAAGGCATACCAACGCTTAGGTGATCGTCAGTATTCTGCTACTGGTAACTGCTGTGCAGAAGCTCAGAAAATGGTGCAGCACAATCTTTGTCACTCCATGTTTTCTTTAAATGGTGTTGTATAAGTTTTTCTTTATCTATCTGCACTGTCTCATTTTTATGGGTAAGAGTCAGTATTGATTCAATGATGCAACCATTATGCTCTCACCAATCGATAGTTCTCAAAAAGGCATCAACTATGCGCCGCACAGACCGAGATGATCTCACCGAGCTCCCTGCTACTGAAACACCGCCTCAGAATTCCAGCACAGGCAGAGAAAAGAAATCTATGAACGATAACAACAAGCAGAGGAATGATTATGTGAAGCTAGTGAATTTTGCACCCAAAGTGACCATTAAACATGATATAGTGCTCTGCTATTCTTGGTAAAACTGCTTTCACAAGGGAGCTGAAATCGTTGTAGTAGATAAACTGTTGGTGTTGTGTGGGAGCCCAGAGAATACAAGTTGTTTTTATGAGTTTGTTTCTTGATTGTCTGTGAACGAGCGCACCAATTACCGCAGAGAGAAGCTCATTACTGAACTTTGTAGCTTCGAAATTTGAATATATGTTAATATGGTTCTGTGGAACCTGGTCAAAAAGACCAAGGTTCCTCTGCCAATTAAAGATAGACAATCTGCACTGTGAGCACAAAATAGTCTCTAGAAATGAATAGCCATGTTTAAAGTACTTATAAATGTTGCTCGTTTTGAATAATGAACCAGTCATACCCAAAAGGAGGTCTTTACATCACACTAAAAACTCTCTCACGTTATAATTGGAAGCACAATCTCTCCTCTGTCTCATCTTCACTTTCAGGGATCGGTGCTCTACTCCCAAGATTTAATTTTCTGTAACATAAAATTGGACCTCTGTCCACCCAAACTTAATGCAGTGGAGCAAAATGTCCTGCAGTTTTAGCAAATGTACTTGGCAGCAAGATAAATGTGAAACAGGGTCAACCAGTATAGTCTAAACCCCAGCCAGCATCCAGAGGGCTCCTAAAGGGACAGCCAGGTGGGCCCAGTAAACCCAGGGGAAGATATTGATCTTTTTCTAATATACTTTTTTAAAGATCCAGATGGATGCTGGTTTTTCCAGCTTCTGACTCAAGAGTATCTGGACAGTCATAAAACTGTACCAGGCAGGATGGTGGCGCTGAGGGGCACTTATGATTGTTACAGCTTTTAAGGGACATCTGTCCCTCTGGGACATTTCACTCTAAGAATTCAGCCTTCAGGTTTGTATAAGTGAAGTATTTCATTCAATGCAATGTCTAAGAAGGTTTAAACAAACAGTTATTATTGGTGTCATATCTGGTCATGTCACGAAAACATGTGCCGCTTGTTCGCATTAGAGAACGCCTCATCTTCTTCCCTTTGTTGCATTGGATACAATTTATACTGCAGCTAGTTCTCTTTTCCTCGTTTTATTTACAAAATGTGCTCAACCTACCATAAGTTGTATCACACATAATAAAGCGATTTTGCGGAACAGAGTGTTTAAATACTTTGCCACTCGTCGGCACTTCTGAAAGTAATTGGCCTGAAGGAGCAAGAGCTCTTTGTTTTAATGATTTGCACTGATGGAGTTTTGCTTCTGAACATTATTGAACGTCTAGCAGTATCGCTGCTGCATTCTGTTGGTAAGACCAGGAGCAAAGTGGTTTTGCTTCAGTCGTCGAGTCATTCCTATTTCCCTTTTTGAATAAACTGGATTATTGGATTCAGCCACTTCCGCAGCTGCAATCAAGACGCCAGGAGGAATCCTTATTCAAGAGAGGCTGTGGGGAAGTATTTGGACATATGAGTGGTGAGGTAATTTATTTGTCCTCTGCTACGCCACATGAAAGTAGGAAATGAGAGATCCTCAACTCATTTCCACGGTGCTCTGGGCAAGATTATGAGTTGAGACAGACGAATTCTTGGACCGACCCTTTGAGAACACATGCAGGGAGTTAACCGACACAGCACGACACGCAGATGAAGAGAGAGAGGCCATGTTTGTTCTCAATGTAACAGTGAAACTGATGCAGATTCACACAAGTTCCGTTTCCCAGGTACTCTTGATCCCAAAATAGGAGAGTTACTGATATTTAACTTCTGGGAGAAAAAAGTTCTAGTATGTCTGGACAGAATGAAGGTATGTGGATAGTGTGGGATAAAGACAAAACCAATGTTTGTTTCTGTGAGCACATACTGGTTCCACATGGGATGTTCGTGATATTTTTAAATTAGGAAAAGGTTGGGTTCAGGTTTCTCCGCAAGTAATCTCACGGCGATAGACAGCTTCCAGCGGTGACCTGTGCTGCACGGGAGGTCAGGGAGAGAGGGATCCTGGATCTTGTTGTCTTTTCCACTTTCAGTTCCCACCAAGTTCAGTGCATCCCACTCACACGTGTATGAGGATGTCCATTATCCATACCTTCCCTATGGTGGGAAACAGTGAATAATATCAGAGCGACTCCTGACGTTCAGGATGTGTGTATTTTATAATGACATATTATGTCTATGAGTCTGTTTACCGGATTATTTTGGATTTCTCTGTGAGCATCAAGTAACAGACAGTAAACGGAGTGTAACATATTTGCATGCACTGACATGAAAAATGGTTCAGGAAGGATTGAAATAACAACAAAACAGAAATGAAAACCCAATTATGGTTTTGTGTTTTTGTGAGGGATCATCTGGCTCTGTGGATGTTTTCATATTTTACCAAATCCTATAAAGCCACATCCACACTGATGCAGATGCGTTCCAAACAAGGTTTTTTCCACACTTCAATGCCCTTAGATGGATTTCTTAAAGTTCTAAATCCACCTGAACATAAGAAAAGACACATTTCCTCAGCGAACATTGTACATTGGCAGTGGGATGAAAACGGACCCTCTCACTTTGTTTTTCTAAAACTGTGAATAATATTTTCTGAATTTTTGATACAAACTTGAAAGTTTTGCATCAAAAAGACCATACTGGGCGCCGAAAAAAGAGAAAAATGCCAAAACGGAAGAAAGACTTGCTGATGACAAGAGATGAAAAGTTATTAAAGGGGAGATTTACTTAAAATTCCTATTTTTTTTTTTCTTTTATGGGGACAAGGGAAAAGTTATGTTGTGAAGATTTTTGAAGTGAACCCCCAAGATTTCCCTGTTGTGGCTTTCAGGTGCCCTTAAGTGTCAATCAAGGGGTTTCAGAACCCAAGACTCCCGTAGTTCACATCTAGTGTGCAAAATAGATAAATGTGCTATGGTGTGACAGCATGAACATAAAGTTATGAGAGAAAATATACTTTTTAATATTGTAGTTATGACCAGATCATTGGCGAAGATTTGCAAACCCACTTTTTTAGTTATCTTTTAATGTAACATGATGAGACCAGCATTTTCCAATATTTTCACTGTTGGAACATTTCTTAGAAAACCTCCTTTTCTAAGGTGTAAACTGCTGACTCTTCCACAGATCAAAATGGAAAGAAAGATGAAAGTACATGTTTTCTCATGTATATCTGGATTGGCTTAGACATGGGCCAAAGTCATAAGCAAAATTGTATAAAAACACCGATATTATGATTTAAAATATTACCACTGTCACCATTCAAACCAAGGAAAGGCGAGTCCCATTTACACAACCTATTTAATGCAGAACTGCTGGACCTTTAATCTTCTGAAGAAACATAATAGGTGTTGTAATAAGTGGTCTACGTTGTTCTGTCGGGACATCCGAGAATGTTGTGTAACCCAATTCTGCACAACTACACATCACATATAGGTTTGAGAGGAGCTGGGCATGAGTGAAATAACAAAGCTCAGTTAAATGTGAGCACTATAAAAACAAATATGGGCCTTTTAAATAAAAGGTTTTCATTTGTTCTTTGAAAACAAATGTTTGTTCCTTTTGTTCATAATAGGCTCCAGTTTCCAAGGTTCAGAGTGAGGGTTAGGGTAAAGGTCAAAGGTAGTCCCAAATACTCAATGTCAGTTTTGAAATGAAGTCTGAGGTATCCAACATACGTGTTTGAGATGCAACCAGTATGGGGACTGGTAAAGGTCATACTGGGGCAGATAGACCACCTGACAGTCATGTAGTTCGGAGTTGTTGGTAGTTGTCTATTGGGATCGTTGAATCCTTCCTTTGGAACTACAAATCCAAACAAAAAACTTGACCAGCATTTACAAACAAGTTTAGAATCCTTCTTATTTTTCATATCAAACCATTTTTCTGTCACGTCATCTCACACAGAATTCACAGTATCAAAATAAGCATTCACTGTATTAAATAATTGTCATTCTGAACATACAAATAATATTTGGTAGTTTTCAGTTAAATGACTACATATTCAACTAGAAATGTTATTAATATGTTTATAACACATCATAAATGTAGCTTACCGATATAACCGACATTATTTTAGTTTGTTCAAAATATCTGAATAACGTTCACATCTTACACATGAACATTTTATATTAAAACCTTGTCCTTTAAGTGAACCCAGTGTTGTCGCTATAGGAATAATACTCATTTTATGACTCATCAAGACAGTAATCTTTACAAATGTAATACTCCTATTGGGAAGAATAAGTTCAGTATTTCATAATCTTATTACAATAAGGAAAAAGCAATAAAGACAATACAATGAGAGGGAAATCCTGTTACTTTCTGAGTAAGGTGTGTCTATTGGAATATTTTTCCAATAGACACACCTTACTTACAATAAGCATCTGAATTGATGATACACAACAGAACAACAACTAATTAACCTCCTATTAGTGTTAACAGAATGTTTTGCTAACATAGAGGTAAAGCAGCTAACTTACTAAGACAGGTAAATCACAATTAATCATGACCCTGGCGGGAAAAAAAAAGTGGGTTCAAGCGATAAAACAGCATCCAAAAGGAAACTCAAACTCATCTTTTTCCCTTTAGTCACTGTCTAGGCTAAATTTTCTATGTAACTCAACCTATTTCTTTACAATTCAAAGCTTCCATGAGATTCCAGCGGCCACTAGCTGATGAATATGGCGCACCGACAATATTCCTCTCCCTCCCTCTTCTGTCTGCATCTCGGCAATAAGACTTAGCGTCAGCTTACTCCATAAAATATTGGCAACTTGCACTGTAGAACTTGAGTTACATCAACTGAAAGTGAAAATAATAGATTAAAACTTAATTACCGAGGAGATCGATTTAAGAATAAATCTCAGATGTTTTATGTTAACAATAAAATGTTTCTACAGCTATAGAGATTTAGATTCAACCCAATTTCTCAGGTTGGTTACAGCTACAGAGCAGAGGTGCAAATGATTTTTGATAAATATGAGTCAGAAAGGCTGGAAAAAGCTCCATACCCTCCATATAGAGGAGGAATTCAGCAGCAATGTAACCAGGAAGGTACGGGCCAACGCCCCTGTTTTGTAGGCTACTCCACTTTTGCTTGCAGAGCCCGGCTCCCTCACCACGTTTATGTGCCATTGTTGTTTAGTTCGGTGTAAACTACAGTGGCAAACTCACTGCAACCATCAATTCAACAATATGCGCATGCTGCAAATTAAGAAATCTTCATCTTCATCAATTACACAACACATGCACGCTGCAGAAGCCACAAGACGACACAGTAAGAAAAAAGATCTGAATAAGCCACAAGACAACGGGAGGGTTTACGTAGGATGCTTAAAAGTGATGCATCCCCGGATGCACTTTTTTAGTGCTTCATTTAGTGAGTAAAACAGATATAATACACAAATATGTCATGATATTTTGATTAGCCGTGGTAGTATCGCTTAACTTCTGGGTCATGCAATCATGTGACTAAGAATAAACATTTAATCAACGTCGCAAAAACAACAAATAACGTTAATACTGAGCCTAACAGCTAAAGTTCCTAAAGCTACAGTAAACAAGGTGTATGATACCTGCTGAAAACTCTTAACCAGACATTGTGATAGCACAACGGTGGTTAAGAGTTTTCTTCAGCTTCAGTTTTTCCACCGATGCATCACTTTTGAGTGCCCATCTTAATGTGTTGTGTTGTGGCTTCTGTAGCGTGTGTTTGTTGTGAAATTGCTGAATTTTTTTCCTTTTTTGCATGTGTGTTGTCAAATTCATGAAGATGTTTTCTTAATTTGCAGCATTGGAAAGCTGTCCAGTTGATATTTGAAGTGTGTTTGCCCCTGGCGACACCCGTAGTAAACCAACAAAGGTATCATGGAGAAAAACCTTATATATATATATTATATATAGCAGTAATGTAAATGACATTTCTGTGAAAGGAGAGCTTAAATATCTTCATAAGACGCATTTTCTTAAAATAATAATCATTTTTCTGATGTGAAACATTAAAACATATATAAGAAACATTATATATACTGATATAAATGTCTATAATATTTCTTATTATATAATATGTCTTACATTTTTCCACCTTTCTAATGTCTGTTTTGTTGGAGCTGCTCCGTCTATCCCTCTATCTAATGTGTAATATTGGTTCAAACATATATTTTGGATTTCTATTCAGTGTCTTCGGGTATTTAAATTGAAAGCCAATCTATCGCCAAGTACTATACAAAACCATTATGCGTTTTTTACCATCATCTATCTGCATATTTAACCATTCACTGAACAGTTTCCCGCCAACAATAGCTGTTCAACTCATTCATCTTAAATCTTTCTTGAGGGATTGATGAATCACAAACTTGCTACAAAGGTGTTAATGTGAAAAACACATTGGCTGGAGAACGTACGTCATGTGACTAATTACTATACTATAGCAACTGAATAAGGACTCAACTTTATTTATAGTATGCATAGACTTAAAGCTTTATTACCTAATCCCTGTAATTTACTTGCCAATTTAAAAACTGTCCAGCTCCGCGCAAACTCCCCCTCTGAGGTCTAGAAGATAAGATGCAGAGCAGCAAAGTGCTCATAGATCCAAAGACTCTTTCCCGTGTTGCATATCGACTCATAAAATGTTCCTTGGCATTTACAATCCAAGCACAATGATGCTTCGCCTGGTTTATTTCTTAATCAATACCTGCTGTTTGCAGATTTTTTTTGCTGAATAGGGGGCTTATAAGCTGAAACAGAAGCTGGACCATCAAATGATAATAAATATCATTATAGATATTGATCTGAGCATGTTTGTGTCTCCTTTGACTGATAGCGTTCTCCTGCATTATCTTCTAACCACAAGTGGAAGAGCGAGAGAAATGGGTTGACATCAAAAACAAGTTTTTCTCTCCATGGCAACAGCAGCATAAACAACAGCTCTTTTTGGTGGTCAGTTGATGAGAGTTTTCATCACTCAGACAGCGACACTCCCATGTTTACATCAGGGAAATGTCACATAACACGTCTGTAGTAATGACAGGGAGGCCAGTATGCACTCTTTATGGACCACAGCAACAGGCCCGTCAGAGACAACTGCAAAGAAACGGTACGTGAAAATACTTTTTATGGTTTCCTGCAACACGACATAAAGGCCTGAGGAGTTGGGCTGACCACATTGTGGCATGAATGTGTTGCAGAAAACAAAAAACAACCACCATACCTGACAAAAACACAAACCAAAACAGGTTCTTTACTTCATTGTCAGCACTTGACTGTGTGTGTTTATGTGGATCAGACCAAAGCCGAGGAAAACATTTCAGTAAGACGTGTCAATCCTCACAAGTCAGGGACATTCAGGAGGCCCAAGGTCGGAGAGTGTCTGTTTATTTGTCCACATGTTCTTTCAAGTGTCTTTCCTGTTTGTATGGGTGAAATTACGCCGTGCGGAGGTTCTTTGTCTGTGTGTGTGATGTCAAGAGACAGAGAAAGAGAGTGAATATTGTGTTTGTGAGTTTGAGGTGTCGAACCACCCAGGGCTAATTGTGACACAGCTGTGGCAGTCTACCCAAACACCTCTCGGGAATTCCCGGGGTAGATGAAAGAGGAGGTCAACAAGACCCTCAAAAAAGGTGCAAGAAAAGAATTCCAGGCTTTCTCATCATTTGTGTAAAAACTGCTAAGGTTTTGTTCTTGTCATTTTGAGGCAGTACTTGTGCCTGATCATAATCATGCACCCCTGACTGGTTTCAGGATGAAGTGAAGGTATTCAAAACCTGGATGTGATATTTAGCCAGGCGGTGTTGAACCAGCTCAAAGTGATTCCCTCTAGAACTAGTTTAGAGGTTTCTTGAACAGGAAGGCATAAATAGATGTTTAATGAAATGTACAAATATTTGTGAAAAATAGGATAAATACTTTCACAACAAAGATAATATTACAAACCAACAAGTTACACCCTTACCCTTTGATTTGACTTGAATTGTGATGTAGTCATGTTTCCTTGTTTTCTTCTTTGTTTTTAAATCAGCGTCTGAAGATGAAAGACAAACACACAGTCAGTCCTGGATTAACACAGAATTCACTGGAGGAATTTTACATTTCATCTGATACTGCTTTGGGATCCCCCCCGCCTCCCCTCTGGATGAGCAGGAGAGGGTTGCATGACTTCAGTAGAGACTGCAGTCAGTTTACCCAGAGGAACTTGATGAATAGCAGATACATGAATCATTATATCTCACTTTGATTTCAAAAATATTTATGATATCATTCACTGGCTTTTCTTTCAGTAGCTTTGATATAAAATATTGGACCAATGTTGAAGAAGAAGCTTCAGTTTAAAAGAAAGTCTCTCACTGCACACCAAACGACACAGGGCGAACACCGGCAGACAGCCCGACGGTCCTGAGGTTCATTAGCAAGTTTACATCGGGTTCAAACATTATAGTGTACGGCCAGGTTAATTCAGTCTCTGCTCACACAACCTGCCAACGACTCTCTATGTACCAACACTTACTGGATGTATCAAATCCCTGACTCCCCAAAAAGCTAGTTAGAACTGAAGAAGCTTCTGGGATGTGAGGTGGGATGAAAGCTGTTTTTCAAGTTAAAACAGAAGTCCAGTTACTTTGGATTCAACCTACATGGATCACCATGACCAGGATGAATAAGAATCTACATAGATCTCTCTGCCCAGAGGGTAAGGAATAATGAATGTTTCTACAACTCAATGAACAATATTTAAGGAAAAATGGTACTCCACAACAAAAAAAGTCAAGAAAATAGGGAAATACTGGAGAAACATATTGATTTGGTCATATTTTTGGGTGAGCAGGAGCTGTAATTTAGGGAACATAATGAAAGCAAAGGATCCATAAATAGCGGCAATTACTTGGAGCTTCTGTTCTTCCTGGGTAAGTACGAATAAAAACCTGCATTTCCACGTTCCATTAACAAAGTGTTTACTGGGACTGTATTTGAATAAAATACAAAATGACCTGGTAAGTGCTGTAGCTGAAGTGATGCGAGACGACATAAAAAGTACGATTTGTAAAGCATTTTTTTAGCAGTTATGTTGCACAAAACTACAAATGTGAGTGCTGTGGCATCGATGTCACTGTTGCGCCATTATTTAACAACTATAGGTGTCAAGGTGAGACTTATCCGATTTGATGCTGTTTCTAGTGGCTAGCGATCTGATGACGGTGCTGCCCTCATTTTCAGATTCCTTGAGAAACAGGACTGTATGCATAAACCTGTGGCACGGTGCTGCCATGGCGCTTCCGTCATGGACTTTGGACTAAAGGGGGTGCAGTCTAAATTTATTGTTTTATTAATACACTGCTATGCAGGAATGCATCCGCTGTAATCCAAGTACTGACACAAGGTGTATTGAAGCTCAAGAATGTAAAGGTTTTTTTTTTTGTGCAGCTCACTGGGCTTGCTGTGTTTTTTTTCCCAGGTCATGCCGGTACGATGGTCCACAGGGGCAAACGCACTGCAAAAATCAATATGACATCAAGCGCATACTGACTTCATTTGTCGTCATGGCAACTTGTACACATGTTGACACAAGACAGCGGGCCAGAACAGGTGTAGTTAAAATATTTAATGCAAACAAAAAATAAGGCACGAGGAACAAGCAGGGGAGCAAACAGAAATAACAAAAACACTAGGACACACTTTGAAAAAAGGGTGAGACGAGTGATGACACGGGGAACATCAAACAACCATAACCAAGAGATAACCAAGGAAAAAGTGAGGACAGACAATATACACTGATTTAACGAGACACAGCTGGAGGGGAAATACAGGTGAACATAATAAAAGATAACACGAGAGGAAATAAGAAACACAGGACAGACACAGAGAGGGAAAAGGAACACAGACCAAAATGACGGAACTTCAAAATAATATAATACTTCTTAAACACATGATGCATGATCTAATAAAATGCACAATACAAAACAAATACACATTGTTTACTGTAGCGTTGGGTATTGTGCATGTTGGGCTCACTATTAACTTTATTTGTATTGTTTCACGACGTTGATTAAAGTTTTCTTAGACACATGACTGTGTTATTAGGCGAAGCTACGACGGTTAATTGTGTTGTGTTGTGCCACAACACAACCTGCGTGCGTGTGTTGTGAAATTGATGAAGATGTTTTCTTCTTTTGCTGTGCGCATGTGCGTCTTCAACTTGACGAGGATATTTTCTTCATTTACAGCATGCACATGATGTCAAATGATGGTTGCAGTGTCTTTGCCAATGGCAGAAACCGTATGCTGGGATATCTGCCAGCGACGCCTTCTAGAAGTGCCAAAAACAAGCTGGCACTAAAGTTGTACACTGGTCAGGACATTCTATGAGGACACACCCTGAAGGAACTATTTGAACACATATTAGAGCACCCTGAGGAGTATCAAGAGGAGTTTGTGTACTGTGCTGACGGATGCAAGGTGCATCCTGATGATTTGGAGTTTTGTTTTTTGCTTCCCATTATCCCTGGGATATTTGAAAAGAATGTCTGCGTGCGCTGCTGAAGTGCGCAACACAACACACCTGCAGACTGCGGCACAAATATAACACCATATTGAAACCCATGCTGCATTGATAGAGAAACAGTGGCGCTGCTGCTTGGGTTGACTCGAGTGACGTAGAATTTTAACAATTATGCCACCTAGACTATTTCCATTGAAATGTGATGATGTAGCGATGTGACGTTACACAGGTACGACTATATAGGGTACTCAATTGTACAAGTGATATCTATTTGTGATGCAGCATAGTGTCATTCTTTATAATAGTTTTATATCCTTGATGGTCTCAGTTTGTGTCTATGCAATAAATGTTTATCCCTCATAGGCGTTGAACCTCGTTTTAACCACAGTCCACTGGATAAATGTTATTTTCTCTTTGAATATGGTTAGGACAGGTAATCTGACAACAGCTTGTAGCCATAGTGTCACGGTTGACCCAGGTGGAAAATCCACGGCCCACCACTGTTTTACGCCGTGTTATTAGATTGTTAACAGAGCTTTGCTTGATGCATAAACACATATATGCCAAGACTCTTTTTGCTTTCAGAACACTGGGATGATGTAAATCATTCACCTGAGCAGCATTATGCTACAAAAATACAGGATTATGGAACACCTGATTCAGGACTGTTTTTGGAATTTCTGGTCAACATATTCCTACATTTCAAGACATATGTTCAGTTTAAAAAGAAGACTCTGAGATATCATGGAGAAAGTAAAATTTTTCTGATCCACCCGTGAACGTTTGGATTATTTAGTGAGCTCTTATTACACGGGAATTGAAATTCTCACATACACAAGAATGCAAAAAACTGTATTTTTTAACCGTGAGATTAATATCTTATATTTTTGAAATAAATATGTGATAGTGGGGGCAAGGTTTACGAGCTAGTGGAGTGCCCTGCAGACACACATGCATCACACGCCTCATCCTCCTGGTTGTCGATCAAATACATTCCCAACCAATATTCATACTAAAAATTTCTGCAGTGATGAGATTGGAGCCTAGACGCCAAATTAAAACTCTTATGCTGCTATAATAATATGAATAACATTTCATCCATGGATTGTCTATCTCAACTTAAATGTATCATTAAAAATATTACACTGTTCCACGGTGTTGCTCCATTATGCAGTAAGTAATTTCCACTTTTCTGGCTTAAATTTAAACACCTGCTTAATATTGTATAAGCACTTCTTTTGCTGCCAACACAGCTGCAAAATGTTGAGACGTGGACCCACCCCAGCAAACTTCTGGGCTGTGGTATCTGGCACAGACACGTCAGCAGCAGATCCAAAGCTGTAATTAGTGAGGGACGGCCTCCATGCTTCACACTTGTTTGTCTCACACATCCCTCAGAAGTTGAGGCCAACTTGAACTTGAACTTTTTGGGCTTCTCAAATGATCCCTTAACTATATTTTAGTTCTGTTAGGGAATATCCTTTCCATGAAGGGGTGAACATGATCTGCATCAATGTTTAGATGGGCGATTCGTGTCCCGTTAACCTCAACATGAACGACTGGAGCCAAGGTTTCATTGACTGAAGCATAACGCTGCCTCCCCTGGCTCGTCTTCTTCCCATAGGGCACCATGACCCGGTTACCAGTTCACTGATTGTCCTCATACCACTTTGTTAGGGAATAATCACTGCAGACCAGGAACACCCGACAATACCTGCAGTTCTGGAGATGCTCTGAACAACCCGTCTAGCTGTCACATTTTAGCCCAGATGTCATAGTAACAATCAATCAATCAATCTTTATGTATATAGCTCCAATTCACAACAACAGTTGTCTCATGGTGCTTTCCAGAAAGAGCAGGTCTAGACCAGATTCTTTACATAATTATCTACAGATAAACAAGTAAATCAATGTGTCACTAATTATGGATTATGGATGATCTGTCTTATTTCATTACTTTATAAATTATTGTGGGTATTCTTTATATACAGTTATACATTGATGGTTTACAGTTTATGGGTGGAGGTACGAAAGGGAAGGAGGGAAGGGAGTTGTCTCAAAGACAACTTCGTAGATGTAATCCAATTCATTTTGGAAAAAAATATATACAATGTTTGAAATCGATAAAGTTCTGTGATAAGAAAAGCTGTCACCTTTACGTTTGAATTCACCATTTTACTGTCAGTAAGACAAGAAAGAAAAACACAAGGTGGTTGGATTGAGGTTTCCACTTCCGTTTCCAGACACATTCATCACAATCAGTAGGATATTACTTTTTGTCTTCATTTGAGAGAAAAAGCCACATCTTACAGCAGGTGTTACAAATCTTTCACTCCAACTGACGGAGCACATCAAACAGATAACACAGGTGTGAACGGATGAAAAACAGCATTCATACCTCTGTCTTTCCAGAGTCATTTGTGTCTATGTGTGCATCGTAGTGTGAGATTGACTACAAATAATCAGGCGGAGTCCATCCCTTGCACATATTTACTGCTTGAAGTTCCCAGATTTACCACTTCAAGGGGAAATACAGCCCCTGGTACGTAGTTGGCTGATCAGTGATGAATTAGTGTTTGGGGTGGGAGAGTGTGCCCGTGAATAACAGACATGTACACCAGGCTTAAGATGGATTGGTAGCATAATTAAAGCGCATGCAGAATTAATTGCAGGTCAGATGTGAGAGTAAATGTAAAGCAGGACTCTTGTAAAGGAAATGGTCAGTGATGGATTGACAGACTGACCACACAGCACAGGGTTTCAGATGTAGTGCAAAGGATATTGTGTCTGCTCTCTGGATTAATACAATTCTTTACTAGTTCTGTAGTGAAACCAACTCCCACTCTCATATTTCTTTATTTATTTAGTTGGGTTTTTTTTTACAATCACCTAACTGATTAATATAACAACATCTCCCACTGCCTGGACTACCTCCCACTCAGCCACTGCTGCAGGCTCCACCAATGAATGTAATTTAATCATTACAGTAGATGGGGATTCATATTGGTGATGGATGATGTTGTTGGAAGCTTATTTTGGGTTGTTGTGGCGGTGTATTATTCATTATTAAAGACGGATTAAATGCTTTCCTTATAAACCCAGCTGATTTAGAGTCTGGGGGTGGACTGTGTTCCTGACAGTGAAGGACCTGCTGCCGCCGCCTGTTTTCATAATGAGGCACTTACTCAGCCCGCTGCCAAGAGACTGCAAGGTCACAAGGAGCTCTTACAGTCGGAGTGACGCAGTTTACAGGCACACTCAAGGGTAAACACAAGCATGCGTCTGGATGCATGCACACACATAACTGCACTAAATGACACAATCACACAATCAATAATACTTGATCTTGAGTACATTGATATATTTGATCCATAATATCATTGGCCTGCATGCCAATCATTTTCAAAATATCACTGTCAGATGGAAAATACCATAAGATTAGCGCAAAAATACAATATTTGGTAAATAAATAGAGGGTTTGAGCGAGTGATACCTCTGTCATGGATGGGAAGCATGGCTTCATGCGGATTCAAATGCAACTATTATCTTTATAGGATTAGTTGATACAAACCCCTTTTGCACTTAATTTAGATGTGCGAGTAGGGTTGATGTGTCTGGAGAGAAGGTTAAGATTCCATGCTAGGACTGGGTGTTACCAACACTGAGGTTTGCCTCTGGATGCCACCATTATGACAAGTCAATTTTGTGTAAATAAGTTTTTGGTGGGGAATTCTTTTATTTATTTTTTTCCAGAGGTGTGACAACCATTTTGTATGAGGGTGTTTATCCAAATTCTTATCTTAACTTAATGATTATTGTTACTGGTAATAAAAACAAACTTGTGAAGAAGCTCTTGCAAAGGGTTTAGTCAGTAAGATGATGACTCATGCATGTTTGGGCCTGTTGTTTATTTGTCATACCATGCAACATTCTCACCTCTCATGCTTAATCAGTCTTAATTTCCTGCTGTCTGGAGCATCAGCTGGTACCACCTAAGACCTTTATTGCTAACCTTCTTTTGCCTTCGTCTTTATGAATATAATGAATACAAATGCAACAGTTCCTGTCTCTTTATAAATTGGCCAACACTTATGAAAACTGTGATGTCACAACCCCACGTCCTTCATGGCTTTTATGTTTTCAGCGTAAGAGCCCCATACAGACAGAGCAACAACAAAGACAACACAGAAAAACAATGTCATGCCATCTAGTTCTGTTTGTGCTGCAGACTGTTAACTTAATTAATGCTCCTCCATTAAAAGATTTAGTTGCTGCACTGCTACTGTGTAAACTTGGCATCATCCAAACTTACTGGAAGGTTGTCTTGTATGATTTGATTTTGAAAAGTTACTCCACCAGCTACTTGCCTGGCCTGATTTGACCTTCATCCTTTCTAGTCGCTGTTGTGACTCTAATAACTAATAACTTGAAAATAATGTTCCGTTTTTAGCTAAAACTTTATGTAGCTTTTACTGGGGGTTCATTATTACTGTTCTATTTCTGAAATGGCAGTGAGTAGTAACCGTGATGGAAGTGAGGAAGTAGGACAATGTATCCGCGTCACATTTAAAGATTCCAGATATTAACGTTCAAAAAGAAGCCAGTAGCAGTTAGCAGCTATCTCAAAATAAAAAGAGAACTGATTAGAAATGTCATCAAAATGGGGAGACTGTGAGGTCCTTACCATCTGTGCAAAGGGCGACTTCAACTGCCATGTAACAGGTAGGGAAGGCAAATGGACTCTATTTATATAGATTATATATATATCTGCTCAACCACTCAAAGCTTAGATAAGAGGATCCCTATTCATGCCATTGTTTCCAAAGTTACTGTATAACACTTCTTTTAGTTGCAGAAAGCTGGTTAGTTATCTGACAGTCCCACACTGCAGAAAAACTTTAAATACTATTTGATTTATTCCCTCAGCCTGCTGTTACTGAGGATCTGTACATTCCTCTAGATATACAGCATATTTCAAAGAATGAGCATCACCTTCCACATAATTTTACAGGCATTACCATCAAATGTTCTTAATCCCTTCCACAACACTCTAACTCTGAATGGGCTCTGATGTCTTTCTTATTGAAAATAAGAAATCACATCTGAGGCTATCTCCGGAAATATACACATTCTAGTTTTCAACATAGCAACCAGAAAAATTCTCCTCCTACCAAACAAAGGAATATCAACACCGATGAAAAGATCCTTTCATTCATACATTTTTTTTCCAAAGAAAAATTATACCCCAATAGCAGAATAACAGCAATGACTCAAAAGTCAATACTAATATTAACTGTTAATGTGACCAGAGTCACATGAGTCTGATGAAATATAACCAATATTCTGTATGCTAAGGACGCATATTTCATTACCAGAGAAGAAAGAAAATTGCCCTCTGTTTCCAAATGAACAAGACATAACAGTCATTAATTAGGAAATCATGTTAATCCAGATTTATTGTGGTCTTTGCTTGAGACATTCATAATTCTTTCTTAAAGGGTTTGGTATGTTAAGTTTAGTGGCGTCTAGCAGTGAAGTTCCAGATTGCAACTTAGTTTACACATAAACACAACCGTCACTCTCCATTAAGATCAATCATTTATTACAACAGACGATGTGTAATAATTCAAATTATAAAGTCTTTTGGCAATCAGGCTCTTCAATGAGATTGTGATCGAAGGGTCTCACCCCTGAGCAAAAGCATGGAATATCTCCCCCCTGGGGTCTGGGTTCTGGTGGTGGTGGCTGATGACACTGCTGAGGCTGATGGATCTGCCAGGATCGGTGAGGATGGGGAGGTGGGGTGAATCATATTAATAAAGACGGTGTGACAAGGTGAGTGGATGGATAAGGCTACCTGTAACTGAGACCGAGCATGAGTGAAAGGTGAGAATAATAGAGTGGAATGAGCAGTAACCGTGACGCGAGTGTCGGGACAGACTCTGATTGAACGTTTGATACATCTCAATGGGCATCGTAATTATTTATAATTAATTACTATTACTACATTCTCCTGGACTAGGCGCCAGTTTATCACATCGCCGTTGCATAGAGAGAGACAACCATTCCTGCACACATTCACCACTACTGGGAATTTAGAGTAATCAATTCACTTATACTGCATGTTTTGGGACTCTGGGAGGAAGCCGGAGTACCTGGAGAAAACCCACAGATACGGGGTGAACAGGCAAACTCCGTACATACAAGCCTGCAGAGGTGGTTCAAAGCTGATACTTTTCTCGCTGGAAAAAACAACTGAGCATAAACATTTCTAACCTGGCCGTCAACCCAACTAAGTATGAGTACACATGTCTGAAATTGTTGAGAGGTGCTTTCATGGCGAATTTTCCGCTCCGTTGACTTTTCTTATGTTAAATAGTAAGTATGATCCCTCCTTTGTCAAAACACAAAGCTGTATGCAGCAACACTTAGAATTGCTAAATCGCTTTCTATGGCCAGAGGCAGTTTGTCTGTCCAGGCGACTGTACAAACATAGAAGAAGAAAGAAAGAAAGAAAGAAACAATCCTTTATTAGTCACATAGTCATACAGTACAACATAGTGAGATTACTTCTCTGCATTTGACCCATCCCTGAGGGAGCAGTGGGCAGCCCCTAGTGGAGCGCCCGGGGAGCTAAGGTTTCAGGGTCTTGCTCAAGGACCCTACGACAAGTAGACCCTGGTGGGATTTGAACCGGCTACCTTCCGATCTTCTGATTGGGAGACGGCCGCTCTACCCACTGAGCCACAGCCGCCCATAGCAGTTCAACATTGCGGCATAGTGAGCACCCACTCTTATAGAGATATAAAGGTTATTTTTCCAAACAAACATAAAATATATCTTTATTTCAAGCTGACAGTACATAAGGAAAAACTATGTTTTTGTTGTTTTATTTGCTGGAACATTATGTTCCATTCGTTCAGAGATACCTCTATATTTTACACACTGCGCTTTTAAGTAAAAAACACGCATTTAAAGATACCTTAAGCAATCCAAAAGACTGTTTTACTTAAAGACTGTTTGTTGTTGTTATTAACGCACACACCTTAGTAATTTCTCCAAATGTGGACAAAATCAGGTGAAATGGATGTAGACTCAGCGTGACCTGAACATCCAACTTTGTTTTTATGAACTTATATTGATTTGTTGTTCCTCCTGGGCGGAATAAATTCAAACGTTCAAGTTAAAACATGGCCATCAGAACCTAAAACCTAAAAACCAAAAACGGGAAGTGAAAGACTGATAAAGGGCATTTGCATGCAGAACTGCTTTTCGGGGTAAGGGTAAAGGGTAAGACCCTAGTGAACACTAACCCTGCTGGTAGAGAGGGATGCTGTGGGCTGACTGATATCTGAAGATAGATTCGATACTTAGAACAAATAGTCTGGAAACTGTATGAACCCATTAAAAAAAAAACTTAATGACATTAACCCGACAGATGTTAAGGAAAAATTGAGTATACAGCCTACTTTATTTTAAACTGATGAAGATCCTAAGTGATCATTTTCAGCTTGTTTTTGAGTTACATGAGCAAAATGTCCAACCATGAAACAATTCCACTGCTTAAATGGCTTATCTTGTACTTCATTTAAACGTTTTGAGCAAATTGAAATAAAACGAGTTAGGGAAAGCATTGTGTTTTGCACAACCTAATCATCATTATTATTGTTTTGTTCCATGTTGTCGAATCTATATTGTAAATAAAGGGAAATCTGTTTTTATTTACATTCAATTATCATAATAATAACATTATTTCATTTTAAATTTAACACATTAAAAAATAAAGTAAATATCAAGCTAATTTATTTTAAAAGAAGTAAAATAATTACTATAAACCCATAACATAAACTGCACATTACACAATCATTTCTGAAAGGTGTTTTATGTGGTCCATTTGATCTTTTTTATATCACCCATAGTTTTCCATAAAGGAGCGATGGGACTTTGTAAGACTGGTCCCAAAGTCACGACCCAACTCTTGAAAACAATTGGCTGATTATTCAGGTCTGGTTTGTAAGCACTGAAATTGTGAAAACTGTTTTTCGTTTTTTGTGCTGCACACACCTGAAAAAATGTATAGCGAACATTAAAACTCAACACGCCTGTATCTAAAGGTCAATTTAAAACCATGACTACAGATCACAATGGTTTTTGAATGCAACAGCTCTAACTGTTTTCTATTGTTTGTTCTCTTGTTAAATATGCCCTAATTATTCCGTCTTATTGTACTCCTGACATCATTGAAAATAAGGGCGTGTCTTCAATGATTCCTCAATGGTGGCGCAGTGGTTAGCACTGCTGCCTCACAGCAAGAAGGTAGCAGGTAAAAATCCACCTCTGCCGGTCCGTCTGTGTGGAGGTTGCTTGTTCTCCCTGTGTGTGCGTGGTTTCTCTCCGGGAACTCCGGCTTCCTCCCACAGTCCAAAAACATGTGATATAGGTGAATTGGTGGCATTCAAATTGTCCGTAGGAGTGTGTGTGAGTGGTTGTTTTTCTCCATGTGTCAGTCCTGTGATGAACTGGGTCCTGGGTGTACCCTGCCTCGCTCTGATGTCAGCTGGGATAGAATCCAGTCCCCCGCTACCCTGAACAGGATAAGCGGTTGATAATGAATGAATGACAAAATAATACTTGAACTTGCAATAACTTGACTTGGTAACTGGCAAACTAGTAGCAAATGGTTGTTCATTTAAAAACTTAATATTCACAATTAAGACATTCCCATCGAACTAAAAACTGTATTTGAAATTATATACAAAACTAAGCCAACACTGCCATACCCTACACCAAGGATATACCAACAAAAAGCCATCAATCCCCTGCGTTGTACAAGCAATCCCCCTGATTGAACTCCTCTGATTAAATGTGGAGTTATTTATGAAAATCTGTGTTTTTAGTCAAAAATAAGCTTCCCGTAGTGAGTATATATGATGTATACATGCTAGTTCTTCCGAATTGATTCGTATTCACCTAATTTAGACTTAATTACACCACGTTTTGGGAAGTTGTGACCGAAACAGCGTTCGTCTTAAAAAAGCTCCCCCGAGTGAGTAAAATTTGGACAGTTAGAAGAAAATATGACGTATACAAAACATAATCGTTCAAACCTCCTTGAGCCTAATCGTAAGCACCAACTTTGGACTAAATCAGACTAATAAAACTTTGGGGGTTTTTTTGTAGATTTATTTACTGTTTTAATTTGAAAGTTCATTTCCCTGTCATCTTTTTTGCTTCACATTCCTTTTCCTTTTCACTTTATCCTGTTGCAACTATTGTATTCTTCCACCTGTATTGTGCCTCACCTAGTTCCAATTAGCTCTTCCAATATCTGTTTCTTCCTTTGGATTGTCAGTCCGTCGTAGACCATCATGTCGATCAGGATCTTTCTATCATAAACCTTCAACTCTGTCCTGCTTCCTGTGACTATCAATGTCTGGGGTCGTTTTCCCCTCAATAGGTGGGTTTACATGGACAGTCCAATTCCGAATAGATTTTTTCCCTTTGCAAGGAGGTAGTCCAAGTTATTTCGGAAAGCCTGAATGTAAACGCTTTTTCAGAAAGCTCTGTTTGAGTTATATCTGCGCATGCCCAGCGTCGTAAAGTAATGCACCGCTGAGTTTTTTCAGCGCTGCAACGCATTTTAAATATGCCGCTTCAAAACAGTACCAGTCTGCATCGGAGAGTCATTTACTCATTCCAGTTTAGAAAGGGTTTAACATAGTTGGACGGTTAGATGGACAAAAAGTCACTTCTGCTCATGTTGTCTGTCGTATTCTTCTTCTGGGCGCTTGTTGGCAGTTGGCACCCAACTCATCGTTGCATTATCGCCACCTTATGACCTTGACTGTGGATCATCTACGCATGTCCGAAAGCTGTTGCAGATTAGGTGAGTGGATGCATGTAAACACCAGGTCTGAAAAAATCACAGGTCATGTAAACAGACGACAGACATTGGAATTCTTAAAGGTTTAATTCGGGTAGGAGAAAAGTGACCCATGTTAACCCACCTACTGTCTACTTTTTGCTGTTGTATGGAAATTTTTAGGCCTTTCTCGATCTTCTGTGTTATGAATAATTTTTTTCATGTTTCCAGGACTTTATAGCTCAGGTATTACCTTGTGTATACTGTTTGCCATTTATTTTGAATTTGCACCTTTATGAAAGCATTCTAAGGTCTCCTAAATACCGTCGTCACGTGACTCAACAACCAAGCCAAAACCAAAAGTAACAGTTAAATGAAAAAACATTGTTGTGTAAACATTGCAAAACACATCCAAATTGCATATCTGCAGCTTGATTTTTTTTCCTCACTCAAAAAAATATTGTGGATCCAGAACTTTAGTTAATTCAGATCATACAGGATCGTCTCTATGAGATTTTTTTTTCACCATTGTAGACATTATGCATGTCAGCAAAAATCTTGAAATTGCCTATATCTTTAATGGGTCCTCGAGGAATGAATGAATGGGTTTGTAATGTTCTCTTTGAAATAATAGATCCGGATAATTATCCAGACCTGCTCAACATCAACTAAATTCTTCCTTGGGCCAAACTGCTCTTCTCCAAAACATTTGATCAAAATACCTAAATTGCTTGTTGAGTAATTCTTGGAAAAACATACAAATAAATAGGCCAAAGCCAGCAAAATAATTACCGCCTTGATGGAGGTAATTACTTTTTCTAAAAACTCCTGAGGGAAATATTTGGCTCTTTAGTTGGTAAATGATTCATTATATTCCCACTGCGGTGCTGAGTTGTGTACGGTGGGGTTTAAGAGCTTTAAAAAATGCTACGGGAGCTGTAAGGGTGAAGCAAACACTTAAGACCCTTTAAGTTATTTAATATGATGAAACCTTTCATAATCATTTTACACTTTCATTTGATTGTATTCATTTTAGCTACATTAAAGTACACTTTGGAAGGTATAGCAGTGCAGTGAAGTATTTCAAAAAAGGACACCTATTTAGTTTTTATTATGCATTTGTTCAATATAGACTTCCTCTGCTGATTGTGATAGGGAGATTTTTCTAGTTACCTTCAGGTGAGGTGAATAAAAATAAAAAGTTAGCAAAAGTGGATATACATTTTCTAGAATTTAATAAATCTAGAATATTCAGCTTTTCAAATGTCATATGAGAAAGAAAGTTTCTTAGACCTCTCACAACCAACCTTTTTTCTTATGCAACTTTAAAAGGTGACTAACATAGCTGATGAAGAACTGACCTAAAGTGGCAGCATCAGTCTACGATAACATAAGCACATTTCTAGTGGCATTGGTATTATAACTTGTCTTTTGTGTACAATGGAGGAAATAGTGGCACATGCTAATCAGACCACAAGTGGACAGATGGATGATGTCACAGTGTTTGGAACGCCTAGAATACGTCAGCCTTACAAGAGATTGCTGTTTAACTTCACACATTGGTGTCTTTCAACCGTAACTGTAATCATTCCTTTTTCAAACATACATACTGGTACCATTTTCTGATAAGTCACCCTTTATACAGGGTGGATCAGCATAAATTAATGACTTATTACATTTTCACAATGTGTTAAAGCTCAATATATGAATCACAGGGCTTTATTAAGGATATTTTCTGGGTTGCCAAACTGTGCAAAATCCTGTGTAATCTGTAAAACAGACAGCGACAGTTTGATGAAGATCTGTCGCCACAATCTGGTAATCAAAACAATATTGTTATCATAAATTACCTAATTTAGCCATAAGTCAATTGTTGACTGTTAATATTATTAATATTGTCAATTATTGATTATGGTTGTGCAGTTGTTGTTGTTTTTTGTTTGTTTGTTAGTAAGACTCTTGTTTCAGAACAGAAAATATTCATGTGACATTATGGAAAGCAATCAAAATGTAGTTTACATTATTTTGAGGAACTTGAAGTTGTTACTTTCAAGGCTGAACAAAAAGCTTGAAAGGAAAGCAAACTAGAAGGTCTATAAGCAGCTACCATATTTGAGTCTAAGTCATAAACTGCCATCCGATTTTGTAATCATATCATTAAATCTGGGTTCTTATAAGAAAGTGTACACACATTTATAAACAGTGATAAAGAAAAGTGTGTTCAAAGGGTGAAATTGCAAGAAAATAAATGTATGTTGCAGTGCCTTGAACAAAGTCGTTATTTCAAAGTAAATATAGCAGCAGGTCCATGAAACACTGCCTCCATGAGCCCTCAGAGTTTGAGTGGGAGGATTCGACCAGTGCATGCATTTATTCATCCTACCTGTCAAACAAATAACGTGACCCAGCCTGATCCTCAGACTGAGCCGACCACAGACAGAGACTGAGAAAGAAACCAATGGAGATGGATAAAGCAAATCTTGAAGGTCGTTCAGAAGCAGCACACTGAAAAGGTCATCCTCTCAATCTTTGTATCTGAGCTCCCTGATCCGCGGGGCCCTACTGCTCCTCCTGCTCTCACCCTGTGAATGACAATCCATTTCATTCCTTTCTGTGGTCTTATCATAACCAGCTCAACCTCCGACCCTGGGTTTTACAAGTTCCCCTGACAGAGGAGCAAGAGGTCACTGATGTGGAAAATACTACCATCCATCCATATTTCATGAGAGTTCCTGGGGTCTGAAAGTAGGAAATAAGCTCAAAAGGATATGATTAATTTGCTGGTGCATCTTCGACTACTGGCAAGCTTGAGTGAGTCACCGCATGAGAGCTGACAGATCTCATGACATCACAATCTGACCCATCCTTTCAAAGTCTTCGGTACGTGCTTTCTTCTCTTCTACAAGTGTGACAGTTGCGTTGGAAATGGTTGACTGTGGACTGTCAATAATTCAACAGCAAATAAGAAACACATTGCAGCAATTTTCCTTCACTACCCACTCTTATTGATGAAATCCTGGTATTGAAGTCATTGGTTAGATCAGACTTGACATAATAGAAAGCATTACATCATCAACGAAAGAGCTTTCATACACATTTCCATATAAATGAGTTTAACTTGTTTCTAACACATATAATAAATATGACAACTGCAACACCTAGAATAAAAGTCATCTTGTCTGATGCTATTGCAATCTGAATTTCTAATAAAGACTCAAAGCATAAAAACTCGATTTCTGAAAGCTGTAAATGTGTAAACGTAGCCGCCAGGAGAATTTATATGCCAATCCAGCGGAGCTTAATTCAGGGAGATTCGTAGCACTCATTTCGAAACGAATTGCTGATGTGAGCTGCCCACAAGCTGTTTTATTAACGAACCACTGTGACAGCTGTGATAAATAAAAATAACTGTGCTGCAGCCTGTTGTATGAGGAGCGACCCTTATCAGAAACAGACAGGATCATTTCTCGTCTTCTCTGAGACCTCTGGCCAGACAGGAGAATATAGTTGTCAGGAGCCAATTCAAAAGTAGAATTAAATAGATAAATCTTGTGTCAATACCATAATGGACAGCCTCAAATTCTCTGAGCTGTGCCATGGAGGTCGATAATAGATGGAACTACTGTGTTCTGTACCAATAATTGTATCCCACAGAGCCACCGCTGTAGCTTCTCTGAAAACATTGGGATGTTATATTGCTATTAATGTTATTATCCACCTGGGACCCCTGCTGCCGCCGCGGTCCAACCCTTGAGAAGCGGAGGAAAGTGGATTACCATAGCTGATATCTTTATCTGTAGGGATACAGATAGACAGAGTGTGTCTATCTCTCTCTCTCTCTTTTCAAACCTGACCGGTCATGGCAGTAGGCTGTCCACCCTGGGTCTTGGATCTGCTCGGTTTCCGCCCGTTAGAAGGCAGATTTTTCTCACCACTGTCGCCAAGTGCTTGCTCACGGAGGAATTTGTTGGGTCTCTGTAGATAATTATAAAAAGAGTTTGATCTAGACCTGCTCTTTCTGGAAAGCACCTTGAGACAACTGTTGTTGTTGTTGTATATAAATAAAGATTGATTGATTCATGACTGATGTTTGGAAATTGATGATATTTAACGTCTCCGCTCAAAACAAGTAATAAGAACATAAGAAAACCTGTTTCTGCAGAATGCTTGCTAATTACCTGCCCTTCTTCCACATCTTTCTTCTGTATTTAGGAGATTGCAGTACAACTGCATCTACAATTCAGCCTGGTTGTTCTGCCTTTGTTTTGTTTAATGTTTATTCCTGATACGATGGGAATTCACCGGTTTACTCAGTAGTGAGCACTTTGGAATTACAGAACTTAATTTCAACCACCATGTCCTCACAGTAGTAAGATGAGTTGATTATCATAGATTCAAGCATAAAATGTAGCACATTGCATGTGGGATTGTTAGTGCACATGCCATGGAGATGACGTCTCAACCCGATGTGGTATTGTTGAGGGCATGAATGGTGGAAAGTGTGGAAAGTAAATATGCTACACTGTACATTGAATAAGGACCCACCCTACATCCTTATAAAGGCGCTGTGGTCTTCTGTTATTTGGAACATGTGGGCACAAGTGTGAACTAAGATGGGATTTAAATGAACTGTATTTTGTAGCTGTTTGGAACAGTTGGCTGTAGGTGTCGACATCAGCAGATAATCTTCTCCAGAGAGGCTATTGCCAGTGTATAGATGCTTTTGTTACTGTTTAAGGCAATATCTATACGTGTGGTGCAGTTAGCTGCAACATTATAGAAAAACCTAAATGTAGAACAAAAATAACTGAGCTTATTGTATGACTATGGGATAATTAAAATGATGACATACGATCAAGCATTGTATCATAGTATCTTTCTTCACATCTAGTACAGCAGATCCCCTCAAGCAGTCTGTTTCACATATCAAATGCAAATTCATATGTAGTATATCTGATCCTATGTGGTATAGTAGTTCACCTCTAGCATGGTAGTTCACCGCAAGTTCATATCTAACATGCTACACACTTATGTGGCGTGCTACTGTAGTTCAAATCTAGAATGTTAATTCACATGGAGCCGCTGCTTTACTTCAAGTCCGTTAAATCACATGAGGTATTTTAAATCATATGCAGAATGCTATTTCACTTCTAGTGCACTACCTCCCCTCTCGTATGCTACTTCATATGCTGTATACTAGTTTGCATCTAATAAGCTAGTTCTCATGTGATATGCTAGTTCACTTGTAGTATACTAGTTATCATGTGATATGCTAGTACACGTGTAGTATACTAATTCACCTCTAGTATACTATATATCATGTGGTATGCTGGTTCGACTCCAGTAAGCTAGGTCTCATGTGGCATGCTAATATCATGTGGTATGCAAATTCGCCCATAGTAAGCTAGTTCTTATGGGATATGCTAGTTTACTTCTAGTATGCTAGTTCACGTCTTGTATAGTAGTTATCATGTGATATGTTGGTTCGATTTTACTAAACTAGGTCTCGTGTGGAATGCTAGTTATCAAGTGATTTGGTAGCACACCTCTAGTGTACTAGTTATTGCGGTATGTTGGTTCGTCGTCACTAAGCTACGTTTCATGTGGTATGCTAGTTATCATGACGTATGCGAATTCGCCAGTAGTAAGCTAGCATTTATGTGATATGCTAGTTCATTTCTAGCAGTTCTAAAACTAGTTCAGATGTATTGTCCTCTAGTTCAGTAGTTCTCATGTGATATACTTCAAGAATACTAGTTTGCCTCTTTATGCTAGTTCAAATTTGGTATGCTAGTTCGCCTCTAGTATGTTGGTTATCATTTGGTATACTAGTTCCCATTCTTCCCATCCAGCATGCCAGTTCACCTCTAGTAGGCCTATGCTAGGTTACATGTGGTGTGTCAATTCACAAGTCTTATTCCAGTTCACACTTGCTAGTTCACATGTGGAATGTTAGTTCATACGTTTAGCATACATTTCTTAAAGGATAAGCCTGAGTTTCATAAATTCACTCTAGTTTTGTCCACATATGTTGGGGGCTCAACCAACCCTGCAGGTTTTCCCTCGGGTTCGGTCAGGTTCATTGAGGAACAGTCTAGAACTATTACATCATTCTCCTCTAGAAACTGGGCACAAGTCCTCTGTTGTCACTCTGGGATACAATTGCTGGACTTGGAGGGAGGGAATTGCAGGATTTCATCCAGACATCTAATTGCATTCAAATTGTAATTTGTGTAATAAATGTCAGATGGCCGGTTGTCCCAGCTGCTCAGATCATGATGCCAGGACCTCTCCATCTGAACTGGACAGGGACGAGCTACAACATGTGTTCCTAGCCATCAGATCTGAAGCACTGACACTTCTTTTCAAGAACACTGATCCTCGTCTCCAGTGTTCATAAACAATGGTTATTCTCACAACCACATGGCACAGCAATATTGGTGTCGATTGTCTCTGCGCTTTTCGTGGTAGTTGGACGGAGCCTGTTTCCTGGTGGACCAGAGTGTGGATCGTGTTAGTCATGTTGTCATAGACAAAGCATTGTTGAAGATTTCATCTTCTCTCAAATCTTAGTAGGGATTGGTCGTTTGGATAAAGTCTTTATGGGCGAAGAAAAAAATCACAATACAGTATCTTTAAGAATGATCATAAAGCCTAGATGGAAAGCCATTTTGTTTTGGTGATTTCAAATCTCTTGGGTACTTACTGGCATATCTGTTAGATCGATATCATAATTAGGTCATAATATACAACATACTTTCAGTTCAGTACATTCAGGATCATGGGCTACAGCCACCATTTTGCGTGCCAGCTTTTGACAGATTTTAGTTTCTTTTTTGCCCAATGAATTAACAAAGTACTTCAGTAGTTCGAGAAACCCGGTGCACCAATTTAAAGTCTAGTGTAAGTTCTCCTGAGAGCCATCTTCCTGCAGGATGAATAAGAACGCTATTTAATGTTCAGTTGATGTTGTGAAAGCACAGAGGAATAAACACTATTACAGTAAACAATACAGTATCTTTAAGAACGATACTGTATTGTTCACACAAGAACTTGGAAGAGTTCTTGTGTTTTTTTCTCATGCACAGGGATGACCGGATCACCTGCAAGTCAGCAGAGCTCCTGTAAGCTGAGTGCGATGTTGTTTGTTGTACCGACCGAATGCAGCTCTCTGTTTGTTATCTGCTAACCTCAACCCTCTGTTATTGTGGATTTAAATGTATCCCGTGTATACAGAGGGTTTCATACGTAACTTAACTTTAATGAAGCTGAACAAAAGCTGCAGAGAAGAGGAGCCTAATGTAGCTTCTGTGTGTTTGTGTGCCAGTGAAGTAGTTTTATGTTTTCCAGTAACAGGCAGATTTGCACTTAACTATGTAGCTGCAATTTCACATTTTCCGCTCTGAAAAGATTAAATGAATAAGTGAGAGCAGGAAAGAACAAGGTTTCCATGACTGTTGATCTTTAATACAGGTTTGTGTTGCAATCAATTAACTTATTACATGCTATACACTGTAGGTGACTCTAAATTGCCAATTGGTGTGAATGTTAGAGGGAATGTTGGCCTGGTGATGAACAGGTGACTTATCCTGTGTGTACCTTCCTCTAAAAGCTTTGTATTAATTATCCAGTTCACATTTATGATTCCACATAAGACCATGTCTGCCAGGCATACACTCCCACACACACACACAAAGGTGTGTGAAGGTTAGCCAAGGACTTGAAGCAATCTGATACAATGCTTTGATTTTTCTAACCTCCTTGTTGATTCAGAGCAGCTGAAATGGGCACAAACACAACACCATAAAGCAGCATGATAATCTTATAAGCATATCTCATCACATTGTCTGCGCTGAGCAAATTAAATGGATTTATCTCTACATCAGTGACTCATATCTCTAATGCATCATTGTATACAGACAAAGTATCTTCATCTTATACCTCATATGTCTATGCAATCTCCCCAGAAGGACACTGCTTCCAGAGGACGGAGTACAGAGGATAACAGCCCCAAAAACATTTGTATCTTTGTTGTTAAGACTTTTAAGGGTTGTTCCATGTGGAACAACTTAAGGGTGGAAAATTGGTTCCTTGAAAATGAATTATCGTATGATTGATCTGTTGGTGCGGTTCAACTGAGCCGGTGTGAACACTACAAACCAAACCCGAAACAAGTGGACTGAGTTCCCTTAACCAGATGGAACCCGGTCCAATAAAAAAAAATATGTATAATGATAAAAAATATAGCTTTTAAGAAGAATCTTGTTTGTGAATTGAGACGATACAGTTGTATTTTATTGAACTAGTTTGTTTGCTATGCACATAGTGGTAGCATGTTACATCAGCAACCTAACTTCAGAGAGTATCAAACTGTCTGTTATGACTTTTGCTTGTCTGTAAAATTTAGCCCTTACGTTGGTGGATGCAGTGTTTTCTGACAGTCAACAGACATTATAAAGCTTGCAGAGGGAAGGACATGGAGGTTCCTTGGGCTTTTTTTGCATGCAGGTCAGTTTTGGCTAAATCCTTGCACGGAAGGATTTCTCTTCTGGTTGTCAGTCATGGTCCCCCTCATCGGTGTTTTTACCAGTTCATCATTCTGCTTAACCAAGTGACTAACTGCTCCTGGAGTTGGTGAGTAACTGACTGTTGCCCATGCTACTTAATTAAATATACCCCTGAAAAGTCTGGAATATTATGGAACTGTCCTCGCTGTGCCAATTTTTTTAATTGAACATTTTCGAATTACACACCAACCTAGACCTTAGTGCGGGGAAGAACTGGATTGATTTTGAAATAGGTTGGTTGTATATTTCTGACATTAGGGGGAGCTTTATCTTCAAGAGTTTCCGGGCCATCATTTCTCAACAGTTGGTCTGATTTAGTCTAAATTTGGTGCAAATGAATCGGTTTGAGGAAATCCATTATATATCATATTTTACTCTAATAGTTCAAACTTTACTCACAAGGGGGAGCTTCTATAAGAACAAGGCTGTTTTTTGGACATAACTTCACATTTAATTTGAGTTCAATCGGAGACATTCCCTGTACAGTGCAGGTGATTGGGCGATTTGCAAGAATTTCCCCATGCTGTATGGGACTACAGCATAGGTCTAGTTCTTGTTTCTGATTGCTTTGCAAGTGAAGTGGTCACTAACTTTTAAGACACCAATGCTCACAAGCATTGACTGTTACGCAACATTTTATTTTAGGGGATTTTTGTTTGTTATGTGTCTTTGAGTGAGAGACAGAACCTGCTCGTATGGGAGCACCTGTATTAATGCATCTTGCCCGCTGAAACTGTAGAGCTGTGATGTCTTTTTTATCTTTGGAATAGGGAATCTCCCATCTGCACAACAAATTTACCCTACAGATAATGCTAAAGTAACTTTGATCTTTTCAAAAAAACAAGGCAGATAGCCACACTGACAGTTTAAGACTGTTTCCTTTATCTCCCATATCGTTCAGCATTTTCAGCTTAGAAAGAAATCCCCCACAGCAACAACGTAGAAACAGTAAGTTCCAAAATCTGAAACCATTCATCTTTGTCAACACTCATCCATGCAGAGATTTTTTTTTTCCCTCAAAAGACCATAATATAATTTCTTTCAGAAACGGTTCATAACGGTCCATAAATCAGCATTGTGAAGGTTTCCAGAGGAAAATCCCAAACTCCTCTCATACAGACAAGATTGCGGCAGATGGAAAAGGATGGGTGGTGGGGTTAAAAAAAGAAGAGAAGGGTCTTTTCTATCTGGGTGCATGTGTGACAGCTCTAACCCCCAGATGCTGGAGGGAGAGGTCTTTTTCTGCAGGACTAAATTGGCTGTCAAACCTGCCACAGACGCCCCTTCACACAAGCAGCCCTCTCATATTTCTGCTGTAATATGAACTAGGGGGGGATGCAATTACCGCTCCTGTTCCGTATGTCATCTCTGTCATGTAAAAACACAGAGCAGCTCTTGTTATAAAGCCTCCCCCAAAACTAATTTTCCACTTGCACACGAGACACAGGTGTGCAGGATCCTATTACCTGAGCCACATACGATTGTCAAAATGGCTCTACATTATATGCTATTACTCTTTATTCCCCCTCCGTTTTAATAAAACCTCTTCAATGTATGACTCCCCTGAGGCCAGAGAGCTTGAATTACATCACGTCCTCTGTCTGCTGGTCTCAAGGATTTTTGTATACCTCTCAAAAGTAGTGGTCTCTCACTCTGCTTTCAAGAGTCCAACAAAGACAAACCACACTCCCCTGACATCCTCATTAAAATAATTATGGTAAAAAAAAGCATTCCATAGAAACAAATACACCCTTTCAAGCCCCATTATTACTGTTCTTTTTAATGAAAAATAACATTATGAGCAAATAGGGCCTGAGTGCAACTCATAATTTCACAAAAGCTGTACCCTTTTACGTACCTTTTGTTCGTATAACTTCTTACATATAGTATATATTTGGTGACATTTTACATTTTCTCATCGTCAACAACTTGCATAAAAATACAAAGATATGCTATGCTCTGATTTCAACTTAAAAGCAATATGGCTATGTTCCAAAGGCTGTTATATGTATACCTCTCTAGAGCTCCATACAGTGTCAGTTGTGTAATAAATACACTTTAGAGCATGGGTGGGCAAACGTTTTGGCTCAGGGGCCACATTGACTTTTAAAATTTGACAGAATGGCCGGGCCAGCACCAGATGCATACATGTCAAACATAAACATATAAAAGGCATTACAGTGTTCATAAAAAGCATTACAGTGTTAATACTTACATTCAGTTTTAGTGGGAACAGTGTTGTTGATCACCCTTTTTTGCCAGTGCATCAAAGTCCGGTGTTAGTTTTGGTCTGGCAATTCTCAGAACAGATCTGAGGTGTTCATCACTCAACTGGGATCGGTGGGGTGCTTTGTTGGTGTTCATCACACTAAAAGTCTGTTCACACACATACGTAGAGCCAAACAACACCAGCATTCTCTGGGCCATCTTCTGGATGTTTGGAAATTTGGCTGCGCTTAATGAAGCATAAAACTCATCCAGTTTAAAAGAGTTGAACTTCTCCTTTAAGACGGTGTCACCTTGGACATCAATCAGTTCAAACTACAACTCCTGTCGCGCCGTTTCAGGGTCTTGTGTGAAGGGACAAGACACCAGCTGAATGGACTTGTCAATTTTTCCGAAAAATCGGACAACTGACGGCGGAATTCTCCGTGCAGGTCGTCCAGTGATTTTCTATATTTTTTCACATGTCGGGGGCCTCTTTCAGCATAGCCAGTGTGGGGAAATGAGCGAATGACTTGTTTGACATTTGCTTTGAGAATAAAGCTAGCTTGGTTTTGAAGGCTCTGACATTTGTGTACATTTCTTGCACAAACTGGTCTTTCCCCTGTAGCTTCACGTTCAGCTCATTCATGTGTGTCAGTACGTCCACAGCAGAAGCTAAATCACAAAACCAATCTGTGTCACTCAGCTCAGGAAAATCGTCAGCTTTCTCAAGTAGCTCCGAAAATGAAATAATCTCCTATTTGAGCTCCCACACTCGTTGACATACTTTCCCCAAACTTAACCAGCGGACATTATAGTGGTAAAGCAAGTCCTGGTGATCAGCATCAGTTTCTTCAAGAAACTTAATAAACTGACGATGCTGAAGTCCCCTCACTCGGATATAGTTAACGAGTTTTACAACTGGCTTCACTACGTGGTCAAGCTGCAATACGGATTTACACAGTGCTTCATGGTGGATTGTGCAGTGTAGGAAAATTACATCCTGCTCAGGGTTTTCCTCTTTCACCCTCTCCTGGATTCTTTTGAGCAGCCCGACGCTTTTTCCAGGCAGATTTGGTGATCCATCTCTGGTAACATTGGCGAGCTTACCCCTAGGATGCTTGTGCCTCTTGATGACCTCCGACACGCTGTCATACAAGTCTTCCCCTTTAGGTAAAAACGGGGGGAGAAGATGCCATGGCCAAAAACTCCTCCGTTATCTCAAAATTGCCATTAATCCCTCTGATAAAAATTAAAAGCTGAGTTGTGTTCTTTATGCCATTACTTTCGTCCAGTGCCAAGGAATACAATATAAATGACTCCGCTTTTTTGTTTAGCTTGGTAGCTAAGTCTTCGTCAATTAGCTCAACGCGGTGAGTCACTGTCCTGCTAAGCTAATTTTTTCAAATTTGTTCTTGCTCTCAGGACACAAGCAACCTGCTGTCCCTACCATCCACTCTTTGAGAAACTCCCCTTCGGAGAAAGGCTTGCTGGTCTTTTGCTAATAACTTGCCTTCGTGCTTGATGTTTGGATGGCGGTTTGTCGGATAAAGGTGTTCGCTGAGCCTGCAAACTAGCTGCCAACCTCTGAGTGGTAGCCGTCCGTTCTTGCGTTGACTGGTTGTTAGCGTAATTAACATGCTCAGTGGAAAATTGAAGGCTGATGTTGTATTCCTTTAGAACCTTAACGGTTTCTTGGCAAATAAGACATACAGCCTTTGACCAGACTTCAGTGAAAACGTATTTAGTTGTCCATTCCTTATTAAACACTCGGCACTCACTGTCGACTTTTCTTTTCTTTGGCCCACTAATTGTTGCAGATGGGTTCAGAGCAGTAGCAGTAACAACAGAGAGTAGCACAGGCCCCGCAAAATTACTGAAACTGGTGGGGAAAAGTAAGAATAGTACCCCAATAATACATCATTATATCCCAAAAAAGAGGGGGATATTATTGAATCGTCATCGCCGCCGCGCACACCGCTACAGATCCTTCGTGTTACGGCCATAACTCAAGTACAATAGCAAGGATCCTTTTCAATTTTAGACCAACGTAGACATAAGTGCGAGGAAGAACTAGAGTGTGTTTTTGGAAAGTTCAAATGTATATTTCTGACATTAGGGGGAGCATTTTCTGCAATATTCACAGGCCAAACATTTCTGAACTGTTGGTCCAATTTAGTCCAAATTTGTTCCCTATGATTTGACTTGTCTATCTTGTATATACGGTATTTTACTATAGGGGTTCATATTTGACTCACCAGGGGGACATTTTTTTTAAAGGAAAAACACTGTTTCCCGGACATAACTCAAAACATTTCCATGGATCATTTTAAAATTTGAGACCTAAAGAGACCTTAGTATTAGGAAGCAGGGTTGATCTTAGAAAAGGTCTGTTGGATATTTCTGACACTAGGGGGAGCTTTATATGCAAAAGAATATACATACATAATTTCACAACTACGGGTCCGATTTAGTCCAAATTTAGTGCAAATTAATTCACTTTAGGAGATTTATCTACTACATATCATATTTTACTCTAATAGTTCAAATCGTACTTATTAGGGGGAGGTTTTCTTTCTTTTACTATAATAGCATAAGTCTTCGGATGTAAATAAGCAGCTGAACGTGTCAGGAAGTGATACCAAAGGGAGTTAGGACTCAAATGCACGACTCAAGAACCAGGCAAAAGTTTAAAAGTCTTTAATTCAAAAAATGGTGGGTACATGAAAGAGCAGTCAGTTACAGGATCCAGTAAGGGTTAAGGCAAAAATCCAGTTCTAAATCAGGCAAGGTCAAAATAGCATTAAGCAACATAGCCCAAAAAAACTCACTAAGAAAGCGGGTAAGGACGAGACTCGGGATCATCACAAACTGGAGGACTGATTAAATACACTCTGAGGAAGGATTTGACTGAGACACGACTGAAGACAATCACAGACATTGAAGACAATCACAGACACCGTATACTGCATTTTCTCGACCCTCCCACATGCCCTCCGGCTGCACATTGCAAACCCTAATGATCTATCTTTACTTCTCTTGTTTGACTTTAGTTCCTGTTAAAGTATCTTAAAAAGTCAGTTACAACTACTTTCTTTTTTTTATAACCTATCAATTGCCTGTGTTTATTACCTTTGTACCTCAGGTGACTGGCTGTCGTTAAAAACTATCCTCCAAATTACTGCGAGAGTTGTGGTCAGTAAACCGTCAGCACAGTGGAGTGTGGCCGCAGTTCATCTAATGTCCCCTTGTGGAGGTGAAGGTATTTATGCTTTTGACAATGTTTCCCTCTTTTGGCTTGTCACAATAACTTGTTGTGGTTCAAAGCATCTGCTGAAGGCTTGAATAGAAAAACAGCCTGTCAGTATACTGCAGTGACAGACGTCTGTCTCCGCCCCTTGTCTGCTCAGGTTTTCTCATTAAAGCACCGCTATGACAGAGCAAAGGTGATCGATGGCAGCACTTTCTCATCCTTGCATGCTCCCAACATGATTGATCATACACTATCTCTCATCTCTACAGGAGCTCCTCCTCCATCTCATCTGTGTGTTTGTGTCAGTGTGTTTGTGTGGATAACAGAGGCAGGTCCAAATATGCTGCAGGGATCTGCTGATGTCAATGAAATACTTGATCCAAACCTTATAATAAAAAGTTAAAGATAAAGTATTCAAGAAGCAGTGAATAATACACGGAATAAAAGTATTCAGAGTTAGAGGCCACCATTGAACACATTCCCAGACATGACATCCCCGTGGCGGTGAGTCCCTCTTGTGTTGTTCTTGAGCTCCATACGACATTATGACTCGCTCTCAGAAAGATATTTCTCCCAGCTGATAGACGCTGTTTCTCTCACAAATTAAAAAGGAGGATTTTTCTTCTGGTGCTTCTCATTCTCCCTTGACACAAGAGGAGGTGATTCAGGGCTGATAACCCGCATGACACATGAACTTCTCACACTCTCATTACCCGGGATCTATCATCAGCACCAAATCGGCTCGTTCTCTTAGAGCTTCAGCGTTGAATAGTGACCACCAGATGAATCATAATTAAACACATCGCCCCTCCGATCTCTCGCCACCATGTCTGACATATTGCCGAGGTTATCAGTGCGAGACAGCCTGCAGTGTAAATTAAATGGAGACTGACACAGGAGCTGTCAGTCACCCTGTTCAGTGTTTCCATCTGTGTCTCCACCTAAGAGACATGCAGGCACCAAGGATGCACAGCGACTCGTTTCTATTTCTCAACCCCTTCTTCTTCCCGCTGTATGATTATTATGTTCATGAATAAATTTGTTTTTCACTGCGGTGCACGCTTCTATCATGGGTGCAGGGCATCCATTAATAAGAATGCACGGATGAACCCACAAAAAGCACAATCTTCTGCACTGGCAAACAACTGTGTGTTTGTTACTTTCCTTTACAAGGAAAAAGAGCAGAAATACTTAATGTGTGCCAGGTGTTAAATGCACGTAAAAACCCACAGTCTCCCTCTGAAACTCAACTGCTTTTGAATTTGCATACCTTCTTGAGCTTTAACGAAAGGCATATTCTCTATTGTGCTTGTCTCAGCTTTTTTTAGCTTGTTTTCACAGAATTAGCATGTTCTGCATGCATGTATAGGAAGATATTCTTACCCCATTCTTTTCAATTTAAATATTCACTTCAAATAAATAACAAAGAATTTTGTGCATATCGTTTTTTTGTAATTTGGGGAAACTTTTCTTTGAAAACAGATTGAAGTAAGTCACCCATGGCCAAGTGGGTGTCCATTTCTTATTAAACGAGAATCCTTGTTTAAAAAAAAGTTTAATAGCCAGCAACTTTGTACATCAAAGTTTCTTTCGTTGTATTTTTAAGGGCACCCAGTGAGTGTTAAATGCTTTCCCCCCATTAAAAGTCGCCATGTAAAGCGTATATATGAGTCACGCATGGAGGGTTTCCATCACGCTGCGGCAAAAAAAAGCGATTCAGGCCTTCTTGTGGTACATGCATGTATTTACAGTCTGAGCTCATCGCCATTAAAATTCACTATTTCTACTTTTATAAGGTGAACGTAAGTAACACCTAACGGCCAAGAGAGCATTGTTCTGCATCACACATTTTAAAAGATCTAATTAATTGGCCAAAGGGAGCATATAGCAGGCTCTTTTAACTCTTTCACATGTCGGCAAAAATAACACGGCCTGGCCTGCTGCTCTATCTGCTGCTAATTGGGCTCCTGAAACCGCTGCTAGCCTTGCAATTGAATCGTTGTATCTGCATCTGCACATAGTATCTTTACCCTTCAGTGATTAGAACTCATACACCGATAAGGGGTTGGTTGTAAATATATATATATATATATATATATATATATATATATATATATATATATATATATATATATATATATATATATGTATGTGTATATGTCATGGGTGTCTGTGGTTTGAGGTTCTCCCTTTCACTTTTTCTCTTTACTGCTGTTTTTGGTTAAGTTAGCATTGATAATGGAGCATATTTTATAAATAGCTAATCGTTCGCCTCTCACTTCTGGAGATAATCTATTGTGAGTATATTTATTAAGGGAGAATTAATCATATATCAAATCAAAGAAAAAAGGACATTTAAAATTGAACAAATAGGGAGCCTACTTTAAACCAGAGCTGCACCGATAACAATTTTCTTGGCCAATTTCGATTATCTGAAAGTCTGACAAACACCGATACTGATTTGGGCTGATTCTGAATGTTTTTTTAGTAAGGTTTTAAAACAAACAGCAGGTTCATGGCTGGCTGTGCTCTCTCTAGCTTTAGTCGCTCTATCAACGTTAGCTTCTTAAAAGTTGCTGTGTCCCTCTGGATGATTCATTTTCAATAGTCTGATTTAATTTAATATAATTTAATTTAATTTAATTTAAGGGCGGTACGGTGGTGCAGTGGTTAGCACTGCTGCCCACATCAAGAAGGTACCAGGTTCTAATCCATGTCTGCTGGCTTTTCTGTGTGGAGTTTGCTTGTTCTCCCTGTGTCTGTGTGGGTTCTCTGTGGGAACTCTGGTATCCTCCCACAGTCCAAAAACATGTGATATAGGTGAATTGTTAACACTTAAATGCCAATGTTGTATGTGTCAGTATGGCACCGAATCGGCCATACTGAGACAGCTCAGCCAGTCATCGGTTCTATCAAATAAGCTTCCCGATTGTTTACTGTTATAGTATTTATTTATAGAATTTATCGATTTTATTAGAATTTTGCTAGTCACTTTGTAAATGGTGGAAGTGCTGGAACACATGAATTTCTAAGTGGGGATTAATAAAGTTTTTTCTATTCTATTCAATTGTCTTCCATTTATAACCCTTCTGTCTGGACTATGAGTTAATTTCATTAATATTTGTGTTTTTCCCAGAAAGTGAGAAGTGAAAAATTGGGAAGTGGAAGTGGGAATTATGGCTTCACTTCCCAGTGAAGCCATAATTCAAAAAAGATAAATGCTACAGAGATCACATTTCTTCTGAAAAGACCTCCATCCACGTGCTGTGATGCATTTAATGGCCTCACAGATCACCACCAAGGTCTATCTATCCCCCACTGTTTTTTACCTTCAAGGTAAATCATCTTTACCACTTTTTTGGGTCCATAGACCTTTATCCAAAGGAAAGCTTTAGAGTGACAGAAAACAGATAAAGAAAGAGAGGGGGAGTTGGCATGCAACAAATCAAACCTGTGGCTCAGCGTCCGTACGGTGGCCGCTCTACTGACTGAGCTGAACTGCAGCCCAAACAAAGACATTTTTGTTGCTGTTAAAACTTTTGACCTGGAAGTATGAAGTATGTGGACTTGTGTTTCATAAATGAATGGAATCCAAATGGACAGCATGGTGAATTTACATATATGTATATATATATATATAGCATTGTTTTAACTACCATATTAGGGGGGCGTTCAAATACACTACACCATACTTGAAGGTCAAGTGTATTTGATTTTCTATATAGCGCCAGATCATAACAGAAGTCATTTAAGGATATCTTCCTATAGAACAGGTCTATAGGTTCATACCATGTCCTTTTATCAAACTAACTAAATAGCCTTTTGTTATACATCTTATTTACACGACGACATGTCATTATATATATATATATATATATATATATATATATATATATATATATATGTATATGTTTAGTATTATTAATTAAAGTGATAAATGACCCTACCAAAAAGTGAACCAGCATTGACTGATTAATGAAAACCTTTAGAACGTATTATATACCTGAAAAGTCGGGGATTTAATGGAATGGTCATCACCGAGTCTGCCGCCGCCACCGCCGGTGATACTTCATGTTAACGTGATAACTCAAAATCTATATCATGGATCATTTTCAAATTTTAGACCCAATTTTAGTTTATATATCACTCACTTGGGGGGAGATATGTCTGATAAACATTGTTTTCTAGACATATCTCTCAAGGAAATATCATCGATCATTTTCAAATGTTTTAGCTAAAAGATGAAAGCCCTCATCTCAGTATTTGTCAAACTCAACGCTGAATGCCTTGGTAAGTGGAAACAGTTTGATTCAATCCACCTAAACACAGTCAAAGGAGCATCAACAGCTGGAATGCGATCAAACAGATACTTAAGAAGTTTGCTGATATCTGACAGACATGACAAGATTTACGGAGATGCTTCACACGTATTTAAATCCTGGCCAGAAACTAATGGCGCGTAATTTGTTTGTAGCTTTTATTTATTCCTAAATGACCAGCCATGGGACACTGAGAATTTCGGAACATTTTTTCCGTGGTATCACAATCTGAGTCACAATGCTACATTTGTCTCGTAGCTGTTTCCACTTGCGAAAGAGGATTTCATTTTAACAAAAGTAATAAGAAGCTATTTTGCAATCTCCACATCATACACTACAAGATCGAACAGGGAAGCAATCGAGGGATCATGACTCGATTCAACAACAAGGTGCTCTCGTGACAAGTGCACATCATGCACTCTCTTCTCTCTTTGTGACAGGTGGAAGACTCCGGGAAATGTTTCTGTCTGACTTCTCAGGAGTGGAAGAGGGAGGAAGAGGAAAAGAAGTGACATCTCCTGAATCAGAGTTGCCTGAGGATATTTAAAGCTTAGCCATGAAAGCTATCCTGCCGATCATCGCATTCAAAGCTTGAGCACCTTGTTTGACTCAGACATTCGCGTGTGACATTTCACACAGGAAACACCTGAGAATACTGTCTTTCAAGTTCATCTGGGCCTTTGGAGACAATGGGAACTAATGTGACCTCATAATTTTCATATTTCCCATAGGAATCCCTTTAAGCCAGGCATGCTGCAACCACAATATTGCTAGACACCAGGTCTGATTCCAGCTCAATGTGGTGTTTAAACTATCTTCAGACCAGAACCCTACACAGGTTTCCTGGCATTAAGAGAGGTCTTTAGGACAAAGTCAACACACTGAAGAATATTGGACATGAAAGCAGCAGTGTCCATCCAAATAGTCACCCTAGGATATAGAAAAATTCTCCTCTCATCATAAAAGGAGCGTAAATATACAAATCTGAAGTTTCTTCTTCAGATGAGAAGAGGACCAGTGGAACTTTAACTAATGTTACTGTTTTTAGAGATAAGCTCTTATTATTCAACAAGAAGCTGTTGCACACTGTATGGACACGCTTCTTTCAGTACACACCAATGGGTTGTACTTCACCAGCTCGGTTATGCCTAGGACCTGAGTCCTACTCACAAACGGATTTAGGAGGGCAGAACACAGTTTCAGGGCCTCAGCTTTGGCATTTGAGGTGGCTTCTCAAAAGTATCTGTGAGTAAGAACATACTCGTTAGCACTGCTTGAGACACTTTTTGTTCATTGGCCTCAAAGGTAGGGGACATTATCAAATCACTATCTCCGCTGCAGATCCTTCGCGTTAATGCGATAACTCATAAACTATATCGTGGATCATTTTGAAAATTAGACCTACATCTACCTTCAGGTTCAGTTTATATTTCTGACACTCGGGGGAGCTTTATCTGCAAAATTGTCAGGCCATTATTTCTCAACCATTGGTCTGTTTTAGTGCAAACTTAGAGCACATGATTTGATTTGAGCAAATCTATCTTGTATACATTGTTATTTACTCTCAAAGTCATATTTTACTCACTAAAGGGAGATAGTTGTGAAAAACACAGCTTTTCAGATATAACTTCCTGACAATTTCTTCTATTTAGTACACATTTGGTGAATAAGAGTTTACTCAAGGAAATGTATCCTGTATATATCATATTTTACTCCAGTTATTAACATTTTACTCATAGGGGGAGCTTTTTTTTTGAAAACCACCGTTTTGCAGACATACCACAATAACTTTTATGAAACATTTTCAAACTTTATACCCCAATAGATCTCAGTGCAAGGAAGAACTGCATTGATTTGGGGGAAAGGTCAGTTATGTATTCATGACACTAGGGGGAGATTTTCCTCCAACAGTTTTTCCAGACATAATTTCCCAACCGTTGATCCAATTTAGTCAGAGCATATGAATCGACTTATTTTGTTGCATATGAATCAACTCGAGGAGCTCTATCTTGTATACAGTGTTTCACCGTAACAGTTCATATTTTACTCACTAGGGGGAGCATTTTACAAAAAAACACAGTTTTGAGAACATAACTTCTGAACCTAGGCCACACCACTTTATTTAGGTGGCATATTCTCATCATTCATCGCCACCATAAAATGTCCAGTTTTATTCATGAGATCTGTTTGACTCCCTGATGAAGGCTTCAAGCTCAAACACGTTGGAATTTAAATTTTATAAGGACAAATGACCATGACGTTACAAAAAAAGGCATTTAAGCTGTTAAAGGATAATGCCATCAAATCTATTTTTGATTTTCATATCTATGTATATCCTTATCCAAAGAGCACCTCCAGCTAAAGTGAAGCTTTTTTGAGTCCAGGTATCGCTTCAATTATTTATTTATTTTGACAACTTCCTAGCCTTTGGTCTGTCCAAAGTCTAAACTCAGAACATATGAATTGACTCGAAGGGATCTATCTTGGAATTAATATTTTTTCCTCTAGTAGTTCATATTTTACTCACTAAGGAGAACTTATTACACAAAAAACAATATTTTCTGTACATAACTAAAAAAATATTTTATGAATCCTATTTTAATTCTATGCCCCAAAAGACGTTAGTGAAAATAAAACCTGGATTGATTTTGGGAGAGATTGGTGGTATATTTCTGACACTAAGGTGAACTATTTTAAAAGTTTTTGGGCCATAAATTATCTTGCATTGGTTTGATTTTGTCAAATTTGGTTATTATGAATAAACTCGAGGAGACTTATCTTCTTTTTAATCTTATTTTACTCATACTTTAATCTAATAGTTTCAAATTTACTTAATTTGTTACGGAGCTTTTTATTCTGTTATGAAAATACTTTGGAAATGACTTGGACAGCGGGCAACAGCGTAGGTCTTGTTAATACATGTTGCTATCCTCTCTGGTACACAATTTTTTAAATCCTCTATAATAATTAAATTGTCCAACTGCTCAAAAGTAGATACATACTGTTCCAAACATCAATGATCAAAAAGGGCCTCAGAATAAGTCTGACAGTGGAATTTCTGGTGATATGCCTCAGGTACTCCATAAGCCCTGAGACTCACAATCCAGACTCAGTTCAGTCGACAGAGTAGTAAAGCCCGCTGGGCTTTACCCGTGAACACACTGTAATGAGAGAGGCTAGAACTCTTTCTGCTCTTTCGACATCGAAGCAACCCGTTCAAACTGAATGAAATATTTGTCCACTTCTTTTTTAAGAGAATGGTGGTATCATACAAGTTCACTTATTTATATCAAAGTGAGGAGGGTTTGATAAATCAGAGGTATTGCCAGGCTCTCTAAAACCGACAGTTTCTCCTTTCTTTTCCACTTTCATTTTATGGAATTCAACACTCAAGTAAAAGTTTCTTTCTCAAAGCAATACTTGATTATAAAGTTCCCTGTCTTTAAGTGTTAAACGGTGCGTTTCAACCCCCAGCTCCAGTTGGCGGAGCCCATGATCAGACTTTGCTGCTACCTGCGACTGACGGACAGGATCAGGACCATTGGGAGGCAAATACTCTCCCGACAATAGCAGCAAGAAGTTCAGATTAGATCGTTTTCATCTTTCACTCGTATGGACACAGATATAGATAAGTGAGAAGCACCATTTAACAGCTGCTCCGTGGTGCAGCAATGTTTAAGAATATCCCAGATCGGCAAAGCCAAAAATTAAACTACATTTTTTTTTGTATTTCAAGGCCAGAGGCCAGAGCAAAAATAATTGAGGACAAAACACATTATTCAATCACCCACCAGCTAACACTCAGCAGTATAAATTAAGCACAGCGGAAACATCCATTATGCACAAAAGTCAGCCCGGCAAAGAATATTACTTGAAAATGGTTTCTGAATGGATTTAGCTGATTTTATATCAACAGCATAAATTGCGGTGCTATCAAAAAATTAACAGGCGTTGGTGGACATTCTTTCTCCTCAAGAAATTTAAAAAAAAAATGTTTTCCCTGTGATCAGACCATAAGAAAAAGTTGCTGTTGTCCTCTTGTTAAAAAGATGTTGGGTCACAGTCACCAAGTACATGAAGGCAGAATCCGCTTCGATGGAAGAATTAAACATTTCAAAGAATATTTTTTAAAAATTTGCCAATTATCCCTTTATCCGTGGAAAAGGAAGGAGGAGATTGGCCTCTGTGGTGCTGCGTTTGTCACAAGCTGAGGAGATTGGAGCTTGGATTTGAAGTATTGAAGTCTATGGTCTTCCAGCATTGTCCTGGTCTTCCCAGGTATCAACAGTGATCTGTGTCCCAAACTCCTTTTCCCACTCTGCTTTAATTTTAGTCGTAGAGGGAGGATTAATCGATTGTAAGAAAAGATCGAAATATGAGATCCTTCTGTTGAGGTCCTTATTTTGTGTAAAACAAAAAAAATTAATTCTGTTTTGCTCTTAAAAAGAAATGTAAATAGTGTATTTATGCCACTCTTACAATGCTTCTTTTTTGCAAAATAAAACATATTTGAAGAAGAGACATAAAATAAAAATCAAACAATTCAAAAGAGAACGTAACAGGAAACTGCCATCATGTAGCAGCCTCAGTGTTATAAATAGAACCAGGGTAACATCTGCACACATCCCTCACAGAACAATGACATCATAGTTATCAACAGATGAGTTACAAGCTGTTAAATAGGACGAGTCACAATATAAAACCAGACTGGACAAGTCCTTAAATAGGGACATATGATAATTCCCAAAATATAACAAGCCCTCAAATAGGAACCAAATTTGAGCATCGGACGAGTCCCTAAATATGTTACGATCCCCCTCTCCATCTTAAAAACGTGGTTGAGAGAAACCAAAAAAATATGAGTCAGCCAATTCTGCAGTTCAAAATAAGAGAGATGGCCTAAACAAACTAAAGAGGGAGAAGGCCACAAACCAAACCATGCCGTAGGACGTTTGGATTGGATTTTAAACTTAAATTCAAACTCTAACCTATATGGATCCAAAACTGAGAACAGGACTGCACGTAACTCAGCTCAGCTTGATATTAAAATTAACAAATAATGCCAGGATAGGGATTGTCGCTCCAACCCAAGAGCCTTTCTACTCTGCAGGGGTCTGCCTCCAGCCAATCAGCACCGAGTGAGGACGGGAGGGGGCAGATATTAATGACTGGATTTGGTTTTGGATCTCGGTTTTACTTTCCCAGCTTGGTATACAATGGAACTAAGAACTGGATAAGTGGTGTAGGGGAAATTTGGAGTGTCTTTATAAAACATTTGACATTTTGAGCAACATAAGCCCCTCTTAGGTTGTGTAACATTTCCAAACAGTTACATACAGTAGATTAAATCTGATGATGCTCCGCAGAACCTGGCACTGCTGACCAAATCTGAGTTTACACTCTCCAGAACATAACAGTTTTCGTACCAATTCAACATACATATATCTTCTTTTTCTTTCAGTTCATCTTTTAGAAACATCCACTGTTTGTCTTCAGTGACCCTGAGACAGATTCTCACAGTTCTTAAGTCGTCTAGTTCTCAGGTTTACTATAAACGCTTGGCCTCTCATTGTAAAGACAGAAAGCCAAGCACTAAAAACTTTGCTTCATCGTTGAAGAACTTTTTGATGCAGGCTAGAATGTGCCAGCATCTGCCTTACGGCCCTGTAGCAAAACATTTTGTTTTGATTAAAAACTTTCCAACATTTCCAATAGGACTGCGTCAGACACGTATGTGCATAATTTGCCTCACACATTCAAGAAGAAAGAGAGCATTGTTTCAAAACTGGCGTCCACACTAGATCATTAATCCTGCAGACTAAAACATTTACTGGCATTTTTTTTTTTTTATCTTTACATTACTTATTAACATAGTTCATCATATTATTGTTAAACTGAGGCACAGCGGGTCACAAAATTATTGGTTGCTCAACATTTTTATCTCATTAAATGTGCTTGTTTTACTTTGTAAATCCTTACAGGCAAGCCTCGCTGCTGCTCGGGCATCTTGGTAACGCCCTCACATATTTATTTCAGCCATACAAAACCAGGCTTCTCTTGAAAGTTTCAACAGGAAATTAAATGTAAATGTATAGGATAACCAGTCAAATTTGATAGAATCCACTGAAAACATTTGCCCCAAAATAAGGTTAAAATGTTTTTGTCCCCACTGGCTATGCATCTATTGCAAGGTGCCTCCCCTTGTGTCTCACATCACGACAGTGAGTTCTGTGACGGGCCTCCTTTCGTTCTTCTATTTATGAATATAAAATAAAATTGAATGAATTGGTAAAACCATTGTTGATATTACCAGATGCCCATCTTCCTCGGTAATCCTGTGCATTGGTGCCACATCCACCGTTCCATGATTCAGTCTCTGATCCCTCATGCTACTAAATACAGTTTGTTTTATCAGCTGAGAATCTGATGTGTTTACTGATGGACGAGGTATTCCTGCTGGTTGTCCTACAAAACATTTCACAATCATGTCCTCGTTGAAATAATATTTTTTACCCCTGATGTACACACAACATTTCTGGTAAGAAGAAAAGTATAATAGTATAATACAAAGACATTGACAAAGACAGCACAGTGCCGTCAGCGTCGGATTTATTTATTAACAATCACATGCTACAGTTCAAAAGTTTAAAATGTATTACTAAATTAATGACAGACATTAAAATGAAAGATTGTTCTTGAATCAAACTTAAGTTGTGCTTACAGTGTACGATTAGAGCCCGATTCACACTTGCAAATGAGTCTCAGGACTGCCAGGCCCTCTGACGGTGCCAGTCTTTTGTCGTTTTACGTGGGGTCACGAGTTCCGATAAGCAATTGCTGGACAGAGGTCAGAGGATTGAAAGGTTTTCTGACGTGTCAGTGTTTTTTGCAATGTCTCGACCGGCTGACGTCAGCGCTTTTTTTTGCTCTCTGCGCCTATGAGATATGGCGGAGCGTCTGAGTTGCCTTGCCTTGACACGTTGCAATATTAAAAATAATATGTAGTCATAAAGTAAAAGTTCAGTTTGTGGCTGATAAGAAATGACGAATAAGAAGGTTCTCAGCTGTCTGAGCGGTGCTTGCTAAAAAGTTAACACTCTATATACATTCAAACGTAGCTCGCTTACCTCCAAGTCTCTCTGCAAAATAGACCAGCAGTTCTGTCCACGGCGTTCTAAACACCTAAGAGTCCAGATACGCCAATAACATTGAAAAAAATAATTTTCAGCGCTCAGGATGGCAAGACATTATCAAGACAGATCGTTTCTGTCTTGTTAGCATGTTGCTAGCAAACAAACTTTTTTCTACCTCGGAGCTTTCAAACAAAAACTTTATTGACAATTGTAACAAGCGACAACAGGCTGCAGGAGCCGGACGGGTCGTACAGGGTGAGTTTCAGCAAACGTTCGATTTGAAATTAAACAGCCACGACTCAAAAGTCGCACAGTGGAAGCTCAGCGAGAACTGCTGGAAATTTGTTGGCGCAGTTTTATTTTTTATTTTTTTACGTCTTTTTCTCTGCTATGTTTCTACTAGGAATATCTGTTTTGTTTTGTCCGTCATTCAGTATTCAAACTTATATTTAAATTTTTGTTTTTATTTTACTTATAATATTTATTTTGGGAACTATGCATAATTTTTCAAACAACCATTAACATTTGAGAATGTGTCTCTTAGACGATTTATGTTTGGAAGGAAGGGGTAAAATACTGTTCTTTGTTAACGTCTCCACCAGAACTTTCGAGGCAAGACTAATAATTATAATGATGAATAGTAAAACACATAGGCTTTCATATTCAACTATGATCAAGGCCTATCCTTGCAATCAGAACTCACCAAACTACAACAACTAAAACAACATGAAGTCTGTTCTCAATGGCATGCAGCCACCCTATCGATATACCTTAAGCAACGCTGTATCTCCAGAAGATTACGCATCAACAAGTCCCCTGCATTCGGTAAAGATGATTCACAACACCATGACACCTGCTGGACTGAATGATAACTGGACTCTGAACGGACTTCAAGCTACCATTACACACAATTCGTGAGCATACCTACATGCCGGGGCCCTAGTTGACCACAGGTCACACCTACTGGAACCAACCAAACAGCACATGCTGGTCATCTATTACTTTCATCTTAACATACCTACTCTTTGATAATCTCATCCTCACATCGTGACACCTTGAACCAACTTTGAAACATTGAATATAAATTGCTGGAACTCAAATCCTATCCTCCTCCTAAACTTTCTTATTGGTCTGAAGAAGGCTGCAGAAGCTGAAACGTTAGCAGGAGTTTGGAATAAAGAACTTTAAACTTTGGAGTTTTTTGTACTTGCTGTACTTGATGAGATCTCTGTACTTGCACGGGTTGTTTTGTTAGTGCCACTATTTCCCCCCCTCTTTTTTTAATCCTTCCTTCACAAAGAGGTTTTCTAATCCTCAATAATACCGCTAAATGATTTATGATTCCAGTCGTTGTTGAGTGCTGGCCGACTGATTAATTCACATTTAAGAAAAAAGAAGTTCCTCTCTACAAAGCATGATATGTGTTTTTTATTTAAGAGAAATAACACTCTATTATCTCATCAAAGCGCAACGCTGCAACATCAATCATAAGTGTGTGTGAATAACAAATACGCACGGAGCCTCGGTGGGGGATTTGAGGGCTAATACAGAGAGAGGAAGTGATTTAAAGCCATTGTTCTTTGATTGGCGCTCTCTCCTGCTCCAGGCTATCAAATGAAGTCAGACCTCTCCTCCTCCATACCCCCTAAAATCTTCTAATGATACCAAATCCCTTTAACACATGCCCTAAATGCCACACTTATTGATATGACTTTGTGTGTGTGTGTGTGTGTGTGTGTGCAGACAGTTTTGTACTTCTGTCGCAGTGTAAAGGAAAGAAGTGGCAGTTTCCTCTGGAGCATAAATCACATCAGAGACATCAAAAGACAGAGAACATGAAGCTTCATTATCAGTGTAAGTATCATCTCATACAACCATCTGTGAAGCGTGGCTAACGTAACCCAAGTATACCACCTTAAAGTTTACTAGAGCTGAACTGCAGCCATACTATAAATGGAAAAACCTTTGAGTCCAATAAATTGTACCAGACAGACTAAGCTTTCACTGAGCAATGGAGCTGGACTGAAGAGTAAAACGGCAACCACAGAGTGACCAAGATACAATCTAAATGAGTTTTAAATTCATATGAGTTTCCGGAGCAGTAACCTTCATTAATCACTGGCAATTTCACTCCACCGCAACTCTAATTTGAGTGCCAACAACATAAAATAATTAATTCTCTGGGGATGCGTACAAAATTATTTAATGGCCATGGGTTGGCCTTAATGTTACCACACACGCTGGTGTCTTTGGTGGACAGCAAAGAAAAGTGAGCACGGAAAATGTGTTTTACCTTTGCACAGCGGAGTTAGCATTCACAAGAATGAGAGAGGGAAAGCAGATGTTCTGATGGCACTTTTCTAGCACTGATGAAATTTTTAAAAGTTTAAGTAAAACCGGTGAAACAGTTATGGCAGATGCCTGTGGAAAATCCAAAGAGCACCGAACAGCCATTACATCAGTCTGTTAGCAGAAGATGAAGGAAGTAACGCAGTAAAATTACTCTTAGCCCATTAGAGTCTGAGATTAGGCTACAGTTAGGGTTAACGCTAAGCATTTTTATAGCACATTAAATTATTTCTACTGAGACCAAAGACATGCAGGGGGATGTTATGGGATCAATGAGTTCTCAGGTATCTGTACTTTAATTCAGTATTTATTTTTCTGACTAACTTTTTATATGATCTCCCTTCATCTGACACAGTCTCTACTCGTTCCATGCCTTGTGCTTATAAAGGGCCCTTGCTTGTTAAATGAATAGATAATATTTATTTGGATCATTGCATGCATTCCAGACAACAACATTGTTTCCAAACTAAATTAAGATGTACATCTTGGGTTCCAAGGTAGCAGGGTGTAAGGATAGACCGGATGGCAAAGATGGCCTGTGAGGCAGGTTGAAGAGGAAACTGGTTCATAGGGATCCAAAAACAACCATGAGCAAGATGATGAAGAGTGGAGGTAGCAACCAGGGTTCTATACTGCAGGGCTTGATAGTGAGTTGAAGACAGGTGTACGGAGGAGGAATCAACGTCACCAAAAGCAGACACAGCCAAAGTCCCACAGACTAGAGAGGAAGAGAGAAACCCCCGAAGAAGAGGGAATCATAATAATATATTGAAATGACGATCCCTGGGCATAACTACTGGGGATAATCATGCAAAGACAAGAAAATGCAAGAAACCTTTCTTGCCAGAATTTTTCGCTGTCTAGTTTGTTTTTTCCCCAACATGTGTTATAAATATGTATGTTTCAGGTCTTTTAACATTATACACTCTCACTCATGTGACCCACACAGTGTTGATCAGACCCTGGCCTTGGTCCCAGCATCACTGATCCAGGGATCACTCCAGTGGGCCCAAGCCATCTGCAAGCCCTTTCTGCTGCCTACACTTGAGGGCTTTCCTCTTAGCAGCCACAGTGATGCTAAGCAGTGTGTTGACCCTGCACAGTAACTGGACAGGTAAGCCTCTACACTCACTTCAATGGGCTCGCAATGTGTCTTCCAGCCTGCCCCCCCTGAACTGCTCCACCACTTCCTGGCCCTTGGCCTACTTCCGTTCATTCGTCTCTTCGAAGCTGTCCTCCCAGGGAACCGTGAGCTCTATCAGAAGCACCTGCTTCGAAGTGTCTGATGTTGTTGCCATGACGAGGTCAGGGAACTTGAGCTGCCTCTCCAGTGTGACTCGAAGCTCCCTTTTCAAACGAAGGACCCAGTCCGATGCCGAGGTGAACCGGCTGGCAGCTTGTTTGGGCTGCGAATGGGGCTGCACCCAGCTCTGACAGAAGTGATGGTCTTCTGGTGGCAGACATGCTAGGGGTTAGCCATGGCTTTCGAGATGGTCTCTGTAATGGAATTTAGCAACAGATGCCAGCGGTCACAGCCCTCACCCAGGAGTAAAAGAAGAATATGCTCAAGGAAACCCTTCCCAGAGCACAAAGGACAAGCTTGTGAGTCGTTATTGCCACAGATGTTGAGGTCTGCTGGGCTTGTAAGAACGCCGTAGACCGCTCGGAAAAAGAACATGATTCGCTCGGATTCAGCCTGCCAGTTCTCAGTCTAGTAGATCTTCTTCTCCAATGCGCCCTCCCACCTCGTCCACGCTCTCTGCTAGCGCATGCCCACCATCCTGCTAGTCCTTTCCTCTTCAACACCAGCCCGCACTTCCACAAGGACTAGCTGGCGCCTGTCCCTGCCATGGGCCTTGTCTCAGCAGGATTTTTGGATGGCACCCATTGTTGCCCGGCCAGTGGCTACGATGCCCAACAAGGACCTGTGCCCAAACCGGGACTCCACCATCACCGGACCTTCCTGGGATCTCCACTTCCTGCAAGTCCAGGCTGTGATTCCAGCTGCCTCGATCCTCGAGTCCTTGGAATCCCGATAGAGTAGTACCTCTCTTGTGTTAGAGACCTTGAACTCCGCGTCGAAAAACTGCTGTAAGGGAGTTGGAGGGTGTTGCTCTTTCCATACAGTGCCTTGCTGCATTAGCTGGTTGGCCGTCTCAGCCATATGTGGAGGTAGCTCAAGCTGCTTGATGGTGGCTTGGACGGTTTTTACATCCCTGAGGCTGCAGTCAAAGACTTTGCCAAGGCTCTTGACTGGTTTCTCATTGATGTATGTGATTGCAATACCATCCACCTTGAAGCGAAACTTGTCAACCACTTTCCCCCTGTTCAGTACCCTGGACCTTGACTTGGCAGGGACGTGAAACTCAACCTTGCCCAGGATATAGGTATTTCAAGGTCCTGTACTATCCATTGACCTTCTGGAACTGATGATGCTGTGATGAGAGGTCATCCATCAAGACTCTGATGGGTGACCGTTGGGTTCCAAATTTGAACAGGGGGCGGCTGCACTTAGCATCTGCGTCCTCCACGACTAACCCCAGTGTGTACGAGGCGAGGAAGTGTGGAATGCCGCCTTTTTTCAATGATGTGTCAATGTAGCCATTTTTGAGGAGGAAGTCTGTCATCCGTAGGGCTAGGCTACACCGAAGAGGATCTTCCTCTCCATGCCGAGGAGCGAGATGGATCTGGACTGCTCAAGCTTTGTACTATTGTCCTCCTTCTGAATCAAGAACCCATCCATATCCCACTGGTCTGCCACTGTGCCACTGCACCACAGGAGCCTTACAACCTTTGAGTAGATCTTCAGGAGCTCTGGGCAGCGCTTGTACACCTTATAGGATACACCACTGGGTCCTTGAGCAGAGCTGGCTCTGGCTGCAGTTACCCGCTCCTGCAAATTCCTTCCATGTGGGTTCTCCAGTGTTGACGTGGAAGATGCTAGGTCTAACAGGGCTCCGAGGAGCCTTGGCTCTTGCTCCTTTTTAGGGTCACTCAGGGTGTCTGGCAGATATCAGTCCAATTCATCCTTGGAGCAAGTCAGACGTCCACTGCACTTCTGCCCTAAAAGCTTGTTTGTTAACCCAAGGGGAAGGATATGAATGCAGTTAGCCCACTGACTCTCTCTCTCTCTGCCACCTTCTGTGCCAGTCTTCTCTGCGCAGGAACACAAACTTCTTCCTTCTGATGTGATGGAGCTCGACAAGTGGGGGTTTCTCTTCATCAATTACTCCCTTTGAACTGACTTGCCAGAGCTCGGAGCTCTCACTGCAGCCGGTCGATCTGGTGTTCCCTTTGGTTCATTGTGTAACAATCTTGCACTCTTCAACACCAAACCTCTGTGTTGCAAAATTTATGGTGGTGTCGAACGGGCACAAGACATTTCCTCCATTTTGATGTAGGCCACTTGACCTGCTGCTGCTGGACTACTCTGCCTGGAGCTGAAGAGTTTTGCGTTTGGAGCTTCTGGGCACTATGGGGTGTCTCCTGGCCGGGCTTCTCCTGCGCCTCAACAGAAGCGACTTCTTTGCGGTGTGCTGCACTCTCCTGAACCATGCATTTCATCTTGGCCGGATGGATTTTAAGGCCACGGTCATTCTTGCAGACTTTGCCGCAAGCGCCTCTTGCGTTGTGATTATCACTAACACATTGGCTAAGATTCTCATCTGTGGGTCCTTTTTGTTGGGGTGCTCTTCCTCCCAGCCTCTCTGGCTCCACTAGATTTTATTTTATTTGATGAAAAACGCTGTTTCCAGACATAACTCAAAAAATATTTAATTACATTTCTGCAGATATTTAACATACTGTGATGATAAATTTGAATGTTGTCTGTTTATCCCTGATGTTTTTTGATAGTCACCTGGAGGATAGAGGTCTGGTTTTTGATTGGATATCAAGACAATTGCTCAAATATAAAAAAAAGCCTACTTAAAAAGCATGCTGTCAGGGACAATCAATATTCTATTATTGTCCCTGACAGCATGCTAGCATGTCGGTGTTTGCAGTCACATCAAAGCAGATTTATACACACATCAACAAACATCAACAGTTTATAACAATTTCAGAATAGTGCTACTTTGTGGCCGTGAAACCCCAGACATGCTTTTAATCGGTCATTATTCATCAAAAGCAATTTTTGTATTGGCCTGTGAATTTTTATTCACTTATAGTTACTTTGCTGTACAAACACTATGTAAACTATCCCTTCAGAATTCTTTGCCTGACTTTAAGTGACATTGCGATGGTGTCAAATGAACGTTTGTGATTTCTCTCTGAAGGATCTGGCGTGATACTTAACATGAATTATTGCTGGAGTCTGTTTGCCTTGCATTATATTAGTCGTCTGTTTAGCCGATGCACCGCTAAAGATGACGCAAGATGATTTGAGCACATGAGGGAGTGTTATACTTCAAACATAGGTCAAACACAGGGCCTCTAAGCATGTTTCAGTGTCATAGGAGAAATAGAAACAAGATGATCTACTACAAGAGAAAAGGTGACCTCTAAATATCTGAGAGCCATTAATTCCCTCTGTCTCCTCTCAGCTGCACCAAACTGATATTGAGTTTCTTAATTTGACTGATGGCTCAAAGGAAATGCATGATGACCCATTATCGCTACGGGTGTATAACCTGTTTAATCTGCTATGGCCTAAATAGCCAGGCATCACTAACTCCTGCCTCCTCAAATGATCACAAGGCACAGCTGCTGCGCCAATGACTACCAGCAAATGACCCTTGAAAGCTATAATTGTCAGTTCCTCTTTGTGCACGAGTGGATGGAGGTGTGGACTAACCTTGTTTTCACCTATTTTAATGACCGAGTCCTCATCTCGGCGAGCCGGCGCATGGTCTCTTTTAACTGCTGCCACCTCTGATGCTGGGAAGGGCATTATCAAAGGGAAGCAGAGTGACACTAAAGAGCTCACAGACCAATGATCAGAAAGGAAAACGATCCTAGAGGCAGGAGAAATACAAGGACACTTGTAAATATTATATTGCCTCATGGTAAATGTTGATTACTGTAGTTTGGGAATGAAGAGACAAAAAAGTATTAGCTGGTACATATTTTTGCTATTATGCGCAACTGTTACCAAGTCTCTCCATTGTGAGCATCCTTGACAGTTTGAAGACCAGCGTCCTCGTTTAATTTCACACTTTTTACTGTTGTGCATGCATGCTCTCTTTCCTGGGCACTGGATCCTTTTTGGCTTTACTTCCAAAAAATGTGCTTTTGATAAACCTGGTAGAACTGCTATCTGATCTTCCAACCCATCATTCCTTTCAAAGTTGAGCACAGCAGCGTTTCCATGTTCCCAGCTCTCAGCATGAACTATTGTGAGTTCACTGTTATCATTCCTGACGAAATATATCAAAGTGGATCCTCAGGCAGTTGCCAGAGAGTCAAGGCTTTCACTCAGCACCAGACTGGAAGAAGCCATTTGTACTCAAAAGTTCCAGTGTGTGAGATTCAGTGTGGTTATGGATTGCACCTGAACACCTCTAACTTCTTTTTTCCCTACATTGGATATTAAAACCTATACAAAACATTCTCTCTGGGGCAAATGTTTGGTTTGTCTCTCCTGGGCTAATGTAGCACTACCGCAGGACTTTGCGGAGGACGAAGCAATACCTCAGTAGAAATAACATTTTTGGACTCAACATTTTTTTGTTTCAGGAGAACATGCACCAATGAACTCAAAAAAGAAAATGTGATATCTGACAAAAGATTCCTTTAAATGCTACACACTGGACCTTAAGTTAAAAAGAAAAGAAGAAACTAACACTAACACACCCAAATGAACAACCAAACTGCATTGATAACTGCTGCCAGTTGGACTAAAAACACCCAGACCAATAGCACACTTTGCCAAAAATCACCATCCATAAGAAATTAGGGAGAAAGTGATTGAAATCCATCAGTGTGGAAAGGTTCCAACGATATTTCTCAGGCTCTATGACTCCACAGATTCCAAAAAGAGACACATTATCTACAAATAGATCAGACTTGGAACAACAAAAGACCTCCTCCAAAGTAGCAGATGTTCCAAAATTCTTCCAAGAGCATGGAAGACTCATTCAGGAAGTCACAAAAGATCCAAAGAAAGCACTCAAGAATTGTAACTGTTGCTCTTCTATATGCCAGAGTTCATGGCTTCACAAACCCTAATTCTATGGGCAAGAAGGGCAAACATGGGAGAGCAGGGAGGAAAAAGTCACTGCTACAACACACCTTGATGGGATATTAGGAGAATATTCTATGAACTGATGAGGTGAATTTTAGACTGTTTGGAAGACATCTAGTCTAAACCAAACACATCATTCCACTAAAAAAAACATTAGAATTATGGTCAAGCAGCGACGTGACAGTGGAATGTGGGATGAATAGTACCAGGTCACCAGTCTGTGAATGGAAGACGGTAACCCCAAACAGAAGCGCAGGTCCACATCTGAATGAATCAAAAGAAATAAAATTAAAGTTTTAGAGTGGCATTGTCAAAATCTTTCTTTGAACCCCACTGAGATACTGGGGCAGAACCTGAGTAAAACTGTTCATACTCTTATTACCTCAAAGGAAGCTGCAGTAGAGCGGTCCTTCATAGAAGAGGGGGCCAAATGTTCACCATAGTGATTTGAGACTATTTCCCACTATCAGAGACATTTGGCACACATAGCTATTAAAAAGTAAATCTCATTCATGCTGGTGATGTATTCAATTTTAGGTTTGCCCCATTAAACAAAATTATCAATTATAACTTTTACTCAGGCAGTTTTTTGTTTAATGTTAAATTTTGTTTGAAGATGCACACAGAAACAAAAAATAGAAGAGATCAGAAGAGGCGTCTAATTCTCACACACAGTGTATACCTCAATGTTTTACTCAAGTACATACTTGAACAAATGCATTTAATTCGTTTCCAATCTTGAATGTGTGAAATGACAGTCAAAAACTGAAAAACAAGACCCATGGCATTGAAATCGTGGTGGAAGAGCGTGAAAACACTGAGGTTGTGTTTTTGTGTATCATTCAGTGACCACAGACCAAGTTACATTAACTTGGTCCATATCTTAAACGCACAACACCCGACCCATCAATTATCCTTTACCTAATACTTAGACTGCCTGTTGCTCACACACGACACGCGGACACTTTACAGTCCTCTATAATTTAGAGGACAAAGCAGGAAAATGAGGGTCCCATTGATAGGGAGGAGGATGGGTTGCACTAATGAGTGAGCCTATTGTGGAAGATCACCTCGCCGTCACGGTGCAGGATCACAGTGAACAGCAGCTCATCCCCCTCACGAACGACATCACACGAACACCCCACACCCATCAAGTGCTGACAGGTACAGGCCTCTGGCATGCACCGGTGTGCCTCGCCTCACCTGCTCCAAACCACTAACACTGCAATTAAGGGAAGCATTTAAAAATGGCTGAATGCACCCTGTCAAGCCTTTGCTAGAATAACATTCTCTCTCTCTCTCTCTCTCTCTCTCTGGGAAACTTTTTTTTTCTCAAACGGATGTTGACATGTTTTCACGGCCAAGCCAAATACACATGATGGGATACATTTCTCCCTCACATACAAGCTAACCACATACTCTTCTGAAATGCTACAGCGCAAACAATATTAGAGGAACAACCCATGGTAATGATGACAGAGAGAATGGCGCAGTGCTGACAGGACATCGGGCGGCGAACAGAACAGCACGTCATGAAAAATGAGACAAGGCAGCAACGCCTAGAACAGGTGGTAAGACAGATGCTGTGTTCATCTACATGGAGGCTACAAACTTCTGTCCTCCTCTTCACCTGACGTAAGAACGATGCAATCATAAGCATTTCTAAAAGCGAACTGTGTGTAGATGTAGAAGAGTCATAGTTGGCAACATTAATGCAGATGAGATGAGAGGGAGAAAGACAGAGAAGAAGAACCATGATGACGTTAACAGATGTGGATCGTTTTTGCATTGATCTAGATTCATTTGCTAGAGCTAGTGTGCGCTGTTTGGAATCCATTAGACATCCAAGGATATCAATATTCCTTCATCTATACCAATTACTCTGAAAAAATGATTATTTTTTCCTTTTGCATTAGGATAGTAATCCAGATTTTAAGAAACAAATTTATTTTTCTGCTTTTCTTCTGAATATCTTAAGTGAACAAGTGGTGGAAATGATTTTGAACAGATTTTTGTTTAATAATTTGAATAATGATGTGTAATTTATTGATCACATACAGCCATACACACTACAACATATGGAAAATATTTCTCTGGATTTGACCCATCACTGAGGGGAGCAGTGGGCAGCCCCTTTGAAGCACCCAGGGGAGCTAAGGTTTCAGGGTCTTGCTCAAGGACCCTACAACATATAACAATATATAATATATAATAAGTTAACAAACTTCCAGTTTCCACTAAGCCTGCTCTCTGGAATACCCCTCTGGAAGTATAAAGAAATGAAACACAAACATTAAACAGAGGGAATAATAGGATGAAACAGATTGCAATGACCCAATCACAGAAAGTGTGACCTAAAACGAGGATTTTTAAATAAATGATGAAAAGGTAAAAGCATGAACCATGAATTTCAAAATGAAGTAAACATCAGAGACAGAAGCCATGACGACATGATAAGCAGAACTTAGGTTTGAAAACAAAACAGGAGAATCAAAAAAATATAAACTAAATGTAAACAGAGTCATGAAATCTAGTGTTTAATATCATTTCTTCTTGTTGCCTTCGACCTTAGGAAACCACATGCAGATGTACCCCAGATGTGGTAAATACCTAGCATGTCAGGATTTCGGTTTCATTTCAGACAATTATCAATGTTACCTTTTTTTATATATACATGTTTATGTGTGAAATAAATCTGTATACAGGGGTGAAATTAGGGCTCTAGTCTCATCGTGGGGGGGAAAGTAAAGCTGGCGGATTTTAAGTCCATGGCAAATTTGTAGCAATCAAGTGAAGTTACATGCCGGGATTAATCCCTTTTATTACTAACTATACGCACCTATTTGCAAGTTTGCGGCATTTAAAAATCTACATACAAGTTGCAACTCTAATTAAAATGTTGTTTCCCCAAAGCTCTCATATATCCAGGTTAGAGTTACAGCAGCCGTAATATTTAATACTAACAATGGATCAAGTCATTTTGTGGTTTTGGGTTTCCTCAATAACTGAAATACAATCATTACTGCATTCCTCCGTCTCTTTCTGCTCTATGTTGCATCTTGTACTGTCAGACGCAGGAAGCTTGTTGCTAAATGTATCTGTCTGGGAACACGATGGATCATTTTGCCATTACAAGTTTACTAACTTTCACTAACACGTGTTTCCTATCAAATTAAAAGTTGTTTCCATTTTGCCAAAGGGGCCAAAACAATTGTGGCACATTTAAGAAAGAATAGTTGTTTGCTCAAACGAATGGGTGAAATCCTGTTACCTGTGGCGATGAGGCAATGTTTATGTTTGACTTTGTAATAATAATAATAATAATACATTTAATTTATAATGCACTTTACATTTGGATCAAATCTCAAAGTGCTGACGTTCATTTCTTCTTGTTTGCATTTCTACTAGTTTAACTACTTATTTGCTCTACTCATTGAACATTGAAAGATAAAGGTTTTTGGACCATTTCTTTATTACGCATTAAAACCCACGTGGAGCAACTAGATCCGCTGTGAGGATCCCTAAAGAGAATAACCAAAAAAAGAAAAAGAATTTAACACAAATTAATTACACACAACAAATTTCAACTTAAAAGAAAGGTTGGTCATGTGACAAGAAGAACTCAAACCAAAATGTATTTATTTTTTTCATTACTTTTATGATCTTCAGATCACCAGATTACCATAAAACTGAGTGGAAGCATGGGACATGTGCTATGAAAGAAATCATCAAAGTTTGGAAATACATCCTGAATAAAAACAGTGTCAATGAAATCTAATTTTCTTTCTTAAATAACTATCACACTTAGAATAAAATCAGTTTAATTCCAATTTCCACGGGTTGGTTTTCATAATCAGTGAGTCATATTTTGTGAGTCAGACTATCATGTGACTACTGCATCTAGGTACCATGGCATTATGGGAGACTGAGCTGTTTGCATTCCCTGAGTATGGTCTTCTAGTGAGATTGTTTTACAGTGTGGGAAAATACTTTTGTTTTTGTTTTTAATTGTCTCTTGTTTCAGCTTCAGTTCTTGTGATGCTTCCAATCTCAATCTGGGAAAAAGATTCAAATGTTTTTTCAGTGTTTTGTTGACTGTATTTCTCTAGAGTTTGCAGATAATCATTACCATCAGCCTGGTTTGATGATCAGTATGAAGATGATTGGTTTAGCCTGGGTCATTTTGAGGAAGCAAACAAAGTCATTATATTTCTGTAGAACTTTTATGTCCTGTGGAGCTGAGAGAAATTTGCAAAGCAGTGGAATAATAATACCCACATTGGCAAGTCTTCTGATCATGTATTCATGCCACATGGAGAGAACATATTTCCAATGGAATATTTTCCAGCTCATAAAAACAACTTACAAGTTAAAACTTTGACCGGCTGATTTATGTTATTCCAAAAGCTCTGATGTATCCAATTTGGCTTATTGTAATATCATGGAAAAGAAAACAAATAGTTTACATATTCTTAGAGTTAAGCAGTAATCCTTATTTAAGCCTTTTTCCAGCATAATTATTAGACAAAATGGAAATCCAACTAAACACTGTCGGCATTTATAGGAACTAGGTCAGATCGTTTTAAGGCCAACTGTAAAGACAAAAGCATATTTAACAAACTAATGAGTGAATAAATTACAGATAAGAGATTAAATATTGGATTAACCCAGGCACAACTGATGCTGTCTAGCCCTTCTAGCTTTGTAGCCTTCAGTGATATTATAAAATGGCCAAACCTGTCCTGCACGTCATTGATCTGAGGCTTACACTTATGGTTTGACACGAAAGCGGTTGTGCTGTAATTACCATTCATTTTGGGGTAAACACCAATGCACATGGCTTTGACACAGCTGCACAGCATGTGACGACTGAAACCAATTAAATCCAGGGTCAGAAGTAAAGATCAAGTGGATGTGCCGCTTAAAATGTCACTTCAAACGTGTTACTGCATTCCTTGCAGTGGACGCAGAGTGTTTTTTTTTTATTTGTACTTTCCAACAAATGTCCTAATGAGGAAGGAGTCTGCTGAAATACTGGAACTTAATATGTACTCACAGTAAATATAAATATACAATATATATTATATAGGTATTAACATGCTGTATATTTACAGTAAGAGTCCAGCCAATGTAGATTTTTTCCAGTAGCTGCAGTTGTGAACGGCCTGTATAGTATATTGAGTCTTGCCTGTCTCTTTATTACACCCCAAGATAAATTTAATAACAATATATATGCTGTATATTGTGCGGGGTTCTCATAAAAAAATAATTACTAACTGGGATCACCTTTAATGGCTGTTATTTATATTTGTGCCGGGCTGCTTTATTCTATGTGCCTAGAGAAATCATTACACTTACCCTTGGGATAGACTTCACCGACGCATGTTTCACCCTGGCCGATGACTCAGCGATAATATGTTTCCCCCTTTTATCGGGTTTTCCTCTCGTTTTATTGGTCACCTTCCAGGGAGGTCATTAAAAAACAACTAGGGCGGACGTGCTCATACTGGCGGAAGCCACATACTGGGGTTTCTCTACTGTGTAATGGGCATGGGGCTGTTACTGATTACTGAATCTGCACGGACTAGGGGTTTTGTTTTTTGTTTTTCTTACGGTATTTAGTATTCAACGAGGAGCAGACACTGATCAGCCATAACATTATAACTCCTAACTTTTTGCTGTTGCACCTGTCAGTGGGAGGGATATATTTGGTAGAAAGTGAAAATGTTGTCCTTGAAGGATCTGAGCGACTTTGACAAGGGTCGAATTGTGATGACATCTCCAAACTGTAGATCTTCTTGGGAGTTCCCATCAGCGGTTGTTAGCACCTACCAATAGTGGTCAATGGAAGGCCAACCTGCGAACTACCGACAGGGTCACTGTAGCCTTTGAGGTATGTAGACACGGCTGTACCGCGTCATCCTACTGCACTAAAGAGCTGGAACTTTGAATGCTGACAAACTTAATGCTAGAAAGGTTTTAGAACACGTGGCCTATCTCACCTAGCTTCATATCGGCCTACTTAGCTGTAGACTGGTCAGAGCGCCCATGCTGACCTGTGTCCACTGTCAAAAGCACCTACAACGGGCATGTTAGCGTCACAACTGGATCAGCCAATGAAAGAAGGTGGCCTGGTCTGACGAGCCATGTTATCATTTTCTACATCAGGTGAATGTCTGGATGAATGTACCTTGTTTACCTGGGGAAGAGATGGCACCAAGATGCACTATGCAGAAAAGGGAAGCCAGTGTTGTAATGCTTCGGACAATGGTCTACTGGGAAACTCAAGGTCCTGCCATTCATGCGGAGGTCATTTTGACATTTTCCCCCTACCTGAACATTGTTGCTCACTAAGTACACCGGTTCATGAAGACGTCAGTGGTAGTGTACTCTTTCAGCAGGATAATGCTCTCTGTACAACAAATTCAATGTGTTGAATCGGCCTTCAAATTCCCGAGTTTTAAAACTCGGGATACCAAAAAATGTGGGATATGCTGGTCAAACAAATCTGATCTATGGAGAGCCCATCTTTTGGGGTATGCTGCCCATATCTTGTTTATCAGACACCCCAGTACCCCTTCAGATGTCTTTTGGACGCCACACCTGCACAAGGCAGAGCCGTAATATTTGGCAGTTATAATGTTATGGCTGATCATTGTAGATTTTTATCTTTGGTTGAACATCGATAACCTGGAGATGTTATCAGGAAATTAGAAGTCTTTGTAACTTTCTCAGGGAATGATATCAAAGACAGCTGTCAAGGAAATACTCAAATGACAGATTGGCATCAACATCACAGTTTGAGTTGAAATTCAACATCGGTCAAAGACAACACAGACGGGAAATACAAAGTCAAATCCCCATGATGTTCTTGTCACCCATGCGACCAGCGTTTCACAGGAGGCTTATCTGTCCAGGTGAATGGAGGTAAACTAGGGGGATAACCTATCTTTGACTGCGAACAGATGTTCACTCTGCCTTAAATTTGGGGATGTTAAAAATTCCGACAAAGACTGACAGACAGTGATAGTGACTCTGGGGGTCGGTGAATGTGTATTTTAACTGTGATTCCTTAGATTCTACACTGCCATAAACGGAGACATTAGGTGGGTTTTCGGGCCTCCTTATTCCGAATAAAATCAGAAGAAATACCTTATTAGAAAAGAAATTCTCCAACTTAAACACCTTTGTGTATTACTATTGCTCCTACAGAAGGGATTTAATTAAAAAAAAGATAGCAGAGCACGCAATATTTCTTATTCGATTAGTTGCCAGAATAAATGATAGAATAATCGATTACTAAAATAATCCATTACTGCAGCCCTAATACAGATGCCACATACATTGGGTTCTTTACTTATGTTTTAAAGTAACAGTGTGGTTACAGTCCAAAATCAGCCCCAAGCTTGATAAAGCAGTGGTAACCAGAAAAGCAAGGATTTAGAAGACATTCAATGCAGATCCACCAGAATGGGCTCTAGATTTTTGGTGCAGAAAAACTAATGACTGCTTCACACTATTTATTATTTTTTTAAACCTTTGAGGGAAACAGTCTAAGATAACCTGAGAGGGCTGAAGGGTTTGTAACACTGATCACAAAGCAGCAAGGTATTTCAAGGCTTTAACATGTCTTAAGTAAATCCTTTGAGATACAAAGAAGAAGAAGACACAAGAAAACAACAGTGTGGGCTGATTACATTTTCAGAAAATGTACAATCTTTGTTAACGTCTCTGTCTGTGGGAGCTCTCTCTCAATAACTTAACTCAGATGTCCAAGACTGGAAAAACATCCCGAAAGTAGTCCAAACTAATAAAATAAATTAATGCTTTTCTTATAATTGGGAAAACCGTAAGAGAGAGTAAAACCAAGAAAGCCTTGTCATCACAAGGAAATCTCATTGATGGTTTTTGGATCAGATTTCAGGCTTTGTTAGAGAATAATTATGTCAAGGCTCACTTTTTGATAGCTTTTGGTCTTTACATGGAATTTGTTGAAAGTAAAAATATACAGCTTGAAGCAACAATATTCAATATCCATTGTCTTTATGGTTTTGTTTGGTTTATTGGCATAAGTATTGCCATATTTATTAGCTGTTTGCAATTACCAGTATAAAAGTTAAAATGGATGAATGCAACACATTCAGTTATTTTCCACATTCAAAATTTACAAAATTGCCAATTTAAATGTCTCCTGCGGTCACTTCGGTATGTTCAAAACCATCTAGCTTTTTTTTTCACAGGCTCATGGATCAGCGTTTTATCAGGAGGAACAAGGAAGCAGATGCTGAAAAGAACATTTGACCTACAGTGAAGCATGGCGGCGGCACTCTGATGCTCTGGGGCTGCTCTGCTTCCTCGGTTACTGGAAACCTGCAGTGTATCTGGAGTAAGACGGATTTCATCAAGTGTCAAGAAATGTTATAGGGAACTTTTCTGGCCATTAGTGTGGAAGCTGAAGCGGGGGGTGTCACTTGACATTCCAAAAGGACATATTCCCAAGCAGATCTAAAGGTCTATGTAGGATTGGGGTCAGAAGAAGTCCTGGTACGTTCCTTCGAATCAAACAAAACATTTTGTGGGATTTGAAGATCCCAGTCAGAGTTGAATAATTATGAGATAGCAGTAGTCAGTAAAATTGGTATTGTGTAATATTTTTGAATAGAATATGTGAAATCTGTTGACTTCCAAACAGTGACCTTCCAAACAGCTGATATATAGTATATTGTGCCCAGTATTAAATGTGATATGTCTTTACTTCAACCAGGAAAGACAGATGATGAAGGAAAGATGAATGTGAACCTGTGCCAAATCAATATGTGTATATCCAAACTAGATCGTTGGGGCATGGGTTAACAAAACCATCAATGGTACTATTAGCCAGCAGGCTATCAGCCGCAACTATAGAAAACAACAGATTATCCGCTGTGGCGAATCGGAAAGAGAACATCCGAATGACAAAAAAGGAGACAGACAAAGAGTAAAAGGCCCAAAACTGACCCGGGAAGAATTTATCCTCTTTTAAATAAATCACAAAGTAGTCCCTTATTAATTAATTACAAGTCAGTTCGAAGCAAGTTCCTTAAAATAATGCCTTTGGTGGTTTTAACTTGACAATTAAATGAAACAGGAAACACACATGCAGGCAGCCACCACTGTAAATAATAGAGCGTAGCTTCCAGTCGTTGTTATGAGTACAAGAGGAAGATATGCATCTACTAGGAGTTAATTAGAGGTGCTTATTCACCTCTGCTCTCACTCACTCCAACCTCCTTCATTAGACTGAAGTTGGGAGGCCCTGATTAAATTAGAATTAGGTTTACTCAACAGTCAGTTCAATTATTCAAATGAATACAGTATGTGCCCCCAATTAAAAAAGATTCCCTCGCAAATGACTTTTAACTTAACAGCTGTGAGGTGTAGCAGTTACCTTCAATATGCAACCTAATGAGGTGCATGCAGGAGGTAGAGAGGAGACCCTCTGACAACTAAAATGGAAAGAACCACAGAGACATGAGGAGTAGGCGAAACATGTTCTTGCTGTCGGGGAAGACCATGGAGCTCCGACAGAGGTGCCTGTTTTTATTTTTAGGTTTTACTTGAGAGACAGGTTTTGATTTGAGCTGATTTGTGCCAATACTGCTATAAAGTATATACACAGTTCAAATTTGGGATAAGACTAAGCTTATGAAGGATTTATGATTGATTTATAACTGGTTTATTAATTACAGTGAGCTCCAAGGGGGGCCGACAGGGGTGAACACACACATACAAACCTGACTACTTCACCCTGTTAATGAAGTAGTCAGATTACTTTAGTATGAATCTTTATGGTATTTAAGCCTCCAAGAAGAATGTGATGTGATGACTAAATTCTTCATTGTAGCATCTCCTGATCCATGAAAGAGACCATTTCCTTTAAGTCCGTCTGGCTCCGTCTTCGGAACCTTGTTTTTTACCCAGCGTTTTCAAAGTTCTGATTATTATGATTATGTTGTATTTACGGCCAAAAGATTCAATATTTACTGATTTGTGACACTTGTATTATTATTGAAATAGGCCTTGCCCAAATTCTCCACGCATGTTGTTCACTTCCCCTCCAGAGAGGGGAAGTGAACAACATGCAACTTTATTCCCGCAAAATTACAACAATTTTTTCTTATTGAATTACAACTTTATACTTGGAATATTGCCGCTTCCATCTCAATCTTTTTTCTTTTGTCATATGGCCCTAATACTCTATAAAAGGTCATGAATATGAAATTCAATTATGAATACTGTTTTCATCAATCGGCAGAGCAGTGACTGTTGACTGTCACCAAAAAGGATGAAGATGGTGTTTGGAGGCCAGCTATGCTCAGAAACTCACCAAAACTGACACAATCATCAGAAATGGTAAACATTAAGATCTGATATAGGTTACAGGATTTGGTATAACAAAATGTTGTACATGTGTGTATGATATCAAGGTCTATCATACCTCAACAGGCTGTTTTGAAAGTACTCTGCAAATGAGGTGAGCTCGTCACCATTTGATCATGTTCTACTATAACAAACATCTCCTTTATTTTACACCCAATTAACTTGAAATTTGGACTGTGCAATCACAACAACTTATTGATCAATGTTGATCAAAACTGGTTGGATCATTCGAAAGGTTCGGCAATAATGACGCCAATAATTTCACTCATTTGTCATGAAAAAATTAAGCTCTCCGTTTTCCAAACATCAAGAACTGTTGAAAAGTCTCACCTTGACGTCATCCGTCTGTCAATATGCAGTGAGTCATAACGCCCCCTGCTGGCGAAAATGAAGTCAGCCTTTTGTGACTTACTTAAATTTACAATAAGTTGACATGGCGTGGTCTTCAAGTCATTGACTTGACAGTTGCGGGATGTTATCTAATGCCACTTAATGTACACAGGAAGTGATGTAGTAAGTTCTTGTCCTTCAGTAACAAACTTAGGGGTGTTACATCTTGTTTAGTGCTGCATGCAGCTTTAACTTTGACCTCTGCCATCTAGAGGTTTCAGAGGTCATGTGATTGGTGCGGTTTGTTTTTGTGGTAGTTAAGTAGCTAAAATCTTTCAAAAGAAGTAGAAATAGGCAATAGGAAGGGGAAAAAGTGAATATATATATATACATATATTTATTTTTTTATTAGGGGATTCAATTTTAAGCCTTATCTTCCTATCCGGACGATGTTTGTTTCATAGAGGTGCAATGTGAAAAACCTTCAGCATCTTGAAAATCCATAAGAGGCAGTTTAAAGTCAGTCTTCTAGTCTAAAACTGTGCAATATGTTTTTTATAATATTTTATTGATTTCTGAAGTATTTATAACCTTGATATAAACCATTTATATACATATATATATATATATATAAGTGTTTTTTTGTAGTCTTTTTGTAGTTGTAGCCAGTGCAGTGACCCACAATTTTGCTGATACACAACATATCAGGTTCATTAAACACGGATTTTACTTTAGCTCAGCGATGCAGCCAGACAGGAAATCAATTACATTCATGCAACTGGTCTCCCACATTACACTGTTGGCAACCAAACAGGAAGTTAACTCACATCAGTTTACACAGCGGGGGACGCTACTTATCACCTGAGCAATAAAACTAAGTTGATATTTAAATCCAGGCTGAAATTGTGTTTGAGTTTCTACTATTCTCTCCTCCAAAACCTTTATTGAGACCCATTTGACGACTTAAAGAAAAAGCAAAAGCACGGCTCTAAGTTCAATACACAGAATTTTATCAATACAGCCACATCTGAGCACAAAAAAACAACACACACCTGTTCCATCTGTTCACGCAGATACACTTCTATGTACAATTTAACCCTTCACAAAGCTCTGTAGAACGGTGCAAGTCTTTTGCAATGTAATAAATAAATAAAGGCACAAATATATTTACGCGGTAATCAAATCAAAAACACTGCCACTGCCTTAACTTTTTTGTAAAAAACATCAAAAGACACCTTGTGCGCCCAATGAATTCTTTACACATAGAAATGCCCATTTGAGAGATAGAATGTAAATATTCTACATTAAGACTGAAGGTTTAAGAATTGGCAGACATCGTATACTCTTATCTCTCAGCATGTATGATTCAAAGATTAAACTTTTATGGAGTGAAAAAAGGAAAAGAATAGTAATAATAGTAATATTGTGTGTGACCATTACAAAAAAATGCTGCAATGTTTATGAGAAAATTCATTAAATTGGCACTTAAAGGTATATTGGTGGGTCTCCAACTCTCGACATGTTAAAAATAACCTCCACTGCACCTCCAGTGGTGTGGTGTGGTGTGTCATGACCAGGACATGAAATTAAAGCTTTTAACTTCTTTGACGACCCTGTAGTTCCCAATAAGACATCAGCTGAATCTCCATACGGCCTTTAAAATGCAGATATTCTGTAAACCTTATGGGAATTTTGCATTAATGACGTGTATATTCTAGATAAATTGTAATGTCAGATAGCTAAGATGATCAGAATCGCAATGTTAATATGTTTAATTGTTGACATGTTCAATGATTGGAAAAATTTCTATTCTGCTCTTTCGGAAAAGAGATTTTAATCATATTGAGGATTTTAAGTGGTTTAGTCAAATCAAAAATATTGATTTTTGGTTTCAACATGCTAGCATGTAATAACCAAGTGTGATGGGAACGTGTTGCTTTAAGGAATCTTCTTCACAGGATGATGGTGATGCATACTGTACAATGTCAGAAGATCAGCAAAACTATGAGGATAAAAAGAAGAAAGTATACTGCTGTTGTTAGAGAGCCACACTCGTTAGGATCTATCTTCTGGGGAACATTAATGTCTGTGACTAATTGCGTGGAAATTTGTCGGCTGGCTACAATCCTTAAAAGCCATTTTGCCGGAGTGAGTGAAAATTACGGAAAAACAAAAACACGAATTTCACATTATTTCCACATTGTCTCATATTTCTTTTTTGTTGTTGCAGATTTACCGAAAATTTATAACAGAAAGAAAAACAACAATCCTCATTTTCCACGGGGTTGGATGCAGGAATTATTGGGTGTCTGGGAGGGTTGAACGAGTTCAATAGTGAATGAAGAGAGGCAGAAGCAACAACACACTAGCATGAAATCTAAAGATATTTTCTGACCGTTTCATGGTAATTATCTCCTTAACACAAACAAACACTCCCGCTCTTCAGCAAAGCCCTACAGGAAGGGAATTGTTTGATTTTTTCTTTCCTGAATTGAGACAAAGAGTGGATCAAATACACACACCTGCAGCTATTTATACATCCAGGAGACAGACAAAGCAGAGGAGCGAGGCGGAGACAGCAATATAACCTGTTCACTGTACTTTCAGCCTTCATTCGGACCTCACATCCTGTTCATTGTTATAGGAGAGCATCATAATAATAACAAGCATGCAATCCTGAGCATTCCTGGCAGCAGGGGAGTGACACCCTGAGAAAGATGTTATTTTATATGTCCTTCTAATATCTTGTTAACGCTTGGGATCCTAACATCATGCGGCCGAGATCCCTAACCATAAGCCTTACCCCACATGTTTTTGGGTTCAATACAAGACAGTATGTCTAAGTAAAGAAATAACTGACAGATTATAGAGATGATGTTTGGATGCTAACAGAACCCTAGCATTATCCTGACCTTCGACTCCAGAGGGTAAGTTGAATAAATATTGCAAAAGTCAAGTTTCAAAATAAGAATGAATAAATAAAAGAAAACCTTTAAATTCCATCTTATGTCAAAAGGCACGTCCGTAGTACTTGTGAGACAAACATATAAATATATTTGTTTCATGAGAAATATATATTTATATTTGTTTCCCCCTTAAACCCTCATCCAAGATATATCAAGAACTAAATACTGGATAAGGACTTCATCCTAATGAACAAAAACATTAACGGAAATGTTTGATTAAAATCCTAACAAGTGTCAGAAAGTACTTACACTATGAAATATTCTTTAAAACCTCTTATTGTCAGTGAGGGCAGGCCCTATATATTCCCAAAAGAAATCTGTTGCACGTGCCTAAGGACTTTGAAATGCAGAAAATACTTTTGGGCACGCCGTAACAACAGAAATTTATGGTTAAGAAGGTTCTGATATTGAACAGTATTTGAGAACGAATCAAAACCAAAGCAACAGGTTGAATTTGTAACCATGACAGCGATAAGAAATCGCTGTCATGGTTACAAATTCTTGCTTATCGTGTAAAATATTGTTGTTGCAGTCAGAGGTCGGAGGTTTTGTTGTGTCCGTGTTGTTTTCCTCTTTGCAAACCTTTTCCATCTCCCTCGTCTGTAGCCGTGGTTCTGTCTCCTGGTGAGTCTCCTCCTTGACTACTAAATATTTCCACCTGTTCCCCTTTGTCTCCTTACGCTCTGTATTTCAGTCTGTATCTTCTTCCCTCCCTCTCTCCCCCTTCCTGTGCTCTATGTGTTTAGCTCTTCATGACGTTCCCTGAAAGTTTGTTCTCTTGTGGCTTTTGCATTATTTAATTACCTTTCTGATGTTGTCTATGTTTTAAATATTTTTGATTTTATAATGTGTGTCATCTTCAGCTAGTTTGAAGTGAATATATATATTTTTTTTACACAATGCCAACTTTTGGGGATTTTTGAATCATATATTTAAAGTATATTTTGTTCACAGACCCGCTTGTCTGCCTCAGTCTCCGCATTTTAGATCCAGCTTTAAGCATAAAGCTGTATAAACATACAGAAAGGTAACATTTCTTGTTGCGTGGACAGGCTGAGTAAATGCACACGTTTGCATTTTGTTACAACGGAAACCAATTAATTAAAAATCTAGGGGCAAATGACATAATTTCAATACCTGTTATTGTGTGTAGGAAGTTCCGTGAACCGATTCTGGGTTCCTTTATCCCTTCATGGCTGGGGGTCTGCAGGGATAATCAGGGTCTATACAGACACAGCTACATACTTCCAGCAGGTCATAAGTGATGAGCGAGGTGGTGCTAATGCTACATTAACGACCATATTTTGATGCAACTCGAATGTTTCAGGATTATATCCAAACATTTAGCTGTTGTACTAGCAGACTTATAAAAACCCTTCCAGCTAGATGAGTGCTTAAAATGGTTTGACCCAATATTTTTTCTGCCCATCTTCTTGCACCAGAATGTTTGAAATGAAGATTCCCGCTTATAACATGCTACTTCAGCTCTAAATAAATAAGGCTTTTAGCACAACTTCAACATCACTCTTAAGGCCAAATTTACACCTAACAGGAAAACCGTGCTTAAGATAAAAAAAAAAAAATGATGGCTGCAGGATGGCTGGAAAATCTGGGTATGACGTTGTGGCGTCTCATCTTTCAAAGCGGCTCAGCTCGTAAATAAACAAGTGAAAAGAGGGGCTGAATACTGTGAGACAATTAGCTATGGCGAGATTCAGTCTGATGTATTTGCAATATTGGGGATGTTTTTTTCCTCCATTGGTGGTTAAAAATAGAGCGCTGGAGGGATGAGACATGGGGGACAGTAAGGGTGGAGGAGGGTTGTTGTTTTTTGCTGCAGGAACCCCGTCAATAGGAACTATAAACAAAAACAGGAGAAACTAAAGAGATATTGAAGACAGAGGTGCTTCGAGCTAAGGTGCATGACGCATTGTGAGAGACTTAACTGTTTCCAGTAACTTTACAAAAAAGAAGAGACCATCTTTAAATAAAAAAACAACCACATGTCAATAGACTGTTAAAGAGCTTTCAGAGGCTCCAATCCTGATGCTTCTTCTTCTTCCTTTGTGTTTTTCCAAGTGCTGGGACGTCCATTTAGAGTTTGATATTAATAACCTTTCAGAGATACACAATGGTTTCTTCACCACCGTCCTCACTGTCAGTCTCCAAGGACAGCAGAGCATCCAGGTCCAGCTGTGGGTCACCAGGATGCGGATCAGCTCCGCTTGCTGACGTCGGCCAGTTCTCGCCAATGAAGCTGTGATTGTTGTGATCTGAGAGGGCACAGAAAAAACACATTCCCCTCAATACGCAAGAAACACAGCAACAAACCTCATCAATTACTGAGCGCTTAGAAATAATAACCATGATGGGACACGGGGCTACTTGTATAATGAGCTCTGTCTAATTATTTAACCCTCTCGTCTATTCACTTGCCGTAAAAAGCTCAACATCGGCTGCAGCCGTTCGGCCTGCTGCACCCCAGCATGAGGCCAAGAAAGAAAACATAAAGATCTTCATGCCATCCATTGTTTCCCATTCACTTGTCACTTTTATCATTATCTCTATCAACACAATCAATCATCATGGTCAGGATTGGATGAAGCCAGCCTCCTCAGACTTGATCTTCTTCTTCTTGTTCACAAGAAGAGATGTAACTGCAGGAGAGGATGGACTCAAGTAGAACGCACATATATCAAAGATCAGACAAAAAATAGTTTAACCCTTTAAGTAGGCAGACATTTGGCCTCCTGTGGCGATTCCTTAAAGGTTTATGTGAGCCACCATATTGTGTGCACAGCTCCTCAGGTGGGCTCTTAAATGGTTAATATCATTCTTTTACAATTAAAGCAGATAAATGTGTGTTTTAATGGGCGGCGTTAAGGGTGTGTAGGTCTGTGTGCGTGCTGGAACTCTTCCATCTTGGTGCATGGTGGGTGCTCTCTAGGATTCGGGCAGGTGTGCTGTCATGGTAACAGATGGCATGAACTATAAATCGCCTCATTGTGTCCCTGCAGGAAAGTGTCTGTGGTTGATTAATTATGTAAGAGAGTGTTAGAGATACTCTGTTAGCAGCAAATAGGCCGGGCCTCTGATAGATGAGACCTTGGTGAGCTGTCAGAGGATGTCAACACTTAACCTCTCTCTGACAGCAATAAAATAGTATTTAGTATGTTTTAAAAGTGTTTGTTTATTAGCAATGATTCATTTTTTCAATCTAGGGCAACAATGTATTAAAATGCTCATAGCTTTGTCAGTTTTAATGTATTGTTGTACTTATTTTAGCCCAACTTTTACAAACAAAATAATTAAATGTATTGGTGACTCTTTTTTATTGCTGTTCCTTTTTCTTCCCTTGGGTGTGTTTTTATATAACCTGTACAGGTTCATACAACAACCGTACGCATACTTTTTTCTCGTATAATTCTTCTACATGTTTGCATTGATGGGTGTGAAAGAAATCGAAATGAAATAAAATAAAAAAATAATGAAATAATATAAAAGGAAATAAAATAAATCAAGAAAAAAATGTATCTAATTTAAAATAAAATCAATAAGAAAATCTTTTCAAATAAAAAATTTAATCAAGATTGAATGGTGGAAATTGGGTCCGAACTATCCAATTTGGAACAAAAATTGACCACTTGAAAGTTTAAAATTATTGTTCCATCGATTCAGCGTAAATGTCATGAGATCAGTTGTCTGAAATATCTGTTTTGAGTATTTTTTCTAAAATGGAAGAATTTATAAATTGCGAGATAATGCTCTGGACAGTGTTGGCCACAATGCAGGGTCACATAAAACAACATGTTTCCCTGGCAACCACAAAAACAATTATGAAATGCAAGTGTTGAGTTTGGTGACAATATTATTTACTGTTATGAGGCTATTATAGAAAAATATAATTTGTATAAAAGTATGAAAGTTATTTATGTGTAGAGTTTGGTGTTGACAACAGTATATCCCTTTGTTTATTTGTGTTGTGGAAGTAGATAGATAGCTACAGTAGGACGTTCCACATCAGCCTACTTTCTCATCTCGTAGCTGGCCACTAGAACTGTGACACACTTCCTCCCCAGAGTTCACCCGTGTCTCATTAAACAAATGAAATCTCTGCATGGAGCAGGTGAATCCCTGCTCGTCTACATTAGGATCTGCCCAAAAGGGTCCTGAGATCCCGCGGTCCAGGTCGATCCTACTCCATGTCCACTTTCCCCTTCTTGGTTGTTATACTTTCTGCCCTGGTGAGACCTCCCGCTTCATGGGAGACTGATGGCTTTGTTCACGTGTCACTGCTCTAGCTTATAGATACCCTCTCTCAAGTTCTACACTTGGGTTTTTGTAAGCCCCTGTCAACTATATTAAGCCTTTCCTGGGGCTCAGCTGTCCAATCTTTCTTTGGATGCTTTCAGAAGCACTTGTGTGTTCAAGAAAAGTCTCAAATACCCGTTTTAAACAAACGCAGGTCCAAGTGTTGTTTGGAGTCAGTGCCTGATTTGGAACCGGTTACTTGCATTGGGTTTTTGGGTCTCTCATATGTCTACCCTTGTTTTGATATAATACCTTCTGTACAACTTTATAGAAAACTCTATCATCCAAGAAAACCGCTGGTAAACAAAGTGCTTGATTGGTGAAAAAATGTCCTGGTCAGGTGGAACAAAAGTAAAATTTTATTTTACTCCATTTTGAGCTGCCCAGATCAGGTTTGTGCATCACGTCACTTAGTATACAAGGTTTGAAATATTGTACACACAACACAAAGAGTCTCATTTCTTTATTCTCCCTCAGCCTATTCATAATGCGCCCATCCTTTCTTATAAAAAGGTGAGCAACAAAAACCCTGATACTACTCATCAGATGAGACATCTCAGTTCATGAAATTCCATCCAACTGGTTCGCCAAGATTACATTGTGTGTGATGGGAACAAATGTGTGAGTGCATGAGAAGAGTTCCTCACATGCTCAGGTGGTGATGAGACGTAAGATCCTATTTTGATCCAGCACAATGGATGATTAGCATTTCAAAGAGATTCCTTTTCTATTCACACACGAGAAGCAGATACCGCATTCCTGCACAAACCAGGCGGCGTGTGATCCAGTATGAGGTCATAAATTAGGCTGAGATTGCACATAAAATACTAAAATGACTCCACATAGATGTTTATATCTAATGAGAACTTATGGGAATGATGCAGGTCTTCATGGGGCATACTGAGGAATGCATTGTGGGAAGATGTCCACTGGAACGCACCTTGCCTTGTGCTGCACATTGCAGGGAGGTATACACCCTGGGGTTTTTTAAGAAGTGTATCATGTTTCAGGAGGGCTTGTGTGTGCTGAGTAACAAGGGAAGGTTAATAAGCTGATCAATGAGCAGTCAGTAAACAATTCTGGGAATTCTACATCCGCAGCACTTTGGAACAGAACATATGTAAGCTGTAATTTTCACACGCCTATTCTAAGTATGTGCCTCTGTCTGAATGGCTTCCTAAAAAAGGACGGGCAGGCTTGAGAGCGAAGTCAGAACCGTACGAGTGAAACGATTTTATTACGTGACTCTCATTCCTCTCCTCGCACCGTCCCCTCCCTTCGCCTGGTGGCATGACAAGTCGTGCTGTAATGAGTTTTATAAAGATTTTCTTTTTTTTGATCGATGACCCAATAAGTCAGCCGTTGCCTGTGAACTGTGATTCACATGCCGTTGTCTATGCTGCCAGTCGATAGATAGAGGAAGCATTGATTTTCCTTTCCTTTGGCAGGCAAAGGCCCCAGCAGGCTGCTGGTGCAGGTGAAGTGGAGGCGGAGGCGGAGGCGGTGATGGCTTGGAGGAGGGGTTTCTTTGTCAGGAGACACTTATTAACGGAGAGGAAGGACAGACAAGGCCTCACCAGGGAAACAGCCTTGAGAGCCCTGTGTGTGTGTGTGTGTGTGTGTGTGTGTGTGTGTGTGTGTGTGTCTGTGTGCGTGTGTGTGTGTGTGTGTGTGTGTGTATGTGTGTGTGTGTGTGTGTGTGTGTGTGTGTGTGTGTGGGTCTGTGTGTGTGTGTGTGTGAGTGTTCAGTATATCCTCACATGCATGGGTGAAACCAGTACAGACAGAAGGTTTGTTTACATTCTCACCGGTTGCAGATTTCTCATTTATGCTGAGCAGCTGAGAGACACTGATAACCAGTGTCCCAGAGCGGGTTAACTTCAGCTGTTACAATCAAACCATTAGCTTTGTGACACAGGATATTAAACATTAAGGTAGTAATTGAGCGATCAGAAGCTTCCAGCTACAGCCTTTTCTATACTAAACTTCAGTGAATTAAAGTTCACAGATCATAAAAAAACAGTTTTTTTAGTGTTCACTGATTTTCTGTAACGGGTTTGTACCTTTCATTTTACAAAAAATCAGAGCTGTAGCTAATTATGTAACAAATGGATTTGTCAATCTACTGAATCAGCCATAACCTTATAGTCACTGGTAGGTGTCAGTCAATCCGAATGGCATATATTATCGTGTTACAATGGCCCTGGCGAGTAGGTGGGATTTATTAGGCAGCAAGTGAACATATTGTCCGTGAAGTTGGAAAAATGCCTGAGTAGAGAGATCTGCTTGTCATCGGCAAAATTGTGATGGCTACATGACTGGATGAGAACATCGCAAGAACAGCAGGCCTTGTTTGGTGTTCCCAGTCTGCAGCCAATATAATGCATTAAGGTGGCATAAGGAAGGACAACTGTTGAACTAGCGACAGTGTTGTGTGTTCCCAAACCTCACTGATGTGAGTGAGGAGTTAGCATGTGTTGTCTTATCCAACAGAAGACCTACTGTAGCACATATTGCCAAACAAGTTACTGGTTCTGACAGAAAGGTGTTGGGACACACTGAGCATCACAGAGGGGACCCAAAGCATGTTAGGCAGATGGTTTTTACTGGTATGATGACAACTTGGTGCAGGATCTTACCACAAAAGCTTCTGAGGCAAGGCAACACCACCAATATGTAGATAAGAAATGAGATAATGAAGAGGCGGAGTCTTTCCAGTGGATTTCATGAAAGTTATATGTATACACCACAGTTATATGTATACACCACAGCAGCAAAAAAACAAAAAAACATACATTAAAAAAGGTGGAAATTCTTACCACTGGTGGTTTGCTGCAGCCCTAGCCTTCCTGCAGGGCTGTAGAGGAATCCCTTTCCCATCACCCACTCCTGGTGGTCAGAGTCTGGACTGTGGGGAGTCATAACTATGGGTGCCTGTTTGCTGTTGGTTCTTGCCAGCAGGCTGTTGAGACAGTTGTGCGCGCTGGGGTCATTTTTTTTGTGATGGATGTGACAGTTGTTGACGTCAATGCCATCAAACGCAGCCTCGTTCACAAACACAGAGCCGTTGTTGGCGTGGTCTTTGGACCGACATGGCTCTGAGACCTGAGGGAGGGAGAGAACATCATGACACTACATCCAGCAACAGAAGTGCACGCTGAAAATCTTTAACACTGAGATTTAAATAAAGCTCATGTTCTTGAGCAGAAGAGAGCTTCTAAAGAAAAACAGAAACTAACGATGAATAGTCTCTAGACTCACGAAACCACTGAATGCACCTTAGAAATGCACCGACATATTTGAATGAGGAAGCTAGAAATGCATTTAAGATTCCTTTGGCTAAAACAGAAAATGTCTCTTTCTACACCTGAAACCTGAAAATAAGGTTCAGTCGAAGAGTACTTTTGCACACTTAGACCAAAATGTATTCCCATACCATCCTCTGTCTTAGTTTCCTGCTGTTATTATCTGGGTTTGTCAATGGGAGTATTTTGATGTCTTTGTCTGTTTTTGTTCAGATACATCTGAACAAAAAAACTCTAAGGTACCTCTAAGGTTTGTCATGCTGCCCCTATGCACATTCCATACCGCCCCATAACCACCCAGCCTCAGCAAATTAACCTCTTTCATCATTTCATCCCCCTCATCAATTTCCGCAGAGTCATCAGCCACCACCACTACTATGTCTGGCCCCAAATAGGAGAATTATAGGAGATACTTTTGATTACAGTCTTCCTGATGAGTCTAAGTGCCAAAGACTTTCCAAGAGACTTATTATCACATATCATCTGCTGCAATAAACAAATATCTTTACTTAATTAAAGTTTCTCTCTGTATGTATGTATGTATGTATGTATGTATGTTAGCTGTATGTATGTATGTATGTATGTATGTACATGTATGTATGTATGTAAGTATGTATATTTATGTATGTATGAATGTATGTAAGTATGTCTGTATGTATGTATGTATGTATGTATGTATGTATGTATGTATGTATGTTAGCTGTATGTATGTATGTATGTATGTATGTACATGTATGTATATATGTAATAATAATAATAATACATTTAATTTATAATGCACTGTATGTAAGTATGCCTGCATGCATGCTTGTATGTATGTATGTATGTATGTTTGTATGTATGTATGTATTTATGTATGTATGTATATTTGTATGTATGTATGTATGTATGTATGTATGTATGTATGTAAGTATGCCTGCATGCATGCTTGTATGTATGTATGCATGCATGCTTGTATGTATGTATGTATGTATGTATGTATGTATATTTGTATGTATGTATGTATGTATGTATGTATGTATGTATGTATGTATGTATGTATGTGTGTATGTATGTATGTATGTATGTATGTATGTATGTATGTAAGTATGTATATTTATGTATGTATGTATGTATGTAAGTATGTATGTATGTAATGTATGTATGTATGTATATTTGTATGTATGTATGTATGTATGTATGTATGTATGTATGTATGTATGTATGTATATATCAGCCTTTCTAGATGTATTCTTCATCACATCACTCAGCAGGAAAGACGCCTCATCCTTTTCCGCGAACGCAAAGGTTGGCTTCTCACGTCCAGTGCTCTTCTCAGGATCTTCTGAGACATCTTGCACTCACTTTCCTGCCTTCGAGGCTCTCAAACAAGCCAATGTAATGGTAGCTCCTATATTTGGATGCAGAGTTTACTAGGACAAATTCACCAACTAACAGATCTGAGATGTTGGATTCTAATCTGTTACCATTAGAGCCCTCATAATCAGAAGTGTCATCAAAAGGGGCGGGACCATCGCTCTCTTCAGAGCTGGTGTACGCTGTGATTTTCATCTTGGTCTGTTTCTTCTTCTGCTTTCCTTGTCCTAGGAGGGTACTTTCCTTTTTCCCTTTCTATTTAGGTATCCTCTATTAATGAGCCCTTTCAGTTACCGACTTTTCAGCTGTACCAGTCGGGATTATTGTCATCATATGCTTTTGGTATGTTTGTCTCCTGGGCGGCTGACTTATGGGTAAGGATAGAGTTTCAGTAGGAGAAACATATCCAGCGTGGTTGGGGCGTGAATCTGTGTCACCTGGTGAAGCACATGAATGTTTTGGGCACAGTGTGGGCAGCCCAGCAGGAATGGAGGTAGAAACCAAGGATGAATCATCTGGAGCTGAAGGCTGAAGTTTCGGGGGTTAGGCCTGTTTCACACCGTGGAAGACTCAAACTATGCATCAGATAAAACATCTCTGTTGAAAGACAAAATCCCTGTAGCCCTGAATCCAGAAAAGATATTCCGTAGTGTCATGCTGACATGAACACCACATTCACACAGCAAGGGATTTCATATACGCAGGCCGTTTTGACCAAGTTGGATCTCATCTCATCCAACCATCAAGAGCCTGTGTTAAATGGACAATAAACACTCTTCAGTCCAGAGGTTGCAGGCAATGGGATGTGTGGGGTGGATTTATGAGCATAAGAATGCTCTTTCTTTTTACTATATCTAACGCCCTCAGTAAAATGTGGGCTTCATGGTTATCAAGTGTTAGCAGCAGCTGGTCAGGAGACTTGATGTGGTTATTAACCAGATTTCAACTCAGCACACATGTCTGCTGGTGGAGGTACCAATTGGTATCCCCCAGGATCAATTTACTTCACTTTTACCATAGACTTTGGGTCACTTTGCTTCATAGCTACCATTTTTGGAAGAGAATGGCGTAGCTTAGAAATTCAGGCTAATCTTTAGCTAAGTTATTCACAGATGGTTTTATATGTTAATTATTTACCAACATAGTATGTTTTTTTAGACCTGGATAAATAGATATTCCTGAATTGCAGAACATTTACATTTACTAAAAAAGATTTTATCACTCCTCCCATTTGAAACTATCCATCATAGCAACATAGAAATGACGGGTGCTTCCTAAATTTATGGTCACATGACAAAGCATATAGTTGTCAGGTCAACTTACCCACTGACTCATCTTACTTCACCCTCCCCAATATATATATATACACACATATAAATGCAGTTTATATATACAATACACTATATATATATATATATATATATATACATATATTTATATATATATATATATATATATATATATATATATATATATATATATATATATATATATATATATATATATATGTATATATATTGTATTGTATTGTAATATACACACATATAAATAAATAAATCATTTGTTTTTCTTTGTCTAGATTTTCAGATGTATGACAATTCAAGCTTCACAACAGATGTGAGAGTACTTAGAATAATACTAAAAATAATTCTTAATCTTTATCATGACATAGTCATACATGGTACGTACATACAAAACGAAGTTGTGAAACTCATTTTCAGCATTTAACCCATCTTTAAGGAGCAGTCAGAGGCTACTTTGAAGTGACCATGGAGCGTATTCTTTTCCAGGGTCTTGCTCCAGGATCCTACTACATGTAGATCGCTACGGCTGCAAGGCTGACCTACGGTTTGGGGTGTAACCGCTGGTCCCACTAAGCTACACCCGCTCGATAGGTGTCGAAGGCTATTTCCACAAAATACATTTTCATGTCATTTTTCCATATTTAAAATTTTTCTCTATGGAAACACTGATTTGACAAACGCTATTATAATTGATCTAAAATGCATTGATACAACTGGAATATAGTACAAAAAATATAAAGTTATTTGGGTGAAATGACCCTTAAATGTATGGTATGTGTCCATTCTTCACATAAACATGGCTTCCCTTTTTCTTTGGAACAGAGGCAACAGTGTGTGCATATGTATGTGTGTGTGTCATCTGATCTGTCTCGGACACTGCAAACTGCTGCCTCTGGCTAAATCATTCACATGGGAACATTAGGAACTCCACGCGTCTTTGTCAGTGGACTGTTGTTATTGCGGTCTCCAAATTGAGTCAAACAGATGAATGGAAATAAACAAGTCTGCAAAAGGCCCAGAGAGCCTGATGACATCTCCGCTGTAAAAGGCCAAGTTACTGTGTATATTAATGAGGGAGGGAGTGGATATTATAACAAGGGTGCGCTCAGTTGTCCATCCATTCTAATGCTAGTGGCGTGCGTCTGCTGGATAGCCACACCTGCTTAACCCTGATAAACAGAGCCAAAGCCCGAAGAGGCTGACATACACGGAAGAGCTGTATTAGTTTCACCTCTGACGCTTGTGCATGCGAGGTACATCAAGACTTTAAGGGCGCAGAGAATAGTGCACCCTTTATCCTTCGTGCCTTGCAGCTATAGAAGACATTTCACTGTACTGGCTTTCAAACACAGTGTCCATGATTTGAGTCCTTTCGGACACGATTGATAGTTCCCTGTGTTTCCCTGTGCTTGCGCGCCTCCGGTTTTAATTATTTTGTCAGAGCTTTTATTTGAGACGGTTTAATTATCATCAATCATTAAGATGTTTATTGTTGAGAGGAGCTGTTGCTGCACCAAGACTAATGACGCTGGAATTGCTCTCATTATCTTGGGTCGTACATCAAGAGGGAATTGAGCTGCTCTGGGTAAACGAGTAAACTCAAGCTTAGAAGCTGTCGTGGGAAAAGCTTTTATTTAATGGCTTGTGCGAGGAAATAGTCCATAAACACTTTATATCCAGCAAACATTTCAAGAGAGTCAAGAGGTTTAATCAGAGGCATCGCTGAGCCCTAAAAGAAGTTAATTCAAAATCTAATTTTTTTTTATATACTGAACTTATATATTATCTTACACTTTTATTCACCTAGGTAAATAAATAATTACCAAAGGAGCCCTTACCTGCTGCACATCTAAAGGGATGACCATGTGAGGGATTACAGTGGGGAGACTACGCTGCCGGCTGTGCTTCAAGGTCTGGAGGAGCGTCTGCTGGTTCTCTAGACGCTCACGCTCCTTGTCCACGCTCCTCTGGCCCTCCCTGAGCCGCTCCAGGCCCTGCTGGTACTCCTCCAGCTGCTCGTCCAGTTCTTCCCTTTCCCGCCTCAGCCTTTCCGCCTCCAGGTGGCACTGCCTCTCCCTCTCCTCGAGTCGGCCCTCTTGCTCCCCCTGCTGGCTCTCCCTCACGTGGCACTCTTTCTCCCAGCGTTCTTTTTCTTGCCGCAGTCGGTCCTGGAGCCGCTGAGCCGCTGCCACCTCCTCTTTCTGCTTCTCGAGGTTGCGCTGCTTCTCTTGTTCTTGTAGGGTGTTGCCCCGCATGCTCGGGAGGTGCAGTCGCTGGGCGCGGGGTGATGGCCGACCACTCTCTTGGAGAATGAGCCTCTGGACCTCAGAGCAGCTGTCCTGGATGGCCACTGCAGCCTGGTACCACAAGAGGCAGGAAGAAACATGGGGTCAAAATGCAAAAGGTCGCCCGCCGTTTGAAACACATGTGCTTCCTCACAACATCAAAGCAGCTGATTTGAATGGCAAAATGTGAAGGACGTCATGATCCGTCTCTGCCGGGGGCCAGCCCTGGTTAATCCGGCAGCATAATCTCTTTACAAAGTGAAAGTGTGGTTTCCTGATTCATGTACAACATTTTTTGAATATGAAAATATCATCTAACTCCTGGCAGGTAAGCAAAGCGTCTGTGCACACGAGCTTATGCAAATGCATACACATGCTGTCGCAGCACAAATTCACATTTTATACCAACGGCTGAGCTGTGTGGGTGTGTGCGGATGGTCAAACAAAAGACCCCCTTAAGAGTCTCAGCAGACAAGACATCAGCAGCAGCCTCACTCTTATAGTAAGCTACCTCTTGCTTCAAACAGCCGAGAGCAGAATGGGTTCTGTACATAGAAGCTGGAGCGAGTGGACGTAGTAAAACTTCCAACATCACTGTGACACCAGCACAGAATGTGCATTGTTGTAAAGAAGGGCTGGACTCCCTCCTGATTTCTTCTGTTTTTGTTTGTCTCTCTAACAAATGTATCAGATCTAAGATCTTAGAACAAACACTATTTACATTAAAAAAACGGCAATTTCGATTATAGATTTAGGATGATAATTCAAGCCAAGAAGGTAATCAAATACCTGAATCACAAGCATGAAAAAAGTATTCAACCCTTGAACTCATTAGTAATGGTGGTATGTGGTAATGGTGGTACCACCTGAGCTGCAACTGCAACACGTCTGATATATGGAGACGTGATATATGGAACTGCTATGGTGCCCTAAACCACTCTAAAGGGTCCCACCACAGCATGTCAATGGGGTCCAGGTCTGGATTTTGACTTGGTCTATCCAAAACTTTATTTTTATTTCTTTTGATCTATTCAGAATTGGGCTTTATGAGTGACAATCTGCCACTCATGTCTCCTTCATTGTCTCCTTCAGAATTTACAGGTAGAGAGCAGAATTAACTTTTTCTCCAATTATGTTAAGTCATCATGAACCTGAAGCAGCAGAGCGTCCTCCCAACATCAGGCTGCCACCTCCATGTTTGACTGTAGGCCTCATGTTCTTTCTGTGGGACGCTGTGTAAACGGAAACTTCTGCCTCACCCGTATACAGGCTCATTAAGGTGTATTGTGGATTCATTCAGATGCGCTTTAATGCTCTGCTGGTTTAGCAGTAGCTTTCTCACCGCCACTCTCCCATGGTGTCATTTTTGCTCAGTGTCTCTGGAATAGTGGATCCATGAACTCTGACCTTTATCGAGGTGAGAGGGGCCTGCAGCTTCTTGAATGCTTTCTTTTGATCTTTTGTGACTTCCTGAAGGAGCCCTCTCTGTGCTCATGGGGGACTTTTAGAAGGTTGACACCTTCTATGAAGGTTCTCTGTTGTTCCAAAATGTCTCCATATGTAGATAATATCTCTCAAAGTGGATCTGTGGAGTCCCAGAGCCTTTAGAATAGCGTTGGAACCCTTCCCATACTGATGGATTTTAATCACCTTTATCATCATCTCTTTTACAATATATTTAGATTTTTGGAATAGTGTGCTGCTGGCGAGAACTACGGGACCACCTTCCTGCTTCCAAAAATGGTCTATTGAACGATTATGTGATAGGCCAGCATCTTGGTATAAGATTACATTTTTGGTTCAAGAAATATAATTATTATTTAAAATCTGTCTTTATTTTGCCTTTACTCAGGTAGCCATCACTCTCGGTTAAATTCCATTTGCAGATAAACACAGAAATAGGAGAAACCGGGAGGATGAGATCATTTTTCACAGAAGTGTACATGTTTTTTCAGAAGAGATCACATAAGTAGTCCTGTTTGCTGACTTGTGGATCAGATACTAGTACAGATGAGGGCTTTACACTCACCTGCAGACTGTAGAGTAACTGGGTCAGGTCGTGGACGCTCTGGGCAACCTGTTATTGCAAAATCACACACAACATGCAGATTAAAGAAATCCACTGATTTTCATACCTGATATTGAGAATTTCATGCAGATGTCACATTTTATTCTGCTAAATAATGAGTTAAACTTTGTTCCAAATTTTTGAAGGATGGTTCATAGATTTTTCCTCTCAGCCCAACAGACTGTGTAGACTAACTTGATTCATGCAACATTTGCACCTCCTGGAGGCCACACACTGTGCTCCCACACTGTGTGGGCCTGAACCATCACTTTGCAGATGATGAGAAAATAATTCTCTTTTATAAAAGTAATTTACCTGACCGGTCAGAAAACGCTGAAAGAAGAAGCATGGCTGCGGCGAGGCAATTGGAATATGTCTCCATATGTATTTTTAATCGTGCCATACCAGGGAGACCTAAATGGACTCCCTTTATTATGAGTTTATCAATGATTCATCATATTAAGACCAAAATATAATTATAATAGGCTGCACTGAATTATTAAAACAACTGCCGGCAATCTTGAGCCACACATCAATGGAAAATGGAGGGGAGGTGGTATGCACACGCCGGCTGTATGTAAGAGGCTAATAATGACCCGCTATACCTCTGCAATAACACTGCACACTTCACATTCACCAATGCCGTCATGGGAAAACATTACATCATATTACTGCATCAATAATACTCAACAACTCAACAACACCCGTATAATTCTCCATTCTTATTAATCTCACATAATACTCCTTTTAAGGTAGATTAATAGATAAACTGGAGCATGTGCACTACCTTGATGTTGATGTCTGTTTTTTGCAATAGAGCCGGAGACTCCAGCACAAAATCCTGAGTCCAACTCCCTTCAGTGGGCTCTGTGTTTTCATTTCTGTCTGAGGGTGTCAGTCCAAGTGTAGCAGGGCTCGCAGGAAATACCGAGTCTGTGTCGGACTCTGGGCTGGAACTTGATGGGGAACAGGTCTTGGATGAGAGCATTGCTTTCAGCCTCTCAGCTGGGGAAAAAGAAAGTGTGAGTTGTTGTCGTATAAGAAAAGAATTGTCTTATCTATTTTTGGGCTTCATGTCCTTTTAATTTCTTTACCCTCCTCTATTTATCATCTTTCTCAAAATAACCAAATCAGCTCAGAAAAGTTAAAATAGCTCAATTCAACATCATTTAAGTAGATTTTTTTTCAGGTTGAACACAAAATGCAACTTTTAAGGACTGCTGGAGTCTCAATATTATTCGACCACCGGAATAATTTCTCAAGTAAGAGCATACCGTGGCAAATCAAGTTTTAAAACCCTGCTAACCCACTGATACCTACTTTAGTCAAAGCGTTGTCACAGTTGTGGACTATCTTGAAGGTTCCCTATTCTCTGTTTTATTTTGAAAGGAAATCCTCACATCATATCTCTTGTTCCTTATTTGCCACCCTTTCTGCTGCATGTCTGCACCAGGGTCGTCACTCTGAACAGCTTAGAACGCAACAGGAGTCCCAAAAGTTTTTCTGCTAAGGCCTTAATCTTAAATCAGGGCTCCATTCCCAACTCCAGAATGTGCATCACTGCTGAGCCAAAAGCATATGAAATATATGAAAATGATAACTTTCTTGGGCCTACGGATCACTGGTGTATCTGGAGGAGAGGAAAACGTGAAAGCCAAATGGTCTCTACAAAGTCCTTGAGACGCTCATTTGGGAATGCAGTGGACAGTAAAAGGAGCATAAAATGATCAACTATTGTTTGTTTTGGTTAATGCGAAAAAAAAGAAGCCAAAATAGTACAGTTTGCCAATAAACCTAGTATAAAATCTGGATTGAACGATTCCAATTTTGCGTCTCTCAGTCTCAGTCTGTCCGTCAGTAAACTGATGAGTGTTTTACATTACCTCTAAATTCATAACTACACATACCCTGATAGCAAATATAGTTTTATTTCAGCACCTGCTCGGTGTTAAATCAAAAACAAACTAATCTCCAGTGCTGGCCTGTGTTGCTCCTGAGGTGTACATTATGTGACATGTCTCACCCTCTTGCAGAGCTGCAGCCAGTAACACAGCCGCCTGGGGCAGCTCCTCAGACGGAGACTGGACCAGCAGTCTCGGCTCGACCGGCGAAGCCTCCTTCCTCCCACTCAGAGCAGAGAGCTCTGTGTAGGCATGAAGCTTCTCCTCCAGGCTGGAGCAGATCTGCTGGTCCTGGATCATCAGACTCTCTGGTAAACAAAGTTTGCATGATAACGGAATTAAAATAGTTGAACATATTCGGGAGTGATAGGAAATAAAACAAAACAAAAGTTACCTTGGAACTTGTGGATCTTCTGGATTCGGGCCTCAGCAGCTCGTTTCTCCTCTTCAGACTCACTCGTATATTCCTCCTCTTCCTCGGGACAGCTGCGGCAAAAATCATGCTGCACATGTTCACAAATGGTGAAACTTGATAGATATCAAAGACCCCCTCCTCCTCAGGTTAGAGGCTCATATATAAACACACACACCTCTCTACGGCCTCTCTAATGAGCCTCATCCAAGTGTTCCGCTCCTCTTTGGATGAAGTGTGGACCTCATACATTTCTGGCCCGGCGGCTGATGCACTGATCAAAAACATCCCTCTTTCTTCATTCGCTACCTCTCGCACGATTAACTTCTGCAGGGCAATAACTGGAGGCTTCTGATCCTGAACATTAGACGTGCAAAGGAATAATTCATCACAGGAGGAGATTATGGCCCGAGACAAAACTGGGCAGCTGGGAGGGTTTTATGTCATGTCATAATGAGCTTACCACCGTGGCAAAGGTATACTTTTGGTCTTTTTCTTGCAGGAAGATCAGGGTATCTGTGAGGAGGAGAGCCAACACATCTATGGAGGAAAAACATGGAAGCATTACAAAAGGATGCAACATTAATGAAGAAATGGGACAGCTAAGTAAGGGTTGGTCTTACCCTTCAGTCGGCCGGTGGCGGTCTTCCATAGGAGCAAGCCCTGATGTTTGAGTGTCTGTCCTGGACACAACATGTCCTGCTTACGGAAAGTGCGGCCATTCTTCAGCTTGGTGGTGGTACGGTTCTCCATACGGTTCCATACTTCGTGTAACCTTTGATGGCGCTCGTATTCACTGACACTCAGATCCACGGCTGCGATCACCTCTCGAATCTGAGTGAGTGCTCTGGAGAGGTCAGCGTGATCATCCGTTTCTTCTGAGGGGTCAAGAAGGAGACGCAAATGAAGACTAAAAAAGATATCCTGTTTTGGTCGTGTAGTTGGAATATAAACTGAAGAGATGTAAAGACAACAATGACAGGACCCACTTATTAAATCAACCAAGCCCTAACTATAAAAAATCTGAAAATTAAATTTTGCAAAAATTTCCCAGGTGAGCCATCATTACCAGGGTCAGGCGATCCACCTGACAAGCCACCAGGTTGATGGATACTCACTATTCTACAATGAGTCCTGACGTACCTCGTCAGCAGAGACCGTCAGCACCCATAGTATGCCTGTACATGCCAAAACAAGATGACATCTTTGGCGTCTTCTTGAGATTTATGCTAATTTTTTGCTTCGAATTAAAACACCCAACCCAAGATATTTTTGAGAAGTTCTCACTTCGTCAGAGTTTTCTCTCTGATTCTTCCAATCTGGTGAACCCCGAATATGTGTGTGTATGGCCTCTGGTAGGTTCCTCAATGTAATGCAATGTAGGGCTGTCATGCTGATGAAATATTAGCTGATCATTAATTATCATATAAATGATGTGATTAAGGATGTCATTGATTTATTTGAACTCTGACGATGTCATCAGAGCATTGTAGTATTAGTGTAAACACATTATAATCATAAAAAACAAAAAAAGAGCCATTTATTGTCTCTCTCATAATTAGGTTTAGACTCTCATCTGAGTGCCTCAGAAACGGCCGTTCACCTGGATGGATCAGTGGGACCAGTCTGTTAGAGTTCAGCCAATTTGGTGAAACAGTGGCAGAGAGTTTTATTAAGGCTGTGGTATCAACAGTTTTGATCAGTACATTTCTGCCAGGGATTCACCTCCTCCAACTTGTGAGGATCTCCTTTATCTTTTGGCTCAAAACCAAAATGTGACCACATCATCATGACTAATTGATGCACTATATTTAAATCAATAGATGTTCATTGAGAGTTAACAGTCGGAGGTCCGTTTTATTCTCTACTTAAAGCAAAGCAAATTATGTCATCAATTCATCTGTCAAACATCACACAGGGGAAAATGATGCGACAAAGCACAACTTTTAAACAAAAAAACCCCAAATCTGTCCTTTTCTCAGTTTATATTTTTCAAGAAGAGCTGCTATAATTCAAATTATAGCAGGAAGGCTTAAAGTTGTTTCAGAGCGGTTCTATGTAAGAGTTAATTTGCAAATGCATACTTACTTGATGCATTTATTTGGGTTTTTATTAGGATTTTTCCATCTAAGATAAATTTCTCCTAGTGGACCCATACTTGTATCATCTGAGCCAGAGGGTCTTACATTATTGCCTTGTCCTCATTATAGTAAAGAATATGCAACAGATCTGCACAGGCCATCGATCATACCCGGATCTAAACCCAACTGAAAATATGCAGTGTTGGATGAGTGAGTGAGGGCATGAAAATCCTCCACAGACTCAGCAGAAAACTCTAATCTGTTGGTTGTTTTAGTCCACAAAGAGGAGGATTAGTAATCCCAAATGGTGTAACAATATTTTTGCAGTCCTGTTCTGTGACCTGAGATATTAATGATGCTTCCATTTTCAGTGTTTGTTAATTTCATTTATATTTCTGATAATAAATAAGAGTTTACATGGGACCAAAAAATATAAATTAGTATTTCCTGTGAAACAACCTCAGCAAACATCACAGTGGTGTGTTTTAATCTCTTCAGTATAGTCTGCTGTAGTTCGTGCTGCAGCCAGCAGAGGGCGGCATAAGACTGACCTTCAGTATATCGGAGGATTCTCTCCAACAACACTGGGTACTTGGTGATCCTTTGGGTCACTAGCAAGATGCATTCTGGGATCTCCCTCCGTCTCACCAAAGAATTATTACCTTGTTGCTTGAGAAAGTGGCATAAAAGTTAACATTGTTGAGCAGACGAGAGCGATGCTTTCATTTCAGACTAGGCTGAATGTAAAATAGATGTGTAGGAGAGATATTCAGTTTGATTACCTTGATAAAGTTCTGAAATCTTTTGTTGTGTTGCTGGAGCTCCTTAAAGAAGCTCACTGCTTTGTTGTGACGACTGCAGAAGTCTCCATACACTTGCTTCATTTTCTCTCTGTTCTCATCTGAAAACTATAGAAACCAAAGTCATCAAAAGATCACACACCCACTCCACGTCCTCCACACAACTGTGCACCAAAAGCCTCCTTTTAGGATATATCCTCCATTCCTTTGGTGAGCCTGGAGTGGTCAATATTGTTTTGGATTTAATCTGTGGAGAAGATTTCCAACCCCTCAGTATCAGCTTACAAAAATATTTGCTTAGAAGGAATTAGTTTATGGTTACATGTTGTGACACCAGAATGTTTAGTTTGTCAGATACACAGTAGATTAAGATAACCACCAGCCAAATTCACATCAAGGATAATCAGGTTTCCCTAAAGGTATAATTCATTCATGTGTGGACGAAATGGCACAGTTTTTCTGAATTAATGAGAAAATGATCTTGATTGTCCGGAGAAACAGAGCGCTGACGGAAATAGCCATTGAATACAGATGAGATGCTTCATCTTCTATCCATCAAGAACGACATATTGGTTCAACTGAAACTGGAGGAGTGCCACAATAACCAGTGGATAGAAATTGGCTATCAGTCCAAACTACTGCAAAATGGACTGACAAATAAATACACTATCTGTATTACTTAAAAGAATAAGTATCTCTACATGAGTATGTCCTCAATTAAAGACATGGATATTAATGTCAAAATAGAAATAATATAAATTTGTATTATTTATATAAAGACAGGGAAAATTACTATTTCTAAAGTGAATGCATTCTATATGCTTCCATGGAAAAAAAAGAAATAAAGGCCGAGCTGCTTATTAATAAATGTGTAAACATTGGTGCCAATAGAATGTTCAGTCTGAGAGATATGTTCCTTGATTTTCTTTCACAGTTAACTAAAATAACAGGTTTCCATGGAAACCAGACCAACCACCATAAAAGCCTTGCAACTGGTGCACCATAATCAGCTTTACAAGTAAACAAAAATGCAAGAAATGACAACTCTGTTATTAAGATGGACTGACTTAAAATGAAACTGTTAGTTCTTGTAAGAGAGGGGAATATATAAATGGTAATTGGATTGTACTTATTTAGCATCTAGTCTGCTTGAGCGCTCTAAGTGCTTTGCAGCATGAGGCAGCATTCGTTCATGGAGGCAGTGGCTGTGAGGCATGATGCCACCCGCTTGTCAACAGTAGTAGAATCTCTGATTCACCGATGGAACGGCCATCAGGAGCAAACTGGAGTTCAGTTTGGGGACACTTCAACATGTAGACTGCAGTAGGATGGGATCAAACCAACAAGCTTGTATCAAGAGGATGCGCGCTCTATTCCCTGGGCTGCAGCTGCAGCTGCCCTAAAATAAAGGTAGTCTAAAATCAAAATCTCAAAAAGCACAACTATGTTTCATGGTTAATACATGTGTAAAGATTGGTGAGGCACATATAGTTAGAAAGATAAGCAACAGACAAGATGATCAATATTCAGGCTCATCCTAAAAATCATCAAATTATAGTTTTATTTGTTTCAATGGAAACAAATAAAACATTAAAAAACCCACCCACTGATTGACACAATGACCACCATCTATTCTGTCTCTGTAAGACAGAAGATGGACCCCATACGAACAGCTCACCTGTTGGAGCAGCACGTCTCCTATCCGCTGGATGAGGTAGTTTCTGTGTCCCTGAGGCTTGGCTGAGCTGAGTCGCCGCTCCTTCATGGCGGCAAAGAGGGCGTGGTGGAAAAGAAGCAGCTGGTCCAGGCAAGGGAAGACCCGCTCCACGGCTTCTGTGTCCAGCTGCACTTCCTCCTTCATGCCACGACGGAAAACCTCGGCCATGATGTGAAGCGTCTGTAGGTGGTGGAGCTCAGTCTGCATCAGCTCTGCATCAAACAGGTAGTGGATTACATCACCACAGAAGATTTAATGACACTGACACACTCCTGTGGTTTGATTCCACAGATCGTACTCTTACCATAGATTACATCCTGCCTCTTGACGGCACATTTGTCCTGTTTCTTGCAGAATTTGTGCTCCACTGTCAAACTCCACGACTCAGCTTCGTAATCGGCAGCATCACCGGACATGTCGCTGTGGATATAGGCGTCCACGCAGTCTGTGGAGACGTGGGCAGAAATCACATGTCCTCAAAACAGGCAGGACTCGGCTTCATTTATCACTGTCCATTATCAGAGAGTCTTTCACTCATCGCAGTTACTTCTTTACACCTGAGGCTGATTTTACAACCAGGAATTCATGTTAAAACCTTCATGATCCACAAATAAAATCTAGATTTAATTTGCATTAGATCATATTTACTGAAGGAGTTCAGAATTCTTAAAACAAAGAATTTAAGGTACATAATTGTCTTACGGTTGAATCCTGTGTATATCTTACAATATACACAAACATACATCACCTTTACAGGTTCCACACACCAATATATCACAATACATATAACGACTAATTTAAAGACCTGTCCAGTTACATTATTGTTCATATTCAGTACTAAACAGTCCCTTTGCACGTACTGTATTATATGAATGCACTCTCCTTTGGAAAAAATCTATCTGATTTGTAAAATATGAAAATATATTATTAAAAGTAAGACTAGACTCACGAGGCTGAGAAACAATAAGATAAATCTGATCGGTGGAAATTTGGGATTAAACATTTTAATTCAGGGATTTAATGAATTGCAGTCAGAGTTAGTAAAAGTACATTTATTCTTCACACAACTTTAAGTAAAGTTACTTGTCTAATAAGGCTCGAGTAAAAGTTGAATCCATTTTATCCTCTCATCCAAGAGGCTTCCTCAGTTCTAAGTGATTGCTGGCCGTCAGGTATTCAACTCCAGTGAAATGTTCGATAATTGTTTCTATTGTTTCAATAATAGAAAGAATTGGTGATGGTGAGTCCTTACGGATGCAATTGATTTGATTTACTGCTGAGTCATCATATGAGTCGTCTGCATAACGTGATTAACGGTCTTAATGCTGATAAAACTGTGCGGTAAGAGACGTTAAAAGTGCGTTTCAGGTGGGTGGCATAAACCCCCACCCCAGGTGCTTTCTCTCCTGTGTTAGTCCATGTTCTTTTGATTTGATTTTTGTCTTCTGTCTGTATAATGATTTCTGAGCAGCGCAAAAGTAAACTATATTAGTCTGCATCTTAGGAGGAAGTGGTCACGGGTATATTTCTGTGAAAATATATTAAAGTGGAGCCTTTTGCATGTTATACCTTCTCCAAAGGATGAGTCAGTGGAGGTGGAGGACACAGGAGTCGGCAGGAGCTCCTCTGATCGGCTGGTCACCTTCAAGGTGTCAGACTCCGTTTCTGAGCCCTCACTGAATCGACTGTTGCACAAGGAGGAACGTGATTACTCCCGCTTTTTTAAACGATTATCCAAACATAACAATACACAGTTACTACGTCTAAGGGTTGTCTGACCTGTCGCTCAGACTCCCAGAGAGCGAGCACGACTGGGTACCATTGTCTTTCCTCTCCTTGGGGGTCATGACAGGTAGAGCGGGAGAGACAGGGAGGACACACTGAGGAGCATGATCTCTCACTGTGAAGTCTGCCGGCGAGGAAAAGACAACAATCAACAATGACAACAAGAATCTTACCCAGTGGTAGCTCAGATTTCCACTATAGCGTGTTTAGAAATGATGGCTGTAAACTCACTCTGTGGGAGGGATGCTGTCCGGTTCTTCACCATGGTGAAGGCATACTTATCCTGAAGTTTCTGAGTAACACATACTACTGGTTAGAGCGCAGAAACTACTGACACAAGGACAGGCTGCATTACAGACGTGTAGTTCTCTACTCAAGTATTTCACTCCAAAACTTACTTTCAAGCATGGAGGGACGGAGTCCTTACAGGACTTGTGGACGATAGTAGTGCAACCTGGGGGAAAAAATGATTGTAATCTTCTTATCAAGTGGTGAGGCAAGTAGTCAGATCACAATTTCTTATATTTTGGGGTGTATCTCATTCTGAACTGTGTCTCTTCTTCAAATGAACTTCAACAGGGAACCCGAGGATGCACAAAATACTTATTTTAAATGCTAACTGTATTGGTTCACTTATTAAAACCATGATCATCTATGCCTAAAGAGAAATTCCAGAAGAGATGAGGAAGAAGATGACCGAAGTACATAAGTCTAAGAATGAGTAAAAAGCTATTTCTAAGGCTCTGAGATTCCGCAGATCCACTGTGAGACACTTTATCTACACCTTCACCATGAGAAGTGTTCAGCACAATGAAATCTCATTCAAAAAGTCACAAAATATCTGAAAAAAAGATCAAAGGAACTGCAGGGCTCTCTCAATTCATGATTCAGCTATTTGAATGACACTGGACAAAAACTGAATGCAGTGGAGAGTGTCAGAGGAGAGAGCCACTGCTTTCACCCAGGGAAACTTTGGACCTTATTCACCAATATCTTCGTATTTTTCTTCAATTTATTCTCTAAGAAGACACCTACGAGAAATCCTACGGCAGATTCATAAAGCCTTCTTAAAATAGCAAATTGTTCGCATTAGCAAAGGGAAACGGTCCGCCGATGCCCATAATAGGGAATTAGTCTAGGGGTCCCTGTGTGACACACCCATGACTGCCGCAGAGAAGAAAAATTGAGAAAATGCTAAGAGAAAGTGTAAAGACAGCGGAGCAATATACTGCATACGTAAAAAAAAAAAATGTCATCAGTTCTGCAGCAGGCAGCAAAGTATCTGTCTTATTTAGTAGTGTCAGTAGTGAATATAACATAACAGAAGAAAGGATGTATGGGACTGTTACAGTGGGTGCTGAATGTATGTGGGAGCACATAACAGAAGAAGTGAATAAAAAGTGGTTTGACCTCAGAAGATAATGCTTACCACTGTGGGGGGAAAGGTTATCCACAATTATGAGAGTTGGACAAGCCAATCAGGGACCAAATTATTTATTAACAGCAATATAGGTTTTCTATAATAAACTCCTACTGATACAACCACCCTCTGAGGTAACCAGGCGTCACACAGCCAGCGCCTTCATGCAGCAGAAAACCCAACTTTCAAAACTCATGTTGAAGCGCCGCTTCACGTCTGACTCTTACAGCATCAGCACGGGTTACATCCTCTGACACACACAAAGAAACAAATTAATATTTGAAAAATTAAGAGATACAAGTGAAACCTTGTTCTTTTTAAGTTATGGGATCTACATTAACTGTAAGCCGTAAAAAGTTTATTTTGATTATTACTGGCCATTAAATTTGAGGAGCAAGTCTATTTTATAGTGTTTACTTATTTGAAAATACCATAACGCTTGGTAAAATAATAGAAAATTATTATTATTATAAATTATAATAAATGGACAAAATTATTATTGGAATTTATTTTTCTATTATACAACAATCATAATGTAATTGAAGAAAACACAATAAACAATGATTTTCCACAAACATGGCATCATTCAATTGTTTTTAAGAGTGCTCTCAAATGTTAATAGAGTCTGTTCTTACCCCAGAACAAATCCAGAATAAGAAAACATTGGCAAATGCCAGAATCTTCATAAAATTGCGTGAGTGGGGTTTAAGACAAAAACTCTTCGTAATAACTGTTGGTGAATGAGGCCCAGTAAGATCATCTGAATTTTGCAACAGGACACCTTGATGACCGTCAAAGTAATTTGGGTGAATGTTCTAAGGACTGATGGGTGGAAAGTTGAGCTGTTTGTACAACAGGATTACATAAAAAGAACATTATACCTACAGTCAAACGTGGAGATGACAACATAATGATGTGGGGATGACTTACTACTTCGTGTAATCTTTAATCATGGACGACTCTCCATGATGAAAGATAACGCTGAGATTTGTCCAGTCTTCTAGACAAAATGTCAACATGAATCACCAGGAGATGGTGTGGTGGGAGCTGAAAAGCACAGTTCTAGCTAATAAACCTTCCACTAAAGCGGTTCTGCAAAGAAGAGTTGCCCAAATTCCAACTAAATGATGCCAGACACTGATTTGCGGGTATTTGACATTTGGTTGCAACTGTTGCAGCTTAGAGTGGAATAACGAGATATTAAGTTCAGGGGGTGAATACTATTTCATCACTGGGGATTTAAGCGTCAAATAATTTTGCGGTTGCGTTTGATTTCTGTTAAATTTGGTGTGAGGTGCAAAGATAAAGACAAAACAGAAGATGTCAGGAGGGCTTTCATAGTTTTCACAATACTGTACATATCAAACTCTAAGGTTGTTATTACACATGTATTAATGTAATAGCAGTAATAATGTAGTTAACTGATGTTAAAAAAATAAAATACAATGGAATAAAAGAAAATAATTAAAAGAAAAAACAAAACAAAGATTGATTTATATTTGTGAAGCGGAAACCCCTAAAATGTTGAGTCATTTTCTGTAAAAGATGTTGATGTTGTACTGGTACATGCTGTGAGTAGTTTAATTTCCAAGAAAAGGTACAAAAACATGCAAAAAATTAAGATTTCTTGGGCAATAACTGTATTTTGAAAATAACTTAAGCTGTCACAGAAACGTTTTGGAGAAAACTAAAGAAATCTAGACCTAGAGGAAAATACATGGCATTAAAATAAAAGTTAATTAAAGTGTGCTTGGTTACATTCCACCAATAGAATAAATCAATTACTTACTGGAGCAGTGCAGCAGGTCTTTTCCAGTTGCTGGTTTCTCACACACTACACACATGGTGGGGCCTAAACAGGAGCCTGTATTAAACCGATGTCCATTCAGTTGGCTCTCCTTGGCCTCCCTGTCCTTCCCTTTCCCCTTGGAAAACCAGGCCAGAGACATTGGTGTAAACAGAGAGGCCATACACACAGACACCAATCACGAGCAACAACCACAGATAAAAACTTTTGGTAAAAGAAGGCCTTAATTCATATTTCCGTAAACCAGGGTGAATATCTTTGTCCAGATTCAGAGTAAACTCTCCCACCACGTGTGAGTAAATATATGAGCCTGGAAGGAATCTCCGCCTTTTTCCTAAACGTAAGAAAAACGAGGAAATGGAGGTTGGCATAAACAGCAGATGCAGGTCAGAGAGGCCTTCCAGTCTCTTTTCCGGCTTCACAACAGAGGATTAATCATTGAAAGGAAAGAGACTGAACACCATGTTTGGTCTGTCACTCTGTCCTTGAGTTATTCCCAAAAACATTTCCTGGTTGTGTCTCCCAGAGAGCACAAAGACTCACCTCCGCCAATGAGGGTGTGTTTTCATCACAGTTTGATTATTGGTTGCTGTTAGCAGGATTACACTAAAACCACAAGGAACTTGGTGGGAGGGCTGAGCTTGTGGCATGGGAGAAGAATCTTTTGTATTTTGAAGTGGATCCACATTGCAGTCAGAATTTATTTTGACTTTCTTTAACACTGAAAGATTTGGCTTTTTAAACATTTCTGTCCACGTCAGGAGAGAATCCACTGATTTTTTTGAGTGCATCAAAATAAATAGATAGTTCCAAGATTTATTCTCCTCTTTTCCTTTATGTAAACCCTATTAAAATTTGAACTTGTAATAGGATTTACTTTTATTAAAAGGGTCTTTGTGGAGTTATAAGGTCTATTGATGGCCATTCAAGTTCATATCTTAGTGTTAACAGTCCTCCATCCATCCGGGGTGGGCTCGAAGTGGCAGCCGGTTAAAAGGGGTTTCCAGACATCCCTCTCCCTAGCAGTCTCCAGTTCACCCTTAGGGATTCCGAGGCGATCCCTGGCCAAACGAGATACACAATATAGTCCATCCAAAAAGTTCTGGGTCTACCTCGGGGTCTCTTCCCAGCTAGATTTACCTGGAAAAACCTCCAGAGGAAGGTATCCTGGAGGCATCCTAATTTGATGCCCGAACCACCTCAACTGGCTCCTTTCGACGCGAAGGAAAAGTGGCTCTACTTCCATAACTCTCTGGATGCCTTAGCTCCTCAGCTTATCTTTGAGGCAGAGCCCATCCACCCTACGAAGGAAGCTCCTTTCAGCCGTTTGTATCATCCACCTCTTCTTTCGGTCACTACACAGAGCACGTGACCATAGGTCAGGGCTGGAACGCAGTTTGACTGGTAAATTGAGAATATTGCCTTGAGATGCAGCTCTTTCTTCATCACATCATAACTCACAATACTGCTCACATCACTGCTGACGCCGCACAGAACTGCCTGTCCATCTTCCGGTCCATTTTCCCATCAATCGAAAACAAGACACCAAGATACTTAAACTCCTTTGCTTGAGGCAGCAACTCACCCCCAACATGAAGGGAGCAATCCATCGTTTCCCAGCAGACAACAATGGCCTCAGATTTGGAGGTGCTGACACTCATTCCAGCTGCTATTCACTCGGCTACAAACCAATCCAGTCCATGCTGCAGGTCAAGGACTGATTAAACCAAGAACATCATCTGCAATCAGCAGAAATGCTATTCGTAGCTCCCCAAATCAGACGCACTCCTCACCTCGACTGAGTCTTGAGATCCTGTCGATGGATATCAAGAACAGAATTGGATACAATGAACATCCATGGTGGATTTCACTATGAAACCGTAGCAAACGGTTGTTCCACCATTTCCCGACCAGGATGGAATCTGCATTTTTCCTCCTGAAACGGCAGTCTGAAAAGTGTTATCCCCATATAATTGGAAGACACCCTATGGTACCCCTTTTTAAAAAATAGGACGACCACCTCAACCGCAGTCTGCGACGTGACATTGAATAGGCATGTCAACCTATTCCCCCGTCTGTATCTCTCCTCACCTGTGTCTCTCTCTTTCTCGCTCTCACTCTCTTTTTTTTTCAAACCCGACTGGTCATGGCAGTAGGCCGTCCACCCTGAGTCTTGGATCTGCTCGAGGTTTCTGCCCGTTAAAAGGCAGTTTTTTCTCGCCATTGTCGCCAAGTGCTGCTCAAGGAGGAATTTGTTGGGTCCTGTAGATAATTATATAAAGAGTTTGGTCTAGACCTGCTCTTTCTTGAAAGAACCTTGAGACAACTGTGAATTGGCGCAATATAAATAAAGATTGATTGATTGAACAATACCAGCCCCTCAAAGTCTAAAGCCTTGAGAAACTCAGGCCTAATCTCCTCCACTTATGGTGCCCTGCCACTGTGTAGCTTCTTAACCAGTCAGTTTGCCAAAACTTCTGTGGGGCCAATTGAAAGTCCTTCTCCATGGTCTCCCCACACTCCTCCCACGCCCGGGTTTTGCGGGCCTTCCGGTCTGTCTGTGTCATTCTGCTGTTTCTGGACACCGCCGGTCTAACCAAGTCCGAAATGCCTTCTATCAGTGGACAGCTCTGCCCCTCTCTAGTGTCAAAGACATACGGCCGCAGATCTGATGATATGATTACAAAGACAATCATAAATCTTTTTTTTCTTAGATGTTTTCTTTGTTTAATTTAGTTTTGAGCCATAATTGTTCAACGTATCATGTGTGGAGCCTGCTGTGTTTGTGTTTTGATTTTATTGTTCAAATAGTGGTTGAGCACATGGAAAAGAAATGTATTTGTATTTGCTGCTGAAATCTAAATAAAAAAGACAGGAATACTTATAGAAATGTACACTGATTAGTCCTACAATTATACTCACTGACACGTGAAGTATATAATTCACAATTGGAATAGGTGAGATATATTAAGCATCAAATGAACATTTTGTCCTGAAGTTGGCTGATTTTAAGCTGGAAGAATGGACAATGGCTAGAAGACTGGACTAGGGGTTCTCCAGAACTGAAGGATTGGACAAAGGCGACCGAGGCTTATTGGTGCATGTGGGGAAAATAGGATTACCCGCGTTGTCCAGTCCCACACAACAGCTACCATGCATAGCACAAATTACTGCAAAATGTAATACTAGTTATGATAGAAAGTTTTCAGAACAAACAGTGACCCCCAGAACTATTTTGGCAAGAAAAAGAGGACCTACACAATATAAGACAGGTGGTTTTAATGTTAAGGCGGATTGGTGTATATGTCAAGTTTGTTGAGGATAGAATGTGTACTCGTTAGAGGACAAGATTCACAAAAACCAAGGTGTTTGTCAGTTACCTTGGTCTTGTTGCGTGTACTGGACATCCTGCTTTTGAGAAAACTGAAGGTGCGAATGACTTTGTACTTGTCGGACTCCACCTTTGTTGGGATGCTGTATTTGTCCAACTCTTCCTCTTCTATTCTGAAGACAAATTAAAGCAGTGTAATCACAATTTGTTGCCTTATAGTGTTATTTTAGCAAAGAGAAAAAACTGTCTGGATTAACAGACGTGAGTTAGCTTCTACATAGCAACAAAAACTATTAAGACGGACCTGTGGACGTGCAGGCAGAGGGTCCAATGACTGGACGTAGTACAAAAGCATTTAACTGGGTCATGACCTGCAGGGGTCAGTTCAAACTACACAGTACATTCAAAAGTATTATCAATTGTAACATAAATGTTAGGACAAACAACTGATATCATAGACTGAGGATAGGAAAATCCTTTGTTAGCCTTTAAAACATCGCAAACATAGAGTATATTCTCTGCAGCTCTGTGCTGTGGAAGTAAATTACAATTAGTGAAGTTGTTGGAGGCTGGATTCATGCAAAACAACAGTGACTTGGGTTCGAATCTTTATCAAGACAAAGAACGGTCCTTGTTGCACTGTTAGACCAGATGAGGAGAGGTGGTGCCGGTTTGGTTTCAAGTGAGTGAACTAAAAAGTTTGGCGAGGGTTAGTCTGTTTGAAGAGGACAGAGGAGGAACATGAACATTCAACCCGCCCACATACTCTTTGAGGAACTCAGACAGGGTGAGATGTTGGAGAGACTCTGCCAGCTCCATGCTGCCCTCGTCATCAGCAGACTGGGCTCGCTTACGGAACCCATTATCCCTGGAAAGAGCAGCGCACACACAGAGACACGCTTCCATTTCAATGCTTATGACGAGCTACAAAGGCGAAGGAGACGCGATTGGATAGAAAACAGATACTTAGAGTTGAGATCAATCAATGGCATATTGTAAACAAATATTCTGATGGAACGTCTCTTTTTTTTCCCTTTCATGTGTGATTCTATGTGGTATCTTCCCCTAGGAGGAACAACTGAGCTGAGGATATGTTTACACTGCAGGTCAAAGATTTTTTAGTGCAGAGCAAGTTTACAAATATTGCTTTACAACAAATAGAAGGTTAAATTAAAGTGCTTAGGAGACCAAACGTCACAGTCCGGGCATGATTTGGCATCTTTTGCTGTGTTTTCTCCTTTGGCTCCTTTATTTCCCCCTTGGCTCCTAGCGCAGCTCCACACTTGAGTCTCATCATCTCGTTTGTAGCCAAGCTCTCTCACTGTTCATCCCCAGATTACGACGTCAGGTTCAGTGGTAACTGTGATGTTGTTATCATTACTGATGTTTTGTTCTCGTGGTGAAGAGCCACCATGGATCATTCCTCCTGCTTGGCAAGTCTCAGCCTGTCTCAGCTTCAGCTCCATCCTGTCCTTCATCCCAATCTCCTTGTTCAATCTTATTCTGAACAATAAAGCCACATTTAAACTGTTTTTGTCTCCAGATATGCTCCAAAATCCAGACGCACTACAACATCAAAAGAATGATGTTGCAGACCGAAATGAGCTTCCTTCTAGCGGTGGCTGGGCTCTGCCTTAGAGATCAGCTGAGCAATGACATCCGGAGATTGAGGACGTTCAGGTTTCTGATTAGGATGACTTCAGGGCGCCTCTCAATTGAGATTTTTACACGTTATCAACAAGGGGGAGAACCTGGTACAGGCCCAAAGTTCCCTGGAGAGGATATACCACATCCGTCCGGGGAACGTCACAGGATCGCCCAGAGACAGCTTGAGAAAATTGCCGGGGAGAGGGAAATTCTGAATATCCTGCTTGGCCTGCTGCCACCATGACCCGACCCCACATAAAGTGAGGAAAATAGAATGGAATGGAATTTTAGCCGGAGACGATTTAGTGTTGTCCATGACACACAGGAAGTGTAGTGATCTGAGGGTCAGTGTAATGTTCTCTTCTTTGTGTTGTTGGGAGGACACAGGCAGCAAGATTTTGGGTGAATAGCAGCCACCTGTTTTTTTTTTTTGGGGGGGGGGGGGGGGGGGGGGGTTTACAAACTCTGTGAACAGCCCGAATGATATGACATCTGATCTTGAATGTCTTCTGACCCGGGTTACTTTCATATGTGGTCCTGAAACAGATGGGTTTCCTGCCGATGTGATGGTGGTATGAAATGTCAGAATAGACCTTGTGGATTTTTCTTCCACTGAGCACGCTTGTGTTACTGTTACGGCATGATGAAGGTGTCGTCAGGTTTTCATATTTTTGAGAACATTATCAAACTAAAATTTTAATTAAAACCTACTTCACATACATTCTGGCAAAAAAGGTTGTGAGGAATATGAAGGATTATTGAAGTCAATGCTATTTTCTGTCTAAGTGCTCATACAAAATGCAGACTTCTTCTTCGTCCTTCCTCTGTTCCCTTTCGGGTTCGGCACATTAGATCATCTGTTCGGCACATTAGATCATCAGGACCAGTGACAGTTTTTAACTCGGGCCGTGACTTATCCGGTTTGGAATCAGTTTCATTTTCCGCACATTGATTAAGCATAGGTTTTATGCCGGATGCCCTTCCTGAAACAACCCCTCCCCATTTATCTGGGCCTGGGACCAGCAATAGAAGGATATTGGCTTGTGACCCCGTGGAGGCTGGTTTGCATACAATACTGTAGACTGAACAATATTAAGGACCTCGTTCACAATATCATTACAGATTTCAGATCTTTTAAGGGCTGAAACTGTGAAACGTTAGACATTTCAGGACTCCTCAAGACTCCTAAGGAAACTTGAATATGGTTCAACAGTCAGCAATTGCGGACAAAACCAAATTTTGGGGATCGTAGCAAAGACAGCTGGGTGACATAAATTTTAATACATGAATGTGAAAATTATTCCCTCAAACCATATTTTTGACTACATGCTCAAAACCTAAGGAGCTGATGAACCACAGCAAATGATGCGAGAAATTGCCCCCACATCTAGCATCATAGCAGCAATATTAATTAATTAACTGACATGCAAATAATATTTGACGACCCCACCCTCATTAGCTGCTACACTGGCTGTTTGTGTCTATATGTTTCAGATACATGTGGGTGTGGTCAGTGGGCGTGGCCTGAGCCGGTCATGACACTGAACAGATCAGTTAACACTGTTGTTGGATATGAATCATGTGGAAAGATGAATTATGCAACATTTAAAGGAGAGACACCAGATTTAAGAAAAATCAGAATTGGATCTTTCGAGAGAAAATTGCATCATTTGACTTTGTTTTGCTGCTAAATAGGCCGATGGAATATTGTCTAATCATCAGCCACACATGTGGAGCAAATACAGGTCATAAGAAGCACTTTTTGCAATTATTACACACCAAATTGAGTATTTAGACCCTTAATCATAATTTCTCTGTGCTGTGTAACATACAGCACATTCTTTGATCCATGATGCTGCTAGTCATATCTGAAATTGTGTTTCACAGGTACACGGACGACAAACAGTTAGCATTACAGGAAAAGGCTTGGATGTCGTTCAGGATCACACTGATACGTGTTTGTCACGAACAAACAAAGGATTTAAAAAAAAAACAGCACCACACATAAAATCAGCTATGCTTTAAAAGGACAAAAGAGCTTCATAAAAGATGTTTCTGCTGTCACCAAGCAACCCAGCAGTCACGGTTAACCATACAAGGTGCTCCTGGTACTAGGGATTACTTATCTTATGAAAGGTATTGTCATATTAATTAAGAGACCCGATGAGCGAGGACAATGGAAGGCTGAGTCATGTCTTATGAGAACACGGAAACCGAAAGTACATGCAAGATGTATTATAAATTAAATGTATTATTATTATTATTATTATTATCCCGTATGAAATCAATTGTAATCCAATTTAGAATTTAAAAGTGGAGTGTAAATACCTTTTTTCTTGTGACTGCTCTGATGTACTGTAGGCTCTTTGTTCTGTGAACATAAAGAGGGAGAAGCTAATTATTATGTCATTATTCAACAACCTGGGACCAAACAACCATTTAGACTGGATGACCACAAAATAAATAAAAATCAAGCAATTCAGGTCATTCTCAGATTTTTTTTCAGAGTGAATACCAGTATAATTTCTTTATATACACCAGTCGGCCATAACAATATAACCATTAAGAGGGGAAGTGAATGAACATTTATGTTTCAATGGCACAGTTCACTTGGTGGGATGTATCTGGCAGCTGCTTCACATTTTGTCCTCAAAGTCGGTGAGTTGGAAGCTGGAAAATGGGAAAGCATAAGGATCTCAGCGACATTGACAAGGGCCAACTATGTAATGCTGCAAGGAGAAAGCAACTCAGGTATGGTTGGTTGTTTCTGATCCGCAGTGGTTACTAGCTCCCAAAAGTATTTGATGCTTGTAGATAGGGAATGCTCTTGCCATATTGCATCAGGATGTATCACATAAACATTGTTGTAGACCAGGTACACCCCTTCATGGAAATGGTATTTCCTAATGGAAAGAGTGGCCTCCCTCAGTAGGATAATTATCATTGCCACACTGCATGAATGGTTCAGGAATGGTTTGAGGATCACAACAACCAGTACAAAGGGTTGACTTGGACTCCAAATTCCCCAGAACTCAAACCAATCCAGCATCTATGAAATGTTCTGGTCAAACGTGCAATCAATGGAGGGCCCACCTCACACCTTCAAAGACTTAATATCTTGTGGCAGATACCACAGCGCATATTCAGTGTTCTGCAGGAGTCCTTGATGAATGGATCAGAGCTGTTTTGGGGGCAAAAGGAGGACCTATTCCAAATGAGGCAGGTAGTTATTATGTTATGGCTGACCAGTGTTTATTTCATGCATTATAAGGAAAATAGTTTTTTCATTGGCATCCAAAATGAGTTGTTTACCATCTTAACAGATTTCCATGACAGGATGGAATTACTTCCACAACAGATAAACAAGGTAACGGAGGTGCATACACAGGGGCGTGAACATGACAGGACAACACACATGAATCCTGTAGCACAGACACAAAGCGCCAACCCTCAAAGAAAGGTCATTTAAGTTTTCATTCATAACTGCAGATGTGATTTCTTCTTTTACTGTTGCTGCAATACAGAAGACTGCCATGATCACGAAAGCGGAACAGACACGCCAAGGTTATCACAGATCCACGACTATAATTTACATTTAATATGATTAAGAGACAAAATAGCATCCGCCTGTGAACTTTGTTGAGCCGTGTTCATCAGGTAAAATCAATTGAAAGGTAATATTTTCAAATGATGTTAGAATTGGCAGACGTAGACTTCTACGTAGATGTCTATACTTTATACCTATATACTGCATTCATAGTGATAGAAATGTCTCATTTATCCTAGGGGCTTTGCATTGACTTTCTATGCACAATGATTTCAACGGCATTAAAAATGTGTGTCAGTATGAACAAATGTGTCCAAATGCCCTGAGTTCAAATATGTCAATATAATCAAAATAATTTTAAAATAAGAAAATTGAAAAAAACGGCAGGATTGAACCAAAATAAACTTTTTCATTCTTTAGACAACACGGCTGTGAACAAAGGGTCTTTTAAATGGAGGAAATTCTCTCAGTGAAACCACTACCTGCATCTAGACAAACAGTTCATAATCTGCAGCATCACACCACAATTATGTGATCTATTAATAATATAAAACAGGTACTTTACCTCCAAGGACACACGACTGAAAATCCAAAATTTTTAACTGATGTTGCTGAACCAGAACCTCTATCAGAGGTGAATGTGAGCAAAGGGACATGAGTTCATTTAAAAGTTTTGAATAAAAAAAAGGGCAAATGGAAGAAACTAATTATGGGATGCACAGCTATAGAGGCCATACAAATCACATGTGAAATTTCACTGAATTCCATCCAGCAGTTTTTGAGGTGCTGGTTACTGATAGACCAGTAACCTTTGTCACTGGTAAGGGTCAGACAGAATAAGGTAACACTATTCAGTATGTCACTTTGATGTGATCACTAAAATGGTTAAGGATGCTTGGAAATATTTCACATGTTTTGAATGAAGTAAAAACAATCAAATGTTTAGTAGTTGAATAAGTTACCAAAATAAAACCTTGCCTTCTCAAACACAAACACACGCACACACACACACACGAGCACTGATAGTGAAGGCGGCTTTCAGGCGAAGCTGGGACTTAAGCGCAGTGTGACAGCTGCAGGTGTCCAGTACTTACTACCAGGGTGCAGCAGAGACAGAGATTTAGACAGAGAGAGGGCCTGAAGGAGAGATCGGCTGTGGTTGACACTGTGGAGCTCAGCATCTAAAGGGCACAGCGGACACATCAGCTCTAGAGGGAAACTTGCACCATGTACAGTCAACTCCAGACCCAGAGCTCCAAGACATTCTCAATGCAGGGATCTGGATTCTCTGTCTATTCTGAAAAAGTCAAATGTTCCTATTTGAAGATCTCTGTTAAAGGGAAAGCTTGATATTTGGGAAATATTTGCTTTTTGAGCTGAACTTTAGAGTTGATCAACACCACTCTCATTCGTCCAAATTGCCATGAAACTAATCATTTCTGCCTTGATATTGATATCAAATTTAGGATCATGATAAGGAATGAGTTCAAACTTAATTGATACTCGTTATCTGATCTGAATCAGAGGAGCTGTCCGTAAGCTCACCCTTCTAATACCTGTAGGCCAGCAGGCCACCCAAAAAGTAGCTGGTAGGTGTCTGGAGTTGTGAAGCAGAGACAGAGTCATACAGCTGAAATGTCAACTGTTAACTGGAGAGCTTTGTTATGTGTGGTACCTGTGGATGGACAGAGCAACCTATTGCTCTATTGTCCTATTTTACATTGACATTTAACAAACAGACTGACAGAAGAGAGTAGGATTGATCTTCTCATTTAACTTGGAAACAAAGTGACAAAAGTTTCTTTCTCTGTTTTCCAAATGACTCTTACGTTATTGTGCATATTGATTTGACTACAGGGAGTTGACTGCATTTAATATTAGCACAGAGAAGAATGTATAATCAGCTTTGCACAAACCAATCTTGTAACATAACCCTCTGAGTGACACAGCAAACAAGTGAAGCTCATTTATGGACATGGACATGTTGTTAGTCATATGTTAATTTATAATAACATGACAGATGATGACAGTCTCGGCGTTACTGACCAGCGTTGATATCTGAAGTGTGGTTGTCCCGGACTAAACGAGCAGGACGCAAACTGATTTTGGATGAAGAGTAGGAATATGAACGCAGCCGAATACCTGGGTCACCCAACTCCTAGACGAGGAAAACACACAAGACTTCAAATAATACGTCTTGTGATATAAGACCTGCGATCAGAATTGGTGTTTACTTTAGCGGTTGGTTGGCATGCTGAGGCTGACTGGCTGTGAGTGCAAGTAAGATCAGGAGTAGGACTCAAGTTTTCCATCTTGTCTTTGCTTCCTTCGACATCTGACAAGAGTGGGGAAAGCGAAGACTTCGGTCCAGTGCTGTCTTCCTCACTGTCCACCTCCAGAGATACCAGACTGGGGCTGCAGCACGAGAGCATGACCAGTTAATCACAGAGTGGCACCGCCATCTGATTGGATTAAAAGGTGCAGACAGTTTACCTGAGATCAAAGGTGTCCGAGGGAGGACTTGGCTCAAAGGGAGCCGAACGGTTCAGCCTGGCGAGGGCCTGGTCAGCAGGTGAAAGTGGGAGAGATGAGGATGGGTAGACATCGTCTGGGTAGGGTGGAGGGGTGTCAGTGGCCAGCAGGGGATCCTCTGAGTCCACTGTGTCCCATAAGCCACTGTCCGTCCCTGTGCTGTCCTCGGTCACTCCACCAAGGACATACTTGATATTGTCCATCTGAGGTAGGAATAAAAAGGGTATAAATAAATAAATGAATGTGTTGAAAAAAACACAGAGGCACTAATAAGTATGAATGAGAATTAGACATTTTGATACATGACCTGGATATGATCTGTTATATCCTGATCTCTGCTGTGGATCATGGAGGTGAGTGGATCTGTAGAACTCTGGGTGATCTTGGTCTCTCCAACGGAGTGTATGGGATGTCCGTTAGCTACAAAGAACATAAAAAACAACCTGAGTTGATATTCAGAGTAGTTTATAATAATTCAAAGATATTACCCCTCTCTGTCTCCTCTCCCTTGTCCTGGTTAAGATCAACCAGGAATTTGTTTGGAGCCCGCCGAGTGATAGAAAACGGCGAGAGGCCACTTTTTTTTTTTTAAATCAACATTTTTCATGCCGGAACTCAGAGTGGTGTGAGATAGCCTGATATCATGACCAGACATAACATTTTTCTATCTGACCCCAGACGCATAAGAAATACACATCGTGTTCAGTTAAACAAAACAAATCAGCAGTTAGGACTGAGAAGGGAAAAAATAAACAACTTATTTCAACAGATGTTTGATGAAATCTAGTTTACTCCCGTCCTGAAAACACGTCTGTTCTTCTTCACTCCAATAAATCGGGAATATTGTGTCATATTCATCGATTTGTCATTTCACGGTTTAGAAAAGGAAAATGAGGTACCAGCATCCTGTTTGACCTTTAAAGGGTAGTTTTTACGGGAAGCCTCACCTAGCCACATTAACAGTAGCTTAATGACCAATGTTGATCTCTTAAGTGCTTGGTTAATGAATTGTACTTATATAGAGCCTTTATTTCTTTCTTTGCTTTGTCTGCTTGAGCACACAAAGCACTTTATAAGATGGGTCGGCATTCATACCTTCACACACATCCATACAGCGGTGGCACCTGATAATGCGTCGCCTGCTCTACCTCTTCACTTACAGTTGCCTCGTGTTCGAGCATGTTGAGTTCCATCATCAGATCAAGCTAAGGGTTTTCTTTACAGGTTTTACATTAGTGGCAGTTGTAGCTCAGTCGGTGGAGTGGTCGTGTACCAAGCCGAATGGTCAGCGGTTCAATCCCAGCCCACACAATATACATATCGTATGTGATCTTGAGCAAGTCCCTGGACCCCATTCCTCTCTCAGGGCTCTTCACCGGCGCTGCCCACTACTCTTAAGGGGATGGATCAAATGCAAAGCACTCATTTCAAAATCTTCTACTGTATATCACACGTGAAAATAAACATACGTATACTGCCATCCAGAATTATTAGCACCCTTTAAAAAAATGAAATGAGTAAAATAAGCTACAAAAAATGTCTTCATCATCTAAAGCCATGATCTTTCATCCAAATCATTCACAAAAATCTAACCTAACCAAGTGACAAAATCTAAGAAAACTTACATGCTTAACATAAAACAAATGTTTTTCTCTGAAGCATGTGTGCCAAGTTGCCTGGCACCTTAGATTAAATATTTTAAGCGGCCCCCTTTTTGCCAAAAATAACAGAAAATCCGCCATGCGTCTCCTGCTGCAGAGTGTGATGAGGTTTGAGAACACATGGAGAAGTTTAGACACCTTACACCTTCAACACCTCCAGATTCTCAGGTTGACATGGACCCTCCTCTGCAGCAAACCTCACAGATATTCTGTGGGATTTAACTCTTCTTTGACTGATTTTGAGGTGTGGAGCAGGTCATTGTCCTGCTGGAGGGTCCAACCACGGCATACTTTAAGTTTCCTGACAGAGGATTTTAGGTATTCATCCAATAACTGCTGGTATTTGATGGAGTCCCTTGTACCATGTTTTTCAATAAGCTGTCCTGAGCTGACATTTTTAACTGTTGATTTTCTTATATCCATTGTCAGATTTGTGCAGCTTTGTGAATACAATTTCTGAAGAATGTCAAGAGAATTAGGCCTGTGTCACCTCATATTTATACCCCAGTAAAATAGGAAGTCATGTTCACAACTTCAAAGTTCCTCCTCAAGCAAGTCAAATTAAAATCACAACATCCTCCAAATATGATCTTGTGTAAGAGTGTAAAGTAGGAAAAAGACACTAATTTATTTGAGACAATCTTTCATCTACAAACAATATCAAAGCAGTTATAGAGAGAGGTATTCATTCAGTAAGTCAATAGTGTAAGCATGATGGTGGGTGCAGCATTGCAAAGCAGAAGGAAAAATGTAAACCGAGGCTTGGGCAGCATGGTGCATTCCCCTCAGAGTCTCCTCTGATTCTTTCCAACTTGGAACACATGAAGCATGATTTTATACTTGGAACACTGGATACAGGTGCTTCCAATAACTGATGACCTGACCCCAACCACTGGTATCTGGAACTCACAGATGACAGCCAACCCTGGAGGGTATTTCAAGACACAGGCTTAACAAACTCTGAGTTCATCGCTGAGCTCTGCCTTGACCAAGCCTGAGATGAGATCTCTGGAGCTCAGATACTGTGATTCGCCATGGCAACCAGTGAGAAGCTATGGTGGCCATCCTTCACGCCACTTGAGGGCGTGAAGTTTAATGCACTAACAAAGTATATTTATTTAAAAAAGAGAGATGTGACTCATGAGAGAAGGAGGGTAAACTGGCGTGGGAGAAAATAGCTGCCTGACTGAATGTATCAAGTACTTTTAAAGCATTTTCCCTGAATATTTTGTTTGACAAGGTGGCGGAATATTGAACAGATTTTTATTTTCATTTATGGGCACTAAGCACACGTGAAAGCAGCTGAAAATGAAAGACAAATACAGAGTTAATCCCGGGTGGACACAGAACTTGCTGAAGAAAATCCCTGCAGCCGCGGGGATGAGCCTAAGAGGGTTGCGTGACGTCACTGCCAACTTGATGGATGGCAAATCAATTCATGATCATACCTCACTTTGATTTTAAACATATTTATAATGTCAGTCAGTTGCTCTTTTTTTAGCAACTTTAATGTCAAATGTTCGCCAATGTTGTATAGTCTTCCATTTAAAAAAAACATAAACCGAGAGATTTTCTGGGATGTAATAAAAATGTCTAAGGTGTGAGAAGTTTGAGATGTACGGTTTTAGAATGTCACTTAAATATATCATGGAGAAAAAAACTTTTTCAATCTGGGTCTCTCTCGGCCCTCTCCTGATGTCAATCTATTAACGTGAGAAATGAGAGATGGCTACATCACGTGACAGCTGTTCTTCAAGCTCAGGAGGAAGAAGAAATAGGAACAACCTTAGCCTTCATTGAAATAAACCTGCCAACGAGCAGCTTAGGTTCACAGAATATGTTACCACGGTAACTGACCCAGTGCTTAACTTGTCCCGCTTTCTGGAATAGAAAACCCAGAGTTTCCCTCATCTCTGGCTTAACTAACTCAGATTTTCCATTAAACCTGCATCCTGAAATACCCCCCAGGAGTCACAAAGGGCAGGGTCACCACAGGGGAATGTGGAATGCTGAGCTGTCATTGGGCGAGAGGCTGGGTACACCTTTGACAAGTTGCCATTTCATCACATGGCCAACACAGAGAATGATTCATTATCACAATTACAGACAATATGCAGGCAATCTTAATTCCAACCAAATCCAATATTTTGTTTTGGGCTGGAGGAGGGAGGCCAAGGAAACCGGAGGGAACCCAGGCAATGCATTGGAACACAGAATCTTCTTTTTGCGAGGAGACAGCACTATCCATTATAGCTACACCACCATTTTGCCCTTTTTCTTTTCTCACAAAAACAATTAATAAGAATAGTAATTAACAGTGATTCATTATTTATTCCACATCACCAAGACCCTAAGTTTTCCAAGACATACCCATACCTTCATGCCGGCATTTAATTTGACAGGATAGCATCTAGTTTCTGCATGTTAGCTGTGTCCCTCGGTTATCATCAATCGAGTAATAAGCTTTTGTCCCTTTCCATGAAAAGCACCCATAGTGGGGAATCCTCAGTCTCATAATGCTTGTTATGTTATTATATTTCAATATAAAAGGCGGCATCAAATGGTCTTAAGAAAAGAATAATATTGTTTATTGTAATTATTTCAGGGGCAAGTGAATCATCTGCCAGCGTGACAGGCTTAAAGCCAAGTAACAAACTGCATAAATTCATATCTACACATCTACATATCTACAAGGTTGGTGGACGGTTTTTCTACGGTACTAATGTGGAAAATTACTTCTCCTCATGAGAAGCCATTTTCATAACACTCTCCACACTCTCCAGGCAGACTTTGATGTCTGGCCCAGCCATGCCAGCACTAATGTAAGGGAAATCCTGGGCATCACTGAGGCATTTCCTCTTTGCTGCTCTCACACAGGGCAGCCATTAGCATGGATTGCAAACATGCAGGCAGACTTCTTTTATTCATTCATCGTATTTATCCTGTTTTCTCTGAAGGTTTCTCTCTTTCCCATTGCAAAAAAGGGGCTTGGTTCTTGGAAATAAGATGTTTTGCCAAACAATCTAGAATGCATGATTTGCATTTGAAAAGTAACCTCCTTTAAGATAATATATCAAATATTAGGTGAATATTAGGTTGAATATTCCAGCTGATACTGAGCTACACTCAACCAGTAGGGGCTAACATGACAACTACATGAAACGGATACATATGTAGTAGTTCAGCCTTTTGTTCACACTACAAAAGACGTTTTGGGAGCCTGACAATACAAACTTTTGAAAGCACAGCACTTCAGAGCACAATCTTTAAACACTTCACTATTACTGTCACGGTGTAAAATGGCAAATCAAAGTTCGTATATCCCTATTATGAATAGTAGAGGATATTATGGAATCGTCATCGCAGCCACGGACTCTGCAGAGGGGTAATTCATATTTATGCTTTCTTTCAAAAACCATTTCATAGGTCATAGTCAAATTTTACACCTCCAGTATGTATACAGCTTAAAACAGAGACACAGAACTCTCTCTCCAATACAGTATAAAGGAATGTGGCCGATTAAAGCAGCCCCGGTGTCACTAAGTGAGACATGCTGAGGTTTTTTTTTCAGTGAAATAAGGGGAAAAAAAAGGCTGATCATTTCAACAGATCTAGAAAAAACAATAACTATATTAATAAGTTAATAAGAGTCAGACTTCGACTGCAATAAAATAATTCAGCTCAAAGCTTATTCTGATGACTTGAGCAATACAGAAGAATATTCAGTCTGCTTAAAAGAGGGTGGGCGGTGGGCGGGAGGGTGCCAGTGGGGGCACATCATCTCACACACACTTGAGTTAATAGTAACTAAGTTTATGGGCTCCATACAGGCGCACAAGAGTCCCCCTAGAGTTATCATCAAACTCTTCATTCTTCCACAAAAACACACAGGAAATTAGCATTTGCTGTAACCGTGGCAACAGCGGAAACTTCTGAGCATCCTCCTCAAAGTTTTTACTGGAGCGTTTGCACTAGAATCGCTCGTACGGCCCCACGTGCGGTTGAAGAGAATTCAAGGTTAATGTATGTGGCCCACCTAAATGAAAGCGTTTGTATAGCCTTGGACATTTGAGCTTGTTAACATCCCACCCTTTCAGTTGTAATGCAGGTCTTTACTGTACAGGGAAAGACGCGGGAGGGGGCGGAAGGGAGACAGGACTGGAGGGGGGCATGCCCCAGATCAGACACATTTTGAGTGGGACAAGCTTGACCCCATTCCTGTCTTTGTCCTGTTGACGGGGCAGATTCCTGCTCTCAGACGGTCACCGCTGAAGCTGATGGGCAAAGACCCCGATCTGAGGGCTGTAAGAGGACAATACATTTATTCAAAAGTCAATCTCTTCCTGAGAATCACTGAGTGTATTGATTTCCCGTCATGTGATTCAAACCAGAGCTCCGCATGTTGTGCCAGCACCACAAGAGAAAGGATTCCAGCCATGTCTTCTCAACCAGCCTATTATGTGTTGCTCCCACACCCTGCTGTTCGGCGTGGCCACAAATATGTTGTGTTTTGTTTATGGATGACTGCCTCATCATTTAATCCACATGTAAACCCCGTGCTCATGCCTGTGCCAAACAAAAACGCTTAACCAAAAGTCGATCCACAATATACTACACCCTCCTCCACCTCTCATGAAGAGCTGCAGTGAGGGCACGACTGAGTCCTCTGAGCAGGACTTCACTGAGCAGCAATTGAAGCCAGATGCTGGAGGGTTATGGCCAAAAATATGAAAAGTGGATGCAGTATTTTGGTAAAGTTGTAAGTGATGAGTGAAACTGTTGTGCAAATAAATCTTTGCTCTTAAATCCTTGAAGTGGTTAGAATTCAGATTGACATTGTCACATCGTGAGAGGGAAGACTTACCCGACGACGAGGAGGTCGGCTCGTTTACATCGTCGTCCTCATCCAAAGACAGAACGAGCTGTTCTTCAAAAACCTTCAAACAAGCCAGAAAAAAAACACACTCACACACAGAGGAAGCATGGCCTCTTAGGAAACTTCAAGTAGTGTTTACTTTAAAACAACACGGAAACAGGCAAAGCTGCATGGAAAGAACCAGCCAGCAACTATAAACATTTACAGGCACACAGCACACGCTACCCTCATCGTGTAAAACGTCTATGCATACTCACATTGTTCACCAGTGGCTGCGATTCCACTTGGGGTTCCTTGTTAATGCCTGTGTGAAATAAAAAATATTTAACCAGAAGTTGATGCTTGACATATTCTCCTCCTTTTCCCAGGAGTAGCCAGATCCTCTGATTATGACTCCACTGTCCAAGAATGGAAAACTGACCAATGAGATGTTTGCTGGTGCAGAGCAGCAGGTCCAGAGGAAGAGCAGATACTCCCTACTGTGAGCTTGTTATTTCTAGAAGATTAATGGACGGCTGCTGTAGTCAAGACAGGGTTAAGGTCAATACCAAACTAGACTTCCTGCTTCCCTCTATGAGTCGATACAGCCATCTGCCGTCTCTATGGTCACCGAAAACTGTGGATACAGGGTAGGCTAAATGTGAGCGTGTGTGCATGCAAGCCCTGCCTGATCGGCTCGGGAGAAAAAACATCAGATTTCTTTGTGCTCTCAGTAAAAGCAAAAAAGGGAGCCCACGTGTAAAGGACGGTGTTTCTTTTGTCGAGAATGGTGAAAGTGTTTTCTTAGTCTCTCTAAGTCGTAGGTGATGTCTGATCGTACGAATGTTTTCTCAAGTGGATGTGAGCTGGATCGTTTTCCACAATCTTCACGTCACACGTCTGCGCTCACATACTGCCACACTCTGACATACACGCTACACGAACGCTGGAACTCATAATTCTTTTATTATCGACTCATCTGTTGAGCTCTAAGGGCAGACTAAGGACCTACTCAAGGGCTCTCCTTCTAGATTTTGTGTAGGCTTTAAACACAATTCAAGCTGACATTTTGGTGTAAAAAATGGTTGAATGGGATGTAAATCCCATTCTGATGCTATGATTCCTTTGTTATCAGCAGAGTTAGTACGTTAAGGATGATCAAAACCCTCTCATTTTGGATAAGAAAATTTGGAGCCTTGTGAGTTCTGCCATGTTTTTGCCTTTTATACCGATGATTGTCGGTATAAATGTAGAAATAGGTTTTAAAATATTGTGACAACACAGTTTTATAATTCAGGCAAAAACACAGTGGTGGATTGGAGTGATAAGAATGCTCTTGAGATGAGTTCAAAGAAAACTGAGGAAACTCCGTTTAGTCCACCATCTGCCTCTTAATAAAGTTCCTGTTGTTATGCATAATGAAAAACAATCTCAACAAAAGTTGAGATGCAAGAAGCATTTCAACCCTGGTGGTCAATAAAGTACAATCATCATCATCACCACCATCATCATCATCATCATTATGAAGGGACAGTTAGAATATCAAGCAGCCTCTTGATATTCCAATTATTAATTGTATATATGGGAAAGTTCAATTTTCAAAATGAACAACAACATTTATGTCCAAAGTGTCACCCCCTCCTCCCACGTCAATTTCAAAAAACTAAATTTGTGCAGATGTGGATACAACAGAACTGCTTTCATTAGTAAATGTGAGACAAATGATAAAATTGCCAAAGTTCAAATGTGCATGTAAATTGTAAAAAACCAAAGCCCCTGTTACAGATGCACAAGTGTAAGCCTACAGGATAAACCCCCTTTGCAAGGGGATAAAATAAATAAATAAAATGTTACAAATTCCCATTGCAAGTCACATTACTCAATTCAGATTTATTTGATGGGATCAAATTATCTTTGAGGTTCACATTTGAAATTATAGACACCTGTATCTAGTTACAATGTCTTTTTTTTTTACATTTTAATGCATAAACACATATCATGTGCACAGTCAATTGTTTTTAGCATGAGTCATCTGTCATACAAACAACCAAAAATGTCATAATTGTGAGACGATTCTTGGTGTTCAAAGTGAAATGGGGAGCTAACAGTGACTATGTAATGACATTTGCTCTGAATGAAACAAAGAGGCGGTCAGCTGTTCACATGCAGATGGTGATCAGCTTACACTCTGCATAGTTGATATCATGGATCCTCTTTGGTTGTTCCATTTTACCCAACTGCCAACACTTGTTGCTGCAACCAGTCAAATGGTATCCCATCTGACGACTGGCATTAATGTCGCATGAACAGGAATCACATTTATATCCAGTCTATGACCACATATGAAATTGACTCAAATGTGGATAATTTGGGTTCATGCAGCCATGAAAAAAATCCTGAATGTGGCACATTATGAGAAAAAAAAATCCACTTTCATCCTGGTCATGCGAACGCTGCCAGAAGGTGCCTCTCTCGCTCATGGGAGATGTGTAGATAAATAGCTTTTCAGGGATGAGAATGAGCCTAAATTCAACTATTAACTTAATACTCTTTACTCTAGTTGTCGTGTAGAAAGTTTTGCGAAAGTTTGACAAAACATTTAAGAGATCATGAATAACGCTACAGAAGCGAAACATGACAGACAGTAGACGGAACCCAATCCAACATCCCCCCTCTTCACTTTCTTTGTCAGTGGCTGGTTTAAAAATAGCCATCACCAGTGGACAGTGTTCATACTGCTTGTTGGGTATGAAAAAAAACACAATCCATAATCCCTACATTCTCCATTTAGACCAAAAGAAGACATTATATAGCACCGTGATGCTGCATCGTAAAGCTCATCGTAAAGTAGTTCATCTCTAGACTCAACTACAAGTGTGAGTCTTTTTCTGCTTATGTCACTCTCTGTTCGTGTGGGTGTGTGTGTGTTTGCTGAGGTTCATGTTTCACAGCTGGTAGGACCGTGTGGCAGCAGCAAAGCCCAGGTAACGACTCATAAGAACGTTATAGTTGAGACCTGATTAGGAGTCACCTGTAATTAGCGTCACTGAATATTGTGTTAAGTACATATTTATGTATAAAATTGTTTATTCTGCTCAGAAGTCTTGACGTAGCAGTACTCATAGCGTTTCTACTTATATTCTTGTGCAGGAAAAAATAATAATTCTGTGCGAGAGCTTAACCTTCAACCTCTGCAGGTTGATTTAAAGAGGGCTTCGTTGAAGTCATCTTACCGTCATCGCTCGGATGAGGTTCATCTCTGCTTCTCTTGTCTGTTTCACCATCAGCTCTGAGCACGTTGATCTGGATCAGAAACAGACCTTATAGTAACATGGTCGTGTGATCAAGTACACCAACAACACCCATCCATCCATCCAGCCATCCATATGTTCATCCATTCTTTTGCTTGGTATCCATCCACCTATCCTCCCAATCACCCATCCAACCAACCAACCACCAACCCACCCATCCATCCTCCCTTTCTCCCTCCCTCCCAGACACCCATCCATTCGTCCATCCATCCATGCTCCCAACCACCCAGCCATCCATCCTCCTTCCTACCCACCCACCCATCCTCCCACCCTACCCACACACCCATTCATCCATCTTCCACCCTACCAACCAACCAAGCACCCATCCATCCACCCACCCATACATCCATCCAACAATCCATCCATCAATACATCCATCCATCCCCTCCCACCCAACAACTCATCCATCTATCCTCCCTCCTACCCACCCCACCAACCCATTCATCCCCCCTTTTACCCACCTATACCTCCATCCATCCATCCATCCATCCATCCATCCATCCATCCATCCTCCCTCCTATTTTCTGAAAAATTTGGTATTCACTTTCACTGCTACAGGGTTGTCATACCCAGCTCTATCTAGCCTCCATCCCCACGGCTTTAGCTCAGTGGGTAGAGCAGTCGTTCTCTAACCGGTAGACCAGGGTTCCAGCCCAGCCCCTGACGCAACATGACGTGGTACCATGAGCAAGACCCTGAAACATCAGCTCCCTGGGTGCTTCACAGGGGCCGCCCACTACTCCTTCAGTGATTTAAATGCTCAGGGTTTAAATGCATACATCTACAACGTTTTACTGTTTGACATGTGATAAATAAAGGAAAGATTATTATAACTGGTATTATTGAATACTACAATTTGCTCCTCTCTGGTCTTCGGATCCAGCTCATGTATTATTGTTATTATTATCCATCCATCCTCAGTGCTATCCACCCATTTACCAATCCATCCATCCATACTTTTGCTGGGTATCCATCCTTCCATCCTCCCAACCCCCACTTTCCCATCCATCCATCTATACATCCATCCATCCATCCATCCATCCATCAATCCATCCATCCATCCATCCATCCATCCATCCATCCATCCATCCATCCATCCATCCATCCATCCATCCATCCATCAATCCATCCATTCACCCTTCTGGGTATCCCTCAATCCACTCACACCTACTAGTAATTCAGAGTCACCAGTTCACCTTTAGTACAGCGTTAGTGTCACTATAATCTGCATGCAGAGCTGACAGGTGTTTTCAATAACATCAATAATCAACAACATGAGGGTAACACTCTATGATTTCACACATTTGATATTCTTTTAATCATTTGCACAGTTTCAAAAAACTTCCATCTGAAATTAAATAATCTTGAGCTCTGACAAGAAAGCCAGCATTGAGCCTCCCTAGCTGTTACAGATAAGACGCTGGGACAAGCTTCTCGTTGCTGCATGTGGACACCTTCAACTCTCTGTGCGTACCTACGGGAATTGTGAACCCAGACGTGGCAGGGTTTGGTATTCTGATATATCTGTGTGACTTCCACAGTAAATACAAAGCAGCAATTGTGTTTACTTTGGTCGTGGTTGATGACAGAGGGAAATGGGAGAAATAAACTTTGTTGGTTACTTGTGCAAGTGACCTAAAATGATCCTGCAGTGACATTCGCAAGAGAAAAGCGAATTGAATAGAGTACTGAAATTGTTCTGATGTTTTGTATGCTGCATAAAGCAGATTTACTGATGGCAGAGGCATCACTCAACTTCATTCTGCACAAGGTCATAGCACTACATCCGGATTTTACTTTCCTTTAAATGCCCCCCCCCCCCCCCCCCTCATGCGCTCTTATGTACAGATTTTCAGTAATTGTACAAGCTGCAGTAATTTAGCTGCTTTGTTTACTATTACTTAGTTCACTCTTATCAAAAGGTCTGATTGTACAGCAAATGGAATTGGTGCCAAGGGTTTACTATTCACACAAGTCTGACAGAAACTGTAAAATGAATGGCCTTATCTCCCCAACAACAGATCACATCATACTCAAGGAGGCATGGGAATATCTATCAGCAATTTATTAGCATGAAAATGTGATGATAACAAGAATGGCAATAAAAGTGCTTTAGACTCACCAGTTTGACGATGCGTCGGTCTCCCAGTCTGTCTCGGAGGTTCATGATGCTATCCTGAGGCGAGCTGCCCGATGTCCATCTCACAGTCAGGGTCAAGGAGTCTGTACCAGGACAAAACCTCAGCATAGAGGAGCTGTCGGACCACAAACACCACGCGCCTGGAACAGGGCCGACTGACGGACCTGGAGAACTGTAGTGGAGGGAGATGAGAGGAGCCACAATTAGAAAACACATTATGTGAAGGATAAATAAAGTGAACTACAAGAAGGATCAGCCTTTTCAGGGGTCTTCATTAGACGTCGTGCATACTCATTGATAAATGAGTTTTCTATTTACCTCTACTGTTAGGTGGTGGAGCAATTCCTGACATTTTAAGTATTAAAACAACCATTTCGTGAACATTTCAGTTTTTATTTAACAACTGTTCATGCAGCTTTTAAAATGAGACTTCTTATCACACCTGAAACTGTGTAGCTCATAATCAGTGCCCTTTCCAGTTTCTGCCTAGGTAGATTTATGTAGTAGCAGTCTTTAACTTTCATTATCATGTTTCCCTTGCTTATCAAAAGCATATTTGCGGCAAATAGTGTATGCATCGTATGGTCTAATAATGGTGGATAGTAATGAATGGAACATGACAATCATGATCTCGTATACTGTGTTTTCTAGGTATTTATTATTAGAATAAGGAGATATTATTGCAAGCTGTTTTGTAATTAAAAAGATGTTCCTGAAAGCCTTTAAACACCTTAATCACATCAAGAAACCTCCTTTATGTAATTCCTGGAAGCACTTGAAGGTATTTTTCAGAGCAACTGAGGAGGAACATATTATGTAGTATAAACCTGCAGTGCAATAGCATTCCCCTAAACGAGAGAGACTACGGTTTCCTTACACTGAGAGCACCCTGATCATCGCATGCTGTCCATCCTTTTGAGCCAGCTGGAGGGGCGTGTCTCCCTCCTGGTTGGGTAAGGTCAATGCCCTCAGACCTCTTGGTTGTTGGATCAAGAAACGGGAGAGATTAAACCAACCTAAACGCACAGCCAGATGGAGAAGGGTCTCTTTAGGCTGAAGATCAGTAGCTGTTGGGACAAAGAATGAAGAGGCAATGATGTGCATGCAGAGAGTGTGTGAATCAGTTTCACCATTCATAGAGGGATAATGTTGAATTAAAGTCCGTTTTCAGACATTGTGTTAAAACTTTTTATATAAGAATGTAAGAACACACAAGGTCTCCCTATATCCATTACAACCACATCAGGTCGTATATATAACAAGTACAGCAACCATACTAATCTATATGAAGAATAAATATTTGTTAAATGGGGGTACACTTAACCATAATAATCATGCATTTTTACTAACATTTAAATATAACGAAAACTGTCAGAAATGCAACTTGTAACTAAATGTGAAAATAAGCTGCTGTTAACAGAGGCAATGCTTTAGAAAATCTATAAAATCTCTGGTGTGGTGTGAAATGAAGCAGCTCTATATTTGAGAAAAACAGGAAGACATAAAATGACAGCAGAAGCAGAGCCAACAAAACACCACCAGTGTCTCAATTTGATTGTAAACATTGTACTGTATCATTTTCATTGCATGATGACAATGGGATTGTTTTTTACTTAACTGAGTAATGGATTTCAAACATGTGTTTGTCAGTAACCAGTTTGCTGATGGATTAATGAGGCACAGCGCTGTTTTTGTGTCTTTATAAAGGCATTTTTTCCTCTAAAAATGTCTTGGAATGATCTGATCTAGCTCTTCAAAACTATAATTTACATCTGGACTGAAAGAAATTATGCCAATATAAGGTCATTTATCATTTTCAAGAATTTAAAATATGAAATGCCAAACAGAAAAAATGGGTAATATTTATGAACTATAAACTATTCAAAGAGTACATACATCCAACAAGCAATAAGCAAGAGTCCAAATTATATTTTTGCGACCAGTTGACCATGAAAAGTCAGAGGGATAGAACAAAATACAAAATTAAATAATACAATTTGAAGTGAAAAATGCACGTGAATGTAAAAATGGAAAGGAACATGTTTCTGCAATGGTTTGCAGGGATGGACAGCCAGTGTGTGTGTGTGTGTTTGTCTGTGAGTGTTTGTGTGAGGGAGTGCATTTGTGCAAGCGTCATGTGTGTGTATGTGCTGTCAAAGGAGACAATCAGGAAAAAAAAACTTATTTTTATCATAATATATAATCTTTATCGTTAAGCAGGTCGCAGCTAACAAACCACTGCATGTCTTCCAGGGAAATGGATAAAATTATAACCATTTCATATAATATGTCTACAGGTTTATCAAATTAAATGACAATTAATCACTCCATTTTTCTTTTGGCACCCATTTTTCATCACTTAGTTTTTCAGTTCACATGCATTTTTATGACCTCCAGCTGTATCATGTATCATTCATATTAATCATTACCATTCATTTCCAGCCCTCATAGAAAACCTACTACTAGAATGTTTAATCACATCGGTATTAGTATGAAATATATTCAAGATATAATATTTTCTTCGGGATCTAGCTCAGTAACATTAGAAGATAAATCAGGTTTGGCTTCTATCAGTTCAAGTCTGCAGCATTATTATTTCTATCATCTTACAGTAATAACTTTTAAATGAGCCTTATAAATGAAAACAATCTGGATGATTATCAACCAGATCAGATTTTGATGCGTGTTTCTTGTCATTCCCTAACTCTCGAAATCAATAATCAAAATCTGTGTAACTCCAGAGAAGTCCTGCTGACAGTAAGAAGAACAAAGAAACTAACACTTACTGCCTAGCAGAAGACATAAAAAAAAAGTGAGTCACCATGACATCATCATCCCATTTCAAAGCTGTAAAAATGTAATTTATTGATGATTATTAAAAAGATTTATTTCATTTCAGGACTATTGTTTGTCTTTGTATTTTTAAACTTAAACTTGTAAAATGTAACGTCAACATCAGCCTTAAATAAAATCCAGTTTAGGTCAGTTTTTACATTAGTAATAAATCTTCCATCACCCTTTAAATGATCATAATGTAGTTTGTAGTAACCCACATCGGTATGCTCTCACGCCTATGAGCAGATCATCTGCTGCTTATGCACGGAATGCGAGGCAATAACAAACTGTGCGGTTACTGTAATGAAAGGCCTTGGGTTACATAAGGTGTGCACTTCATAAAAGACATTATTACCTAGAAAAACTGGATGCTTTATTGCACCAACACCTGCAGTAAAACACCTGCTGCCTCATACCTCATGTGCAGTGTGGAGGATACAAATGATCCTGATTCAGTGTGTCACTGAATTCCTGTAGATGTACTCTCAAAGAGAAAACCATGCAGCAGCACAGGTTGGCAATATCCTGGCTCAAATCCTCCATAATAACCCTGCTGCAAGAACAGGATGAATCAGTCTTTTAGAGATGGCCTGAGGTGCTTCACCTTTAGGCCTTCCCTTTCAGTGTGGGTGGGAGCTGAACCCTCGTAGCTTTCAAACTCAAAAATAACTTTCAAGATATTTCCGCTCTTATTTTCCTCTTATAAGAGTAGCCCCTAACCCGGAGGAAGCTTTGCATTTCAACTTAGCCCATGTTTTTCAACAAAACGTGATGCTCCTGAGTAATATACATACACCAATCAGCCATATCATTACAACCACTGGCGGGTGAGCTGTATAACATTTATTAATTTGTTATAACAGCAGCTATAATAATCATAATAATAATACATTTAATTTATAATGCACTTTACATTTGGATCAAATCTCAAAGTGCTACAAAGCAAAAGCAGATAAAAGCATCAATAAAAAAATAAAATAATAACTATATAAAAACATGACCAAAAGCATTAATGTTAATTAAAGTTATAGGTTCTGCTAAAAAGGAAAGTTTTAAGTCCTTTTTTAAATGTGTCAGTCATCTGTGGAGCCCTCAGATGGTCAGGGAGTGCATTCCACAGACGAGGGGCAGCAGAACAGAAGGCCCGATCACCCATGGTGCTGAGCTTAGTCCAGGGAAGGAGGAGGTTGTATGAGTGGGTAGAACGGAGGGATGGTGTTGAGGTCAGTGGGGTGAGTAGTTCTTTCAGGTAGGGGGGTGCGTTACCATGGATGCACTGGTGAGTGAGGAGAGAGATCTTATAATCACTCCTGGTGGAGATGGGAAGACAATGAAGGGAATGAAGAACGGGGGTGATTTGTTGTTGTTTACAAACTCTCATCAGGATCCTTGCATCACTGTTTTGAACATACGGAAGTCTTTGAAGACTTTTATCAGGGATCCCGATGAGAAGTGCGTTACAGTAATCCAGTCTGGAGGAGACAAACGCGTGGACCAGCTTTTCAGCATCACTCAAGGTTAGTGAAGAACGGAGTTTGGAAATATTTCTGAGATGGTGAAAGGAGATCTTGCAGATGTGTTTGATGTGGGATTCAAAAGTGAGTTGAGGGTCAAATCTTACACAGAGGTTGGTAGCTGATGAAGAGAGGGGGATGTCGTGACCAGAGAAGGCAATACTGGTTATGGAGCTATCAGTGGGTGGGCTACAGAAGATAGCAAATGAACATTTTTACCTGAAATTGGTGTGTCCAAAACATGAAAACTGCCAAGAATAAGGATCTGAGCGACTTTGACAAACCCCTAATAGTAACGGTAGATGGTAAGATCTAGAAAACTGCAGATCTTGTTGCTTTGGATCTGGAGTGGTTAGTCCCCTATCAAAAATGATCTAAGGAGGGAGAACTGGTTAATTAACAGGAGATAGGGTCATTGGCGTCAAATGCTCATTAATGCACATTGGGAGCGAAGCCTAGCCCATGTTATTTGATCCCACAAAAAAGCTACTGTAGCTAAAATTGCTTAAAAGGTTAATCTGCAACAGAACTGGAACAAAATACATGAAGAAGGTGCCCTGGTCTGATGAATTATGCTTTATTTTATATCATGTGGAGAGCTGGGTAGGTATGTGACGTTTACCAGGGAAAAGATGGCACCAGGATACACGGACATTTACTGGATATAAGGGATCTGCTATCCATGCCTTGATTGGTTAGAGCTGTTAAAGTGGCAAAAAAGAGACTTAAACATTATTAGGCAGGTGGTTACAATGTTATGGCGGTTCAGTGTATACTACTGATAGAAGACTGAATCTGCAAAGGTTTGAACTGTATATGTGCATTTTTCCAGGATCCAGTTTGTGTTTGCTCTAAATCCATTATTCTTCCCAGGTTATATTAGCATGGGAAGTGAATCTCATTTATAACATATCATTAAATCTCATAAAAATTCCATTTTCAACAAACTATACTTAAGTATTTGCATGCTCTGCTGCTTCTGATAATGAGGAGGGACTCCACTCCTTTGAAATAACAACACATCATAAATAATACCTGAAGCCAGATGCCAGAAAGGGCTCTCACACACAGCTGTGGTGTGTGTGAGAGGGAGTTTGGTGCTGAGAAGGATTGAGAAAGTTTGATTTAATAGACACAGAGGTCTGCAAGACAACTCTAATCTGACTGAGGAGGAATAATGGCAGTAATTGCTCCGTCTTTGGAGCACAACGGCCTCTGGCCGACTGGCTGGTTCTTACTGAACATCATGTGATTGGAGAGTTGGACTGTGGAGAACTGTGTATCAGATCTCCTGTCGGGTCTGACACCCAGAGAACACTAGAACAGCACTAAAACTATGTTTTACGTGAAGGACAGATGTTTGTTCGTTTAAGAGTCAGGTCAGGCAAACTACATAAGAAACTTGGTTGTACCAGCCTGTGATTAAAGTTTCTTGTGACAATTCATCAGGGAAAAACTTACTTGGAAAAATGTACCTTACCGTTTGACAGCAGTGCGGCATAGATCTACTCATTGATAATAATCATTTTACAGTTTATCTGACATTCTGATTGAATTTCTGTACTTTGTGGCATTGCTCTAAGGAGTTTGCACATTCTCAAATTGGTAGAGGGGCTCCCTCTGGGTGCTCTGGCCGCCTCCCACAGTCCAAAAACATGCAATATGAGTGAATTGGTGACTTAAATTGCCCATTATTGTAAATAAGAGCGTGAATGGTTGTTTGTCTCTATTGGTTGGACATTTGATGAACTGGAGATTTTTGAATGGTAATTTTTTAGTGTCCTTGCAACAAAATGATTAATACCATCAGCTTTGCCTCTATGGGTGTGATTATCATCCGAATTGTTTAAGGATATTTGTCGCAATTAATGATTCAAAATGACATTATTAGCCACGTTATTAGCACGAAAGATTTCCACTGCGCAAGAAAATGTGACACTGTCATAAAAGTCCAGCAGCACTGATATTCCCCATAATAATATGAGGTCATCAATGATGATGAAAAAAGGAGTTTGAATATTTGGCATTTTACACAAGAGTAAGGTGAGTAAACACAACTTATCCAGCTATGAGTTGTTTGCGTGTCATTTGAGGTAAAAATTGATTTACACCATGACATATAGTAACTTAGAGAGAAAATATGTGCAAGTTTGTTCAGTTCATAATGAAGTAAGCCAAAAACATTACGACCTTTAAATAAACAAGTAGAAATTAGATCTTTAACTTGTGAAAAAATATGACTTATTTTCATTATGACAAAAACATTGGTTCTAATACAGGTTAGGTAATTTTTGATCCACTTGATGAAAAGTGGAGAGAGGAATGACCTTTGTATACAAGGATTTAGAAAATTAAAAGAAACAGTGCCTCCCTTAACTCAGAATAATCCAAAGGGTTCATTGTACTGCAGAAATAGTCCCTATGAAAACATGAAAACATGATGGATATCTGAAAAGTAAACTGTGATGGATGTCTGAAAAGGAAGCTGTGACTAGAGGGCACTAAAGTTGAATCATACAAATATGTTTTTGATCTTGGTTGGTCCGGCCTTTAGGAAAACCTTCTGGCTGTACATACAAGAAATCCATTGGAAATCCCTTTTTCCTTGTCATCCAAGAGTTTCCCTCATAACCGCTGGGCAGAGGGGACTTCCTGATATTTGACCTCTCTGCTGTGCAGCTCAAACAAGCAAATGTGTGTACATTAGGAGCAATAGAAAACATCAATAACAGATGAGGAAGAAAGTGGCTACAAAATTACCTCTGGCAAACAAAGAGCTGCAGCTTTTGAGTTATACCCTCACGTCCTGTTTCATTACCTTCTCTAGGCTGACTGTCGGTGTTTTTCCACTGCTGAGGGTAATCCGTGTTGGCCAGAGCCTCGGTGATCTTCTCATCCAGCTGCCTGAGACCAGCTTCATGACCTGAGATATTTCTTAGCTGCTCGTCCTCCTCACTGCAGTCTTTAGCCGAGTGCTCCTCGCCAGCTGCCAACGTGGAAAACCTCTTCAGGACTTCCAGGTAGCTCTGGGGACCAAGCTGGCCTCTGTTTGCACTCAAGTACTCTGCAGCCTCCTGGGTAAGGTTGCTGAGGTATTTTAAAGACGCTTCACCTTCACAAGACTTGACTTGACCTTCTGTATAAAAGTAAGACGTGACGGAGACAACCTCCACAAGGTCATGGCCTACGAGGGAGGTAAATGATAGGAAGCAGTGAGACAATGACATGCATGGAGAGAAATGTGGGTGTTGCTGGAGGACGACATACCTGGAACTGTGAAGCAGAGGGTCAGCCCATCATCTCCTCTTTTAGCCGCAGTCACATGTGTAAGTCTAGAGCCCTGGACCACAACATAAAACTCTGCATCTTCAGGTTCTGCGTTGGACTGTAACCTCACCTGGACCTCTGCCTGTCCCTGAGATGAGGAGATGACAACAACCCATTTATTTGGACTTATAACACAATAACAGTAATCAATCCTCATGATCAGCCACATTCCTTGTAGAAGACTAATGGTATGTGGATAGATCCAGGGATACAAGAAGCCAAATGTAATCCTCATGTTTTATCATTTTAGCGCGAGGGGGCATGCAGATGAAGATGGAGGCATTTTTGGTGAAATTGGTTATTCTGTCAGTTATTATTATTACAGTATTTACATGTTATCTCAACTAATCAGCCACAAGTTTACAACCAGTGACAGATGAAGTTGGAATAGCACTTATCTTGATTATCTTGTTACCAAGGTACCACTCAGTTGGTGGCATATATTAGACTTTAAGTAACCATTTTGTCTTTTAAATTAATATATTACAGGTTAGAACAAGAAGCAAGCAAGAAAGAATTACTCTGTCAAGAGCCATACAGTGATGAGTAGACAACTGGGTCTGGGCAGCAGCGGTTAGTGCCTGCTACAGAGGCCTAATGAAGGACAGCGAATGAACAAGTGGCAGTCATGAACACCCAAGACTCATTGATAGGTATGAGGAGCAAAATATAGTCCTTGTTTTCTGATCCTGCATAAAATCTTTTGTAGTTTGAAATGCTAAAACAGTTAATGCTGGATCTGATTGGAAAATGTCAGAAGACAAAGACCTACAAAATATTTGTTATGATTTTATGGCTGGTCAGTATGTGTAGTATATATGGGTGTGTTTACTTTTTCTTCATACATCAGAATCCCCAACAAAACCAAACATTATACTGAGATGTCCATTGGTTTAGGGGTACATGACCACTCAGAACATCAACCAGCAATGAGTTATTACATTATAATTTCTCAATTTTTAAGTGAAATTTAGTATTAAATGCTTTTTCTATATTAAAAAAATGCCTTTTCTTATAGCCCAGCTGGAAGGCTGAGTCAGGTTCTATGTACTTGTTGTACTGGAAATCAAAAATGAGGCAGCAGGGAAAATTTAGGAAGACCCTAATCCTTTTTGCATAATGGGAGTGAGCGTCACCCCTACTGAGCCCCTACCTCATGATCCACCATCACAACAAGATTCATTATCTCTGAATATTCTGCATACTTTTAATCAACCTCAACTAAACTTTTCTTTCCCAGACATTACATCGTGACTATCTACTGAAGACATGGAGGTAGATGCTCACGATGCACGTATGTCCACAGTTGTAGGGCCGCCAGAGCCGCTCAGATACAAACAGAAACAACAGGAAGAGGGTAAGTGGTGCCTCTTGGTCTCTGACAAAACAAAGTAAATGTTTCCCTCTTCAGTATCAATATAGTTTACCGAAGACAGAAAACACAACATTCACTTCCTCTCCTCAGTATTATCATATTAAAGGTTGCATATTTGGAATTTCATGCTTGTGAAATTTCCTTATCTTGTGTTTTCTTACGCTCAGTTTAAAGTTTTATCTACTGATTTACGGAAGAATCCTTAATCTATCTTAATTATTAACACCCTAAACCAACCATTTGTCACACTGAATACATGTTTAGGGGTCACATCAGTTTTTAATTCAAGAATGTAGAACTATTCCTTCTCAAGCCACTTCATACTGCATTTTCTGGTCCCACTCTTGACTCTGGGGATTAATCACATTTTAGAGGGAGAGCAGCTAAACACATCTGAGGCGCCGATGGATTAAATATAATCTACATCATCATCTCCAAACTAGACAAGGCGTCCACATTCACCGTTGAAAATATGAGGCTGTACTTAAATAAAGTAAATAAAGTTAAATACATGTTACTGAGCTCAGAGACATAATGCCTATGTGCTTTACAATATTCATGCTTTAATTTGCTCACGTGCAGACATTTGCTTTGCACTAAAAAATCTCAAGGCTATGGCAGTCCCTTAACTCTCTGAATAGGTTCATTAGATGAATCCATGAGAGGACATTACATACAGAGATTTCTGCAGCTGAATATGTAACTAATTGTCTTTGATTGAAAGTCAACCTCGACTCCACGACACTAAATCTACAAAATCAAACTAAAAATGTTGTAATTATGGACTTGAACCTAGTCTCCAGCAGCTACATCAAGCCACTAACTAAATCCGTTGGCTTTTATCGTCTTTGATGTGCTATTTCCCTGTATTCAAATGACTTCTTTTCTTCTTTTTTTTTAAATGAAAATCCAAAATGATCTGCATTTCAGAAAGCTGGTGTTAATGAATGCATTTAAAGTTATCTCGAAAGACTTGGGTTATCTACAGTTTTTAATGTTTATCAGATTTGTAAATTGTTATTCTTGTCTGTACATCTGTGTTTTGGCAACACGCTATATGTGATGCTGCCTGTTTTGGCCAGAATGCTTTGATAAAAGAGTTTTTTAATCTCAATAACATTCATCAGGCTAAATAAAGGTTAAATTATAAAAGTCAACCAATATCTTTTCTTACCTATTAATCCTTGACCACTTGGGACACATTTTTGGCGAATGACCACACTAGTCTAAAAAAATGGAGCATTAGCGTTGGTCGATATATTGTTTTTATTTTGTTTTGAGCTAATTATCAGCCAGCGATTTCTATCCAGTTTTTGCCAAATTCCATTGTAAATGACCCCATGGATGATGAAAACGTCCCACTCTACAGTGTTAACCTTATGATGGTGGGATAAAGTCAGTGCTTCATCAAAGTCATTGAGATACATCGTATGGGAACCATCATTCTCTCTACAACATCTTCTCTGAATCCATCTGGTAGAAATTTCTCTGAATATGAGAACAATTTGACCTGCTGACCCAGTTTCACCACAGTCAGAACACTCTCTGGGCCATGTATTATAAACCATTTTATCTAGAAGAGAATTATTTGAATAGGATTAATCCTCAAAATCGAGGAGTAGATGTGATCCCAATCTTATAACACAAAATCTTTCATGGAATCCAGATTGAATTATATTTTTTCAAAAGTCTCATGTTGGGATTTGAATAGTTTTGATGCAAAAAAAAAATCCTGACCCTGATTCCAATTGAACGGTAGATTCAAGCTATAATTCATTAAGTTTCTAAAACTGCTTATCCTGTTTAGGGTCACAGGAGGGCCTCGCTCACATTCACACCATACCAGTTTAGAGACCCCAATCCACCTATATTGAATAATACCGGACAGTGGGAGGGAGTCGGGGCAGACGTGGGGAGTTCTCCCCCCAGACCCGGGGGAACATAAACACACCACAAAGAAAGGCCCAAAGGCCAGAGATAGATTTGACTCCAGAACCTTCTTGCTTTGATGCAACCGTGTTACCCGCTATGCTGCCCTCAATTCATTCATTGCCTTAACACATAGAAAGCAAACACAGTGTTCTCTGTAAATCCCAAAAAATTAAATCATGAGCCAGCAGTGCAAATATCCCTCCATGAACATTGTCCCTCCACAGCATGCACTCAGAGAGCCATCATATGAATAAACTATGATCATGATGAATCGTCATACTTGATCCGTAAAAATACATTATCCTGGATCCAAAATCTTTCCTGATAAGCATCAAAAACCGATCACCTGTTACCTTTCCCATGACTCACCTTCATCTAAAGTTCACTGTAATACTGTTAAAAGCTACCGTCTTTACAATCAAACACACACATGCAAATAGCACTGATATCATCAACCTCAAAACCTCTTATGAGTTTTTGAAGTTCCCACAAGGTCAGTTTAACCTACGGTATTAAAAAAAAAAAAGAGACTAAAAAATCTCCATAATTCGGGTCTGGATTATATATTTTGAAAGAGGGGTGTCGTTATCTACTGAAAGCATCTGAATCCCACGTAAAGATTTCTCCACACGACTTCATGTCCCTTCATAACAGGCCTAGTCTACAATTCTGATTGAGCCCTCAGACTCATATCAGTCATCCCTTTATTTACTTTGCCCTTTGACCCCTGGAGCTTCTTAGAGTTGCTGCAGAGGTCAGTTCCATAATGGCCCAGAGGTAGACATATCAGTATGGACTGATAATTGAGGTCTAACTCAGAGCTTCTCGGCTCATTGTGTGCACTAAGTGTCGAGCTGCAGTACCACTTAGTGCGCACTCACCACTGCTAATGTTATCTCTGATTGTTTTTCCACCTTACCAAAAGATAAGATGTCAGCCATTTATTTTGTGTCACTTCCTGGTTTCAAACAAGGTTAGCCAGACACGGGGCAACGATAGTTCTTTTAAAGATTAGCTGAAATTCCTCGTGTTTGAATGAGTGAATAACTAGTTTTGCCGACTATTTTGCACCGGACTGAATGCTTTCTATGTTTTAGTCATATTCTGACATATCATTTAAGGTTATAACTTAAAGAGCTCAATCTTTTCTCTGTCTTTTGTGATTTATTGTTCTTAGGCTAAGATTTTAATATCTTCTTATTTTGTTGGACTACTCCGAAAAGGACGTAATTCTGATTTAATAGATAATATTGCTTTACGCATACACCAGTTTATAAGTCAGATTGGTACTGGTTCTAACTGTATCTCATGTGCCTTGGGAAAGAGGAAGGAGGACAGCTGTTTGGCCATAGGACTGATGTGATCTATGACCTTTTCTACGGATCTTTATCATGACACAACCTGATCCAGTGACCATTAAATATTCAGCATCTTGTGGTTTTACCTCATGCCTCCCATATGGACAGGTTTCAGCTCAGACATAATTTGTTTTAATTATGGAACAGCAGTATGATCAGGTTTTTCTCATACGCGCGAAGGGACTTCAGAGCATCATGCTGATGTTTAGATTACCCTGAATATAATCTCAGCATATTGTTGTTCAGAGAGAGAAAAACAGCATCAGATCTGCTGCATGTGGTCTCCAGGAAACCAGCAGTCAGCGGCTTTATTGCTCTTTGCTATGATCTCCTGAGTACAACACGTAGGTGACGTCAGGGTAGCAGCAGGGCTCCAACAACAAAAACAGCTCCAATAACATTTAGCTCCCTCAATGACTGTTATTGACTCAAAGACAGGCTGACGTCAGCCGACTATTTCTTTCATTTCCTTTTTATTTCTCAAAAGTGGGGGAAATTATACAAATGAGCAACTGTCCGATCGAGAAAGGGTTGCTGAACAATGAACTGTGCTAAATCCGCATATAAAAATGCAATAAATCATTTTAAATTAACAATCTGGCAATAATCAAAACTCAGAAGAGGGCAGAGAAAAAACATACACTAGGATCCTTCTTGATTCCAATTATTTTCAGAAGCATTCACAGAAGCTAAAACACCAATAAAAAACTTTTTTCATACCCAATAAGAATGTTTCAAAGTGAATATTTATAGGTCAAGCAATACCACTGTGAAATGTGCGGTATGCATATTTGAGCTAGGAGAAACTCAGTGGACTAGAGACTAATTGGAGTGTTAGGGGTGACAGCTAGAACTGTGCAGTGAGCTGTTTCTCATGCAACAACACATACCCCGGATCTAATCTGCTGTGAAAATTAGATAATTATAACTCATGTGCTTGTCAGTAAAAGCTGTCAGTGACAGTGGAGAGGTGCCACCAGTAGTTCATTTCATAGTCTACAGCTGCCACGTAAAGTCTCATAGTTACGTCATAGTATCTGAAGGAGGAAATTTCTAACTTGGCCAAAGAGGTTTGGTTTTCACCTGTGGTGGTTGTTTGTTTGGTTGCTTAGTTGGTTGTTTTTCCATTTTCTTGAACAGAAAGTGTAAGAAGCATCTTATCTGTAACATAGGATGATTTTTTAATTATGTCATAACTACTATTGGTATGCTTTTGTGGAACTAAGTCTTCCTCTAAACGGCTGTCTAGTTGTAAAATTAGGTTTTATAGTACCTACCCTAATGAGAAAATGACCCTACCTCTGTATCCATCCAGTTTTTGTCACAGCTAATCTTGTTCGGGATCACAGAGGTGGAGGGGTTGGATGTTGGAGGTAAGTTAGAACCTATTCCAGCGGACATTGGGAAAGCTGTTATTCACAGCTACAGGGAATTTACAGTTACCAATCCACCTATTGAATGAGGGAACCAAATGCAAACCCAAAATCATAATCTATTATTGTTTCTTTTGATTTGGAAACAATAAAAGATTCCTTTGATTCCTTTTGATTCCTTTGGTAAATGTATGTTTCCAAAGTACTGAACATGGGCCAGAAGGAACACCCTTAAGTTTTAGTGCAAATCCACAATAAGAGACAGATCTGGTTGGTGCTATTTGCCCTTCTGAGTGGCAACATAGTTTTGTATGTTTGGTCAATTAACAACTCGACTGTTCCAAAACTTTTTCAGTTTATATCAAAGTATACGTCTCTTATAATAACAACAGCCATAAGGCTGATTTGAAAAGGTTAAACACACAGTCTGAGTAGAGTTATCAGCCACCACCACCAGTATCCAAGGGGTGAACTACCTGCTGCTGCTCAGGGCAGGTACCGTTCAATTACAATCTCCCGGAAGAGTTTGAGCACCGACTTTATGAATAATTATCACATATCCCCTGTTGTTATAAACTTTAATATTTACTTCATTCTCTGTCTTTCCTGATTGAAATTCTATGATTGTACTAGATTAGAGTCATTAAATGTGCGATTTGTTACAACCGGCAACTCCGTTTGCTTGTTGTCTGCTTTGTCAGCAAGATTATACAAACAATACCGAACAGATCGCCATGAATCTTGGTTTGAGGATAACCAAGAATAGAACCCATTCAATGTTATTCTGATATCAACACATTGATATCGCGTTTTCTGACATTTGCTTTAATTTAAAGGGTATCATTTAGGAAAATCCGATAACCCTAAATTATTGTTACGGGGCATGAGTTTCATTTTAGACCAAGTCTGATCGTATTAAAGTGGACTTACGGAGCACGGCGGACCGAATACGATTAAAAGACAACAACATCAAAAAACAACATCAGGTACAACAAAAGAAAATATCTGACGTGAAGCTAAAACTCAACAGTTTTCCTTCATCGGTTAATCAGAGAGTGATATAAGTGTGTGTGTTCATGAACACATTCTAGTGTTCAAAATGTTTACTAAAATTAATCGTTGTTAAAACTCAAATGTATTCGTCAATACTGAAACAAGAGATAACCATTGTCACAAAAGAACACAACTTTTTTTCAAGTGAAGGATTTATTCTTCCTTCTTTTGTGGCTCACTAGCTTATTAGATATAAATAAAAGACTGGCACTGGGAGATTTTCTTTTGGTTTAGTGTGCAAAAAGCAAAAGTATGTCAAATATAATCACTACGGCAGAAACCAAACCATAAACCACAATACAAAAGTAGGCCAGTTCAAAGAAAACTCTTATAACAAAGACTATCGCACCACAGAATCAAATGAGATAAAATGACTCACAGTTAGCATGACTCACAGGTGCCGTACATGAACACCAAGCATGGGCGACCTCGACTCCGAACATCTCACCAGTAAACCGGAACACACAAAGCTCGCAATGTGTAACATCAGTCAGGACAAAATAAGGCTTCTTCCCAAACCCAAAAGCATTTGGCACAACAAACTTAATCACACACTTCAAATTTGATCACCCCGAAGAACAGCAAGTTAAGAAGCTAACATTAGCAGACCAGCTAACGCTAGCAGAACCGTTAAAGCTAGCGGGAACTCATAGTCAACATATAACATTAATGGACTGAAAGAGGGTTAAAAAGTTTTATTTTCACTTTGAAATGTCATACAATTGGTTTAAGGACTGAGGGTATATTAATTTGTACAGGTCAGAATACAGAGCATTTAAATCACAATACTCATTTTGATTTTTAAACTTTTAAAAAAAACAAATCTGGATCAGCTAAAATCATTATTGGCCAAGAAAATTGCAGTCAGTGCATCTGTAATGGGACTGATCGATCATCATTTCTCTGAATGATGTTGGGCAGTGTAATTGATGGCAGCCAGGGAAAGAGTCTATAATCACTGCATGAGACTATTATGGCTACAGGGAATATTAACTTCACCAAATTATTGCTGACATGCTCTCAATAATATTGTTTAGCAATGTTTTTTATAATATTTTAGTATGCTAAAATGTGCTGATTCAGAGTAGAAAGGTAAGTGGAGGTATTTGGTCATAAATCAAAATATTGAACAACCTTTTGACATATATATGGTATCAGAAGCAACTTTGGTTGGTTTGTTGGTCGGTTGGTCGTTCGGTCAGTCGACTGGGTGGTTGGTTGGTTGGTTGGTCAGTAGGATTATGCAAAAACTACAGCGTCTACTGAATGGATTTCCATGTAATCTGTTGAGGGTTTGAGCCAGAGTAGATCCCATTAGATTTTATTGCAAATCCAGACAAAGGAGCAGATCTTTTGGGCCTTGGCAGAGGTGTACATGCTATCAAATTCATGTTTTGTTGTAGGTTTCTCTCTCTCACAGCCCATTTGGGCTTCTTACTTTACAGCTCACCAACACGAGCGCACAGTGTTATCGCAGGGGGTTACATTTTACCCACACCTGGAGGAACAAAATCACTTTGACAGGACTGGAACTCAATAAAACCTCCTCACACAGCCACTCCCAAACTTTCTGCCTGCAATTCAATGCCACCATTTATCCATTGATCTGGGCTAACAGTACCTGTTAGGGGTCTGACACTGTGCTGTATGTGTTGAGGTGCACCATAACACTTTACTGAGGGTGTTACAATAACAGCCTTAATATGACAGCAGTGTGCTGTGGCTTGTCCACACAAAGCCCGCCATTGAAATCTGGATCTCATTCAGCAGTGAGAGTTACTCCCGTTAGAGCTGTGACCTTAGAGGGCGGAGACGCCTCTTCCTCTTAATGGAGAGGTGTATGTATAATGGTAGAGTCTGTAATGATTCATATGTCTGGGTTTCAGAGCAGCCCTCAATCCGCATTCACGAGTGAGTGAGGGTGAGAGTGAGTGAGTGAGGGAGTGAATGAGCGACTGAGTGGGGGTAAACGTTTTTGAGCCCTCCCCCCTCTGAAAACTGGTGACACAGCAAAGCAAGCAGACACTCCGCTTACCAGAAATCTGGCAACGCTTCAGTGACTGGCCCACCCAGAATCCCACATACAAGAGAATAAGGGCAAAAGGGAGCAGAGAGAGCGATGTAGGATATGGAGGACTAAAGGGGAAAGGAAGACAGAGAGAAGAAATGAAAGCTGCTCAGAATAAGTTCAACTATGTCAAAAAAAGCTTGAGCACAATGTGCACACGCTGCACTCTAACATACTGGTGAACTCTGCACAGTACAAAGAAACAAAAGGGTATAGTCTCTCATTCTGGTTTCCATGTTTGCTATGGTGGCTATGCTTTCAAAGGAACATGTCATTTGGTAAGCAGGCTGTTCTAGACTTGGCTTCCCCGGGGGCTGGCTTAGGTTTCACCTGCGGAACAAGGCTGGCCAGTTAGCCACGAAACAGAGGGAGGGTCTGGACTGAGAGGGAGAAAAGGGATGGAGAGAGGGGCTCTAATTCTGGCGAGAAAAAAGAAAGAATCTAAAAGTAGGAGACCATTTCTGAAAGTTCATATATTCACCAAACATTTCAAACGAATGTACGAACACAGCTCTGTTAGACCACCAAACCAACGACCTCTCCCAAAGTGGAGAAAACAGGTACTTACATAGAGAGGAACCTCTCGTCTGTTCAACTCCATTTTCTGTCCGTCAACAAGATGCCTGGGAAGAAAACACTCATGTTACTACCTTTGATCAATATTTTTAATTTCTAATATAATGAATAGCCATCTGGAATTAGACTGCCATGCAATTACATAAACAATTTTACATATAATATAACTCATTGCATTTTTTCTCGGTTACTGATAATTAAGTCTGAGACAGCTTGGTCAAAAATGGTCAAAAGCAAAGGGTAACTGTATCATCAGCACACACCTGATCCACCGTGACTTCACTATCAGCTGTGAATAGTGTATGACCTTAAAGCTACACAGTGGTGGTGGTGTCAGCTCTGCAGGCTGCACTCAGTGTGGATAGATATTTGCATGAGCCGCTGCCTCTCAGGCCCAGAGGGTGAGGAGCTCTGTAGTGCATTTCTACTGAAAAATGTGTCTTATCTCTTTCAGGTCGATTCAAATAATGGAATTCTAAGTGTCAATTTAACTGACTATTAATTTCTCCTTTGCTTGATTAAAATTGTTGTACATATATAAAAAAAAAACATAGCCCGAAGTGGCAGAATGGAGAAACTGAAGTTGGAGGACTGCCAAAAGAAAATAATGCTTGAAATATGAATCAAATAATTATAAAGCTCTAATCCCAATAAACTCAATAGAACCATTCATTATTTATTCATTCATTCATTGTCTGACATTGGACGAGAGGTAGGGGACACCCTGGATGAGTCACCGATTCATCACAGGGCCGACATATACGGACAGACAACCATTCACATTCACACTCCGTTTAGAGTCACAAATCCATCCAATCCATGTTTTTGGAAGCCGGAATACCCGAAGAGAACCAACCCAGACACGGGAGAACAAGCAAACCCCGAACAGAGAGGCTGGGCAAAGATGCTTTAGTGCTTCTTGCTTCTCGTGTGAGGCAGCAGAACTACCAATGTGCCACCGTGCTAAACAAAACAAGCCAACGCAAAAAAAAATGAAACAATGTGAAATATACACAATTCCCTGCTGCGTTTGCTTTTCTCTGAATTAACTGAATTAGAAAGAAGTTACGTAAGGTATAACCTGTTAATTTCAAAACATTAAAACATTCTATTTATTAATTGGGGGTGGAGGTTACAGTTGTTTGAATTTTTTTTACATTTGGTGGGATGTGTATGAAAAAACTCATTTGAAGTTATACTCACTAAGTAAGTCTAAAGCCTCTTTTAAACTAGATGTTAAAAAAGCTAGGTCCATTACAAATCCTGTATCTGTTTTCCCTTGACTTTTTTCTTCTTTATTTATTTCCGTGGAGTTGTCTTGCTTGAATAATAGCTATGCTGCCCTTCACCCTAATTGCTAAGATGCCCATTTTTCCTGCTTCCAACACTCCAACACTTCCAACTGCTCATATGAAATACCCCTCCACTGAAAGAGGTGTCATGGTAACCATATAACCATGGCCTTTCCGATTCATATGTCAGATGTTATAATGATTTGGGTGATGGGTGAATGTATATGGACACAAAATCAACAAAAATATATTAAAGAGAGGATTTATCCTCCTAACTTGAGTTGAACCCAAGATTTAGGTTACTGTAAGTCTAGAAACTATAAAACATCACAGCAGACCAAGACTAAGATGTAGTTCCTACCAGAGATCAGGTCATACCCTCGTACACTTGCTCATGTTGTTCAGATCTTAAACAAGAAAATCACAGTAACATTTGCCTGCTGTAATGATGTGTCCAAACGACATCTTCTAAACAGAAGAGTCCAATGCCACAGGCCAGGGCGTCCAACTCTGTTTTAATCCTACTCATATGGAGATCACCGTTTTAAGGTGACAGGTTGACTTGTCCTGCTGTAAAATAAACATTGTTCCAGATTGGCAGGTCGTAGCCCATGACATCAACAAACACCAATATTCTTTTCTGCTTATGTTTACACAAGGTTTAAAGACTAGACATGGATGTTGAAGAGCGTAAGATCCATCTTGATTTCATCTATTTGTGATCAAAGGTTAAGAATAAGTCATCTGTGAGCAAAAACAAGCACACTGATGTGAGGACGAGAGACTACATGTACGGATGAATGCTGTCTGTACATGACTTCAATGTTAGTGTTAAGCCTGACTGCATCCTCCATGTGAGTTAGAACTTGAGATGGCTGGTGGCCACATACATCAGAACAGAGCGTGAGAAAAGAGATTATATATAACAAGAGAAGGCGAACTGTCAAAACATTTTGGGAAAGTCATTTTGACATTTACTTATTCATGATGAAAATATTTACAGAATGCTGAAATAGTTGTCCTGTGTGCATGCAGTGATGCATGATTGAATAATATAATTCATCGCACATGATAAAGTTCAATCAGACTGGATGAGACGGTGTCCCTTTCTGCCTTTCGCCCTTTCTTTGGTTATTACAGTGTAATATGAGATATGTGTGAGACTCATCAGTCCGTGATGTCAATATGAATTCATGAGGGGGAAAGGGTGTAAAAAACAGGTAAGACTGTAAGACTACTGAATCATGGCAGAGACCGTAAAACGAGTATAAAGATATATAGAAATACAATTTAACTCTAAGTCCAGGTATAAAAAATTACTTACAAATCAAATAACGCTAAGCCACTGAGCTGACTGGTATTCTCACAAATAATTGAAAAGACGCTTGAAAAGCTTGTCCTCACATAATCAGCACTCAAACTAACAATTATGGAACAATAAATACTCCAGGCTATTTTTACTTAGAGTGTAATAAGTCAGCAAACGAAGCAGAACCAAAAAGAACATAGAAGTAGCTGAAGTTCCGAACTCGCCACGTTCCACCTGAACGCATCATCTAATCGCTGATAAAACAATGAAACGGCACAAAAAGCGTTAAAAAATAAGCACCTTCGTGTTAATATGTTTCGTTCCCGTAACTTTCATTTCACGCCGAGGGTCTTTAATATTACCTGAAGTGGTCGCTGAGTCCTCGGTGCTCGATCCGAGCAGACGTGACTGTCAGATTGCACGAGCGGTTATCTGCAGGAAACCTTTCTCTGCAGGTTTCTGAATGAGCAAAAACACTTTTAACGGTCTTCTTCCATCTGTTGTTCCGGTTTCATCCGTCTCCTGGCTCTGGGAGAGGTCGCTTTGTTTGCAGGTGTTGTTGTGCAGCCGTTACTGCTCTCCTCTAGTCGTCTCTGGTCCAGCCCCCCTCACCCTCACTCTCACTCTCACCCTCACTCTCACCTTCGCCTCACTCTCACCGGGCAGCGGGACTAAGGGAGGCCACCTAAACCCTTAGAACTTGAATGCATGCAGCATATAGTCACCTTTGGGTGATGCTTTGTGCGCCGTGTTACTCCAGTGTAGGCAGCGATCTTGTTGTGAATACTTTGGGGCCAGTTGTAATTTCCGTTTCCTCCAATCAGAGGCAAGCTGAAGTGATGTCACTTTCACGTTGGAGGGTTTTGTCCTTGTTTGTTTCTCCGCTTTGCTGCAACATGTCTCCAAAGTCAGGAATGGATTTTGGTGAGACTGTGTCGAATGTTTGGACCATGAGTCAAAGGAAGCGCTGGCTAAACTTTGAGCCGGAGCTATCAGCCGATGCCGGTTTTGGATCCCATTATCGTGCTCGTCAACATTCTGCTGTACCATGTAAAGAAAAAAAAAGTTCACTGGTAACACACAATTAAAGGAATTGTTATTATATCTAAACTTTAAGCTGCAAATTCTGAATTTGATTGAGTCACCACTGGAAGTGTTTTTGTTATCACCAATAATCCTCTTTTAACCGTGTATAATATAATATGTAGGTCTTGTAATGATGCAGGGGTAAAATAATTTAAGCTTTGTGCACTAATAATGAAAAATATTGTATATGTACTGTTTTATGTTCTAGGTTTTTGATGGTAAAACTGTGAAAGGGGAAAATGTTTTTTTTGAAAGAGCTCTGAAGAATTTCCAAACTGGAATTTCACTTTTATGACTCTGGGGTGTAATCCTGCACTGTGAAAAGAAAAAAAGGTTGAAGAACTTAAAGAAATTCACTTAGTAAAAAATTAAGTATTTTCAAATCAAATTTACTTTTGAAGTTGTAAACACTTAATTGAGTGTTACCAGTTGAAGGAACTGTTTGAGTTCATAAAAAAGTTATCTTACCACAGTGGAGAGCATTTTCAAATCACCATGAAAACTAATAATTAAAGACAGCCAAACCTCCACCGAAGGGCTCTGTTTCCTGTTAGACCTAGAGGAACGCTTGGGTGTCTCATGGATATTCCATATTGTCAGAGGCATTTAAAAAAATACTTTTTGCTGCACTGATGTCATCCTGTAAGATTGTCTTGCAGATGCGATGGAGGTCAACTTAGGTACCAACGAGTTTGTGACCCGAAGCTCTGCCTCTAATTCAATTCAATGAATTTTGCTTCTTTTAGGATTTCCATCAAATGTGTCTGCATGGGTTATCTATTTTTATATTTTCACGGATAAGTTCCCCGTTCATTTTTGGTGCTTTCACTCAGAGGTAAGGGTGTGTGCATGGTCAAAGCCAAATATTATTGAATCAACAAAACGTATACAGAGTAAATAGGGGAGGTCTCCTTTTTAAATGTGGGCTTTCATGCTGACTTTGTCAACAAAACGGTGTAGGTATAAAAAAAAAAAAAAGTGCAGACCGGACCCAACATGATATGACATTGAAATGGAAGAAAAAAAATCATATACCATATTTAAATTTTGACAATAATAATGTAATTTTGTTTATTGCATTTATACAGGGACCTTGCACAAAAATATGAGAAATGTTGCTTTGCACCAGATGTAGCTGCACACTGTTACACCTATTCCATCAAAGGGAAACCAAAGGTGACAGTCGGTTTGTTGTGTAAGTTGTAAGTTGTAACATGAATTGTGTTGGTAAGAATGGTAACTTTAAATACATTTTTTAACCTCGTGTGTGAGAAAAATTGAGTTTCAGAGAAACATGGACCTTTTTCCATTCATTACTGGTTCTATAAGAAAATGCAGATTGTGTAGGAGTGGGGGTTTTGTTAACCCTAACCTTCCTGCAGTCCATTTGCTCAGAATGAAGTTAAATGAAGGTCCTAAAAAGTGGAGGAACAGCATAATGCTCTAAATCTGAACTGACTTATAAGATCAGAAGGTTTATATCCATGACCAGGACTTTAAAGCGCTTGTTTAGGAGTTGTTGTAATGGGTTTTAAGATGGCCGTGGGTGCTGATGTTTATTAAAATAACATTTGCACCCAAGCATATCTAAGAAGCTTCAGTTTTCAACAAAGGTGGATGTCTGGTTTTGTTATTAATCAGCAATAAAGTATATAAAACAGTTTAACATTCTTGCTGAACATGAGGGTGTCTGAGCCATGGACATCAGTTATCTGTTATAAATCATAACTAGCGTGAAATTAAAAAAAGGGGGAAAAAAGCAAGAAGTGAAAAGTCAAGTAAAGAACTGGAATAGTTTTGAATGTTCCTCTGCTGGATGTGAATCTTTCTCTGATCTCCACTGGACTGTAAGCACACAGGAGGCACGGACGTCCACACACACACACGCAGGACAGTAACAGGAAACAAGTGAAAGACTTTCCCACCCTTCCTGCTCCCAGACTTATCCCACCGACAGATAATGAGCAGCAGATTAAATGTCTGAAATGAGGTCACAGCTGATGGTCTGCAACAACAAATCCCCCTCGTTTTTAACGCACTCAGCACTCTGTCTTATTTACAGTATCCTTCAGACGGTGTGTCTGACTTTACCGGGCGAAGGAGAGGATTACAGACAGTTGTTAAACCTTTATCTTCACCAAGTACCTTAAACTAACACAAATCGGACCAGGGAGCCTCTATTTTGTAAACTAGATCAATAAGATGTTTTGCTTTTCGATGTTTTGCAGAAATATTTTCCTAAAATAGTTACTTCATTTTACTACACAATCCCCAGGCATCTGTTACATGCGTGGAATTAGGAGTGGAAATATAAATGATTCCGCTGGAACCCCATCTGTGACTCCAGCGGGTCACTGCCCCTCTTTCCAAACTCCTCCTTCAATATGAGTCAGATTTGGGTTCACGTCATATTCGCAGCGCTGTAATTCAGTTTCTACGAACATTTAGCGCCACCTGCAGGCTGAAGCATGTCACCAGCTGTAATGTGAATACATTTACCTTCCCTTTACTGCCATCACGTGGAGGTTTCTTCATAACATGCCACCTGTGTCATCACGTATCATCAGTCAGCCATAACATTATAACCACTGTTCTGAGAAATCTGTGATTAAACACAATACTACAAATACTTCTGTCTTTGCCTCTTTATTTTTATATTTTTATTTTGTATTTTTTTGGATAAAAAAGGTTATAACGTTATTATATTACAGTAACTCCATGAAACAAAACAATCTGTGATTTGCTCAGAAACTCTGTGATTACTACTGAATCAAATGTGTTAGACGCACCACAAAGTTCATGTTATTTTACAGACTTTTTGTAGGACCAGGAGGACTCCTCTTCTGGTAAGTTAGTCAGCCATTTATTAATTCATTTTCTGTTGCAGTGTGTCGTGATCGGGGTCATAGTGGGGCTGGAGCCTAGCTCAGCAAACTTTGGCTGAGAAAGGCAATTTGGTTGCAAAATGTCAAATATGCCCGGAAGGGGATCTATTTTAACATACTACAACCTTTGAATATGACACTAATCAATGTTCATATTAAATCTACCATTTTGCTCAGTAAGTGAATTGCAATAACTAGGTAGGAATGTGATGATTGGCCTGTCAAAAAGAATTAAAAAACAGCAGAGAGTTTCAATCCCAGGGGAGTCGTAGACACCACAAGGCTATTTTGGACATGGTCATCTGACTAACAAAAGCCTTTTTATTCCTTTGAGAATGTGGGTGAACCCTGTATTTTTCCATGAGGAATGGACATTCAAATGGACGAGCTGTGGCCTTATCCACGTACCCTTCCCAGGATGTCATGTTTGCTCAGTGTCAGATGGGGCGTAGAGCCACCAACTCTGACCTTTGTTCAGATGAGAGGATCCGGCAGTTCTCATGGTGTTTTTATTTTGCTCCCCGAATAAAGCTGGGAAATAGATGGGAAGGTACGCTAGTTTTCCAAATCTTCTTCTTTTATAAATAATGTGTCTCACTAAGGATCTGTGGAGTCCGAGAGACAGCTTTGTAACCCTTCCCAGAATGAGGTACTTCACTCACCTTCTTCTCATCTGGAATTTCTTTTCATTTGGACATAGAGGAGAAATACAAACTTCCTTCTTCTGAAAATGGACTATTTAATTGATGATGTGATTGAACTGGTAGTTGTCTGCTTCGGGAGAGTCCAGTCTACCTGGAACCAGTTATTCATGCAGTTTGGTAGTTTGGGGGATTTAATGCCTAAGGGGTGATTACTTTTTCACACAGGCCCTGTTGGTATAGGATAACGTTCATCTTCATTTCAAACAATTGAATACAAAATTTGCATTTTGTGTTTGCTCTGGCACAAAATGCAAGTTATTTTATGATGAATTTGTTCAGTATACTAATATAGAAGAGTAAGAGAGGAGGTCCGGTGCGTTTTCATTTAACCTCCAACAGTGTGAACCTCAAGTAATGATAAGATTGTTGATTTACAACAAACAATTGTTAAACAAATCAATTCAAATCAAATGTGAATTAATTGAAATAAAGCATCTTAAAGGAAAAAATGGAAAAACTGGTAGATACCAGCTGGTGTTTAGAGAGGCCAAATACTAATCAAATAAAATGTTAATTTTAAGGTAATAAAAGGCATGAATACAACTGGGGCTTGAGCCTCATCTTCCCCACAAATCATAAACACAGCATTAAGAAATAGTTGGAAGCTGATCAGGTCCCGGAACCTGAAATACAGATTATAGAGCAATGTGACGCAGGACAAAACCACTCATCTCCTCACCTTTGAATTTACAACATTATAAATAAGATTAATATACTGTTTATACCTCTGTGTTGTACAGATCTTGAAGAAATAGTTTCAATAACATTTATATCGGATTATGTGATGGAACTACAATGGCAGTATAAGCAAAGTTAATTAGCCCCACTTTATTTGTAATTACCTTTCATTTATGTGGTAAACTGATCCAAAAGAAAATCAAACCAGCTCAAAGTCATTATTTTGTCTCAGGAGAGGAGTCATTTGGAGCGTTCTCATCAATGATGTCAGGCCAGGGGTTTTAAACAACCATTAGGTGAATTTAAAGTCATTATCCTAACCGAGACATGTCAGATTAGAGAGCCAGTAATGATGTCAGTTAATGACATGAATGACTTCATGCGATGTTTGCTACATTTTTCAAATCATATCTGATTGAATCTTTGTTTTGTTAAAAAATCTCTTTGTTAATATCTGTTATTGTGAACCCGTATCTGCTGGGCCATATTAAACACTGGTAACACAAAAGATGATAAAAGAGTTATTGGTACTTTCCTTATTAGGCAGAAATGTAGGAATATTATTATTTGAAATCAATTTGTCAAGAATTTGTTCCCCAAACTTCATCTGACCGCTTTTGTCCGCCCGTCTGTCTGTCTGTTTATCTATCTATCTAGTTACCCATCCATCCATCCATCCGTCCATCCCTTAGAACCTTAAACTTTAACATTATTTCAAATGGCCAACAGGTGAAGAACTCCATCTGTTGCATCTGCCAAGGAAGTTATGTGTTCATGCTGGTTGGTTGGCCGGATTGTACAGAAATTACAGAACGATCACCCAAAAACTTGGTGGAAAGATAATGTATGTGTCAGGAAAGAGCCTTTACAGTTAGGAATTCATCCTATGAGTTTTTTTCCACTTAGTTATATACAGGGGTTATATATAGCCCACTGGGCGGCTGTGGCTCAGTGGGTAGAGCGGCCGTCTCCCGATCAGAAGATCGGAAGGTAGCCGATTCAAATCCCACCAGGGTCTACTTGTCGTAGGGTCCTTGAGCAAGACCCTGAATCCTTAGCTCCCCGGGCGCTCCACGAGGGGCTGCCCACTGCTCCCTCAGGGATGGGTCAAATGCAGAGAAGTAATTTCACTATGTTGTTCTGTATGACTATGTGACTAATAAAGGATTCTTTAATATTAATTAATATTAATAGGAAGTTTACCAATCTTTTCAAAAATTGCTCAAGAACAACTGAGACAATATCCACAGAACTTTGTGAGGAGGGCAGGTGATAAACAGAGATGTATAGGATTGCTTTTGGATCCTGTGGTGTATTGGCACCCTCTACTGATCATCTATTAGACTGGTTTTAATTCAACCCAGTAATGATCATAAGAATTTGGGTCTGAAAAGTGACACCAAAGAAGAATTGCAGGAAACGTGAGGGGTTGAAACGTCACCGGTTACCTCTGTGCCGCCGAGGTTATCTGTTCATGCTGGTTTGTTAGTGGGTTTATAGGAATACTCAGAAACTACTGGATGGACTGCTACAAAACATAGCTAAAGGATGTTGCGGGTCTGAGGAAATATCAACTCATAACCCAAATTGAATGCATCAGATTTAATTGTTATTGGACGTTCTCTCTGATTATCTACTTATTCAGTTCGCCTACCAGTCGAACATCGGGGTGGACGACGTCATCATCTTCCTTCTCCACCGAACTCTCTCTCACCTGGAGAAGCCTGGAAGCACCGTGAGGATCACATTCTTCGATTTCTCCAGTGCTTTCAATACCATCCAGCCCACGCTTCTGAGGGACAAACTGGAACTGACCGGAGTGGATGAGCACCTCGCATCCTGGATCCTGGACTACCTGACCAACCGTCCCCAGTATGTGAGGACTCGGGACTGTGTGTCGGACGTGGTTGTCTGCAGTACGGGGGCCCCACAGGGAACGGTCCTGGCTCCGTTCCTCTTCACCCTCTACACTGCAGACTTCTCCTACAACACACCCACGTGTCACCTGCAGAAGTTCTATGATGACTCTGCAATTGTCGGTCTCATCACAGACGGGGACGACAAGGAGTACAGAGGACTGACGCAGGACTTCATGCACTGGTGCCAGTGGAACCACCTCCAGATCAACGCGGGTAAGACCAAGGAACTGGTGGTGGACTTCCGAAGGCACACACCCCCCCACACACCAGTGAACATCCAGGGAATGGACATTGAGATTGTCACGTCCTACAAGTACCTTGGTGTTCACCTGAACAACAAACTGGACTGGACTCACAACTCAGCGGCACTGTATAAAAGGGGTCAGAGCCGACTGTATCTGCTGAGGAGACTGAGGTCTTTTGGAGTGCAGGGGGCGCTCCTGAAGACCTTCTTTGACTCTGCAGTCGCCTCAGCCATCTTTTATGGAGTGGTCTGCTGGGGCAGCAGCATCACAGCTGCTGACAGGAGGAAACTGGACAAACTAATCAGGAAGGCCAGTTCGGTCCTGGGATGTCCTCTTGACTCGGTGCAGGAGGTGGGAGACAGGAGAATGATGGCCAAGCTGTCATCTCTCCGGGACAACGTCTCCCACCCCATGCAGGAAACCATCTCTGCACTGGAGAGCTCCTTCAGCGACAGACTCCTTCACCCCAAGTGTGTGAAGGAGCGATATCGCCGATCGTTCCTTCCTGCAGCAGTCAGACTCCACAACCAGCACTGTTAGCAACACACACACACCTACACAACTACACACACACTTACACACACACCTACCTCACTTGCACTTTGTTTCTGTACATTTAATTTAATTTATTTTAATTGCACATAATGCCTTCTTATTCTGTTATTCTTACTCTGTAACATGCTCTGCTGCTGTAACATTGCAATTTCCCCATTGTGGGACTAATAAAGGCTATCTTTATCTTTATCTTTATCTTTACTTCCTGTCATTATTTCAGCTAATCCCTTGAGGGGTCGCCATAGCGGATCAACTGTTGCCATCTTGCCCTGTCCAAACAGGTATTTATCCCTCAGGTGGCTCATTTTGGACATGAGTAATGAACACCCTGGCCCTGAAAGGCCTGCAGATGATATCAATTCCCATGATGCCCGGGAAGAAGAAAGGATTGGTACAGTTGGACTGAAGGATGTGGCTGATGTTGAGCTTCATGAAGCTTAAGGAGAAGGTGGACAAAATGCCAGACCTCCCTCCCCTCGTCTCCAGCAGCTCCCTCCAACACACTATGGGATGGAGTGGCGAAAACAAGATCATGCAGTTTCCTGTGTAAAATACCCGGTTCCCAACGCTGTTCCTTTTGTTGTCTCACATTTACCTTTGGCCTATCTTTTTGCTGGCCCTCATGCTTCTCCTGCTCTCTGTCTTGATTCTCTTCATGCTGATCCTAATGTATTTCCTTATGCATTTCCTCAGGCTGTTGCTGCTGTTGCTCATGCTTTCCTTTATGCTGCTCCTGCTTGTCCTGAGGCAGACCCTCATCCTGTTCCTCATGCTGATCATGATGGCACCCTCGAGCAGCCGATTGACACGCAAGGACAACCTGACGAGGATGAGGACTATGACGTCTTTGAGATAAAGGGATTTGGTTGGAATCGAGGCACCAGAACTTGGTTGAGAATATTGATCCACTCTCTTATGCTTTTGAGGAGTTCAGTTTTAGTGGGTCGTTTTCCTCTTTTCCAGGAAAACCAGAATCTACGTCAACTTCTGGCCTCAGCCTCAACTATACGTAGGGAGGAGAGTGACCAGGAGGAGGCTG